>CM061141.1:256689498-257308635 GCA_030789695.1 Scilla litardierei
TCTTGTTTATTGCCAACTTGTTTCATATCTCATTTTTTGGCAATATCCGTGTGTATCTTTGAAGCTTGATTGCTTCATATCTATTGCTTTGATACACTTATGGCCCATGGCTCCAATAATTAATTGGTATTAGATCCTAGAAGTCAAAAGTTGACCATTTTTATGATCTAGGGGGAGCATGGGATAGTGAATTGATACCCACTAAATTTAATATTTGGTATCATACATATCTTTCTTTTCTTACATATTGTCACATCTTGGTTAAGATGATAAAGGAGGATGTTTTTGATGTCCACCTTTTTGACGATATCAAGGGGGAGATATATATGCATTATATGATCATATCTATAGGGGGAGAGATATATACATATGCATATGGGGAGAGATATCTCTATAGGGAAGAGATATATGGGATTAGATAAACCATTCATGTTTGTATGATTTTATACTTTGCAATTGGTTTATGTAATCCATGCCTGTTATATGTCACCATGTTGTTATTGGTTTATGAGTATTTACCTTTGTGTAGCTCATTACTTAATTGGTGCATATAAGTAGGGGGAGATCATTAGCTTTGTGCTTTAATTCTTTATGATTTACATAATGTGTGTCATCATCAAAAAGGGGGAGATTGTTGAGTATTGGTGTTTCATACCAATCTTATTTTGATGATGATCACAACATTATGTTGTTGCTAATGAATCTCATGTTTTAGTCTCTCAGTTTATTTCAAGGATATCTTTCATGGAGACTAATCACTTGGTGTAAGGATGGACATCATGTGAAGAAGGGCCAATGTTTGGACTCAAGGAGTACCAATGCTTGGAGATGATGGAGAGCAATCAAGGCATCAAGATTGAAGACTTAGAATCTTTTGAAAGCATTGTAATTCATGTAATTTACTTTATTGCTTTCTCTCTATTTTGAGTCTAGGGTTGATGTAATGCCTTGCTAGATGGTTTACTCATTCATGCACATGCATTTAATCATCTTAGTGAACCTTAGGATTATCATAGAATCCAACCCAATAGGTTCACTCCTTCTGTCAGTCGCCTGTTGATGGAAACACAGTCGACTGGGTAATTACCAGTCACCTGTGGATCCTTCTACAGTCGCCTGATATGCACTGCTCAAGTCAACATTTCTATTGACTCACACTTGAGCTTTACGCACAGTCGTCTGTCAATCAGTTCCCAGCCGCCTGTATATTTACAGTCGCCTGAGATTTGGACAACAGTCGCCTGTCTAGCGCAAGTGCAATCTCTGCATCTCTCTGTCTTCTCTCCATACTTTACAGTAGTCGACTGATGAAGAATATACAGTCGTCTGACTATTTGACAGTCGACTGTAGTATTAACATCAGTCGCCTGTACGAAGAATTGGAGAAAGAGTGCAGCTCTCTGTTTCGATCCATCCCCTGCAGCAGTCGTCTGCTGAAGGATTAACAGGCGCCTGTCTTATTTGTCAGTCGACTGTATTGACTTCGTCAGTCGACTGTACTGGCTCAGATTATAGCCATTGGATAATTTCTAGCCGTTGATCAGTCGACTGTCTTATGATCATCAGTCGACTGTTCGTGTCGTTTTCACCCAGTTTCAATCCATTGCAGATTTGATTTTCTGGCTGTTTCTTTGGGTTTTTGGGCTTGATATAGGATTCCTATATATATGAGTGTGCTGCCTTTCTTGAAAACTCTTGACAACATTTGATAAACTCTTGACTCTATAGAAAATCTCAAGAGATCAATAAGATACTCTCAAGCTCCCTCATTTCCCTCTATTGAGATTCATCTTTCTTCATGCATTGAAGTCCAGCTCAAGGGAAATTATCCAAGTGCTCTCAAGCATATTCCAACACTTGGAGATCCTCTTCCATGCCTTGCATTCATTCATGAGTAAGCATCTCAAGGCATAGGTAAGAGTATTTACTTTACATGGTGTAAATTGTTTTCCTATTTCTCTTTGTGGGATTAGGACTTTCTCTCTTTGTGGAAGGTTGTCTCTTAGTGGGACTTAGGATACTCTCTTTGTGGGAGTAACTCTCTTTGTGGGAGTTTAGTGTCCTATTGTAGGGCTAACCCTAATTCTCTGAGTGGGAGTTAGTGATTCTCTGTGTGGGAATCTTGATCCTTGTGTAGGATTGGTTGGGTCCTTGTGTAGGGCATAAATCCTCTTTGTGGGGTATCTCTTTGTGGGATTTTGTATTCACTTCTCTGTGTGGAAATATAGTGAATATTGGTATGGCTGGATGTACCCAAGTTTGGGGAACCAGGGTAAAACTTTGTGTTTGCGTTTGGATTGATTGTGCCATTTAATTCCTCTTGCATTTATAATTCCGCATTTGCAAGTTAAATTTTATTTGGACAATTTTATTGCCATTACACTATTCACCCCCCTCTAGTGTGTGTTGTTAGTATTGCAAGGGTTAGACGATCCCTACATCATCTCTAGTTAGTAGTGGGCCCATTGGTTTGTGATGTCGTCATGGTGTATATATATAGGTATAGTGTGTAGACCTGTATAAGTGTGTTACCTTTAGGATCTTGATGATTGTCTCTTGTGTCTTGTATGCATACTCAGTGTGGTCCATGACATACTTATGGAGTTGTCTGAATGATGGTATTCATATTTGTGTGGATAACGTAATAGCAGGCAAATTCCTTAGACCTAGTCTCACGTATTATAGTTTAGCTTATTTTGCTGCTTATATATGTTTTAAAACTCATGTCTTCTTTTAAACCAAATCTTTAAAGTTTTTGAAACTAGCTCGCAAGATCACGAATCATTTATCCTCCCTCATCCGTTATCACAACTCCACACATTTTTTCCCCAAATGTTTTATAAAAAAAATGTCAGTGGCCTTAAGTTTTCCTTTCTCTTCTCTTCTTCCTCACTTAGAAATGTTACGTTTATTTTCGTTATATTATTGGGACTGACTATTATTGTTATAGGATCTTGTGTGTAAGTAGGTATAGTGTGTGTGATGAGATATGTAATAGCGATGATTAATTGATTTTGAATACAAGGATATTAGATTTGATTTCTTTGGATGAAAGGAATGAGGTGTCCAAGACTTATTTATAATAACGAGGTGTGAAGGACCCAATGGAGAACTCTGATTGGACGAAATTACGTATAGGGAGATGAATACTTAATCGATCTGAAACTTAGACGAGTGATAGATAAGAGTAGCTAGGACAGGATAGTATGATTTAGAGTGACCATGAGATTGAGTAGAACACTTAAAGCAACAAGATTTGACTATAGGTTGGCATGTGAAGGCATTGGAGATAGCGCGACGTGTTAAGATGAATGGGATGTTATGAAGATGGATTTTATATGATTAGGAGATTAGATGATAGGGGTAAGGATAGATTAGTTCGATGGTTCATAGATTATGGTGGATGAATTTATGAGTTAATATGATGGATGATATATATTGGGGACTAGATGATTGATGACTGGTAAACGATAAGGTGGATTTATAAGTTAAGTGCCAGGGTGTGATTCTAGTTGTAGCATTAGCCAGTGGAGAGACGAGTTATGATGGATTATTTGAGGAACGTTGTTTGAAGTTAAAGGATTAGCGATCACTATGTGTAGATATAGGAGTTGCGGGTATAAGGGTATATAGATATTATTATTATTAGTATAGGAGATTCCGAGGACGGAATCATTTCTAAGGTGGGTAGAATGTAACGGCCGCTTTTCCGGCCGAAGCGTTTTTAGCATGTATCCTTGGTTGTTTTGTGTGCGTGTTACCGTATTTGATTTTATTATTACTTTCTGTAGCTTGAACGCGTGTCCATACACCGTTTTCACGATCCTCTCGGAGGCGCTAGCGCCCCAGTATTTTCTTTGTTAGTTTTGTATCGACGGCCCAACGTGCTTAACTCATTACTACTTTATTTTTTTATATATAAAATTTGTTATTTTTAAGGTTCTGTACGTTCTTTTCAAAACAATCTTATGATATTAATACTTAAACCCATTAATTACCAACCCTGACTTATTAACCTTTATCATAATCCAATAACTAAATGATTTTAATGCTGCAGGTTTTGAAATGAAAAAAAATCTGTTAAGAATCAAATCTTTTAAAAAACATAACTTATTATTATTTTTCAAATCCTAACAACCCAAGCAAACTCAGGGCACTCACACAACCCACATCCCACGTGGACTCATCTCCTCTCTCCCTCTATTTTCTCTACATGTCAACAAACCCCCTACATCTCTCCCCACGTGAATCCTATTTTTCCCCTGACCTACTCTAACAAACCCAGCGGTTTCATTGTTTTTATAAACCCAAAAATAAAACCCTAGACCTAGGCTTTCTCCTCTCCCAGCCGCCGAATCCCCAGGCCACTCTCCATGTTCACAAACCCATGCGAAACCTAGAAACCTCAGGCCACTTCGATGTTTCCTCCACACACAAGCACCCTCAATCCACCAGCCTCTTACCGACCAAACCTAGCCTCCCATCTCACGGCCAGCTCCAGCCAGGCCGCTCTCCATGCACGTGCACGACCCAGCGCCGCCGCTCTCTCTGACCCACACCGTCGTCCGATCACTCTCTCCGACCTCCCTTCCACGCCAACCCCTTACCACACTCAACCCCGATCACCAACCTGACATCACACCACCCTCCAGTACCTCCCTCACCGTCGGCAACCGCCACCTCGCCGTTGCCAGACACACAGATGACAGCAAGTTGAGCTCTACATCCCACCGGATCCACCCAACAACCATCACCGACCAGCCATCACGTTTCCGACCTCCGATCATCGAACAGTGTGCACCGCCGAACTCAACCGGCACCCCTCACCCCCGTCCGTCCCTCAGACCCCTGAGCCCCTCTTCGACCCGCTGCGCCCCACCTCGGCCTTTACCCGCCTGCATCGACCCGCTCCTCTCATCGGCGACCAACTCCCATTTCCCTCGTGGCAACACCGTCGACCGCCTTCGCCTTCGCCTCCGAGCCGTGCCACCTGCCTGAGGTCGCTCCACCTACTGCTTCTGCTGCAAGCACACACTAGCCTATACACGTGAGTCGTTTCTTATGCATGCTTTATTTTCTCCATGTATCAGGTTAGTCTAGTAATGTCGATGTCAGTTAGCACTTATATTAATAGTATGTTAGGACGATACATCCATGAGATAACAGTAATTTATAAACTTTAGTTTTATAATTTAAGTTACATGAAGTATGTGTAATATCAGTATACAAGTTTGAATCAGCTTTATATTTTTACTTAACACCTAAATGAATTTGATACCACAGCTAAGTAAATGTTATTACATCCTTCCTTCATCATTAAATTCATATGTATGTACACTGTTAGCAATTTAAGATAATATATATATTATTAGTCCTAGCATAGTAGCTTTTCAAAATTAGTTTTATTTACAACATCTGGTTATATTAAGAACAGTTTTACCCCTTTTATAAATTCTAAATTAGATTAGAATAATAGTTGTGTTTGTGATGTTATTATATATGTTAGTATTCATACTCACAGTCAGTAACCATATGTTATGACATTAATACCTTGGGTTAAACACTTTTCAGCTTGACTGTAAATCTTAAATGACCAGGATATGTCGCACCTCCACTACCATTACTCGGACACCGAGCACCGCCACCGTTCCAGACCCGACGTCTGATTTACGTTCAAACGCCGTAAAGGTTAGTCCTATAACGCGTAGTAAGAACCCCCACGGTAACAAATCGGAAACCTAAACTAAAATTCGTCAAAAATAATTAAATTTTATTTCTGCTCCTTTAAAACTTTGCAAAATATTAGACATCAACGAAGAACTGAATATCTGTGCACATAGGATAGATCGTCGACTAGGCCGAACCAAAACAAAAACATGACTTTGACTGCTAGGATAGCCCCGTCGAACCTAGAAATGAACTCTAATAGGAATGATGAACATGTGTCCTGACACCGCCGTTGACCCCTTTCAGACGGACCCTCGCTGACGCGCCACTTCGACGGGACGCTCCCGACGGACGACGCCCTCGCCACCGTGGGCAAGTGTATCCACTTGCACTTTTGGCCGTGCTTAGTCCCTAGTTTGTTAGAACTGTTAACTGTGAACAAAGAGAACCGGACGTGAAATGATAGAGTCCGGGACGTCCCGTGACGGCTCAGACTTGACGACGAAGTCTGAGCCTAACAACAACTACTTTTGACATCGTAGGACTATCGTGTGTGTGCGTGCGTGTGGACACCCTAGAATAACCTTTCTTGTCTTGTCATGTTCTGTCCCGTCTTGCACATCCCAGAGGACAATATGGCACTCTCTGAGTGATCCCTTGTCTTGAGACACAGCCCAGAGGGCAATAGGGCACTCTCTGAGTGATCCCTTGTCTTGACACACAGCCCAGAGGGCAATAGGGCACTCTCTGAGTGATCCCTAGTCGTGATACACAGCCCAGAGGGCAATAGGGCACTCGCCAAGCTAGAGCGAGTGATCCCTTGTCTTTTCTTGTCATGTCTTGGATTTGGGGTAGGGTTGAGCGTGCGCACGGTAAGAGGGTCTGATCCCCCTCGAATCGTAAGCCGTGAACCCTTTCGTGTCACACTTGTTTTGTCTTGTCCCGCCAGGTCCCGATTTGTCTTGACACCTGTTAGGCTAGTCCCGTAGTTGGTAGCACACGCTATGGCTACTACTTGTCACGTTTTACATTCTTGCTGCGTTTACTTTCTTTTGTTCTTCTGTTGTAACCTCAGCATGCTAATCAACCAGTAAACCGTTGTTAAATAGTCGATACACTTGCAGTTTAGTCTGACCCTTTTTGTAGACCTTACCTGATGTATATTTCCTACTTTTGGTGCTGTACGTCAGGTGTTGAGCTAGAGTTCGTGGACGAAGCAGACTTTCCGGAGTACGTGAAGCCCGAGGACGTCGACCCGGAGGATGTACCTGACGAGGACCAGACCTTGGGGACTTTTCAGTCGCCACCTTTCTTAGGTTACTACCTTTTTAGCTCCTCCCTTTCGGTAGTTGTTTCCATGCTTAGGCTTCCCTCTTTTAGACTTTTGTACACGATGGATATTAAATTCTTTATATTAATGAATGCAAATTTCCTTTCTGTACTTTCTGTTGTTTCAAACTTTATAAATGCAAGAACCTGAAAGTTTTAAAATGGTACCCCTACAGACGCTTATTGGGCCCGAGCTTCACAGCTCCGGTCCAAGCGGGCCTTAGTCATGCTTCGCCTCTGTATTTTTGGGAAGCGGGGCGTGACACCAAACCATTCCATTCTACCACCAATAGCTAGGTGATTAAGATAGAGTACTGTCAATTGTCATTCCTATGTTCGATATCCGCTCGCCACTACACCGTGCGCTTGCAGTAAGACTACAGCCGTTTTCCAGGTGTATATCCGGGCGCGATCAACGGCTTGAAGGAGGCTGGCAGTTATAGGGTTTTTTATCCTTTGTAGCTTGCCGCAAGGGTTTGAATATTAGGGTTTTGGCCGGATATTTTTTCGTTTGTTGGCGCTAGGTTTTCTTTATGTAAGCCGCCGATATGATCTTTAGAGAAAAGAGTTTTTATAGGAGAGGGTGGTAGATCTTTAGGCTCAAATCAAATCCCTCAAACATATGAATACAAATTCATATGAGATTTGAATTGATCTCAATTTGTATTCAAATTAGATACAGAATTTGAATAGGAATATGGATTTGAAATTAGCACCAATAGATATGAATCAGTAATCAAATAAGATTTGAATTGATCTCTCCTTATTTCTCCATCTTTGACCAAGTCCAATTTCTATGTGTATAGCTTCTTGACCAAGTCCAATTGCTATGTGTATAGGAATTTCGCCATCTCTTTGACTTGGACATCGTTTGGGTATTTACGTCCTCGCCACTCCTAAAAAGCACTTAACACACACGTTAAATAGTTTGCACCTGTTTGTCGTCATCAAACTAGAAGTCACATATCGTTGCAACCAACAATCTTCCCCTTTTGATGATGACAAACCAATACAAGATTTGAGCAAATAGTTATGAGTGTGTGAAGTGTGGTGATGGGAGGATGCATGCAATGATGCAATGGTAATGTGATACAAATAAGCATGGCATGCTCCACCTTGAACATGTATATATCATAGAGCAAGCTCCCCCTTCAACAAATATCCACCATTCATTTGATATCAAATCTTTTCCTTTCTCCCACTTTGTTATCATCAAAAGTGGACTAACGAAGTCATCAAATACAACATGCAAAAATAGAGTATTATTGAGTATAGCTAGCACTTGCATGTCATTTTCCATAAAGTAGATAATTCCAATTCATAGAAACTCATAATTTAGACTTCACCACTAATGTGTAAGTGTAATAATATAAACATTGAAGTGCAAAGGAAGATTCGATTTAAAACATCAACCAAAACAATCCACATTTTCCAATTAACATGAATTTCACTAGGATTGATTTTTCCCACCTCATTAAAAATGAGTTCAAGTTACCAACCCCTAAAAGATAGCCTATAAGGACTCTTACATGTGGGGTTGGCATGCTTGACGAGTAACATACACCAATGCTAAAGATTATGCATAAAGCATATGTTGGATACTCGTGGGTAGTGAATTTGCCATGAATTGTATCCATTTTACATACGGAGCAATTTTCATGTGTATTTTTTCTCATATTCATTTCTTTTTGTGCTCAATTTTTATTCATGGTAATACACATCATATCTCTTAGATAATTCAGTGTTTAGTCATCTTACATTCACTTACCAACATTCATCAAAAGAATCTCCAAATGTACAACAAGTTTAGTATTCGTGGAAGTGCAAATGTAGGTGTAGAAATCAAATTAATCATTTCATGGAGCATGTCATGGCTACCAAATAGTTTCTAACATGCACATGTAGCTATAACAATAATACAGTGATTTCTATAAGGATATGAATAAAAATTCAAGAAATACCACGTATAATGAATTATAAAGAGGTATTCATTGTAACGTCCCGCTTTCCAAAAGACACCGAAAGCGAGAGTGTTACGCGGTCCGCATGAACTGGAGCAGTGAAGCTCGAGTTCAATGAGTGTTTGTGATAAAAACACAGGGCAAGTCCTTGCGTGCTTTTTAGAACAATAAGAATACATTCAAAAAGATATAAGCCACATCCAGAAATATTAAGTCAATACACGAAATTAAACGACAAGCCACAGCATGGCTAAAGTAGAAACAAAAGAAACGAAAACAACAACAACTGAAAGTAAGCTAAAGAAAGACGATGATGGTGAAGGTCCCTAGTCCTCCGCAAGGAGAGACTCGGCGTCTACGACGAACTCTGGCTCTCTAAGTCAAGCGTCTTGAGAGGATCTTCCTAGCACTTAAACTCAGGATCTGGCATACATCCAAAAACATGAATGTATGTCAGCAAGGGTCTGCAAGAAGTGGTTAGAAACCCAAGGCAAGATATACAAATGATATGAATTTTAAAAGGCATTAAATAATTAAATGAGATGACTGCAATAAGTTTCAACATGCCAATTTAATGAAATGAAATAAGACATACCTATCATGCAGTTCCAAGCAGTTTCAAGAAGTAAAGTAACACTTTCTTTGAGTTCATTAGCATGTCCATTTACTGAGATCACAATAGTATTGCAAGTTTCATGTCAATGTTTCACATCTATCATAGGGTTCTCGCCTTTAGGTCGTGATGAGTGAGTCGTTCTTCTCACGGGAGTTTACCGTGATTGACGCTACCCCACAGCATGCGGGTGGTGCTCTTGAAGAGATGACCCTTTCATAAGCCTAGTGGCCGCTCAACCCTAACCACACCCCAATTTTGTGCTGGAACACGAGCCAGCCTAGTCGACTCACACGACATCACGAAAGTCACGAATCCGCCTTCGAGGCGCACGATTTCACGATGTCACAATTTGTTGAACATTTCAAGACGTGCAGAAATTTAACGTTATCAATATTACTTGGTTATTATGACATTTTCAATAAGCAGAAGTGGGTTGAACAATATTTACAACAATTTTAAAATAACGTTGAACATGAGTTTTACTGAACATGCTACATAAACCAATTTTCTTCCTCGTTGTTTAAAATTGAAGTATATCAAATTATATGCCGTTGGGTCACAAATTTAGTCCAGAATGTCATGACATCGTTTTCATGCGTTATTTCACGTATAGTTTTCAAGTTATGCAGCATAAAGTAAAAGTGATGCAATAATCATCAAACTTCAAAAATTCATATCTATTTGCACACTTGCCTGTTTTTGGCGTTCTTGGTGTCGTCGGAATCGTCTCAACGGGTAATACGCTATGGTGCTGATGGTTCACTGGTTTGATAAAACACAAATTCAAATTAAGCTGTTTTGATTATAACAACGTTACAAAAAGTCCCTACGACGTCTAACCGATCCCTTTTATTAGGTCTTCTAAATTACGGTGTGGTTTATAGTATGTTAAGGGGTAGATCCACTGACCGGTAGTGCAGAGAAGGATCGAAACGTAGCGATGGGTAGCGGCGACGCGTACAACTCCAAAACAACGACGTTGAGCTTCGGGAAGGAGGGAGAAGGGCTGTCTGCGGCTCTCGTACATGTGGGGGCCGCGGCGTCGGGTTCGTGCGGCTGTTCTGGCACTTGAGAGACTGCCGACGGCAGCAGCAGCGCGGCAGCAGCGTAGCTCCTCGTGGGGTTTCGGACAGCAGAGAGGATGCGAGGGAGAGCTCTGGTCAGGGTTTTGAGATAGGAGGAGGCCAGAGCTCGGGGATCTGGCCGGTGGGTGGCTGTCGGAGTGATGGCAGGTCGGAGGGGGAGGTTCGGCGGTGGAGAAACTGGGCAGATGGGAAGCACGGCCTGGGTGGCGTGAGGGAGGAGCAGGGCGAGGGTCGACGTTTGCGTGGGGGTCGGGGATGATGCCGTTGCGGCGTGGGCGAGGAACTGGGGTTGTCGCCTGGGCTTGCACGTGCATGGATGAAGGACGGGGCCCGGTTGCGTGGCAGGATCTCGGAGAGAAGAAGCTGCAGGATGAGGTTCACGCGAGGAGATGAGGAAGGAGGTCGCCTGCTCGCATGCGTGTGGAAGACGAGATGGCCGCTGGGTTGCTCTCTCTTGCGTAAAGAATAGGGGGCGGCTGCTATAGTCTTAGGGTTAGAAATATATATAGCTTTAGGGTTTAAAATATAGGTTGTGTGGGGGTAAGGACAGCACATGAAGGGTTTTTAGGTTCCCTCTTTTTTGCTATGTGTGAGAGGGTGGTTTCGGCCACATGGGTAGGGTAGGACCTAGGATAGAGAACCATGAGCTAGGTTTAATAGGAAATATTATTATATTAGGAAAGTTTTGAAATACTAATAATGGGATTGTAATTAATAGGTTTAAATCAAGGGAATTATAGCTAATCAATATGTTTAAATGGGCTTAAAAATAGTAAGTCTCATTTGACTTTAAACAGATTTGAAATGATTTGAAATTCGAATTTTGAATTTGAAATTTGAAATTAATTTTAAGAAGAGATGTAAAAAAATAGTTATAATAAGGGTTTAACTAAGTGGTTTAAAATAATGATAATACTAATTAATATGGAAAAATATTAGAAGTTGATACGTGTACGGGGATAGATACGCAAAACTACGGATACAGAAAAATAATACACGAGAGAAAAGAAGATAAATGTATCGATATAAACCGGTCGTTACATCCTACCCACCTTAAAATGATTCCGTCCTCGGAATCATATCGGCTAAGGCACCGGGAAGCATAAGGGTAATGCTCGCATCTCCTCTTTTAATGTACACACACCATAAATAACCATCATGCCATAGCCAAATAGTATTTCTAATACTAATATAAATACCAATAGTATTACCGCTGATAATACTAATCAACGTTCATGCTAACAGTAGTAACAATATACACACACACATTACTAATTACGTATTAACAGAACACGTTAATATAATACCATCCTACAAATACAATCCAACCAATATTATACTCGGTGAATAGTAACATTTTACTACACAACCACATCAATTTGCTAGCTGTAAGTGTGCCATCACCTCGCACACTCACATATTACTAACATACAATGTATTACCTTATATCTTATACACTCACAATTTATAATTATATGTACCACATGTCACTTAAACATACCACTAACACATAAATACTATCATTCTTAGTCTGTTAACACTTCGATCGTACAATCACTTTTACATACCGCATATTACCATATACCCATTATAATACATATCACTACATGTATATACATGCACGTAATACCTTACACCATATACCGATTCATACCAGCCTTACTCCTAGCACTAGGGTCATCGTAATCTACCCACCTTAAGATCAAGTCCGTCCTCAGACTTCCTTAACTAGGCCGGCATGGGGTGAGCAGACTTAGACACCAAGGTCATTCTATCCCAGTCATACATCATTATAATGAAACAATATACATCGACATGCATATACTTACTCATACATCACACACTTTCAAATACATATACATACGTACATTTTACATACATATACATACTTATACTACTATACGCATATCTCGTATCTATATAGGACATATACATACATACACCAATAAACAAAACCATGGTAATTTACATAGGGTTAGTATATTATTACATACATCCATATATACGTAGTCACAACATACGACTATACATACTTCCTGGTACGCACACGCTTATACATCATCCCGTAGTGGTAATACGATGTTATAATCCTACTATACATAAAACACACTTCTTCATACAATGTGTGTGTGTGTGTGTGTGTGTGTATACACACACCTATAACTAACCACATACATATATACGCACGAGTACACGCCCAGACATACTAACATATACATTACTGAATAAATCCGCACACATAACTATACGTACACCTATTATCGTTACACCTAACATGCATATCACTGTACTAGCATACAATTACAACCATTAACAAGTACGACTAAGGTACATATACTCCTAGTAAGTAGCCAATATTGAATCTAATACGTACAAATATTCCTATAGTGATATAACTAATCACTCGCCTAAGTATAAATATAACACTTACTACTCTATACTTGACTATATACATATATATCACATATTATCGTACATGCACATACAACACAATGAACAATCACACTATACTAATATACTAAGGGTAAGCACACTCATACATGGGTGGTATATAGAGATTCGCACACACGGGTCCACATCCACTATCTATATACATGCACCACAACAACACCACAATCAAAGGTAAAGGTCCCACTATACTTATACTAAAACTGACATAAGCAAAGATAAGCATTAATGTGATAACTAAGCAATAGTGTAGGATTCAGAGCTGAATGATGCAACGAATTAATGTTGTGATGGATGATTCCGGATGTGGCATGGAAAAGAGGTTAGTTGGTTGGGTGAAAAAACATTTATGATTAATTAAATAAGTAAGAAGATAGAGATATGTGTAAAAATAATAATATCATTATAACTTACGTAAAATAGCGAGCATACTGTATAAGTCAAAACGTAAAATATGATTAGTCAAATAATAGGTGAAGAGTAATATGGGCATAATGTTGTAGTGCTTGTTTTGTAAATGGAAATAGGTTTGTAAAAAAGATTTTTTTAAAAAAATATATGAAGATAATGATTATAAGACTGACACACAAGATTTTGAAGTTCTATTTAACCCAGGAAAGTATTTTAAAAGTATGTATGTATGACTGTTTTGAAATATGTTAGTAAGAAAAGGAGATGATATTTTGATCTAGCAAGATAGAAATAAGGTTTTAAAAGAAGTTCATTACATGAGAAAAATAGAGTAGCTACATGAGGTTATGTGAAATAGAAGTGCGGAAGATGTATGTTAGAAAATCGCTATAAGATAGTAACCAAGGATCGCGTCAGAAGAGCGTCATAATCAAGATTAGGTTTAAGTCCCCTGAAGTGTAGAAAATCTAAGTAAAAGTTTTCGAAAGGATTTTAAACTTAGGGAGGAATTCAATAAAATAAATATCGAAGAATACTTTTTAAAAGACCTCGGATCTGCAATGGGGAGGTTCAAAGGTTAAAGATGGAAGATCTGAAGAGTTTATGTGAATCGAGGACAAGTAATAGGTTTGACGATCGAAACGTAAGTACGACTAAGAAGTAACTCCGTGAATACGCTACGATGGCCTTCTACAATCTTAACATGGAAGTGTACTGATTAAAAAATAGTAAAAAATCAGGGGAAATAATCATTGGGTCGACTCAAGGTTTAGCACTAAGGTTCTTCAACGAACTAGACTGCGATAGGGAAACCAAGGTAAGGGTTCGTTGAGGATCGTGATCGAGATCTTATCTATAGATCTGGAATACCCTACGCTTCAAAGTCTACTCATTATAGGCGTCTCAGGTCCGACTTGCACGGATGCGACGATCGCTACATTCGGTTGGGCCCTAGATTCGATAAATATAAGCGAACGACTAACGGAACTCAAAAAATCTAATATGGTCAGAGTTGGATGACCAATCGCTAAGGTGACTCCCAAGATGATAATACTAAGTCGTGGCAAGAGTCTCTAACTAATGAGCACGAACATCTAACTAACTCTTCCTATTATCCTGGTATTGGGTTTCCTATCGCGCTGAGACAAGGTATTCGAGTAATTTTGTGTATGAACTAATTCCGGATGTTTTGGCTAATGGTAGTATTTCTACTGTTCTGAAGTTTGCAATGCACGACCTGTATGGCCCACAACTAAAACCTGTAACGTCCCGCTTCCCAAAAGACACCGAAAGCAAGAGCGTTACGCGGTCCGCATGAACTGGAGCGGTGAAGCTCGAGTTCAATGAGCGTCTATGATAAAAACACAGGGCAGGTCCTTGCGTACTTTTCAGAACAATAAGAATACATTCAAAAAGATATAAGCCACATCCAGAAATATTAAGTCCATACACGAAATTAAACGACAAGCCACAGCAGGGATAAAGTAGCAACAAAAGAAACGTACACTAAACAACAACAACTGAAAGTAAACTAAAGAAAGACGACGATGGTGAAGGTCCCTAGTTCTCCGCAAGGAGAGACTCGATGTCTACGGCGAACTCTGGCTCTCTAAGTCAGGCGTCTCGAGAGGATCTTCCTAGCACTCAAACTCGGGATCTGACATACATCCAAAAACATGAATGTATGTCAGCAAGGGTCTGCAAGAAGAGGTTAGAAACACAAGGGAAGATATACAAATGATATGAATTTTAAAAGGCATTAAATAATTAAATGAGATGACTGCAATAAGTTTCAACATGCCAATTTAATGAAATGAATAAGACATACCTATCATGCAGTTCCAAGTAGTTTTAAGAAGTAAAGTAACACTTTCTTTGAGTTCATTAGCATGTCCATTTACTGAGATCACAATAGTGGTGCAAGTTTCATGTCAATGTTTCACATCTATCATAGGGTTTTCGCCTTTAGGTCGTGATGAGTGAGTCGTTCTTCTCACGGGGGTTTACCGTAATTGACGCTACCCCACCGCATGCGGGTGGTGCTCTTGAAGAGAGTACCCTTTCATATGCCTAGTGGCCGCTCAACCCTAACCCCACCCCAATTTTGTGCTGGAACACAAGCCAGCCTAGTCGACTCACACGACATCACGAAAGCCACGAATCCGCCTTCGAGGCACACGATTTCACGATGTCACAATTTGCTGAACATTCCAAGACGTGCAGAAATTTAACGTTATCAATATTACTTGGTTATTATGACATTTTCAATAAGCAGAAGTGGGTTGAACAATATTTACAACAATTTTAAAATAACGTTGAACATGAGTTTTACTGAACATGCTACAGAAACCAATTTTCTTTCTTGTTGTTTAAAATTGAAGTATATCGAATTATATGCCGTTGGGTCACAAATTTAGTCCAGAATGTCATGACATCGTTTTCATGCGTCATTTCACGTATAGTTTTCAAGTTATGCAGCATAAAGTAAAAGTGACGCAATAATCGTCAAACTTCAAAAATTCATATCTATTTGCACACTTGCCTGTTTTTGGCGTTCTTGGTGTCGTCAGAAATGCCTCAATGGGTACTACGCTACGGTAATGACGATTTACTGGTTTGATAAAACACAAATTCAGATTAAGCTGTTTTGATCATAACAACGTTACAAAAGGTCCCTACGATGTCTAACCGGTCCGTTTTATTAGGTCTTCTAAATTACGGTATGTGTTATAGTATGTTAGGGGGTAGATCCACTAACCGGTAGTGCAGAGAAGGATCGAAACGTAGCGATGGGTAGCGGCGACGCGTGCAACTCCAAAACAGTGATGTTGAGCTTCGGGAAGGAGGGAGAAGGGCTGTCTGCGGCTCTCGTGCATGTGGGGGCCGCGGCGTCGGGTTCGTGCGGTTGTTCTGGCGCTTGAGAGATTGCCAGTGGTAGCAGCAGCTGTGCAGAAATAGCGTAGGTTCTCGTGGGGTTTTGAACGGTGGAGAGGAGGAGAGGGAGAGCTCTGGTCGGGGTTTTGAGATAGGAGGAGGCCAGAGCTCGGGGACCTGGCCGGTGGGTGCCTGTCGGAGTGATGGCAGGTCGACGAGGGAGGTCCAGCGGTGGAGAAACTGGGTGGATGGGAGGCACGGCCTGGGTGGCGTGAGGGAGGAGTAGGGCGAGGGTCGGCGTTTGCGTGGGGGTCGGGGATGATGCCGCTGCAGCGTGGGCAAGGAACTGGGGTTGTCGCCTGGGCTTGCGCGTGCGTGGATGAAGGAAGGGGCATGGTTGCGTGGCGGGATCTCGGAGAGAAGAAGCTGCGGGATGAGGTGCGCGTGAGGAGATGAGGAAGGAGGTCGCCTGCTCGCGTGCGTGGGGAAGACGAGAAGTCCGCTGGGTTGCTCTCTCTTGAGTGGAGAAAAGGAATAGGGGGCGGCTGCTATAGTCTTAGGGTTAGAAATATATCTAGCTTTATAGTTTAAAATATAGGTTGTGTGGGGGTAAGGACAGCACATGAAGGGTTTGTAGGTTCTCTCTATTTTTTTTCCTTTGTTAGCCTCTCTCTCTTGTTTGCTGTGTGTGTGAGTGTGGTTTCAGTCACATGGGCAGGGTACGACCTAGGATAGAGAAACGTGGGCTAGGTTTAATAGGAAATAGGATTATATTAGGAATGTTTTGAAATACTAATAATGGGATTGTAATTAATAGGTTTAAATAAAGGGAATTATAGCTAATCAATATGTTTAAATGGGCTTAAAATGGTAAGTCTCATTTGACTTTAAAGTGATTCGAATTTTGAATTTGAAAATTTAAATTAATTTTAAGAAGAGATGTTAAAAAAATAATTATAATAATGGTTTAACTAAGTGGTTTAAAATAATGATAAAACTAATTAATATGGAAAAATATTAGAAGTTGATGCGTGTATGGGGACAGATACGCCTAACTACGGATACAGAAAAATAATACACGAGAGAAAAGCAGATAGATATATCGATAAAAACCGATCGTTACATTCATTAAGTACATTTTTTTTATTTTTGGTTTTTCAATTTTTTTCTTTTATAAAGAACTAAAAACAAACCTAAAAAGCAAACAAAACAAGCACACAAACAAAAATTAAGTCAAGCACACACAAAAACTATGAAGCTATGTAATGAATGCAAAGAGGGAAAAAGATATACCTTCGCGTCGCTATTTGACTAAGGGGCTAAAAGAATGAGACTTTCAATTCATCGCTCCTCGCCAAATCTCCACCTCACCTACATGAAAGGTGTCAAGTGTGACCTTGAATCCAACAAGGTCCACTAGTGTTAGCCACTAAAGTTTTAGGAACCCACACTTGTTTGAATTTTATGTTTGTGTTCCTAAACATATAATAATAGGATGTGTGACCAACACTATCATAAGTAAAGCACTTTGCTTGCATATTTTTCATAATAGAAGGCACATTGTGGAATTTCTTAAATTTGGGCTTTTCAACATTTTTCAAGCCAAATTCAAGTCCTCTTCTATTATTGCCATATAATTGATTTTCAAGTATGGTATCCAACGAATGTTTACCAATTGAAAATTTTCTTAATGACAATTCTAGATTAGAAACTTTGGATTTTAACAATTTATTTTCATCCACAAGCAAGATGCATTTACTTATAAAAGCTCTCTTGTTTTCCTCTTCCTTCTTTTCAAATTCATTCATTTTCCTTTTAAGTTCTTTATTTAGCATGCACAACTTATCATTAAGCTCTTTAATCATATAGTCCTTTTTCAGTTTCGAGCTTAATCAAATCCTGCTTAAGCATGCTAATATCATTCAATAAGGAAGGACAAGAAAGACAATCAGCTTTTTCAGATGAGCTAGATTTTTCTCTTTTCAGCATGGCAATGGTTGATTTGCATTTTTCAAGTTCTTCTTTTAAGTTTTTAGATTCTTCAATCATATTACAATTTTCTTTTTGCAAATCAAAACAAGAATTTCTAAAGGATTCAACTTAATCAGAAATGTCACAGTTTCCTTTTTGTAATTTATAGCTAGCATTCCTATAGTCTTTTAAAGTAAGTTCTAGCTCATCAATTTCATCTTGCATGGCTTTACAAATAATTAGAAGTTTAGCTTTACTACCAGATTTTACCTCTTATGTTTTGCCATCAAGCAGAGGGATGAGTGTGCTTCATTCTCTTTGAGCTCATCTCCACTATCCATGTCCCATGTTCGCACTACAGCTATTCCTTTCTTCTCTGTGACAACAGCTGTTTCTAGTGGGCAACGTCTAGCAAAGTGTCCCTGCTTTCTGCATTTAAAACAAATAACTTTACGCTTAGTATTGTCACAAAGAGAAGCATCATAATTCTTTAAAAGTGCGTTTCTTCCCTTTTGATTCTTTTCACTGCAGCTAAGGGATATCTCACTTCCATATGCAATTTCCAAAGTCCTCCATATATCATGCGCAGAAGAGCATTGTGAGATACGATCAAATATCATTCTACTCAACCCACACAATAAGATATTCATTGCTCTGGCATTTATAGCACACACATTTTTGTCATTTAAGTTCAGATTACTTTCAGGCATAGAATATCCGTTATCAATAATGTACCAAGTATCAACATCAACGGATAGTAAATATGTTTTCATTTAGCCTTCCAGTATATATAATCATGGCCACTAAATAAAGGAGGATGATCAATAGGCATGCCGTGAGCAAATACTGACTTATGGATTTTCATGATACCTAGACTAGACTAGATCCTCTAACCTACTTTGATACCACTTTTTGGATCTGGATCCTAGCCTAGAGGGGGGTGAATAGGCTTATAAAAATATTCTCGCGCAACCCACGAGAAATCACACGTAGTTAAAATCATAAGCAGAGTAAATAAGAGACAATCACAGAGTATGCACAGATTTACCCTGGTTCGGTCGTACCAGCGACCTACATCCAGCCCCAAGAAAAAACTAGCATTAATATGTTCCTTCTGTACATCTATAATGGGGTCCTAGCTCCAACTCCCCACCTAGACTGTACCATACCTAACAAAGTGCAGAACCCTATCAATCTAGTAAATTCGTATCTTGACTGCACCAACACGACAAGACCCTCTTGTCTAGCCCTAACCAGACAAGTCCCAAAATAGAACACAAAAAGTTGGTAAAGTTTTCCCTACAGAGATCGTTACACTAAGACACGAATATAAAGATTAAAGGGTTTAGAAATGCTCAGTTCATGTCTGTGTAGTCGTCTCTATCAATCAGCATGACGTCAGCTCCAATTTGACGCAAACGATGTCTCGATCTGACTCCTAGATGTAAAGTTGTAGCTCGTTAAACTTGAGTGCACAAATAGGTCTGTGTGTAAAGCAATCACAGTTCAAACCCAATTAATCCTCGGTCTGTGTGCACAGCAAATCACTTAAAACCCATTTCCACGTCAGTAACCCATTTTCTTCTTTTGTTTGCATGCAACACATCGATGTCTTCATTTAGAGTTAGGGCATGCAGCGGAAACAGCGTCAACTTTGCCGTCCATCTACTTCGACTCCGGTGGCGGCACTTGCGGTGACTCAACTCAAGTGGTGCCTCTCCGATAGCAATGTCTCCTCCTCAACGACGACTCGATGTCTCCTGAGAGATCTTCAATCGACGGTTACGGCTACTTCTGATGACTCCGGTGGCAGCGACGTTGGTTTCTCCGATTGCTCGACGGTAACGATGGCGGACCCCTCTACTTCGACTCCGACAGCTGGATGTGTGGCTTTTAAGTGGTCGACGGTGGAGGGCGCTTCGATGACTATGCTGCGTGTTCGACTTCAAGGGCAGCTACAGGCTTCGACAGTGATGGCGACAGGAGTTTGTCGACGTTGCTGCACGCTCGATGGTGGGGTTTGTTGACGTTGAAGATGAATGACTGCATGCTATTCTTCACCACGGCAACACGATGGACTTTCCTCGACAGTGAGGAAGACAATGACTTCGTGGGCTTCTCTTCGACGGCAGCTTCTGGGCTTCGAGCTTTTCCATCGATGGGTCGACTTCTAGGGCTGCTGCAGGCAAGGTTGTTGATCTCGCTAGCAGTCGGATGGCAACTTGCCTTGGTGCGATCGGCAGTGTGGGTCGATAGCAGTTTGAGGCTCGAGCGCTCATTGGGTCGACACAGCTGCAAGGGTTGTACTTTGCTCTGACGGCAAGGAGTCGACAGCGACGCTTCCTTTGATGATGCTCACGGCAAGCAACGAGGATGTCTCACGCCTTGCATAGACGATGAACTCACGGTGATGGAGATGCGTTGAAGACGATGGTGCAAAGATCTCTCCTTGCGGTGTTACGTGAGGAAGATGATGTAGGGAAAATGAATCTTGAAGCTAACAACAATTGGAGGAAGCTTTGGCCTTGTAATTTATTTGCATGGAGAAGGGAAGATGACTATCGCCTAGGAGATGATTAGGAGTATATGGCTCAAGGATTTTGAGGTTTACGGCTTGAAGGAGGCTTGCAGTTATAGGGTTTTTTTATCCTTTGTAGCTTACCGAAAGGGTCTGAATATTAGGGTTTTGGCCGGATATTTTTTCGTTTGTTGCTGCTAGCTTTTCTTTATGTAAGCCGTCGATATGATCTTTGGAGAAAAGAGTTTTTATAAGAGAGGGTGGTAGATCTTTAGGCTCAAGTCAAATCCTTCAAACATAGGAATACAAATTCATATGCGATTTGAATTGATCTTAATTTGTATTCAAATTAGATAGGGAATTTGAATAGGAATATGGATTTGAAATTAGCACCAATAGATATGAATCAATAATCAAATAAGATTGAATTGATCTCTCCTTATTTCTCTATCTTTGACCAAGTCAAATTTCTATGTATATAGCTTCTTGACCAAGTCCAATTGCTATGTGTATAGGAATTTCGCCATCTCTTTGACTTCGACATCGTTTGGGTATTTACGTCCTCGCCACTCCTAAAAAGCACTTAACATACACGTTAAATAGTTTGCATGTGTTTGTCGTCATCAAACTAGAAGTCCTAGATCGTTGCAACCAACCGTACTTACTCCTCCTATATAAATGTCAATCAAGTTAGTCAAATTAGGAAAGGGCTTCTATAGATCAATTGAATCAAACATGTAAGATATGTATGAATGAAATGATTTCAATACTAGAAACTTAGGATTTTAGAATCCAAGTTCATTATATATTACTCCCTCTGAATCTAAGGCAACTTCAATCTTAGATTCAAGTTTAGATCATACTTAGCACAAAATTATGATTTGTTTATTTCTCCCCCCCCCATGGCATTATCCAAAAAGAGGGAGTAGAAAAACAACAACAATAGTGCTAAATAAGTACTAAAACAATCATTAAAGTCTAAAGAATGTGATATATATTCAATGTGATACCACAATAAAATCGAGAAAACATGAAGGTGCTTCACAATAATATATATCAAATACTCATCAACAAAAGAAATTTTAGTTGACTAAAGGAATAAGAAGCTAATATCAACATTTCAAAGGCAAGAAAATGTCTCACATCACATCATGTATATAATAGAGCATACAGAGAGACACAATTGCACAACGTATACACATGGATCACAACAGAGAGTATAATGACAAAATGTGATCACACACACACACACACACACACACATTCTATAAAATAGAGCATATTTTGAATTTTGTCCCAGTCATAAGTACAGTCATATTTTTTATCCCAGTCATCCAGAACATCCTAGATTCACTCTGAGGAAGGGCTAGGATGGATCCACGTATGCACATGGATCCCACAGGCAAGAGTGACAGAAAAAATTGACCTGCAGCAATTATTTTCAAATCGCTTTCTCCAACACACAACAATTATTATTGACCTGCAGAAAAAATTGGGGGGAACTCAAAATTTTTAGGGGGAAAATCCATATTTGTGCCTCAACCCCAGATCACGCACAAACGTCCAGCCTCTTCAACCCAGATCACGCACAAAAAAGACATCTTCATCATCAAACCTCCAGCCTCTTCATCTCCAGCCTCTTCATCCTTGCGTATCATCCCTCAAACCCTCAACCCGGATCACGCACAACTTCAATTTGGTACGGCCCTCAAACCATCAAACCCTCCTCAACCTCGGCACACGCAAACCCTTAAACCCCAAATTTGCAGTGCATCTCATCGAACCCCTAATTTTGCCCTCCGATCTACTCACTGATGTAGGTAAAATTTTGGTGCTTAAGCGTTCTATCTCAATTTCTCAGTTTGTTCATGACGTAGGTCTGAGATCTCAGTTCGTATCCATTCAATTTCTCAAAATTTGCACTTTTTATTAGTTTTTGGTTTTAACGCTTGATGCTGTCGATGCTTGAAGTTCTGTAACTTTTGAGATTTCTGAGGGTTCATTGGATGAATAATCAAATTAAGAACTTTGAACTGATTTGTAATTTGATTTTTCTGCTAGGTTTGCTCCGATTTTTATTTTTACAGGCACTCACTTTAAAAGGCAGTCGCTTTGAAAAAATCTGGAGACGTTAAAAGAAAGCGGATTAATGGGAACTGATTTTATTTCAAAGAATTTTATATGGTGACTCAGAACTTTTGTATTGAGACTTTGGAGACTCCAACTTCTGTATCCCACCTTTTAGGGTTCTAATGCATCTCCTTATGTTCTACTTTCTTGCACATATGAGGGTACGATTATCTTTCCAAAAATTTATGGGTTGAAATTTGCTTCCAATATTTTTGTTTGTGAAAGTTCCCATGTTTTTTTCAACCATGAGACTGAACCATGGGACAACAAGAAGACCAATATTATCATGAGACATACTCCGCTAGCGAAGAGGAACGATGTTGAGTTTGGGAAGTTGGCTAAGATCACTATATCTTATGTCAGTGTGCTGCCAGATGCTGCTGCTCAAAAAGCAGGGGAATTGGAAGGCCGTTGAGATTGGATCGGCTTCTTAGGAGTTTTAAAGATGCATATATATATAGGAAACGTGAAATAGGGTGTCACAGGAGAGACTCTCTCCTGGGTCGGTCAAAAAAACTCCAATCTCCGCATGTTTTTTGGAAGATCCGTTACGTTCATCTCGATCTCCACCCTCTAACACTCCTACCCACCAATTTTCAGCCCGATCCGAGGTGTTTTGCCCGTTCATCCACCCTTTGCAAAAGTTATGTTCAAGTGAAACCGTTAAATTTGGATCGGGTGGATGAACGGGCAAAACACCTCGGATCGGGCTGAAAATTGGTGGGTAGGGGTTTTAGAGGGTGGAGATCGAGATGAACGGATCGGATCTTCCAAAAAACATGTGGAGATTGGAGTTTTTTTGACCGACCCAGGAGAGAGTCTCTCCTGTGACACCCTATTTCCCGTTTCCTCATATATATATATATATTGTATTTCTTTTCTCTTCATTCTACATTTTTTGCGATGTAATTAGTACTTATGCTGTGGATGGTGATGATTTGATAAAAAAATGTCCGAGTTGAACGAGTTGATGATTCTAATTTCCTGGGTAATTTGTTAAATGAAGGAACAACAAATTAACACGGGCCATGTCGAGATGAAGGAACAATAACAAATCCAAAGAGTCTCTCCTTTACTTCACTCCCCCTCCTCCTCTCCTTTCACCCATGACCATAAGATTTCTTCAGAGTATAGTTCGAGCTTTCACCCAGGATCATGTCTACAGTTCTGATTCTGCTCATGTTCTCCAGAGTACAGGTCCAAAAACCCCTGATTTTGATTTCTGATAGAGATTTGGAGTGCAAAGGAGATTTGGAGTGCATGGTACCATGCACTCATATCCTGATTTTGATTCTCTCAAGTAAATATCCAATGATTTTGATTTCTGATAGAGATTTGGAGTGTAAAGGAGATTTGGAGTGCATGGTACCATGCACTCATATCCTGATTTTGATTCTCTCAAGTAAATATCCAATGGAGTGGCTGTAAATATTCAGAGAATAGTTCGAGCTTTCACCCAGGACCTTTCACCCAGTATGTTTTGGTTATATGCTTTGTGAATTATACAGATCATCATGCCAAAATATTCACAAAACATTGTTGTTTCATGATGAACCAAGGAAACTGTGTGAATTTTTCTTTTTGCACGTGTTTTAGATTTCATGAGAATTCCTCCAAATTCCTCTGAAGGTGTTTTAGATTTCTGTAGGTGATGTATTTAGAAGAATTTTCCAGGAAGTTTTCATGATTGTTTTACATTTACAAGACATTTGTTCATGACTTTTTTTCATGAGAATTCCTTTAAATTATCATGACCGTTTTAGAGGAATCTTTTTCCATGTGTTTCAGATTTCATGACAATACAGAAAGAATTCCACAATGAAATCTAATATCAGCCAATTGAAATTCCTAGAAAATGGTTATGGAACTTGCCCAAGCGAACTGTATTTTTTAGTACCTCCATACAAACAATATTCAGAGGTTTGATATAAACTTCATTTATTAAATTAGTATAAAGAAATATGGTTTATAAGAGATGTTGACATAGAATTATTGTTTATGTTAGGTTTAACAATGAAACATATAACACGATGCTTTTGCTCAGTTATGTTATTGCATAACACAAATATTTCACTCATGTATACAAACACATATTAAAATTAAACAATCTTTTGCTCATGAAAATCTAAAGACGTTGTAGGTTATAATTTACAACACCTTTAAACCAACATGTATGAAAAATGGTGATGTTTAAAATTATGCTTAGTAACTGAACTTTATGTGCGTGTCCGAGGCTAACATGCTCATTCATATCGATAGGTTTCTACCTAAATGGCTGGTGGGCAACAACTGCTACTACAATCATTTTTATTGTTATGGCAATTACAGACTGGCTTGATGGATATCTTGCTAGAAAGGTGTGTGAACTATGTGTCTCAAGTCTTTATATGGCATTCACATGTGAATTGTGTAATGTAGATTAAAATGACATTGTGTGATCGTTTTCATATGTCTGATGCAACTAGGAATGGTTTTCGGAGCATTCTTGGATCCTATAGCTGATAATGTTTTCTTTCTCCTTTCATTTTAAGCTGTTGGGGGATTAAATGATGTATCTAATTTTTCTAATGTTCAAACAGTTTTCTTTATCAAAAATTTCAGCTGATTTGTTTTATGATGATGTAATGCAGCTTATGGTTGTGGCAGCATTAGTTTTACTGTGCAGAAAGCCTTTGGATATCTCTATAGGAGAAGTGTGATGGCTTCTGACAGCACCTGCCATTGCTATCATTGGTAGGGAGGTCAGCACCAACTCAACAATTATCTTACTTTAATTAATAACATTTATTTTTCAACTTTCACTTGATTGTGTTTTGTGTCTGTGCTAATAATATAGTTTATTGCACTGTGATGTCTCAGAATGTTTAGTAATATAGCAGCACTTAATGCATACATTAAAAAGTGATATAGATAGCTATCAGATGATCAGTTTGACTTGGTGTGCTAATTATGAACACCTTTTTTGACTTATATTTTCAGCAAAATAGAACCCATTACTAGCATTGTGAAATTCTATTAGACAATGTAGCTTGAATGTTTTCTTTTTCGGTCTGGTGACTTGATAATATTTTTGGTGATTCATCTATATTGAGGACCATTTGTATCATTGATTAGCTACCTCCATATTCTCCCTTTGCTTCTTAATCAATTTTTAAGACAAACGTTAGTCCAAGTAGCTCCCTCCACTAGATTGCTTCCATTTTTTCTTAACCAACATTTTCCTCTATCTGTGTTGTGATCACTCCGTGTTTTACACCTTTTTTCCGCATGATTGCATGCCATTTAGATCGCTCAAATCACGCTTTTCACGATTTATCGACAATATTGCGATACTTTTCACGATTTGTTGTTTTTGTCGTATTTCAAGAGATTTGGAGCGATTTGGAGTGATCCCGAGATACGCCAACTCCAGAGTGTCACCGATGACTTCCCCGAGGGGTATTTTGCTATTGGAGAGGAGCGGAAGAAGAAAGAACGTCGTAGGAGCGACGAGGAGGCAAAAGCAAGCTGTTTGGGCATTTTTGGTGTCTCACTCGGCCGAGTGAAGGAGTCACTCGGCCGACCAGCGAGACCCCGCTCGGCCGACCAGATCGGACACACTTCATGTGTGCACTCGGCCGAGCATCAGAAGCCACATCGGCCGAGTGACGAGACCCCGTCCGCCCGAGTGGCACTCAGACGACACCCATCAAAAAGAGCCAACTTACTGTTTTTCGTTTGCCTGAGCTTCAGAAGATCCACTCGGCCGAGTGGAAAATGCCGACCGCCCGAGTGAATAGAAGCCATCGGTCGAGTGACGACAACTCACTCGGCCGAGCGACGCCCGAAGTGAAGACCCCAAAGACCCCAGACTTACAGGAAATTCTCAGGGTTTCTCACTCGGCCGAGCGACTTTTGTCACTCGGCCGAGTGCGACGCGATGCCTGTAGCGTAAATTGCGATTTTCAGGCTGCGCAGGGGCATTTTGGTCACAGTTTTTTGGACGATTTTGGGGGGTATTTAACCCCAGTTTTTAACCTAGGTTAGGGAGCTTTTCCTTTACTTTTTGCAGCTTTTTAGATAAAACTTTTTAGGTTTTGATTCTTGTGATTGGAGAGGAGAGAAAAGTTTATTTTTGTTGGATTCCTGGAGAACTCTATTGGTTCGTCTCCCTCTCCATTAAAAATCTCATTTTTATTGCTTATTTGAATATTGTGATGAATTCTCTTGTTATTTCAATTGATTATTTTTGTATTTGTGATATGAATTGTGAGTAGTCTTTACGTCTTGGGGCGTGGGGATGAACCCTACGAGCCCAATTTCCGATTTGTGATGATTTGGTAGAAATATTGCTAGAATTGCTATTGGGGTTAGTTTGGGATCGATTTACTACGGATGGCTAGGTGTTCATATCGATTGGGATTTGCAAGAGATTGGATCCCAATTAGATAGGAAACCCTAGAAATCCGAATTGGGTTGAAATTGAGTTTCTGTAGTATCGGTTTGCAAGAGATTGGACCGATACTAGGGTTCTCGGTTGCAATTCCATACTGATACCCGTTTGCAAGAGATTGGACGGGTAGGAACTATCCCACCCTAGGTCGTGGCCCGAGTTTGCACGAGAGTGGGCTCGAGGCGCGATTGAACGATGATGTTGATCCTAATGCTAGCTTGCCTAGGCTAGGGTTTGCAAGAGATTGGACCCAAACCTAGGTAAGCTATAGACCGGCAACAGCGCGAGAGCGTGAGCTAGGTTTTACATTCAGTTGCAACTAGTTCATCTGAAATTCTACCCTAGCAATTTTGATACCAATGAATCACGTTGACGAAATACGGTGAGTAGCGGGGAATCCCCATTCCCTAGGCGTCTTTATTTGATTTGATATCTACATACTTTGTCTGACGATTGTGACAGGATCGCCAAAGGCAAATTCCCTCTTTTCTGTTCTTAATAGCCAGGTTGTTCGGAGCAGGCACTTTCATTCGTCCTCACTGTGTTCGATAACCCGCTCGTCGCTACACCTGCGCTTGCGGTAAAACTACAACCGTTCTTCGGGTTGCATTCCGGAGCGATCAAGTTTTTGGCGCCGTTGCCGGGGAGGCGATTGCGTTTGACCCTACCACCCTAGCTATTTCTTTCTTTTTGTTTTATTTCTTTATTTTTTATCTAACCCTTCCATTGTGCTAATCACTTCTTTGAAACTTTGTTTTCCCGTGCATGTACACGAGATCCACTGCGGACCCTGAAGCTATATTATTTGATCCCGAGATTGAACGTACTGTGCGGAGAATCAGAGCGGAGAGGAGACAAGATCCGGAAGTGAGGTTTATGACCAACCCGGAAACCACGGAACAATTAGCGGCAAGAATGGCGAGGATTATTTCTATTCGAGATAGGCTTCGGCCTAAGACCTCTTCTACGACCTCATCCATTGCCATGCCGGAGTTGGAGGCTGACAAGAATTTTGAGCTGAAGACTGGACTAGTGGTTCTGATGCAGCAGGATCCATTTCATGGGAATGCCCATGAAAATCCCCACTACCACATCCAGCTATTTTTGTCGAAGTGCGCCACATTTCAGATGACGGGGGTCTCCATCGATGCCATCAGACTGCGCCTCTTCCCCTTCACATTAAAGGATAAAGCTCTTTATTGGTTGAGGACGCAAGCTGAGGGAGTCTTTACCACATGGGATGAGTTGGCAAGCGCGTTCATTGACAAGTTCTATCCGCCCTCCAAGACGGTAAAGATTAGGAGTGCTCTTATGTCCTTCAAGCAAGGACCTCAAGAGACGCTCTATGGGTCTTGGGAGCGTTTCAAAGATCTGCAGCATCAATGCCCCCACCATAGCATCGAAGATTGGGAGCTTGTCCATAGCTTCTATAATGGTCTCCAACCGGGGACCAAGCAGATTATTGACGCCGTGACAAATGACGCCATCTTATCGAAGACTCCCGACGAAGCTACGGCCCTAATTGAGGAGATGGCCTCAAACAATCAACAATGGGGCGACGAGCGAGGACACTCTTCGTCCTCCTTGAAGCCATCTAGCATCTATGAGGCGAAGGACGTAGCGGAGCTGACAAACAAGTTTGATTCTCTCCACAAGGTAGTGGAGAGATTGGAGAAGTATATCACGGAGCCCCAAGGAACCCCTTCCACATCCGCACCAACAAATCAAATGTGTGATTGGCAAGACCAATCTCAAGCTATGTATTTGGGAGGAGAACAAGGAGAGGGCTCTTTGGAACAAGTTCAATACGTCGCGGGGAACCAAGGATATTGGGCCAATTCGGCCACTAGAAACCATCCCGGTTTCTCCTATGCCAACAATGAAGGAGCGTTGAACCCACCGCAACAACTACCTCAACAAGCTCGACCACCACCACCACAACAACAACATTATCCATCGAGGGGGCCTCCACAAGAAAATTTCCCACCGAAGCAACAAGTTCCACCCTATAGGCCGCCCGGATACAATCAAGGGTGGAGAAATCAAAACCCTCCACAAGCTCAACAACGATCCGAATTTGAAGCCAAGGTGGATGAGTTTATGGTCGAGCAAAAGAAGATCAATGCCTCCTTGAAGGCGGGCCAAGACTCCCTTACAACCGTTGTAGCTCAAATCTCGGAGCAATTGGCGTTGCTCAATCGAAATACTCAACAATTGTCGACTCAACCCGAGCAAAACCCACGGGGCAACACCGGCCACATCAATGCTGTGGTTGCAGTTACAACTAGAGGCGGGAAGGATACCACCCCCGCCATGATTCCTATCGAGGAGCCCGTGGAGGAGAATGTAGAGCCAATTGAGCCGGTAGTTGAAGTTGAGATGGAGAAGGAGCCACAAATGGAAGAAAAGTCTAGAGCGGAGCAATTGATTGAAGAGAGGCGTTTTATGCCACTGGTCCCATTCCCTCAAAGGCTTGCTAGAGCAAAAATGGAGAAACGGCTAGCAAAATTTCTCGAGTATTTGAGAGGGGTAAGCCTCAATATTCCCTTTCTCGATGCTATTGTTGAGATCCCGACGTACGCTAAATTTTTAAAAGATTTGATTTCGGGAAGAAAGAGGAAAGAGAAAATCATGCTCGCCGAGGAGGGCTCTTGGTTCACCAAGAGAGAGAAGGAGCCCGCCAAATTCAAAGACCCGGGGAGTTTTCGAATTCCTTGCACCTTGGGCAGCGTCCCTCTACAAAAGGCGTTGGTGGACTTAGGGGCTAGTGTTAGCCTCATGCCTCTCTCTATGTTCCTAAGGCTAAATACCGGCACAAAATTGAAGCCCACCGACATGCGGATACAACTAGCCGATGGTCGGATCACAAGGCCGGTAGGGATCGTAGAGGACATCCCGCTACAAGTCCTGGGGGGCATATGTTTGCCATGTGACTTCGTGATCATGGATGTTAAGGAGGAGGGAGACACGTCGCTAATACTTGGACGCTCATTCCTCGCCACCGCCGGTGTCATTGTCGACGTACGTGAAGGAACTCTAACATTGAATGTCGGCAACATCGAGGTGGAGCTTCATATTCCCAAGGCAATGAAACACATGCCTTATCACGAGGAGATGGACTATATGGACCTCCTTGACGAGGTTATTGAGGAGGCGATCCCCCATTCGATCGGCGCTCTATTCAAGGAAGATTTTGAGGAGGAGCCGGATTTGGACCAAGAAGAGAAGATGAAGCATTCCCCCGACCTCTCCATGAACATTGATGAAGGCGACACTGATGTCGCGAGGATACAGGAGCTCTGCAAGCTCTCGAAGATGAAGGCTCCATAGAAAGCCACACCGACACGAAAATCGGTGTCACCGGTGAAGCCGAGGACCGGAGCAAGCACTAGCTTGGGGGAGCCACCCCCCAACACTACCCGAGGCAAAGGAGCACCGAGGGAGAACACACCGCCGCAACTTTCGAATCCAAGCGTTCTCCCCGGAAAATTTGATGGGTGCATCTCATATGCACCAAACATCCCGCATTAATTGAAAATCAAAGGGGGTCGAGCTCACGACCTTAAACGAGCGCTTGTCGGGAGGCAACCCGACGGTTATAGCTTTATTTTTACTTTTCTTTTATTTTTGTTTTAGAAATTATTAGTGTTTTGAGTCGTTCGCCCAAAAATTTCGCGATAACGGGTCCTATTTTTCTTTGACAGGAGAGGAGAACGAGGTCGCCCAAAAATTTCGTGATAACAGGTCCTATTTTTCTTTGACAAGAGAGGAGAACGAGGTACCTATCATTAGGAGGATGAACAAGGCGACGATGAGCGCTCCAGGAATGCACTCGATGCTTAGGAGGAAGATAAAATCGACTGGAGGAAGAAAAACAGAGTTTAGATCCCAAACGAAGACAAACAGCAGAAAACAGGGTTCACTCGGCCGAGTATACTAGTCACTCGGCCGAGCACATAAGTTCGTCCGCCCGAGCAGCTCACGAATGAGGGAAGTCTGTTGTACCCAACTCTCTGTTTCTTTTCTTGATTTCAGTATAATTGCTACTCGGCCGAGTATATATATATTCACTCGGCCGAGTAAAACTGATACACTCCTAGGGCGAGTCTTGCCGAGTAGCTTGAGCCACTCGGCCGAATGGACTTACTCCACTCGGCCGAGGGTGGCAAGGCCACTCGGCCGAAGCGTAAGCGGGGAGGAATTTTTCCGTTGAGTTCACTCGACCGAGCGACCTAGTCACTCGGCCGAGTCGTAACTTTTTCTATAAAAGGGGGAGCGGGACGGCGCGAATTTCGAAACGAAAAAAATTCCCAAAAAATCGCGACACGTCGTCTCCCTCACCCGATGCACTCCCTCACTCGCCCGACCGCTCGCCCGCCGCCGTCGTTCGGCCACCCATCGCCGGCCGAGCCCGCCGCGCCTCCGCCCGAGTCGCTGCCGGCGACCACTTCGCCGGCCGAGCTCCGGTAACGCTATATCACCCAATTTTCTCCTCTTTTGCGTATTTTTCGATGATCCATGTGTCTAACGAACCCCCAACCCAAATTAAATTCAATTTCTATCTATTATACCCCTAACCCCCCATACGTTTTGAATATTACTCGCTGATATCTTCGTTTGATGTGCAGGGTATATTGGGGAGCTTAGGGGAGCCCAGGGGAGCTTCCGGGGATTGTTTTGGGCTACGTGGAGGCGTCGTCTTCGCACGCTTCCATTACTTTGCTCTCGCGGCGTGTCGTGGTATACTCTTTCCTTTATTTTACGCACGCCGCATTTTTATTGCTTTTGGTGAGCACACGGGGCCCACATGCCGCCCCGGACACGGCCACGCACCCGGAGAGCTTCCGGCAAGCGGAAGCGGTCGGATGAGCCCGGCCCCTCCCACGAGGTGGAAGACTCTCCTCCGCCTACACCACCACACCCCGTTCAGCCTGTAGACCCCGCACACCCCGCACAGCCTGCAGACCCCGCACACACCGCACAGCCACTCCCTGCCGTTCGACAGCCACCACCACCGGCTCCACTTATCGGGCCGCTGGGGATTACGTTCCGGGACGACGCACACCGCGTCGTTTTCGAGCGCATTTCCCAGCGCTCGATCGTACCCTCCAGGTTCGCACACCTTGCAGACCTAGGATGCCTGGGGGTACTCGAGGGGATGCTCACGTTGTATGACAACGTGGGTTGGCAAGATTTCTTCCAGGTGTCGGCGGACATGTTCGTCCGTCCGACACTTGAGGTGCTTAGTTCCATCGCCCGGACCGACGAGGGATGCTCATTCAGGTTCATGGACCTAGAGTGCCAGGTCACTCTCAGTATGATGAGAGCCTTCATCTCGTGGCCCGATGTCCCCGGGGCCGACCGTGGTTACGCCCCCACTCACATCCCCCCACCTTCCTTCGATGCCGGCGCTTTCTGGGCCCGGATTACGGGTCTACCTGCTACCTTCTACCCTAGTAGGGCCAAGGCCTCGGCCATCGTCCACCCTTGCCTCCGCATAGCTCAGCGCCTTATGGAGACTACCTTTTTGGCAAGATATGAGCCTGGGACGATGTCCACACCGGAGATTTATATGCTCTACGTGATGACGCGCCCCAGAGCTCTATCTAGGGAGGGTGACGAGTTGGTCCCCGCCGTCGTGATCGATATCGCGAGCTGGTTTTTGGATCGCATCATCGTATCGGTGGGCGCTTGCCACCGATATGCTGCGGCGGTCTGATCACCCTGCTCACTCTTATGACCGGCGAGGACCTTCCTGCTGACCTGCGACGAGCCCCGGGCCCCACTTCACTGTCCATAGATGTTATGGCCCGGATGAAGATGCTTCGTCTGCATGGTCAGCGGCACTGGGTTTGGTTGCACGGTCCATTCGGTGCAGATTACATGATCCTTCTGAGCCCAGCTCGGACTCAGATTGCACCAGCACAGGTGGAATGGCTTCCGGCGATGGATCTCCTGATCCCCGCCGCCTAAGTGCTTGAGGTCGAGGAGGCTGAGCGGGCTGAGCAGGCCCACGCTGCCCACGCTGCACCCGCTGACCCTGCTGCTCCTGCTGACCCAGTGGCCCCTCAGCAGCCTGATATTTCCGCTGCTCTCGACACCTCTGTCCACACTTCTGCCGGTGTCGGGAGTACCCTCGCTGAGCCCAGCTCCATGCCCACCACCACTCCCACCACTGCTGGCCCTCTGTCTGTTGAGCCCGTTTCCTCTACCCTGCCTGAGCGCCCACCGACTATAGTTGAGTGCGGAGAGCCCTCTTTTGCTGCCGCCGTGGAGACCGTGGTTTCCGCCTCTGTCTCCACCGCTGCCGTTTTTTCTGAGAGTGTCGAGGCGTCTGTCCACACGTCTGTGTCGCCGACCTCTCTGGCCGCCTCGTTATACTCCACTTCCGTTGCTGTTGCCTCCACTTCTTACCAGACTGCGCCCTGGCCTCACACTGAGGCTAGGCCCACTCTTGCGAGCACAGCACCTTTCCTCCACCTACCTGCTGAGCCCATCACCTACGCCACCCGAGTACGCCAGCCTCGTCCTGCACAGCACAGACAGGTGCGTCCCTCTGCACCACCTCCCCCCGACACTGTACTTCAGAGCATTCGTGCTCTCGAGGGGGCGGTGAGTGGCCTCAGAGGTGACCTTAGGACCCTGTCCGCCACCGTCACCGATATGGATCGCCGCTTCGACCTACTTCCGCACAGTCACTATTGCCTCACCCAGGTTCTCGAGCGGCTCCCTCGCGTACCCACACCCACCCAGCAGGTACCCACCCCCACTCCTACACACACCCACACCCACACCCACACCCGCTCAGCAGACTGTTCCCCAGCCATCACCACCACCACCTCCGCCTCAGGACGGAGACGGCGCAGCCCCACCCTCTTAGGCACCCTTGATGCCATTGATACTTTTTGCCGTTGTGCTGCCCGTCTCTGCTGGGTCCTGTTGCTTTTTGCCCACCCCCCCTCCCCTCACTGTTTTTTGTTCCACATATTGTTCATATCTTTATATATCTTTTTTGGAGAGAGGGAGAGTTTTGGTGTCACACTTTTATATCTGTATCACTCCTATATCTGCATGCATCATGTCCGCATCATATTTTTCATTTCGTTATTTTTATTTCCTTTTCCTCTTGCATGCATCCTCACTTACCCCTCACTTTACATGTCTCTCGGTGTGCCACACTTCGCACATTGAGGACACTGTGCACTTTAGCTTGGGGGAGTGAGTTCTCACGTTCTTTTCGATTTACCACCTTTATTTTTAGTTTTTTCACGCCATTTTCCGCTTTTGCACTTATTTTCATCACTTTTTCTTTTTTTTACCATGCATCACGTTTTTCTTATTTTCTTTGTGTGCTGCATTGTAAATAGTTTCATTTTCCCTCTTTATCTTTATTTCTTTTTCATCTCATGCTATAGATGACTTTTCTGTGATGATGACGACGTGGAGTTAGCTTTTTTTATATGCATGCTATATTTGTCATGTCTTAGATTTTATTTCTGATATCATATGCTGTGATTTGCCTTGCATTTAGAGATAGTAACCCACACTTTTCCCGCATGAAAATGGATGAAATTTTATTATTAGCTGAGTCTGAATATTCATATGTATGCTATCGCAGAAAGCACACCAAGATTCACGCATTGAATGCTTATATCTGGAGTACCGTTTTCTTTGCCTATATCACTTCTATATGCATGATTTGTACATTTCACTTCAGGATGATTGAATGATGTTAGCTATGATAAATCTGGATTAGTTTAGTTTTTTTTTGTGATCAAAACTGAGTAGATTAGATTACCCTGCTGAAGTTGTCGTGCACGTCCTATAGAGTGAACTGAGAGTCATATTTATTTCTTTCTCCACATATCTTGAACATCAATTCTCTATTTTAAAATCATTGGTGAATCTTCCCTTAGTGATTCTAATATATGGCATTTCCCTCGCTATTAATTCCTAGCTCCAAATTTCCCAAAACCAAAGAAAGAAAAAGAAAAATTCTTGTATATCCTTATTCCTCTTTGATTTGGGATCATTGTGCATATATGCTATTGAAAAAAAAAGAAAAAAAAAGAAAAAGGAAAGAAAAGAGAAAAGAATCTCAATAAACGATCCCATCTCATGTTCTCTCTTTCTTCTCTCTTTTTGTTTTTATTTTCATTACTTTTGGAGCTTCATAAAAATTGGGATGTAAATATTGTTTTTATGCCACCACGCTTATAGATAAGCTTGGGGGAGGGAATCCAATGATGTGTGAGAGAGTGACTACTTGACGTTGCACGACAACCTAGGCTAAGTAATATTCTATACTCGGTAAGATCGTTTTAGCTTCACGAAATGCAGAAATCTATGCCTAGCACTCATTTCATGAAATCCACGCTTTTCTATTCTTTCTATTCTACTGCGTGATATTCTTATACTCCTCTTAGAAAGCGTTCAATTGAAAAGTGTGTGATCTGCGATATTGTATACCGCTTTAAATGATTCAGACAATGTTAATTCTAAAATTATTCCGTTTTTCATGCTATATCGATATTCTTGGGTTTTCTATTTCTATTTGCACCATTATACTATGATATCGAAATAAAATTCTTTGACATGTGTTTTACATTCGGTGCATGCTATATGAGTAAGCAAAAACCACGTCCTGAGAAAATGATCTAGCAGCTTTCCTCTTCGCTTTCTTCTTTCTTCTTCGTTTATCGTTTTTCATTTTTCTTCGTTCTTCGTTTTTCGTTTTTCGTCGTTTTCGTTTTCCGGATCCACCGGGTTCGCCTTTTACTCATCTTCCTCGAGGACGAGTAAGAGGTAAGCTTGGGGGATTTTGATCACTCCGTGTTTTACACCTTTTTTCCGCATGATTGCATGCCATTTAGATCGCTCAAATCACGCTTTTCACGATTTATCGACAATATTGCGATACTTTTCACGATTTGTTGTTTTTGTCGTATTTCAGGAGATTTGGAGCGATTTGGAGTGATACCGAGTTACGCCAACTCCAGAGTGTCACCGATGACTTCCCCGAGGGGTATTTTGCTATTGGAGAGGAGCGGAAGAAGAAAGAACGTCGTAGGAGCGACGAGGAGGCAAAAGCAAGCTGTTTGGGCATTTTTGGTGTCTCACTCGGCCGAGTGAAGGAGTCACTCGGCCGACCAGCGAGACCCCGCTCGGCCGACCAGATCGGACACGCTTCATGTGTGCACTCGGCCGAGCATCAGAAGCCACATCGGCTGAGTGACGAGACCCCGTCCGCCACCCATCAAAAAGAGCCAACTTACTGTTTTTCGTCTGCCTGAGCTTCAGAAGATCCACTCGGCCGAGTGGAAAATGCCGACTGCCCGAGTGAATAGAAGCCATCGACCGAGTGACGACAACTCACTCGGCCGAGCAACGCCCGAAGTGAAGACCCCAAAGACCCCAGACTTACTGGAAATTCTCAGGGTTTCTCACTCGGCCGAGTGCGACGCGCTGCCTGTAGCATAAATTGAGATTTTCAGGCTGCGCAGGGGCATTTTGGTCACAGTTTTTTGGACGATTTTAGGGGGTATTTAACCCCAGTTTTTAACCTAGGTTAGGGAGCTTTTCCTTTACTTTTTGCAGCTTTTTAGATAAAACTTTTTAGGTTTTGATTCTTGTGATTGGAGAGGAGAGAAAAGTTTATTTTTGTTGGATTCCTGGAGAACTCTATTGGTTCGTCTCCCTCTCCATTAAAAATCTCATTTTTATTGCTTATTTGAATATTGTGATGAATTCTCTTGTTATTTCAATTGATTATTTTTGTATTTGTGATATGAATTGTGAGTAGTCTTTATGTCTTGGGGCGTGGGGATGAACCCTACGAGCCCAATTTCCGATTTGTGATGATTTGGTAGAAATATTGCTAGAATTGCTATTAGGGTTAGTTTGGGATCGATTTACTACGGATGGCTAGGTGTTCATATCGATTGGGATTTGCAAGAGATTGGATCCCAATTCGATAGGAAACCCTAGAAATCTGAATTGGGTTGAAATTGAGTTTCCGTAGTATCGGTTTGCAAGAGATTGGACCGATACTAGGGTTCTCGGTTGTAATTCCATACCGATACCCGTTTGCAAGAGATTGGACAGGTAGGAACTATCCCACCCTAGGTCGTGGCCCGAGTTTGCACGAGAGTGGGCTCGGGGCGCGATTGAACGATGATGTTGATCCTAATGCTAGCTTGCCTAGGCTAGGGTTTGCAAGAGATTGGACCCAAACCTAGGTAAGCTATAAACCGGCAACGGCGCGAGAGCGTGAGCTAGGTTTTACATTCAGTTGCAACTAGTTCATCCGAAATTCTACCCTAGCAATTTTGATACCAATGAATCACGTTGACGAAATACGGTGAGTAGCGGGGAATCCCCATTCCCTAGGCGTCTTTATTTGATTTGATATCTCTATACTTTGTCTGACGATTGTGACAGGATCGCCAAAGGCAAATTCCCTCTTTTCTGTTCTTAATAGCCAGGTTGTTCGGAGCAGGCACTTTCATTCGTCCTCCCTGTGTTCGATAACCCGCTCGCCGCTACACCGTGCACTTGCCGTAAAACTACAACCGTTCTCCGGGTTGCATTCCGGAGCGATCATGTTGCACATGGCCAAATACTCCAAACCCTTTCTCTCTCACGTGCGCTTGAAGTTTGGCCTCTTTGGTTAGAACTATTTGATTGATGTTTATCACAACCCATCAGTACTTTTATGCCATCATTATTTCGTCAGAATTGTTTGCTTCGTGCCTCCTGATGTTTATCGCTACTGACCAGTTCACTTACTTTTATGCCATCATTTGTTGTTTTTCTGAATTTTATCATACTAAATTTATTCATCATATTGTACATGTAAACCTCAAAGCTAACTAGAGTTGGTAGGGCATGAATGAGGTAGGCCATGAAATTGATGGTACCGGAGAAAATTGGTTTATTTTGGGAATTGTGATTGAAGGAACATTGAATTTAAGCTTGCAAATTAAGTTGGGGAACAACAAATTAGCGTATGTTTTATGTGTGTTTCATGGATCTTCAACCTTTCTCCTTTTCCTCTGCACAACAGACCCATCAAGCAAATCTCTTTCACACAAATACTCCCTTTCTCACATCCATCGGAGGGCTGTAGCAGGATTTTGGGCTTTAGGTAGTAAATGGGCAATTGCTGATTTAGCAGGAAACCATCCGTTGGCAGAGTTGCATCCACGGCAAAATCATGTCAATATGTTACTTTTAATTCATCTGGGAGTAGTATCATGTGATATATTTCAGCTTGAAATGAGTAAGAATTTTGTTATAATGTTTTATCCGTGTTATTTCTTTTGGATCCATTTTGTTGCTAAAGTTTGTTCAGTGTCTAGATGGGATTGGTTATCAGACTTTATATTGTGTAGTAATCATAACACATGGTCATGTGGTTCTTTTGTTCCCCCCCTCAGCTTGACTATGATGTTGATGGTTATAGGTACAAGAACTAGAGTGTATGTCACGATCTCCATTAGGATTCCTTTGTCTATGTTATTTCTTTTTCTTTCAATTGATTTGGGTCACCAATTTTTTCTATAAAAATAGTTCATTTCAAAAAGCTATTTTTGTGTTGTTTTACATGTCTTTTTGCCCATCTTTTCTGTGTTTAAGAGGAAATTATCGACGTTGCAGTCATTGCTTATTCATGAACAAGTGGGTATCATGGATCTTCTGTTTGTTACCTGCTAGAGATTTACTCTCTCTCTCTCTCTAATAAGCAGTTGTCGTTTTCAGTTTACTTGCAAGGAGGGGACTGTATGGTCTGTGTGTGTAAATTTTCAGTTATAAACAAGTTATACACCCAGTGATGTGTAAATTGATATCAAGTTAGACAACCAGATATGCCTGTAATAATCTGGCATACATGTTTTCCCTAACAACGCATCAACAAAGCAAGGAAGAGGAAACTGGACTAGCGATAAAAAGCATTGCCTGCGATTGATCCTGTCGCTTCTATGTGGTGAGGTGCTAACATGTTTAGAGGAAGACTGTAGGATTTCATATACAAATAATAGTAATGACGACACATGAATGCAAGCGATGGCTATGGTGGTGGTTGTTGACAATGTTGGCAAGTTGCATCAATCATGTTAACGTTGTGGTGGTTATTCCACCATCTTTTGTTTTAACTGAACTTTTGTTTGCTTGCTAGCCTTTTCCTAGCTCTTTTTGGTAATGATCTTGATGTTGCTGGTTCTGGTTCTGTTCTAATTGGGCTTGGTTGGTTTATTGCCTCACATGAGACAGCTGCCAAATCTGGCCTCAGATAACTACACTTGATTCCCTGGCTTGCTCCCTCACCTCCAACAATCGATTGCTTATATCATCAAGCACTATAGGACCCAAATTTAAGAACAAGTGTAGTTTTTGTTGTTGTTTGTTGCAAAACCATCTCTTTTTGTAGACGGTATAATTATTTTCAAATTAATTTTCTCATTTTTGGCATAGTATTTGGGCATCATGAAGGAGATCATGAAGATTCCATAGGTCTCAGGTAAGACCACGTGTTGAAGATTGTGTAGGTTTTGTTGGTGTTTGTTGCAAAAATATCTCTTTTTGTAGATGGTCTGGATATCTTTAAATTAATTTTCTCATTTTTGGCATAGTAGTTGGCACTTGACTGAAAGCATATTTCTAATTTGTTAAGTTGAAAGCTTCCCATCAAAATGGTTCATGTATGGATTACAAAATCAAAGACTCAATCTTTTTGCTGTTTTTTATAATTGGGACCTTGTCGGTTTGTTTAGGGTTTGTTTATTGAGATTGGTGATATTAAGCCAGAGGAGTTCACTCATACTAAATTTTTTGTTTGTATTATATAATTTTCTATTTATAATTGCAGGTGAAGTAATTGCTTTGGGAATTCAGCATTATATACTATCCATGAGGCCTGCTATGATGATCCCTACTCTTTTTATTCAGTCGATTGATGGCACTGGTGTGAGATTCTATCTCATTTTAATTTTTGTTCCATTTTATTGTGATGAAGAATTAGTTGTTAACGTATCTAGATATATTTATAATTTTTGGTGTTTCAATTTTGAAATTAACACAAAATGATATAATCCTATAAACTTTTGGCTTATAATGTTTAGAAGATATGCTATTGGTGTTTCCATTTTGTGCCAGCTTCAAAGCTTTTCATTCTGAGAATATCAAGTAAAGAGAGTATATGTATTGGTATTTATGTTGTTTATGAAAGAAATGTACAGGTTCTGGCCAGAGGCGTCGTTTTTGATGAACAACCACTGATACGACTATTTTGACCGGGTCCGGAGGAGCCAAGTCAACCACGACCAGTCAACCAGCCAAACTACGGCCTCGGGCTCCGGCCCAAGGATCTTACGGGCGAGTCGCGTTTCTCCACCCACGACGAAGGCCCAAGAGATTGCCCGCTTCTGTAGCGGAGGAAATCGGGGCCCAAATCGAGGAAGCCTTCGCCGAATATGGCAACCGCCCCGTGCCATCATGATCCGCCAATTATGGCAGCCACCTTCATGGCTCGCCAAATATGGCAACCGACTTCATGGCCAGGCTTAATGGCCATCATTCCCCCGCCATTATGGCCCGCCAATTATGGCAATCACTCATGGCCATGACTCCACCTTCATGGCGTCATCAAGTGGGCGCAATTAGAGGGGGTCAATCCTTCCCCATTTGCACGACCCCATGAATGACGGCCATGATGTCATGTCATGGCACATGATGAGCATGGTTCGTCTATATGAGGAGGGGGCGGGCGTCATTTGGAGGGGGCTGGATCTTCACCACCTACAACGGAGGTACCTCATTCTCCCATCTTACACCTTCTTCCACCTTGAATATTTCTCCTCCAAAGCTCGGCCCGAGGACTCGAGTATCGGTCTCTCCGCGAGCCATACTCGATCCCACCGAGCACTTATCAGACCAGATCTTACTTTGGCATCGGAGGGGCTTCGGTCGGAACCAAGGTCCGACCCCCCTGACGAGCTCTCTCGTCTATTCAGGTCCAGGAGTTCCAGCGACGCCGAGGCTACCCCTCGGCGTCCTTCCAGCCGGAGCCGAGCGCCCTCGTCCCCGACCTCGCTCGTCTCCTCCGTCACGAGGACGTCGCTCTGCCGAGGCTACCCCTCGCCGAGCTGACGCGAGGATCCGCGTGCCCCGCTGCGAGCGACTCTGCCTTCAACCGATCCCGGAGGCTGTCATCTCGCCGAGGCTACCCCTCGGCCCGCCGAAGAACGGAGCCGCGCCTTTCCGCTCGAGCGAACGCGCCGTCGGTCGACCCCACCGGTCATCTCCGTCTCGAGCGACAGCCACGACAACTCGGGGGTCCCGCGCGTCCCCTCTTTGACCGCGTTGACCACACACCTTCCATACTATTAATGTGTTCTGCAAAAAATAGCAGAAACATTTGGCGCCGTCTGTGGGAACGAGTCTACATCCATGAATCGACCACACGGTCTATGATTCGTTCCCCTAATCAAATGCCGTCAACTTTTGAAGATCGATCCATCGACCGAGTTCCGGCAGAAAAAGATCCCACTTTTGGGGCCGCAACGGGCATCGAGAACTTGTTCTCCACGACCTCAAGGTCAAAAGCCCTGTTGCATCCTCAACCGCGACGGAAACCCCTTACTCCTCCTATTTCGCACAAATAACCCTCGAACTCAAGCAAAGCTCCCAGGCATTTAGGCTACCAACTGTTGATCGATCGACATCGAGGCTTCCATGAACTCAAGTGAAGCTTGAACGACACATCCACAGTGTGTCCAGCATCGCTCGAGGCCCCACCAGCTCGACGGGTTGCGCTACCGCCCGTCCACCATGCCGATTCCATCAAGCTGGGTCGGTGGAAGAAGATCCTGAGCTCGGAGACTTGGTCGGGGGAGAGAGAGAGAGAGATGATCCCAGCCGAACGCGCTCATCGACAAGAGGGTGCTCGATTGAATCTCGTCGATAGGTCGCGCTGTCGCCCGTCCACCATCGGAGCTCCAAACTATCGACCCATCCACAATGGGGATTTGATGATCTGACCGTGGCGAAGGATCCCGTCGAACTCCTTCCGAGCGATCATCGATGGGACTTGACCCTTGCAACACAGCTTCCTCGGAGCTCCGATCATCACTCTAATTGAACAGAGCAGTCGAAAACAAATAGCTTCATCCGAGATCCAAGAGACTCACGTCTCCATTCGACAGCCATGCCGGCCGATCCGAGCCTCGAAGCTGCTGTCGGAGCTTCATCCGAGATCCAAGCCATCTGAGCTTCACCCCGGTCTCTTCGACTCGATGGGACATGGGATCCAAGCTCCGATCTATCATTATCGTTTCTCAATAGGGAATCAGCATTCGACCACGGCAAGCGCAACTTCCTCGAGACTCATTCCTAGCGGTCGACACTTCGACCCTCGTCTGCAGGATCTAGGAATTCGTTCGACCCTTCGCCCTAACTCGACTCCTTCCCTAAGCTCAATACAAGATCGCAAATGTCGTGCTGCTTTCGACCTTCGACGGTGATGTCAGGAGGCCGGCCAGTCCGGGCCGAGGCCGAGGCTGACCAGTTCAGGCCGAGGCCGAGGCCGACCCCAGAGGAGGCCGACCAGTCCAGGCCGAGGCCGAGGCTGACCAGTTCAGGCCGAGGCCGAGGCCGACCCCAGAGGAGGCCGACCAGTCCAGGCCGAGGCCGAGGCTGACCAGTTCAGGCCGAGGCCGAGGCCGACCGCAGAGGAGGCCGACCAGTCCAGGCCGAGGCCGAGGCTGACCAGTTCAGGCCGAGGCCGAGGCCGACCCCAGAGGAGGCCGACCAGTCCAGGCCGAGGCCGAGGCTGACCAGTTCAGGCCGAGGCCGAGGCCGACCCCAGAGGAGGCCGACCAGTCCAGGCCGAGGCCGACCCCAGAGGAGGCCGACCAGTCCAGGCCAAGGCCGACCCCTGAGGAGGCCGACCAGTCCAGGCCGAGGCCGAGGCCGACCAGTTCAGGCCGAGGCCGAGGCCGACCCCAGAGGAGGCTGACCAGTCCAGTCCGAGGCCGAGGCCGACCAGTTCAGGCCGAGGCCGAGGCCGAAGCCGACCTAGCAAAAAGGTCAAACTGTCCTCTTCCCCCTTGCTAATTAATTGTGTGCTTTCAGACAACTACCAGAGCTTCCCTAACAAATCTCCTCTCTTAAGCTTCTTGCGAGATGGTGATAAAAAGCCACGTCCTCCGGTTTCAACAAATGTCTCACAAAAAGCTTGTAGATAAGGCTGCCATGGTCACGACAACGCCGGAGCACACGGCGACCGGCACTGCGGCCTCGGCCAACTTGAGGGAGAGGCGCAAGGAGTGCGTCTAGATCCGGGGACGGGCCAGGAAGACGCGGGGCTACGAGTGGCCTGGAAAGGTCGCCAATGAGAATGAGATCTCGATCGAGTTCAGACAAGAGACAGCACCGACGACCCTCGCAGGCGTCGGGCTTAGCCCCGACTCGGCCTTCATCGATGGCCCTACCACCATCTCTGGCCATTGTCTCGATGTCTGCCATACCAACACCGTGCTGCCATCGCCAAACATATGGGCTGAGCTCCCATCACTGTGCCACCCTTGCCTAGCTACCTTGGTCGTACCGCCAAACAGACAAAAGCGGGAGCCGGAGCGAGAGCAGGAGCTGGAGCAGAAGCTAGGATCCAGACAAAAGCTGGAGCCGGAGCTGGAGCAGAAGCTAGGATCCAGACAAAGCTGGAGCCGGAGCGGGAGATGCGGTCCAGACAAAAGCTGGAGCTGGAGCAGAAGCTAGGATCCAGACAAAGCTGGAGCCGGAGCGGGAGATGCGGTCCAGACAAAAGCTGGAGCTGGAGCAGAAGCTAGGATCCAGACAAAGCTGGAGCCGGAGCGGGAGATGCGGTCCAGACAAAAGCTATAGTTGGAGCTAGAGCTGGAGCTGAATTTGGAAATAGAACTAGAGCTGTGTCTAGACGAGGCCGACCCATCCAAGAGGAGGCCGACCACACCAGTTCAACCGACCCAAGAGGAGGCCGACCACACCAGTTCAACCGACCCAGGAGGAGGCCGACCAGACAAGTCCGATCGCTCCTCCGACCGTGGCCGAGCCGTTTGGCCGAAGCACCACCGTCTGAGTTCGAGCAACCAAGAAGCTCCTCCGATCGAGGCCGACCAGTTCAGGCCGAGACCGAGGCCGACCCCAGAGGAGGCCGACCGGTCCAGACGAGTCGGACCACCCTTCCAAGCCTCCCAGCCACCTTGTCTCAAAGTCGTCCTCATCTTGGCCAAGCCGATCTGGCCGAAGCACCACCGTCCGAGTTCAAGCACCCAGATCGCTCCTCCGATCGTGCTGCTGGGTCCCCGCTTGCCGAACGACCCCTGCATCCACCGATCTGGACGAAGCAATGGCAGAGCGCCACCATGGAATCTTCGAAAGGCTTCACAAGGTCCTCACCCTTTTCACTGGCCGTAAGCCGAGGGGCAACTCACCTCGCCACCGAGCGGATCTCCTTCGCCGGCCGTAAGCCGAGGGGCAACTCCCCTCGCCACCGGGCGGATCTCCTTCGCCGGCCGTAAGCCGAGGGGAAACTCACCTCGCCACCGAGCGGATCTCCTTCGTCGGCCGTAAGCCGAGGGGCAACTCCCCTCGCCACCGGGCGGATCTCCTTTGCCGGCCGTAAGCCGAGGGGCAACTCACCTCGCCACCGAGCGGATCTCCTTCGTCGGCCGTAAGCCGAGGGGCAACTCCCCTCGCCGCCGTGCGGATCTCCTTTGTCGACCGTAAGCCGAGGGGAAACTCACCTCGCCACCGAGCGGATCTCCTTCGTCGGCCGTAAGCCGAGGGGCAACTCCCCTCGCCACCGGGCGGATCTCCTTTGCCGGCCGTAAGCTGAGGGGCAACTCACCTCGCCACCGAGCGGATCTCCTTCGTCGGCCGTAAGCCGAGGGGCAACTCCCCTCGCCGCCGGGCGGATCTCCTTTGCCGGACGTAAGCCGAGGGGCAACTCACCTTGCCACCGAGCGGATCTCCTTCGTCGGCCGTAAGCCGAGGGGCAACTCCCCTCGCCACCGAGCGGATCTCCTTCGTCGGCCGTAAGCCGAGGGGAAACTCCCCTCGCAACCGAACGAACGGATCGGTCAAAGAGCTGGGGGCAACCCCCCAGTAGGCCGAGCACTCCTTCGTCGGCCGTAAGCCGAGGGGCAACTCCCCTCGCCACCGAACGAATCTCCTTCGTCGGCCGTAAGCCGAGGGGCAACTCCCCTCGCCACCGAACGAATCTCCTTCGTCGGCCGTAAGCCGAGGGGCAACTCCCCTCGCCACCTAACGGATCTCCTTTGTCGGCCGTAAGCTGAGGGGCAACTCCCCTCGCAACCGAACGAATCTCGGACCGACGATCTATCGTCACTAGCCAACTCCGCAGGAAGGACCAAATTCTACAGAAAGAGCAACTTCTTCCCCATTATACTACATCTCCCGACCTCCACCTCAACAATGGTAGAGCTCAGAAGATGGGGGCAATTGATACGACTATTTTGACCGGGTCCGGAGGAGCCAAGTCAACCACGACCAGTCAACCAGCCAAACTACGGCCTCGGGCTCCGGCCCAAGGATCTTACGGGCGAGTCGCGTTTCTCCACCCACGACGAAGGCCCAAGAGATTGCCCGCTTCTGTAGCGGAGGAAATCGGGGCCCAAATCGAGGAAGCCTTCGCCGAATATGGCAACCGCCCCGTGCCATCATGATCCGCCAATTATGGCAGCCACCTTCATGGCTCGCCAAATATGGCAACCGACTTCATGGCCAGGCTTAATGGCCATCATTCCCCCGCCATTATGGCCCGCCAATTATGGCAATCACTCATGGCCATGACTCCACCTTCATGGCGTCATCAAGTGGGCGCAATTAGAGGGGGTCAATCCTTCCCCATTTGCACGACCCCATGAATGACGGCCATGATGTCACGTCATGGCACATGATGAGCATGGTTCGTCTATATGAGGAGGGGGCGGGCGTCATTTGGAGGGGGCTGGATCTTCACCACCTACAACGGAGGTACCTCATTCTCCCATCTTACACCTTCTTCCACCTTGAATATTTCTCCTCCAAAGCTCGCCCGAGGACTCGAGTATCGGTCTCTCCGCGAGCCATACTCGATCCCACCGAGCACTTATCAGACCAGATCTGACTTTGGCATCGGAGGGGCTTCGGTCGGAACCAAGGTCCGACCCCCCTGACGAGCTCTCTCGTCTATTCAGGTCCAGGAGTTCTAGCGACGCTGAGGCTACCCCTCGGCGTCCTTCCAGTCGGAGCCGAGCGCCCTCGTCCCCGACCTCGCTCGTCTCCTCCGTCACGAGGACGTCGCTCTGCCGAGGCTACCCCTCGCCGAGCCGACGCGAGGATCCGCGTGCCCCGCTGCGAGCGACTCTGCCTTCAACCGATCCCGGAGGCTGTCATCTTGCCGAGGCTACCCCTCGGCCCGCCAAAGAACGGAGCCGCGCCTTTCCGCTCGAGCGAACGCGCCGTCGGTCGACCCCACCGGTCATCTCCGTCTCGAGCGACAGCCACGACAACTCGGGGGTCCCGCGCGTCCCCTCTTTGACCGCGTTGACCACACACCTTCCATACTATTAATGTGTTCTGCAAAAAATAGCAGAAACAACCACCATCACCGAATTCGAACAGGTTCTTGCCGGACACGGTTGGCAGCGGGAGCGGCATGGCATCAGAGACGTGAATCTGGAGCAGTTTGAGTGGTCGAGGAAGGAGAAGGAGGATGCTTTTCTGGCCATGACAGGGACTAAGCTCCCCCAACGGCCCTAGAAATGGGCTAAAAACATTGATACAACCCTTAAGGTTTGCCCTCAGTTTAAACATGTTTGCAATTGACATTTTTTGGATTGTAGTCTTAAGGATGTGGCTTTCAGATTAGACGATAGGACAATATGAAGTGAGTGAGAAGAAATGCTTGAAGAAGGTAATTAATTAATTATCAAACAAAAATGGCTATAACCTATTAAATGTCCATTCTGAGATGTATATTATCAAAAAATGGCAATAACCGATTAAATGTCTCTGAGATGTATATATTGGCTTTTGGAAATCATTTATCGTGAATTAGAGAATCCTGTTAACTGTCATAATGCAAAAGCTAGAGAATCCATGTTCATTACAGAAATAATACAAATATTATACCATTTAAAACTTCCGTTCGATTCATTTTTTTCTGAGAGGACCTTTCGATTCAATATTTGTTGGTTAAATTAAATTAGCTGATTATTATAATTAATACTTTTAGGATCATTACATCATCCCCATGCCAGTCCAGTTGCAATTATAATTTGGAATGTATGCCAGAATTCAGCTGTCAGATGGGGTCTAGGACCTGCTTGGAATGGCTCGGATCAATATTATCCAAATTGGGACCTAATGTGGATCATTAGGGAATAGACATGGTAAGTGGATTCTAAGTTTTGAATTTCTACTTTCTTTTATTCATTTTTTTCCCATAATGAATTTGCAAATTTGCAGATGCTCATCAGACTACATTACTGGTATGTTTTGTTTCAGTTGAACTGAACTCAAGCAGTTCTTGTGCAACCAATGGTACAGTCATGCCTGAGTCCATTTGTGACTGTCGAAACTTTAAAGTCTTGGAAGCCTTCAAGTCCTGTTATTGGCCACTATGGAAATTTCTCGATTTTTCTATTTTGTGGTATCTGTGGTTTGCATATCAATAATTACCGACACATTTCATTCTTAAATGGACGTAGAATAGGCAACGACACCAAACAAATGATGCCCGGTACTCCAACACTAGCAACTTCCTCACGAGATTTCAATCTTGAGCCTCACTTCTAATGACAGTAATGCAGTCCAAATGTCAAAAGTAGCAGAAGTATTGCTTTTTAAGTGCATTGGCTTTAATAGCTGGAAGGGGAAAAAAGAGGGGAGGTTTTAGCAGAAGCCGGCGATTAGATGAAAAATGTCACATATTCTATCTATCTGTTCATTGTTATTTTTTGCAATATTTGAAATTGATGACTGAACATTGAACATGTTTCAACTTTCTGAACATCAATTAATAGATGAATTCATGTTGTGGAAAAATCTGGGGAAACATGGGCGACCCCATGACTTCTTACCTGACTTTTTTCAGGTATTTCAACTTTCCACTATGCACTTATTTTTTAGCCCAGATTTTTTGGCCCATATTTGATTATTTCTTATCCTATTAATAAGAAGCTTCCCCATGACTTCTTATCTGATTTCTTACCTATGAACTTATTTCAGAGAAAAAGGGCTTGCAAAAAATCTCGGGTTTATTCTCAGTTTCTTCTGCAACCTCCCAAATGTTTGTTTTTATGACCTTATTCGGGGTTCTTTTTCCTGTTTTCTCTGATTTGTTTTTTTTAATTTGGGCTAATTCTCAGCACACACCTTTTGATTTCTCTCAGGTAATTCCCTAGTTATTACTGTTTTTTCAGGATCTTTTGTTCTATTTGTGCTAAAGCTTGATGATTTTTGTGTCTTGAAGTTTTGTACAGGTTGCATGCTTGCATGCTGTGGGTTTTCTTCTCCATTCTACTGTAAGTTTTATTCTCCATACTACTGTAATCTTTCTTAAGTCGTCAATCTTCAGTTTTTTAATTAAGTGAATGTTAACTTACTTTATATAATGGTTTTCTTCTTTTTAAGTTTCAGGATATATTAGTTTTAACATTTTTGTTGTCAAATAATTGAGTTGCTTATTTTTAATTGGTTCCATCACTTATTTCATTTGGGATTTATTATAGTTTGGCAGCTTGATAATTTTGTTTTAATTGAATCATTTTGGATGGTAAAAGTTCACTTGAATCATTTTGGATGGGAAAAGTTCAGGACATAGTTTTGCTTTTCATTTTCATTTTTTGTTAACTAATTCCATCACTTATTTCATGCTGGTGTATACATTAGCATATATATTGTTGGAGTATAAAATTTCAGGATATATTGTTTGAATTGCCATCCTTTTGATTGAAAGGAGTGGTTTATTACAGGTTGGCATCATGATAATTTTGTTGTGCTTGAATCATTTTGGATGGGAAAGTTCAGGATATAGTTTTTCTTTTCATTTTCATTTTTTGTTAACTAATTCCATCACTTATTTCAAGCTGGAGTATACATTAGCATATATATTGCTAGGGTATATATTTTTTGTTAACTAAGTTCTGATACATGTAGTCAAAATGTATAAAATTGTTGGAGTTTATAGAAAAGTTAGCTAATGTATAAAATTGTTTGTGCTGCAGTGTATTTCAACTTAAACTTTGACTGCTACCAACTTTCAACACACATATTATTCTCGCCAATTATCATGTGAGTCGAGATTCGAATCCACGCATTTAAACAAGCAACAAGCCTACATCCTTTATTCCCTTTATAATATACCCATGTTACTAACACCTGTAGAGATTTAGGTGAAAATTTAAATTATATTCGATTTATTCTAAGAATGTCGGCTAAAACAAGATCTTTCATATTTTTTCCAGAAAAAAAGGTGGAAAAAGCCTCATGTATTCTCAGCTCCAGAAGCCATCAGAATTACTACAACATCAGCCAAGACCATGATATCTCACTTGGACATTCACGGGACTGAAAACTCCCTTCGCAATGACATGGGTCCCCTTCTTGATCCCTCCTCCCACAAGAGTTGGAGGCTTGGCGTTGCGAGTTGACGGCAACGATTCAATCTGACATAGTAACATATTGGGTGTTGCGAGTTGAATCTATGGCAGAGCAAGCAGCAATGATGTTGAATATGCTGAGATTCAATTTCATTTTATATTTATTATTATTTTTGGATCTATGGCGAGCACAAGCAACGATGTTGACGATGATTAGCCCCAACTTGAGATTCAATTGCGAGTTGGATCTATGTCAGAGCAAACATGGGTTGTGCCTATGTTTCTCTTTATTTTTGTTCGTTTTATGTTTCAAGCTGGGTCAAAGTTTGACAATTTGATCTTCATTTTTCAATGAAATAGCAATGAGATATGTTGACAATCTCTTTGAAACATGTTTCATGAAATCTTTGTTATCAAGTGTTGTAAAATATATCATTACGTTAAAGGAATTTGTATGAGAAAAACAAGCACATCAATTGAGTTGTGCTTAAGATCAACAAAGAACAACAAAGAACAACAAAGAACATGTAAGTATGTCATCTTCACTTGCAGGTTTCTATGTCATCTTCACTTGCAGGTTTCTATGTCATCTTCACTTGCAGGTTTGTATGCTTCTTTATCCTTAGAGTTTTACGCTGAGTTGATTGATTATGATTGCCAATCTTTTTTTGTGCTCATGTAGTATAGTATTATGCATGCTTCTTTATCCTTATTTATTTCAAAATAATTATATTAGTTTCAAAAAATTGATGTCATTATCATATTTATCTTTTCTTAAATTTTTTTGAGCTCATGTAGGGTAGTAAGTATTATGTAATATATGTTGTTGTTTCAATTTTTGAAGAAGCAAAGGTACCATATTTTTGGTTGATTATGATTACCCAGTGATGATTCACACACCAGCATTCCCTCCCGGAGAAGAAAGAAACATACTTGAGGTATGTTACTAAAAGGAGAAGAAAAGAAGATAAGCCAGAAGTATACTAGCCATTCTTAAGTTGTTTAATTCCAAGGGGTTATAAGAGAGATATTGTTATAGTTTTTTGGTATTTTATTGAACCGGTGTCATATATGTACATATCCGTGTAACAGTTCGGAGCTTATATCAATCAAACTAATAGACAATAAGGAATTATGGGTATTCACTGAACTATTTGGATGATTAGCTCATATTGTTTACAGCATCAGTAATCGGATGAACTCTCGCTTTTTCATGCAATCTATAATGTGACTGTATCGCTCTTTTTAACTTTTTTAGGAGGAACTAAATCTGGAGGTAATCAAATTTTTGGATGGAACTTTTGGGGGAACTAAATCTGGTTGGAATTAATTTTTTGGGACTAAATTTTTTGAGGTGAACTAAATTCCCTTTGGAAACTTAATTTTAAGAGAAACTAAAATTTTAGGAAACTGAAAATTAGCATGTAAAACCCTAAAATTTTGGAGCAGAACTAAATTTGGAGGGTACTAAATTTTGGGAGAAACTAAGATTTTGAGGGGGGAATATCTAAAATGAACAGTGCCCTATTGTTGTTCCACGCCGAAGGCGCCCACATCGTATTTGTTGTTCTGCGCCGAAGACGCCCACGCCGAAGGTGCCCGTGCCGCTAAATATTTTTACGCTAATTTGTTGTTCTTTTAAGTTTTGGCTGTGGAAATAATTTTTGGGGAACAAAGATTTTGCGAGGGAAAATCTTAAATGAACCGTGCCCGGGGGCATGGGTTATGAATAGTATATATATATATATACTAGTCATAACCCGTGCCCTAAGGGCACGGTGCATTTAAAATATTTGCAGTCCCCTCAAAATCTTGGATCTCCTAAATTTAAATTAACAACAATAATTAAAGAACAATAATTATTATTAAATTTCACCAACAATTTTAGTTTCCCAAAATTTAATTATCCTAGAGAATTTAGTTCCCCAAATAAATTTTAGTTCCCCAAAAATTTAGTTATCTACAGATTTAACCCGTGACCTAAGGGCACAGTTCAGTTAATATATTCACAGTAAAAATCTGAATCCTCTATTTTTAAACGAACTGCAATAATTGAGCACAATATGCATCTTCATAACCACTTAACAACCACATCTTTTAATGTTTATCGAATATATTATGTATACATATAAATCTAGCAAGTTAGCACTATTATTCTTAAGGAAAAAAGGAATCCAGTGAACCAAATTTGACTAAGTTCAGAGTTTTGGGATAGAAGCATCATGTTAGATCTTTGGGATAGAAGCATCCTGTTGGTGAAATTCATGGCTCATTGATGAATGAATTTTTGTTTTAGTTTGATATTTGCATACACATTGAAGTAATTTGCAGTAATATTAAACTTGATTATTCAATTAAGGTAATTATTTTTCTAATTTTTGTTCAGGCGATGTAGGATTCTGGAGAACTAATGACACCATCTCACATGGCTCAATGTTCAAATTCGCAAATTCTTTCTCAACCTCAAAAGCGATTCTTTAAAAAAGAAATAAAATGACAGAGAAATGGATGGAAATTCTTATGTAAAACCCCTACTAACAAACAATTCGATCATATTTTACTCTATCTCGCATAAAACTGCAATGGAAAATCATACGTATAAGATGATAAGATAATTTTTTTGACATTTCACAGGAATATAACAAAATATGGACATAATAAATATGCAGAATCTTAACCCCCTTCTTCTCATCCATATAATCTTCAGCTCAATATGTTAAGCATTTTTGGAGGATAGTAATATATAAGATTTTGAGTATGACATCCAGTTTGCTATTGGATAGATAATTTTTCATGTCATTTTTTCCTGGAAACTTCAAGTTTTGACCAAAACTTAACAATGGTTTAACACCTTACTAACCATTGTGGCTGTACAGAAAATGGGTTATGTTAGTCTCAAAAAAGAATAAACAGAAATTTTACAGAACAAAAGTAGAAAAACATATAGTCCTTCCTTACAGATTTAAAGATGCTAAGAAAGCATTAATATTAGTAGCATAAATTTCATTCATCAAAAATTACCATCATACAAAAATGTGGAGGCTACTTGGAGACTCAAAAGTAATCTCATCCAAATTTAAATTTGATAAAAGTTTATGGTTATGCTCATCAAAAATGTCTTCCTGAATTGCTTATCGAATTCGACTAATAAATATTCTCCAAATTAAACGCTTCACAAAAATTGCAAACATCTTAAACAACAAAAAACTTGAAATCCTGAATTTCGAAATGCCTCGGGTCACAGACGACATTTCTTGTTTGCTGGCCAGAAGAGTTTCTGCAAACACAAAAAAATTTCTTGATAGAAGGCTGCTATGCAAGTTGTCCTTGTTGGAATATGATATGCAGTGATACTACAGAATGAAAATAGAAGGATGGGTGCCGAAGATATCCTTGGTAACTTTGAGCATATTCAATATGTTAAGCATTTTTGGAGGATAGTAATATAAAAGATTTTGAGTATGACATATAGATTGCTATTGGATATATAATTTTTCATGTCATTTTTCCTCGATACTGCAAGCTTAGACCAAAACTTAGCAATGTGTTAACCCCTTAACAACTGGTGTGATTGTACGAAAAAGGGTTATAATAGTCTCAAAAAAGAATAAACAGAAATTTTGAGGAACAAAAGCAGAAAAAATATGGTCGTTCCTTTCAGATTCAAATATGCAAAGCAAGCATTATCAGTAGCATAAATTTCATTCGTAAAAAAACTACCATCATACAAAAATGTGGAGGCTACTTGGAAACTCAGAATTAAGCTCATCCAAACTTAAATTCGATGCAAGTTTATGGTTATGCTTATCAAACATGTCTTGCTGAATTAATTTTGGCTGCTGGTCTGAAAGACTGACCTCCTTCGATTCGACCTACACCCAATTTTATGCCTTCAGTATGTGAACATAATGAAGAAACTACGTGATTAGAAACCGAATAATAAGATTGAACTGAAAATAATAGAGAGGATAAGAATAGGGAAATACGGGATAAGATATGAATGATTGGAGATTATGGAGAGAGGATGGAATGACGTGCATGCGCTCTATCAACTTCGTCGGTTATTTTGATCTATGGGTCACATCTCGATTTAGTAATGCTCAAATCTGATCAAGTAATGGCATATATAATTCTCGGAATTGGCTAGGTTCTATACTTCAGTAGATATCAGTACAGCTTTGCTTCAGGTAAATTTATTTTAAAAAAGATCATAAATATCTTGAATTTGCTTCAAAGAAAGCTCATTTACCTGGAAAAAAGTTAGAAAATCAACAGGGAGATAGAGTTGGAGGTGGCCTCGCCACAAAGCAACCCAAATCTTCAAACCATCCCAATTCTTTTGGTTAAACTAAATTAGGCATTGCATGTCAATAAAAACAACAATTTGAATAACAAACCAATATATTCTTCTAGAAATAGGAAGAAAGTATCACTATGCCAGATTGTATATATGAATGAACTAAACCAAGTAGTTGGCTACCGTATTTTTCCTTTTAAATGCACATATAATTCAATTTAATTCAGTATACACTACAACAAAGATTCAAACATAATAATTCCCAAAAGGCCTAACCCAGATACAACTCAAATGGGTTGATGTCAAGATTACAGCCCTTCGTAAAACTGTATCATTAATTTTTGTGAGTTTCTGGGTTACACACGATACCACATTTTGATGTACAAAATGTTTTGTTAATGAAGATGATGAATGTAAGTTTGCAACTCTAACCAACAGTATCTTCAGAAAGAGAAATTGAGTTTAAAAAAGAACATAAAATCCATTATTCAACTAATGATTCTAAACCAACAAATAACTAAAGTGGGAAGAGAAAAATTGACGTACAATGTCCATGTCGATGATCTTGACGGTTGCTCCGGTGTCTGACCTAACTTGGATTCTGGTCTCTTCTGCGTAGGTTCTGCTTAGATGGCACCACACCCGTCCGCTTTGGTGGGGGTTCACCGGCAGTAGGACGGTAGGTCAGGTCGCGACCACGCTTGAGGGTGGCAGCCGGCTCTGGGGGTGGAAATGGTCTACCATGCTTGAGGGTCGCGACCGGCTCTGATACGGGCTGAGGGGCTGTGTAGGGGGCGACCGAGGGGAGAGGGGGAGGGGGAGGGGGATGTGGGAGGGCATGGGAGAGGGAAGGGGTTCTGGTGAGGGAGAAAGAGAAAGGGAGAGGGAGACCCCTACGGTTTGCTCAGAGACCTGCATTACAAAATCAGCAAGTCAGTTACCAATAGCTTCACCTGCATTAAAAGATCAAAGGCAACTATTGTGTTTAATGTAGCTGTGCCGAATTAGCTTGATGTGATAATATTCGTGAACTTTGAGAATGCCCTTCCATTAAATCAGTAAATAAGATGATGTCCAATTATATTTTTCTCTGGGGCATTTCTACAAACAACTACCACAAAACTTAAGCATCGACCTTAATTAAATCGGATAATTTCATTAGTAATAAACAAATTGAAGAGAAACAACAATTAGTTAGAAGCCTTACTTGCATTGTGCCAAGCTCGACGGCAAAAGCACTGCCGACACGGCCGGTGATGACGGCAGATGTGACGACGGGGCTGAGCTCACGGGCAAAGGCGAGAGCGAGAACTCTGCCGACGGATCAATGGAGGCCCAGCTGGGTGAACTCGTGCACGAACTGGATGGTGAACGCCATGCCAACGAAGGCGGAGGTGAGGAGGCAGACCCCTACGGACCGGGGGCCAATGCGCTCCAGATGCTCGAGGGTATTGGGCCAGTGGACACGTCTCGTCAGGACTCGGTGGATGACTTGGCCGTCGAGAATCAGCGCAGAGAGCCTCCGCCACAGCAACCGAGGCGGGGCCCAACCGCCTAGCAGGGTGGTCCTTGGTGGGCTGTATTCGGGTTCGGGCGTGCTGTTGGTGGTGTCGGTGATGGGATCGTGGGAGGAAGAGTGAGAGAAGGCGATGAAGAGGGGTCTGGGATCGGGAGATGCAATGGATTAGAGAAGGGGGAGATGCAAAATTGGGCTCGGCGGCTGTTTATGGATGGGGATGGAGAAGGGACGGAGAAAGGGAGAGGTTAATATTAGGGATTTCCAAATTTGCTTTGTTTCCCCCTCTAATTTGAATAATTTCATTCTTCCCCACCAAAATTTCCCTCTAAAATACAAACTTCCCCCCAATTTCAAATTCAAAACCATCCCTCAACTCTTCCCTCCAAATTATACATAATAACTTATCCTAGTCACCATGTCCTAGTCACTTGTCCTAGTAGGACAACATTCAAATTCTTCATCAAATATAGAATAGATATATATATATATATATATATATATATATATATATATATATATCTGTGCCCTTGTCCCAAGTTACACACATCCTTCTTCCATCCGTGAGAGTCTTGTATTTTTTCATATGACTCAATAAAGATGCAAAGCATATTCTTCGAATATATATATATATATATATATATATATATATGTATGTATGTATGTATGTATGTATGTATGTATGTATGTATGTATGTATGTATGTATGTATAAATATATAAAAGAACTACATGGAGTACAAAAATGATGACAAACCACTCCACATACAAACAAAAAATATGACCATCATCATACACCAACCAAAAGTGATGTGCCAATACATCAATACAAAACATCCATAACAAAAGATACACCACATCCAAAGACAAATACCAAAACCCTAACAAAAAGAAGTCCTAGGGTGAGTGGTGGCAAAGCTCCATCAGTCAATCTGAATAACAGTGGGATCCGAAGGGCGGCCAGAGCAACGGAACACCAGTCTATTAGAGCAATGAGAAGGATACACAGGAGCCTTCTGCTTTGATGACAAAGCACCGACAGCCTCAGGGATCTCCACATGAACATGCACTGAAGACTGACCAACAGGAGCAGTAACAGGCTCTGAGAGCTGAACATCAGTAAGAGGAGGCTGGGTGACCTCAGTAGGAGGGGCCTGAGCATCACCTTGAGGATGAGGAACATCAGTCTGAGTGACATCCTCAGAAGTAGGGAATATAGCCTGTAGAGAGGCTGGAACTGGGAAGCTGTGATACTGAAACAACTTGTAGTAAAGCTCAAGCAGAATTGATATTTTTTGATTCATGTTATTTACTTTCAGATCAAGAGCAGTCACTCACTCATTCAAATGAATGATAAGGGGATCTGAAGAGGGAGTTGAAGGAGACGGAAATGATGGCTTAGCATGATGCTAAGGAGAGGGCTCGGACTCAGATACTGAAGGAGGAGGCTCATCGACAGATATCCCCAGAAACTCATCGGGAGAAGAAGAGGACTGAGCACTCTGAGAGTGGGGTGAGGATGGAGAAGCCGTAGGCAAAGTGACCGACGTATGTAGGATGAACACAAGTGTTTCCACAAGGGTTTGAACCATAAAGTAGCATTTTGGGCGCCATGAGCACAAATCGACTGAAAACGAGCGATTAGGGCACAAAATGAAAAACTGAGAGAGAGTTTACCAATCAATCGACGAAGGAGGAGAAATCCAAGCATGATCAAATGAAAGGACATATGAATCGATGACAAAAGCATCAAATCGATGGAGATGAACGAATGAAGGGCTGTCGTTTGAAGAGGAAGACAAAGGAATTTCTTTCGGAGGAGAGAGAAAATGAGAGGGCCTCGATTACTTTAGTGGAGGGGTAAGAGATCTGGGCCGTTGGATCGAAAGATGGACGGCTCAGATTAAAGCAACGAACCGCCTCAAACATGGACAGTCGACTGATGTACAATCGTCAGTCGGCTGGCCGAAAAGATCGAAAATAGATAGACATGCGCCAGTAGTGTAAGTCACAGTCGCCTGGCAAAGTGACAGGCGCTTGTAAAATACACTACAGTCGCCTGACAGAAAGTCAACAATATTGATTATATGAGAGAAAATTATCAAGATCAAGGAATGTGCCTAATGAACAAATTCAGTTGCCTGTCGGAGAGACAAGCACCTGACAATTATACATCAGTCGCATGAGCAAAAAACACTAATTTCAGTCAGAAAATCTAGAGTCGGGCAGGCGACTGTCAAAGGATTGACAGTCATCTGTCCTGGTCCAAAAATGTAGGACATGGCTGAAATCAAGAGAATTGAGATAACTCACCCTAAGACCTGTACTCTAACTACTCTCTAAACATGAAATTACTAACACAATAATATAGATTAACATACAAATCACGTATACTAATCCAATCATATAAAATCATCAAAATCTCAAATAAATCTTATTGAAAAGTATATATAAAAATATGACATATAAAAACATGAGATGTGAAATGATTACATGAGTTCAAAGCATGATTTAGCATATAAATATGAACTACTATATTTCAGATTCACCCATAATCCCTAATTCTCCATGCAACCTCACAAATGAATCTTCTTTAAGAGGTCTAGTGAAGATATCGACGATTTGTTTTTGGGTTTCAATGTACTCTAAGATGATGTCCTTCTTAGCTACATGATCATTAATGAAATGATGTCTCACAGCTATGTGTTTGGTATGAAAGTGATGTACCAGATTTTTGGAAAGACAAATTGCAACCATGATAGTGCAAGTATCTCAATTGACACCATAGTCTGTGAGCGTGTGTCTCATCCAAAGAACTTGTGCACATGCAAGACCCATAACAATATATTTCGCTTCAGTTGTGGACAATGATACCGAGTTCTGTTTCTTGGAAAACCAAGAAACAAGAGAATTTCCTAGAAAATGGCAAGTGCCACTAGTACTCTTCCTATCGAATTTGCATCTGGTAAAATTGGCATCACTATATGAGATTAACTCATATGTGCTAGACTTAGGGTAAAGTAAGCCATAATCTAGTGTATAATTAAGATACCGAAAAATTCGTTTAACCACAATTAAGTGTGACTCCTTAGGTCTAGCTTGATATCTAGCACAAAGACATACAGAGAACATAATACGAGCCTACTAGCAGTTAAGTAAAGTAAGCTATCGATCATACCTCGATATAGACGAATGCTTACATATTTTCTGTTCTCATCCTTGTGTAGATGGGTTGTCGTACTCATGGGAGTCTATTTGCTTGAAGACGATTCCATCCCGAATCGCTTGATAAGCTCCCAAGTGTACTTGGTTTGATGTATGAAAGTCACATCTTTCATTTGCCGAATTTGTAGTCCAAGGAAGTAGTTGAGCTCACCCACATGGCTCATTTCGAATTCATCCTTCATAGACTTAGAAAATTCTTGGCAAAGATTAAAGTTATTAGAACTAAATATTATATCGTCTACATAGACTTGAATTAAAAGGATGTCATTTTCATAATCTTTAATGAAAAGAGTTGAATCAACTTCACCCATTTTAAAACCTAAATAAAAAAGAAAGGTTTTACGTCGATCATACCAAGCTCTAGGAGCTTGTCACAATCTATATATCGCTTTCTTATGTTTTAAAACATGGTTTGGAAATTTTTCATGTATGAAACCGGGTGGTTGAGAAACATAAACTTCTTCATTAACAATACCATTTAAAAATGCACTTTTAACATCTATTTGAAATAATTTAAAATTTTTATGAGATGCAAAAGATAAAAGCAATCTAATAGCTTCTAATCTAGCTACGGGGCAAAGGATTCTTCGAAATCAATACCTTCCTCTTGCCGGTAGGCTTGAGCTACTAACATTGCTTTATTCCTTGTGATGACCTCATTCTCATCGGTCTTGTTCTTAAAAATCTATTTGGTCCCAATCACTTGGTGACCATTTGGAAGATGAACGAGCTCCCAAACTTCATTTCTTTCAAATTGCATGAGCTCCTCTTCCATTGCAACTATCCAAGAGATATCTTCACACGCTTCTTGGATGTTCTTTGGATCAATGGTTGAGACAAATGCACAATGAGAGAATTCATCAATACTTGACCTTGTTCAGACACCCACACCAATGTCTCTAATTATTTGGTCATGGGGGTGATTATGAACGGCCGGATAAGCTTTGGGAATACCTGGATCACTTGGAACATCCTCAAAAATTTCATTTTTATTTTTAGTCTCAATAATAGAATCATTAATTTTAACATTACTAATGGAATCACATAAAACATCTACACTATCATCGACAACATGAGGAATATCAATATCTTCATAAAATGAAACGTGTAGTGATTCCTCGATCGTTGAAGAGGTTTTGTTGCATATCCGGTAAGCTTTGCTACGCGTGGAATATCCAACAAAGATTCCTTCATCGGATCTTGGCTCAAATTTATCTAAGTTACTATAGATGTTCTTTATAAAACATTTTGAACCAAAAACATGAAAATATTTAACTGGCGGCTTTTTATTATAAAATAATTCAAAACAAGTTTTGTTCGTTCGGGGCCTTACTAGGATCCTATTTAGCACATAACATGTCGTGTGCACCGCCTCTGCCAAAATTGTAGTCCAAGATGACTATCATGGAGCATGGTGCGAGCACACACAATTAGGGTCCTATTCAACAACACCATTTTGTGGTGGTGCGTGAGGAAAAGAAAAGTTGTGAGTAATCCCGTTGTCATCACAAAACTTAGAGAAAAATTCATTCTCGAATTCTCCTCCATGATCACTACGAACAGTGATAATAGTGGTTCCGAAGAAATTTTGAATTTTCTTTGCAAATATAGTAAACTCTTCAAAAGCTTCATTTTTATTGGTTAGAAATGAAACCAAAGTAAATCTAGAGAAGTCATCTACGACGACTAATCCATAATGAGGATTACCTAAAGATGCGGTTCTAGTTGGCCCAAATAAATCTAAATGAAGTAATTCTAGGGGCCTCTTAGAAGTTATGCCAACTTTAAGTTTAACAGATGATTTACTTAGTTTACCTCTTTGGCATGAATTATAAAAGTTTTTCTTACTAAAAGCAATTTTCAAAAAACCTTTAACAAGATTATGCTTAGCTAACTTATATAAGTGCTTAAAATGAACATGACCAAAATAGCGATGCCTTAATAGTTGTTCATTTGTATTAGCAACTAAGCAATGTTCTATGGTTTTAGGCAAGCTCAAGTAATAAATATTTTTACACCTAATACCGGTAAATAAAACATGCAAATCAATATCAACAATATTGCAAATACCCTCTCCAAAGTTAACCTTTTAACTCTTGTCACATAGTTGACTAATGGAGATACGATTATGACATAAACTATTAACTATCTAAACATTAGTAATAAGTGGTTTGGAATGATTACCGACTTTTCCTACTCTAATGACGGTTCCCTTTTGATTTCCTCCAAAAGTGACCGTTGCACCATCCTTGATGCGAACCACTTCGAAGAGCAATGTGGGATCTCCCGTCATGTGTTTGGAGCATCCTCTATCGAGTATCCATCCTTTCCTTTTAGAGCCAATATGTCTATTATTGCTCTATTTCTTGTTCTTGGGTACCTACATAGTATACCATAAGCTCATGGTACCCAAGCTTTGTTCGGTCCAAGGGGATTAGCCCTTTGGAAACCAAGTCCAAGTGGACTTTGGCTTTCCAACGTAGTTACCACTATTTATCATATCGCTAAAATAAGAATTAACATACGCATTCCTTTCATTTGTGCTAGTATACTCAGGACCCCAAATTGTATATGTTTTGGGTGTCCTTTTCCTAGTTGTATGCACATTTGGTTGAGATCTATGTGGTGCATTATTTCTAAGAGCATGAGATCTATCATATGAAGATGGAGGTGGATAAGCATGAGACATATATGGGTTATATGCAAATTTAGGAGCATGCATATTATATGAAACTTATGGAGCATGCTTGTGATGTGGTGGATGTGCATGAGCATACATGGGAGAATTATGTGTATGAATATTTGAATGTGTGGGAGCACGTGCATGAGTATATCTCAAGTGTGAGTTTGCACGTCCCCATGGGTATGGAGCATAAAATATGTCATAAGTGTCCATATGTGAAGTAGGAGATTTCCTACATGTATATGTGTTGGTGGCCACCCTTAGTGGGTTTCTTGCCAAAAGAGGGAGAGTGTGAAGTGGTGGCCTTCTTGGTAGGTTTGCTACCAATAGTGTTTTTGACACCACTAGAGGATACACTGGAGGATGGACTCACAAACTCTATAGTTACACCACTATAGGAGGTGCGAGATTTGGATGCATTTGCTTCCACTTAACCAAGTCCAACACGATGTGTAGCCGGAAATTGGTTTGCAAGCAATTCATCCAATTGCCATTTCCCTTTGTTAAATCTCTTAACTTGGGAGGACACGAGCTCATATTTCTCCCTAAGAGAAGAAATATTGGTATCCAAAGTGGACACATGTCACGACCCGCTTCCCTAAAATGGAGGCGAGACGTGAAAAGGTCCGCACGAGAGTGGAGCTGTGAAGTCCCAAACCCGATAAGCGTCCACAATACATAAACAGGTCCCTGTAACCACAACAGAATAACAATAATAACACAAGGAGAGACTGAAATAAAATTCCACATCTCACAAATTGTCCAACATCAACAAAAGTCCAACATCCAGAAAAGCCACCAGGCTAAAAGAAAAGAGTCCAAGGCCCAGAACAAGGCCAACAAAAGAATACGACAGCAACAAGGTATAGGTGCTACGCACCGATAACAAAACAACTGTCTAATAAAAGTAAAACACAACGAAGACACTAGGACTGGTCCCCAGTGTCCACGTACTCCCCGTCAACCACAAGCTCGGGCTCGGCGTCAGTAAACACCTCGTCCTCAACAAGGTACTCGGGCTCAGGATCTAACATGTGTCACCCAAAAGAGTAAAGGGGCACATGTCAGCAAGTCTAAAAGACTTGGGCAAGGAAACTGAAAGTAAGGCAACTAGCAACCTAGCAGTTTAGTATGATGCATGGCATGGCAGTTATAACATGGGTGCACAATCTAAAACATGGCAAGACGGTTGTACAAGAGAACAATCATCGGGACAAGACAGGACAAGACAAGACAAGACAAGACAAGAGTATCCACGCTACTATCAATTCAATACATTCACATTTTGTAGGTGTTTACGCCATTCGCTGAATGGCATAGCATTTCAGACCGATCGGCACTAAACACTACTCGGTACCCACACGATATGGAGCCTGGGGTCCCTGCACATTGAGCTCATCTAGTGAGCCTAGGGTTGCCCCGCACATTGAGCTCGCATTCTTAGTTCACAATTCAATGTATCGAGCGTTGGGGTTAGCAACTCATTATGCTCGCTTCTGGTCACGAGCCAGGAACACTAGTATGGCGTAGGGAACACCTAGCCGGAACATGCAATTCGGGCATTGGCTATCAACCAACACATGGCCCGCTTCTGGAACACGAGCCAGGAACACAACATTGTAGCGAAGCTACGCAATCACAGCAATACCTAAAGAATGCGAGATCATGACAATTTATTTGCGTACAGTTAATTGAATTAAACGTGACAGGCGAAATGCAATGACATGAACATATTCGCGTACCGTTAATTGAAAGTAAACATGACATGGGAGTTGTGCAACATGCTATATGTGTTGGAACTAGCTTCGTTGTCAAGCTAGTTCCCTAATTTGTGCCTAGGCGAGTATCATTTCGTCGCATAGCCTCTTTTACGCCTACAACATGCAAATGGCCTAAAACATGGCCTAAACCCTAAGTGGCAAGTTTCACTTGCCTAGCACCGGGAATTGACGATCACTTCGTCACACGGATGCTATCTACGGGGAAATCGCTGTTATGGGGGAAACAAACACCAAACACATGAAATTAATTAGGGTTTTCATAAAATTATAAATAAGCTATGAAAACAACGGTAGATCGATTTCTTACCGAGAGAAGACGGAAGGAACACTCCGGGGAACCCTAGGATCAAATCTGGAGAAGATTGGAGAAGTTTGGGGAAACTAGGGTTTTGGGGGATTTGGGGATTTGATGGATTTGAGTGAGATTTTAGGGAAGGTGAGAGGTGGAATGAGTGAATAGATGGATTGGATGATGGATTTAGGGCTTGGAATGGAGAAATGGAGCTTGGAGGAAGATGGGGGCTGAAGGGGGAAGTTTTTAGGGTTTTGGGTCGTGTTGGAGAAGAAGAAGTCGAATGGGTTGGGTTTAAATAGGCTAGGCTGGCGGCTGCCCAGAAATTAGGGTTTTAACACTGGTTAGTCGGGCAAAGAGCAACCACTGACCGACTAGTTTGGCAACTAGTCGGTCGGTCGACCAACGCAGACCGACTAAGTGCAAACAGTAACTCCTGAACGAAAATAGGATTCTAGAGTTAGTCGGTCCATGAACAAGTACTGACCGACTAGTTTGGCATCTAGTCGGTCGATGAACGTTCTTAGACCGACTAAGAGTGAACAGTAACTGATACAAAAATAATTTGATGAGTTAGTCGGTTCAAGAAGCATTGCTGACCGACTAGTTTGCAACCTAGTCGGTCAACCAACGTTCTTAGACCGACTAACGATAAACAGTAACTCCTGAGAAATTTTAGAAAGCTAACTAGTCGGTCCAAGAAGGATTGCCGACCGACTGGATCGTCATCTAGTCGGTCGGTGGCCCTTCTTACACCGGCTAATGAGCACAGAAAGTACCGATACGGAGCGCGGGGCCCCGGGATCGATTCCTATGGCCCCTAGGCTTGATCTAACAGTTAGATACGACCGTTATGAAGCCCGTCACGAGTGACTTACTTCGAAATCGACAATCCTAAGGAAGAAGCGAGAAAATACGACGAATCGATCGAAAATGGAATCTACGGAGACGAAAACCACACAAGAGGAGAAAATCCACCAAAACATATATTATAATATATAAAATCCAGATACATGAAAAGCAATCGTTACATCCTCCCCAACTTAAGAAAAATTCCGTCCTCGGAATTTCCAAAACTCACGAGTCCGGAAACAAAAGTGGGAAACGCTCTCGCATCTCATCCTCATTCTCCCAAGTAGACTCTCCAGGTGAACCGTGTCGCCACATCACCCTCACAAGATTGACAATCTTGTTCCGAAGCGATTTCTGACGCCTGTCCAGAATCTGCACTGGATGCTGATCATACGTCATATCGGGCCGAACGGTAATCTTCGAAAAATCTACCGCATGCGACGGATCGCTAATGTATCGACGAAGCTGCGACACATGGAAAACATTGTGAACTCCTTCCAAAGATGGCGGCAAGGCCAAGCGATAAGCTACCTCGCCAACCCTCTCCAAAATGTCAAACGGTCCAATGTATCGCGGGCTCAACTTCCCACGCTTCCCGAAACGAATCACACCACGATTCGGGGAAATCTTCAAGAACACATGGTCGCCCGGCTGAAACTCCAAAGGACGACGTTTAGCATCCGCTCAATGCTTAAAACGGTCCTGAGCAATTCTCAACCTCTCCCGAATATTCCTGACGATCTCCACGGCCTCCACGATCATCTCAGGTCCCAACAACTCCCGATCACCAACGTCATCCCAACTCAATGGCGATCGACATTTCCTCCCATAAAGAGCGGCGAAAGGCGCCATGCCAATACTCGCCTGGAAGCTGTTGTTGTAGGAAAACTCTACCAGATGTAGATGGTCCTCCCACGAACCCTTGAAATCCAACATGCACGCCCTCAGCATGTCTTCCAAAATCTGAATCGTCCTCTCGGACTGGCCATCCGTCTGCGGATGGTACGCCGTGCTGAAACTCAGACGCGTACCCAAGCTCTTCTGCAAACTCTGCCAGAACTGAGATGTGAACCTCGTGTCTCTGTCAGACACGATACTCACGGGGACTCCATGAAGTCGCACAACCTCCTGCACGATTCACGTTACATCACTATCCAAACTAGGAAAAGGAAATAAAAACGGAGAGTAAAAGAATTTTACCTCCATATATCTCCTTGCTAGCGCCTCAGTGGACTGTCCCACTCGGAACGGAATAAAGTGCGTGGATTTGGTCAATCGATCTACGATCACCCAAATCGCGTCATTCTGCTTCGGACTCCGAGGTAGTCCAGTCACGAAGTCCATAGTGATGTGCTGCCACTTCCACTCCGGAATCGGAAGCGGTTGTAGCAACCCGGCCGAACGCTGATGCTCCGCCTTCACTTGCTGGCAAACCAAGCACTTGGCTACACTCCGAGCCACGCTCCTCTTCATACCATGCCACCAATAATTCAGACGAAGATCCTGGTACATCTTGGTGCCACCAGGATGCACAGAATACGGCGAACTGTGTGCCTCCACCATCAGCTCCTCTCTGATATCCCCAGCAGGCACACACAACCTGGCTCCAAACCTCAGCGAGCCATCCTCATGAATCAAAAAGTCAGTCCGCAGACCGGCTTCCACCATCTCCCGAATCCTCACCAGCTTCGGATCCTCGGCCTGGCCAGCCTTAATCCGATCCACGATCGTCGACTGCACCTGCATGTACATCAACGACGAAGCCTCTCCAGGAAGAACAATCTCCACACCAGACTCGCAAAAATCCTGCTGCAATCTCCACTGCGAGGTCAAAATCATCACCGCCGGAAGCCTACTCAAAGCATCTGGAACCACATTCACCTTGCCAGGGTGAAACTGCAAATCAATATCATAATCCGCCATAAGCTCCAACCATCGACGCCGTCGCATGTTGAGCTCCTTCTGAGTGAAAATATACTTCAAGCTTTTGTGATCGGTGAAAATCTTCACTTTCTCACTCAGCAGGAAGTGCCTCCAAATCTTAAGAGCAAACACAACGGCAGCCAACTCCAAATCATGCGTCGGATAATTCTTCTCATGAACCTTAAGCTGACGAGACGCATACGCCACAACATGCCCATGCTGATGCAACACACAACCGAGACCCTTGCCAGAGGCATCGCAAAAGATCTCAAATCCACCGCTGCGATCAGGCACAACAAGAATAGGGGCACTCGTCAACCTCTCCTTCAGAACACCAAAAGCACCCTCACAATCACCCGACCAAGCAAAAGCAACATCCTTCCGCGTCAACCTGGTCATCGGCTCAGCAATACGAGAAAAATCTTTAATGAATCGCCGATAATAACCAGCAAGTCCGAGAAAACTCCGAATCTCAGACGCAGACGACGGAACAGGCCACTCCCTGATGGCCCGAATCTTCTCGGGATCCACTGAAATACCATCTCCAGTCACCACATGCCCGAGAAAAGCAACTCGATCCAGCCAAAACTCGCACTTCGAAAACTTAGCATACAACCGATGCTTCCTCAAAATCTCCAACACCGTCCTTAAGTGCGAGGCATGCTCTTCCTCCGACTTCGAATAGATCAGAATGTCGTCAATAAAGATAACGACAAACTTATCCAAAAAGTCGTAGAAAATCAGGTTCATCAGATTCATGAAAACTGCGGGCGCGTTAGTTACGCCGAAAGGCATAACCACGAACTCATAGTGTCCATACTTCGTCCTGAACGCTGTCTTCGAAACATCTCCCTTCTTCACCTTCAACTGATGGTAACCACTCCTCAAATCCAATTTTGAAAACACCCTCGAACCTCCAAGTTGATCAAAAATATCATCGATGCGAGGCAACGGGTATTTATTCTTAATGGTCACCGCATTCAACTCCCGATAGTCCACGCACATGCGACGCGAACCATCCTTCTTCTTAACCAACAACACCGGTGCTCCCCACGGAGACACGCTAGGATTAATATAACCCTTCAGCAAGAGCTCATCCAACTGCTTCCGCAACTCTTCCAACTCTGCAGGTGCCATACGATACGGCGCCTTCGAAATCGGCTGCGCACCTGGAACGAGGTCGATAGAAAATTCTAGAGCTCGATCAGGCGGCAAACCAGACATCTCCTCGGGGAAGACGTCGCCAAAATCTCGCACCACAGCTGGCCACTCCAGCTCCATCTGCATAGCCACAGCCTCCACCGGCCTGGCCCGAAATCTGACAGGACCAAGAGAACTGCTACCACGACTGAACTCAAATACTGGATGTCCGGGAATCTCGAACACCACCTTCTTCCTCCGACAGTCGATCGTAGCATAGAAGCTCGCAAGCCAATCCATCCCAAGAACTGCATCATAGTTGATGATGTCGTGGACAATGAAATCAGCAAATAGCTCATGTCCACAGACCACCAACGAGCAAGAATTGCAACCACGATGCACCGAGACCACACCATTCCCTGTAACGATATTCCAACTCTTGGGGAGAGGGGACGTCGACAAGGAATGCCTCTCCACGAAGCTCCGAGAAATAATACACATCGATGCACCAGAGTCAAAGAGGACTCGTGCAGGAAATGTGCACACCAAAATCACACCTAATCAATCAATTAACAATCAAACCCTAGTCTAGCAAACAAGCAAGTTCAAGCAAACAACATAATCTAGCAATCAAGACCAAATAGGAAAGTAATAGCTAGAATGAGGATTACCTGCGATAACCTCATCCACAGCCGCGCTCTCCGCAGCGGTCATCAGAAAAGCCTGCCTCCTCGGCGGAACAGCCTGCCGAAAAGCCTGCCTCTGCGGAACAAGAGCTGCTCCACGTCCAGCAGGAACAGGCGCTCGCTGCTGCAACGGCTGAGCCGCAACAGGAGCCCTCTGCAGCGGATCCGCATGCCGACAATCCTTCACGACATGAGAAGCATCACCGCAAACCAGACACTGGCCCAGAAACTTCCGACACTGATCCTTGACGTGGCCAGGCTTGCCACAGAAATGGCAGATCTTCGGAATAGACCCTCCTGGCCTCTTAAACTGAGCAGACTGGTTAGGCCTGAATCCAGGTCTAACCACAGCTCTCGTCTGCTCCACAGGCCTCTTCCCAGCACCAACAACCGACCCCTTCCTCTGGTTCACGAGTAGCTCCTGCCTCTTAGCTGCTACCAGGACCTTCTGATATGACTCCCGGTCAGAGGAGGTCACAAAACTCTGGAGCTCCGAAGCGAGCCCCTGCAGGAACCTCTGAGCTCTCTCCTCAGCGTCCTGCACCATCTTTGGTGCAAATCGACTCAGCCTCATGAACTCCTGGTGGTACAAGTCCACCGACGAGTTCCCTTGCTTCAAATCGATAAAATGCTGCAGCATCTCCTCCTTGGCAGCCTTCGGGAAGAACTCACCCTCAAATCTGGCTTTGAAGGTAGCCCAAGCTATCGGCTCCACCAACAACTTCTCTTCCGCATCCCACCAATTCCTGGCGTTATCCTTCAGCTGCCTCTTCGCCAAATCAACCCATCCAGCTGGGGTTATCTTGGCCATCTTCAGATTGTCCTCGATGTTCCGAATCCATTCATCGGCAGCCAGAGGACCCTCAGAACCATCAAAATATGCGGGACCCAGCTCCCGAAATTGCTTCGCTCCTGGCTCAGAGCGAGGGGCATCCGGGAGAGCCCGGGCAGCTCGAGCAGGTGGAGCATTCTGGACTTGCAGAAGCACGCCCTGCTGCACTTGCATCATCTGGATCATCATCCGCATCATCTCACCGCTGGTGGGTTCCCGCTCAGGCTCCTCATCATGAGGGAGCGCACCACTGCCCCCACCACGGGTGAAACGCCTTCCTGCCATCTAGTGACACAGAAAACGAATCAGATTAGACTCATAGCTTATGACTCGAACGTCGAACTTAGTTTATTGGACATTCTAATATTATTATCGCTATTCCAAAGGTCGCAGTTACAGAAGGACCTGCATGGGCCACCACTAAAACCTGTCACGACCCGCTTCCCTAAAATGGAGGCGAGACGTGAAAAGGTCCGCACGAGAGTGGAGCTGTGAAGCCCCAAACCCGATAAGCGTCCACAATACATAAACAGGTCCCTGTAACCACAACAGAATAACAATAATAACACAAGGAGAGACTGAAAAAAAATTCCACATCTCACAAATTGTCCAACATCAACAAAAGTCCAACATCCAGAAAAGCCACCAGGCTAAAAGAAAAGAGTCCAAGGCCCAGAACAAGGCCAACAAAAGAATACGACAACAAAAAGGTATAGGTGCTACGCACCGATAACAAAACAACTGTCTAATAAAAGTAAAACACAACGAAGACACTAGGACTGGTCCCCAGTGTCCACGTACTCCCCGTCAACCACAAGCTCGGGCTCGGCGTCAGTAAACACCTCGTCCTCAACAAGGTACTCGGGCTCAGGATCTAACATGTGTCACCCAAAAGAGTAAAGGGGCACATGTCAGCAAGTCTAAAAGACTTGGGCAAGGAAACTGAAAGTAAGGCAACTAGCAACCTAGCAGTTTAGTATGATGCATGGCATGGCAGTTATAACATGGGTGCACAATCTAAAACATGGCAAGACGGTTGTACAAGAGAACAATCATCGGGACAAGACAGGACAAGACAAGACAAGACAAGACAAGAGTATCCACGCTACTATCAATTCAATACATTCACATTTTGTAGGTGTTTACGCCATTCGCTGAATGGCATAGCATTTCAGACCGATCGGCACTAAACACTACTCGGTACCCACACGATATGGAGCCTGGGGTCCCTGCACATTGAGCTCATCTAGTGAGCCTAGGGTTGCCCCGCACATTGAGCTCGCATTCTTAGTTCACAATTCAATGTATCGAGCGTTGGGGTTAGCAACTCATTATGCTCGCTTCTGGTCACGAGCCAGGAACACTAGTATGGCGTAGGGAACACCTAGCCGGAACACGCAATTCGGGCATTGGCTATCAACCAACACATGGCCCGCTTCTGGAACACGAGCCAGGAACACAACATTGTAGCGAAGCTACGCAATCACAGCAATACCTAAAGAATGCGAGATCATGACAATTTATTTGCGTACAGTTAATTGAATTAAACGTGACAGGCGAAATGCAATGACATGAACATATTCGCGTACCGTTAATTGAAAGTAAACATGACATGGGAGTTGTGCAACATGCTATATGTGTTGGAACTAGCTTCGTTGTCAATCTAGTTCCCCAATTTGCGCCTAGGCGAGTATCATTTTGTCGCCTAGCCTCTTTTACGCCTATAACATGCAAATGGCCTAAAACATGGCCTAAACCCTAAGTGGCAAGTTTCACTTGCCTAGCACCGGGAATTGACGATCACTTCGTCACACGGATGCTATCTACGGGGAAATCGCTGTTATGGGGGAAACAAACACCAAACACATGAAATTAATTAGGGTTTTCATAAAATTATAAATAAGCTATGAAAACAACGGTAGATCGATTTCTTACCGAGAGAAGACGGAAGGAACACTCCGGGGAACCCTAGGATCAAATCTGGAGAAGATTGGAGAAGTTTGGGGAAACTAGGGTTTTGGGGGATTTGGGGATTTGATGGATTTGAGTGAGATTTTAGGGAAGGTGAGAGGTGGAATGAGTGAATAGATGGATTGGATGATGGATTTAGGGCTTGGAATGGAGAAATGGAGCTTGGAGGAAGATGGGGGCTGAAGGGGGAAGTTTTTAGGGTTTTGGGTCGTGTTGGAGAAGAAGAAGTCGAATGGGTTGGGTTTAAATAGGCTAGGCTGGCGGCTGCCCAGAAATTAGGGTTTTAACACTGGTTAGTCGGTCAAAGAGCAACCACTGACCGACTAGTTTGGCAACTAGTCGGTCGGTCGACCAACGCAGACCGACTAAGTGCAAACAGTAACTCCTGAACGAAAATAGGATTCTAGAGTTAGTCGGTCCATGAACAAGTACTGACCGACTAGTTTGGCATCTAGTCGGTCGATGAACGTTCTTAGACCGACTAAGAGTGAACAGTAACTGATACAAAAATAATTTGATGAGTTAGTCGGTTCAAGAAGCATTGCTGACCGACTAGTTTGCAACCTAGTCGGTCAACCAACGTTCTTAGACTGACTAACGATAAACAGTAACTCCTGAGAAATTTTAGAAAGCTAACTAGTCGGTCCAAGAAGGATTGCCGACCGACTGGATCGTCATCTAGTCGGTCGGTGGCCCTTCTTACACCGGCTAATGAGCACAGAAAGTACCGATACGGAGCGCGGGGCCCCGGGATCGATTCCTATGGCCCCTAGGCTTGATCTAACAGTTAGATACGATCGTTATGAAGCCCGTCACGAGTGACTTACTTCGAAATCGACAATCCTAAGGAAGAAGCGAGAAAATACGACGAATCGATCGAAAATGGAATCTACGGAGACGAAAACCACACAAGAGGAGAAAATCCACTAAAACATATATTATAATATATAAAATCCAGATACATGAAAAGCAGTCGTTACAACACACGTGTTTTGAGCTCGTGCACTTGGGTTTAAGAGAATCATTCTCAATACCCAATTGTGTGTTTTGTGTGTTTTGTGAAGCTAGATCAATACTATCTTTAGAATACTCTTGATCTAGTTGAGATTTAAGGGAATTCACCTCATTTCTCATGGTGCCATTTTGAGAAACAAAATTGGCTTTCTCAAGTGTAAGTTTGTCAACAATGGTGTCATTGTTGATGATGCATGGCATGGATGAGTTGCTAACATTAGATTTCTTCAAATTAGTATATCTAAGCATAAGAGATTGATATGTAGAAAATAATTCTTCGTTAGCAATACGAAGTTCATCCATGGTTACCTCGGGTTGATCATTCTCATTATCAATCTCATCGGAGAATGCATCTTCTTTGGCCATGAAACACATATGTGCACTTTCATCCTTCTCATCCTCGGATTCACTCAAGAAATCTCCACTTGAGTCATCGAAAGTCCCATCAAGTCCTTTCTTCTTGTCCTTCTTAAATTTATCGGACTTGTGGTACTTTGGTGCTTTCCACTTTTCTTTGTTTCTTAGCATTGGGCAATCCTTCTTGATGTGCCCCTGCTTGTTACACTTAAAACAAAAAGACAATGAATTATTAGTAGAATAAAATTTATATTTGGAAGGAAATTCACCTTTGCGAAAGAAGCGTTGGAACTTCTTCTCCATTTGCGCCATTTCTTCCAAATCCATTTCGTTCTTAGATTCATCACTATCAGTGGATGAAGAAGTATCCTTGAAGGCTAACGCTTTCTTCTTTGCCTCCGTTGGGTTCATCATAGCTCTAACCTTCATTCGATTCTCCCTTCTTACTTCGTAAGACATGAGAGTACCAATGAGATTTACCATGGTATAGTTTTTCATGTTATTGACCTCCTCATTGGCAATAGCACTTCTTTCCCATTTTGAGGTTATTCCCATGATTATCTTTCTCACCTTATCTTGTTGAGTGTATACTTGACCGTGAGCTTCAAGCTCATTGGTGATGTCGGTGAAACGACCGTACATCGTTGCAATGTTCTCGCTTTCGTGTATTTGAAACATGTCGAAATTTTGTATAGCAACATATAATTTTGACAATTTTACCTTGTTCGTTCCCTTGTGGGTAACGACAAGATGATTCCATATTTGATATGCACTCTTACATGTGCATACCTTATTGAACTCATTCGGATCCAATGCACAATAAAGAGCGTTCATTGCCTTGGCATTATTCACATCGGTGGACTTTTCGGCGGGAGTCCATTTGTCAAAATCTTCTTCAGTGGGTTCAACATACTCCTTATGGATGGTTCTCCAAAGAGAAGCACTCCTTATAAATATCTATATTTGACACTTCCAATAGTTGAAATTTGTGCCATTGAAATACGAAAGACGAACCGTTGATTGTCCTACGAAAACGGTAGATGCACCATTACGATCATGATTGTTGTACAAAGGAGGTGGAGGAACATTGTTGTTGGATGCCATAGTTATAAACCTTGCGCTCTGGTACCAATTGTAAGGACCCTGGCTATGAGAAAAATACTAGAAGGGGGGTTGAATAGTGTTTATAAAATTTAAGCGATAGTTATACCAATTTAAATTCCTAACCAACAATAAATGCAGAATTATAAATTAAACCAAAATGAAACAAGCTAACACAAAGGATGTTTCAAGGGTTTGAATTATCCAAGTCCAATCCTGACTTGTTTCCGGTAATCATGCGTCCCTTCCACCCGGATACCTCGGATACTCAAGTTAGAACCCTAAGTTGAGGTTTCCTTTAAACCCACTTGTAGCAACCCTACAAGTGTAATTGAAACACAATACATGTCATTGACTCCCACAACTTGGGATCCAGCAAACCACTCTCACAAACCGAGAGTAGAACTAATTATGAAAGTTATGAAATTCGAAATGAAATTGCAACACTTACAATCACATATGCCTTGAAGTAGAACTTGAAGGAGCAAGTGTGTTGTGTGTTGATGTCTCTTCCCAAGAAGAGAGAGCCCTTTCTCTTGTCACCACCAAATACGTAGAGGATATCACTTTGATTTTTGGTTGGAGAGAAAGAGAGAATGAGATTGGAATTCTAGGGATTTAAGAGAATGAGAGCTTAGAGATGAATACTTGAATAGCTAAGAGTATTACCAAGAGACTCCAATGGAATAGTAGAAGCCCCTCTTATAGGTTCTCTAAAACCCTCAAACAAAATACCCAAAACCCCCTTTGAAATCCGTGTGAAAACAGCCAACTGATAGAATTTACATAGCAGAGAGTCGACTGATGAAGAACTCACAGTTGCCTACTGCACTGTCAGAGGGTAGGTGAGAATTCAAACGGTAACTTACTACGTAGGACAGTCGATTGATGAAGGTCAGACAAGCGCCTATAAACCAACAGGCAACATAGAAACCTTCTACAGGCGACTGAGCGAAACATGAGTAAGTTATGAAAAATCAGGAAGTTTTGGGAGGACAGTACAAGCTACTGATGTGGTATCCACAGACGATTGCGCCATAGGCAGGTGAATTTGAAACCAACATCAGTCGTCTGGCCAAAACTTGCGTAACTTGACAAACACAAAGTGTCAGGACAAGGATCGACATGCGACTATAGAAGCATTCACAGGCGCCTGTTCCATGTGCAAAACAGACGACTATAGAACAAATCATAAGCGACTGTTTGGAGACAGGTGATGTGTCCATATTTTACATCTTTTCATAGCATCATGCCATTGCATTTCAGACCATTTTCGCACCCAAATCCCGTATTTTCCTACGATATTGCAATTCTAACGTTATATTCGAGTTTCGTAGTGTTTTATGGATTTTCAAGGATTTTGGAGCGATTGGGGACCCATTTTGGATATGGACACATCGGACATGCCAGTGAGACCGTTGGAGACACTCTACATGAGTTTGTCGAGTTTTGGGAGCCATGTGAGGAGTGGAGGAGAGAGCAAAAGGAGAGGAGAAGCTACAGGAGCATAAGCAAATATTTTCCCAGCCGACCCGACCGAGCAGAGCAGCTGCTCGGTCGAGCAGAGGCAAGACAAAGAATGAAGCAGATACGCATGCCGCTCGGACTGAGCACTCATGGTGCTCGTCGAGCAGCCCCTAAGTCCGACGCTCAGCCAACCTCCTATACGGCCCGAGCAATTCTTTTGGTGACCGAGTCAGCTGGCTGCTCGACCGAGCAGAGCTGACTCGGGCCGAGCATACAGAGTGGAACTTTTTGGAGAAGCGCGACTCCCTGATGTACTTGACCGAGCAGAAGGGTTGCTCGACCGAGCAGCCTACCGAGCAATCTCCTACTCGACCGAGTCATAACTCGGTCGACGATGCTAAAGGCTAATTTTGGAAATTTCGCGTTGCCGTTTGTTGCGCAATTGGGGAGTGAAGTGTGGATCTGGGCTGCTGCGTTATAGTAGTTCATTCTTTTTGTTAATTTTTGAATTACTTTAGAGGGAGAGGAGATTAGAAAAGGTGGTTATATCTAAACCGAATTGCTAGGAGATTATTGAATTACTTTTGGAAATATACTATTCTCTGTGTTCCGGAATTCTGGGTATTTCTTTGGATTATTGTTTGTTGTTGTTTTTCTTCATCTTCGGCATGTAAGCTATTCAAACCTTACACGATTAATTTTCTACGATGTTTTCTCTAGCAAAAATCATATTTTTATTCGTTAAAATCGCCATGAGTGAGTAGTCTCTTCTAGGGTTGATGGGTGAACCCTAAGGCTTTAGGGGGGAGATGTAGATCTGGCTCTCTGGGTTGAATTAGGAATAAAGGGGAGTATTCCGATCGATCCTATCGGATCCCTAGGATAACTCGCACTGAGATCATGCCCACGGTCTGTGGAATTGATGAGCTTAAGGAGTGTCCTTGGGATTTGAATAGGGAAATCGGTGTATTCAACCAAGGCACGTGACCATGCCCGGCTCGCGCCTTGAGGGGATCCACCGACGAACTATATCACTACATTGACGACTACCGCCATTGCGTCAATGAGAGCCACCAGAATACCTCGCAATTCTAACCCACGAGAGTGGTATGAATTGAGAGATTAATCCCCTAAACCTAATGCAACGTAAGGAGCCTATTCTAATATCGATCCCCGACGGTCTTAATGGTGATCCCTAATACCCTAGTTTCTTTTATTATTGAATCAACAACAATACCATAACTAATCCTTTCAACCCGACAGCTAACTCACTTCGAGGTATAAAAGTAAGCTGAGAACCTAAATACACTGTCACTGTCTCTGTGGGATCCGACATCTTTTATACTATAATTTGACACCGTTCACTTGCGGATAGAGCCCGGGATTGACACCTAGGGGCCATACTACGCCTGGCGACCTTGACACCGCTAGGTGGAATCTAGGTGTAGGTTCCGGGTGCGTCAAGTTTTTGGCACCGTTGCCAGGGACGGCAATAGTATATCTCAGTTTATTTTTGCTTTGAAGAGTTTGCTAGCAATTCTTATCATCCCTTATCTTTCCACCCTTTTTATTCTATTTTTATTGCTACCTCGCTACTAACATCTCCCTCCAGCTAGTGATCATTCTTGACTAATCAGACGTGATGGAGATGGTGATGCAAGTACAGTGGACCAGTGAGTTTGACAGTGACTCAGATGAGTTTAGCTTTTCTCCGTATCATCTACATGGTTTTCAGGATTCGCACATGGATGAATCCATGGTTGAATGTGTAGATAGGGAATTGATTGATGCAGTTCAGTTTATCGGATCAGGAACCTATGTTGCAGGTAACGTAAAGCAGCAATTGGTTATGGATTATATAATGGACAAGGTTTCTGATGCAGGTACCATTGGAGACGACATTCACATAAGCTTCGAAGAGGACGTGATGTTCCTCCAGACCATTGAAGCCTTACCTGTTGACGCAAGCTGGAGAGAGACTCGTTAATTGGAGCCATTGAACGATTATCAGTTATTGGATATAATGGAGAGTGTGGTAGCTGATGTAAGGGCCCATGGTCCAGTGGGTTCCCTACAAATGAACCGGTTACAGAAGAACTCTCAGTTTTTATCACGAACGCCTTTCACAATGCAGATACTTTAGATGGCGTCCCTGTTGCTGACGGAGTCTATGTGCGATACGAAGGAGACACCCTACGCTTATATAACGATAGCATCCCACAGACTACGACATATGAGGAACACGTCTGTGAGGGATACACGGATTTCGAACCATTACAAAACGACAATGACCAGGGAAGTTTTCCCAACTATATGCTCGATAGCAAATGCGTACCTGAATGTTCTAACTTTGTTGACAGGTGCGCTATGGAAACGGAATATGCAAACATCTGGCACGACATACCATCATCTCCTTGCTCATCCTATAATTCTGCCAACGAAGAATTTCTATCTTCTGAGCCGGCTGTTGAGGACGCATCCCTCTCACAGGTGAGTGATGACGGGGGTACATCGCCCCTCAGGTAGAATTAAAACCTCTTCCTGCTAATTTGAAATATGCTTTCTTGGGCGAGAATTCTATGTAACCCGTTATCGTCAATGCAGCCCTTACCGAACCCCAGTTAGAAAGCCTCCTAAAAATCCTTAGATCCCATAGAAAGGTAATAGGGTATAACATTGCTGACCTGAAGGGCATTAGCGAAACCATATGCACCCATAGGATTCATCTTGAGGATAAGGACGCCACTTCCATCGAGCCTCAAAGGCGATTAAATCCCAACATGAAGGAGGTAGTGAAGAAAGAGGTCTTGAAGCTATTAGAGGTCGACATTATTTATCCCATTTCCGATAGTAAATGGGTTAGCTCTGTGCAGGTGGTCCCCAATGAGCTAATATCCACTAGAACTGTCACTGGTTGGCGTATGTGTATCGACTATAGGAAACTTAATATGGCCACTAGAAAGGACCATTATCATCTACCATTCATTGACCAAATGCTTTAGCGTTTAGCCAAACACAAATACTTTTGTTACCTAGATGGATACTCCGGGTTCTTCCAAATCCCATTGCATCGGGAAGACCAAGAAAAGACAACGTTCACATGCCCATATGACACATTCGCCTACCGAAGACTGCCGTTTGGGCTATGTAATGCACCTGTCACATTTCAAAGGTGCATGACGTCTATTTTCTCAGACTTCATCGAAAATATTATGGAAGTCTTCATGGACGATTTTTCTATTTATGGCACCGAGTTTGATGATTGCCTAGCCAATTTATCCAAGGTTTTATAATAGTGTCATGACAATAATCTGACCCTAAATTGAGAAAAGTGTCATTTCATGGTGACAGAAAGGGTTGTGCTTGGCCATGTCATCACCTCTAAGGGAATCGAGGTCGATAAGGCCTATGTCGAAGTTATCAAGAGTTTATCACCTCCCACTAACCTCAAGGGTATCCATGGTTTTCTAAGGCACACGGGTTTCTACCGCCGCTTTATAAAGGATTTTTCCAACATTACTAGCCCTCTCACAGAGCTCCTTGCAAAGGACGCTCCTTTTGTGTTTACTGACGCATGCTTGTTAGCCTTTAACAGGTTAAAGGAAGATTTAATCTCAGCCCCAATTATACAGCCGTCGGATTAGAATCTGCCACTTGAACTGATGTATGATGCTAGTGACCCAGCCGTGGGAGTCGTTCTCGGCCAAAGGAAAGAAGGAAAGCTTCATGATATATACTATGCTAGCAAGACTCTGGATGATGATCAAAAGAACTACACCACTACGGAGAAGGAGCTGCTAGCCATGGTTTATTCTATCGAGAAGTTCAGATCAACCTCTTGGGGTCTAAAGTGATTATCCACACGGACCACGCGGCGCTGAAATACCTACTGATCAAGAAGAATGCTAAACCGCGTTTGATATGATGGATCCTCCTGCTCCAAGAATTTGATATTGAGATCAAAGACAAGAAAGGAGCATAGTATGTAGTAGCAGACCACCTGTCGCGGTTAATTTAAAAGCACATGGATGACAACTTGCCATTTGATGATTCTTTCACCGGTAAACAGTTATTTGCGGCGAACTCCTCTGAAGCCCCCTGGTATGCAGATATAGTGAACTACCTGGTAAGCGGCATAGTCCCGCAAGGGTTAGAGACTTACTCGAGGAGGAAGTTCCTACATGACGCCAAGAGCTACTTCTGGGACGACCCGTACCTGTTCAGAACATGCGCTGATGGGATCATCAGGCGATGTATCCCAAAGAAAGAGGCGACCTCCATCATATCGCATTTCCACGATCAACCATGTGGGGGACACACAGCTATCACCAAAACCACGGCAAAAATCCTCCAAAGTGGTTTCTATTGGCCCACTATATTCAGAGATGCGAATGAATACATCAGGAAATGTGATAGATGCCAAAGGACATGAAATATCATGAAGAAGAAAGAAACACCCCTTCAGGGCATCTTGGAGATAGAACTATTTGACTGTTGGGGCGTTGATTTCATGGGACCCTTTCCATCGAGTAACAACAATAAGTACATCATGGTCTCCGTTGATTACGTCTCAAAGTGAGTGGAGGCCATGGCCACCCCGACAAACTACACGAGGGTAGTAGCCAAATTCTTCAAGAACACCATCTTTCCTCATTTTTGGAGTCCCCCGGACAATCATAAGTGATGGAGGGAGCCATTTCATTGATAAGAAGTTCGAGACAATGCTAAAAAATATGGAGTTCATCACAAGATCGCTCTTGCCTATCACCCTCAAACTAGTGGTCAAGTGGAGGCATCCAACAGGGAAATCAAAAGCATCCTGGAGAAGACGGTGAGCGCCTCGAGGAAAGATTGGTCACATAAGTTAGGCGACGCCCTTTGGGCGTATCGCACCGCTTTCAAAATTCCCATCGGAACAACCCTCTACAGACAAGTGTATGGAAAAGCTTGCCACCTTCCAGTAGAATTGGAACACAGAGCGTATTGGGCAGTAAAGAAAATAAACTTTGACTACCAAAGTGCCGCCACGAGACGAGCCTTCCACAACAACGAGCTTGATGAAATTCGGCGACACACCTATGAGAATGCAAAGATGTATAAGGAGAGAACCAAGGCTTATCATGACAGGAACATCACGGTGGTTCGCCATGATGTTGGTGACCAAGTACTCCTCTACAATTCAAGATTATGCCTCTTCCCTAGGAAATTAAAGTCAAGGTGGTCCGGCCCTTACAAGATAGTAAGTTTACCTCCAGGAGGTGCCGTAGAGATCGAAGGGAAGAACGACAATTTCAAAGTAAATGGCCAGAGGATTAAACCGTAGAGAGCAGGAGAACAAATCGGGCAAGAGGAGACATACTTCCTCGAGGAATCCCCCGTTGATTGTTGAAGAACTTGCGGGAGTCGAGCTCATGACTCAAAACGAGCGCTTATTGGGAGGCAACACCGTCTCTTATACCTTGGATTTTCTTTTTCAATTTTTTATTTTTACTTATCTTTTAAAGAAAACCAAATAACAAGGACATTCATTTCTCTTAAAGACACAAAAATTTGATGGTTCTTCCTTTTTATAGGTTGAACATGAAGGGGCATGCAAATCGACGTTTTAAATGGAAGAAAGCTGGAGGAGAGCAGCAAATTTGAAGAGCAGATCAAAGGAGGAGAGCAAAAAGGGGACATAGGAGACTCGACCGAGCAGCCACTCTGCTCGGTCGAGCAGCGCAGGCACGAGAAAGAAGAGCAAAAACTTCACTCTATCTACATGGCCCGAGCAACCTTTGCTCTATCCGAGCAGATACCAACTCGACCGAGCAGCCGCCTGCTCGGTCGAGTATCGCAGGGTCGCTAAAACAAAGAAGAAACGACATTCTGCCTACACGGCCCGAGCGGTCTTTGCGTAGTCCGAGCGGTCGCCCGCTCTACCGAGCAATGATCTGCTCGATCGAGTAGCACAATCCAAGAAAAGAGCTCGAAAACGTCGTTCTGCCTACATGGCCCGAGCAGCATCAGCTTGGTCCGAGCGGTCTACTGCTCGACCGAGTAACTATCTGCTCGACCGAGGAGGACGAAGGGAGTATTTGAATTATATTTTGATTTATATAAATAGCCAGCTCGACCGAGTAATCAGATTGCTCGGACCGAGTCGGCTGTTGTTGATTACGTGTCTCATTTTTAAGCCGGGTTCGAGCTGCTTACGTACCCTAAACCCGTCCTTTAACCCTTTCCCTAATCGGCCCTACCCTAATCATCTCCCGAGCTACCGTCGCCTCTTCCCGAGTCGCCGACAGCTGCCGCGGACTCTTCCTGACTCACCCGTCACCGCCGCCTCCCGGTTAACTTTTTCCCCTCCCTCTTTTCCACTCAAATGCCGATCTCTCTCTCTTCCTCCTCAAGCTCCTCCCCCCTGCGCCTTTCCCAAACACCCCCATACCCACTTAGCCTGAACCGAGCTAGACTCCCGCTCGATCGATTTATGCACATTAGTTATCTTCGCCTAACATTACTCCCTATTATTTCAGGTACGTGTCTTCTACATAGAAGGGTGATTCTAGGAGAAGCTTAGGGGATACTCCCGAGCAGCAGCAGTCACGTGACCGATCACATCGCCGCATCGTTCGTGTCGGTACACCCTTCCCCTATATACTTTACATACAGTCGCACATTTTTATACTGCTTGCAAGATGCTGCCACACTATGCAAGAGCCACAAACGCCAACACTGGCACACCAAACCCTAGGCACACTCGATGCACGCGTCGTATACACTCACGCACACATGACTATATTATTGGTGAATCATCCACCACTTCACCTCTGCCAACCAACGCCCCAACCCCTCCTGAGTGTCTTCATTTCAGCGACGCATCATATGACGTTACCTTCTGTGACGCTCACCAGGGCGATCAGTTCATTACCATGCTCCTACTCATAGGTCAGGGAGGCGGCATTACTAGACAGTCCGTTGAACAGGACCTCCCATGCCTCCGCAACCTAGTTAGGCATTGGCGAACTGAGCCACCTATCGAGCCACAAGCACCACCCACATCTCCTGATCCAGAGCAGTGGGACCACCACCACCCCCAGAGGGTAGTGCCTCTGCTTGATGCTGTCACATACCCATTTTTGCATCCCTCATATTTTATCGTGCCCATCTGTCTCTTCGGGGCCCTGAACTTATATAGCTTGGGGGAGGATCCTCGATGCATCATTCCGTACATATGCATCATTTTTCTTCATCATTGCATCATATCATGTTTTTATTTCTGTTGCACAGTTTTTATTTTATATTCCCCGCCCACCCACCATATTTAGCTTCATCTCCCGCATACTAGCGTTTTATTAGCAGTGAGGATATTGCTGGGTTTAGCTTGGGAGATGAGCGCTACCACTTTATTTTTCATTTTTCATTTATATTTTCCTCCCTTCTTCAGCTTTTTTAGTTTACTTCCACTCATTTTCCACCTTTTTCAATTTTTTTCTCATTCAGCACCACGTTTTTCTTTTTGCCATGCATACATTCCTCTTTTCATTTTCCTATTTTCTCCGCCCCTTTTCTTTTTATGCTAAGGATTTTCTGCATAATGATACTTCTCGTAGCCCTAGTAGTTACTCATGGTGCTTATTACTTGCTGACGTACTATTTAGGGTAGTTTCAGTTTTACTTTCTATATGCGTGCATGTTCTTTTGCTGATCTATCTGAATTAATGCCTGATATGAATTGAAACCAAATGCATGAAATAGTATCTAGTATGTGCTTAGTTGTGTAATGCACCTAGGTTCACGCATCATTAGAACACTTGGAGCATATGCTTTCTATCTTATTCACTTCTATTTGCATGCTTGATGTTATTGTGCTTATTACTGCATGCTTTTAAGTATTTATCTAGATGAATGAAAATATCCATGCTAGTTATGAGTTTAGTTAGAGTATTATCATATTGAATCGTTGTGCACCTCTTATGAGTGAACCGAGTGATTCATTATTTTCCTTCTCCACACATCTTTATAATTCTCTACATATCAGTTGGTTTCACCCCTACAGCTATCCTTACTGCATCTCACTTCCCAAAAATCCCAAAAAGAAATATATAGCTTCTAAATAAAATGAAATGAAAAAAAAGAAAAAAAAGTGAAAAAGTGAAAAAGAAAAGAAAAAGAAAGAAAATAAAGAAATAAAATCGTTTTGTATCCTTTTATTAGAAGCTATCACATATACTGGGAAAAATATCCTATTCCTAGATGCGACGCCTCGAGCTAAGCTTGGGGGGACAATTGATCATATGAGTGAGTATACCATTAGAGTAGAGACGGTGCACAACGGGGAGATTTTATAATGCTTGCACTTTACGAAATACTTTAGTTTTTGGAGAATTTTCATGATTCGAAGTTGATATTTGAATAGCATGATTCTTTCCATTCTCTATTGCATGCTGGTGTAATTTCTATATGCTCCATGTGTATCTATTGATTGAAAATTGCATTACCAACTCTTTTTATACTAGACTCTATGGACTGCATGAGATTGATATGAGTTAATGGCATTATTTTAGGAGATCCCTATTTTTGCCTCTAATTGCATGCTAGACATATGATTAGTAAAACTTGAAAACAACATTAGCATGTATCTCTATTATTCGGAGCATCGTGATATACTGCTGAGGCTTGAGATTTGATTGAATAACCTTAGCACCCTCCATCCATCTCTATTCTCCTTTGATTTTTATTTTTATTTTTTTATTTTTATTTCCTTTTGTTTATCTCCCAGCGTACATAGTATTCGTCTTACTCGAGGACGAGTAAGAGGTAAGCTTGGGGGATTTTGATGTGTCCATATTTTACATCTTTTCATAGCATCATGCCATTGCATTTCATGCCATTTACGCACCCAAATCCCGTATTTTGCGAAGATATTGCAATTCTAACGTTATATTCGAGTTTCGTAGTGTTTTATGGATTTTTAGGGATTTTGGAGCGATTCGGGACCCATTTTGGATATGGACACATCTGACATGCCAGTGAGCCCATTGGCAATGCTCTTCATGAGTTTGTCGAGTTTTGGGAGCCATGGGAAGAGTGGAGGAGAGAGTAAGAGGAGAGGAGAAGCTACAGGAGCTTCAGCAAATATTTCCCAGGCGACTCGACCGAGCAGAGCAGCTGATCAGTCGAGCAGAGGCAAGACAAAGAATGGAGAAGATACGCATGTCGCTTGGACCAAGAACTCATGGTGCTCGGTCGAGCAGCCCGTAAGTCCGACACTTAGCCAACCTCATATACGGCCCGAGCAGATCTTTTAGCGACCGAGTCAGCTGGCTGCTCGACCGAGCAGAGCTGACTCGGGCCAAGCATACTGAGTGGCGGTTTTTGGAGAAGCGCAACTTCCTGACGTACTCGACCGAGCAGAAGGGTTGCTCGACCAAGCAGCTGACCGAGCAATCTCCTGCTCGACCGAGTCACTGACTCGGTCGACGACGCTGAAGGCTAATTTTGGAAATTTCGCATGGCCGTTTGTTGCGTGATTGGGGAATGAAGTGTGGATCTGGGCTGCTGCGTTATGGGAGTTCATTCTTTTTGTTAATTTTGAATTACTTTAGAGGGAGAGGAGATTAGAAAAGGTGGTTAGATCTAAACCGAATTGCTTGGAGATTATTGAATTGCTTTTGGAGATCTAATATTCTCTGTGTTTCGCAATTCTTGGTATTTCTTTGGATTATTGTTTGCTGTTGTTTTTCTTCGTCTTCGGCACGTAAGCTATTCAATCCTTACCCGATTAATTTTCTACGATGTTTTCTCCTGCAAAAATCATATTTTTATTCGTTAAAATCGCCATGAGTAAGTAGTCTCTTCTATGGTTGATGGGTTAGCCCTAAGACTTTAGGGGGGGATGTAGATCCGGATCTCTAGGTTGAATTAGGAATAAAGGGGAGTAGTCGGGTCGATCCTACCAGATCCCTTGGATAACTCGAACTAAGATCATGCCCACGGTCTGTGGAATTGATGAGCTTAATGAGTATCCTTGGGATTTGAATAGGGAAATCGGTGGATTCAACCAAGGCTCGTGACCATGCCCGGCTCATGCCTTGAGGGGATCCACTGACAAACTATATCACTACATTGACGGCTACCACCATTGCGTCAATGAGAGCCACCGGAATACCGCGCAATTCTAACCCTTGAGAGTGGTATGAATTGAGAGATTAATCCCCTAAACCTAATGCAACGTAAGGATCCTATTCCAATATCGATCCCTGATGGTCTTAGCGGTGATCCCTAATACCCTAGTTCCTTTTATTATTGAATCAACAACAATACCACAACCATTCCTTTCAACCCGACAACTATCTCACTTTGAAATATAAAAGTAATCTGAGAACCTAAATACACTGTCACAGTTCCTGTGGGATCCGACATCTTTTATACTATAATTTGACACCGTTCGCTTGTGGATAGAGCCCGGGATTGACACCGAGCGGCCATACTACGCCTGGCGACCTTGATAGCGCTAGGTGGAATCTAGGTGTAGGTTCCAGGTGCGTCAACAAGCGCCTGTCAAACATTCAGTAGTCGCCTGTTGAAAGTCCAAAATGCACATGCTAGAGAATAATGAATTGAGGGCCCAGGAAATGAGTTCTAATGCTTTCCTAGACAGAAAGAAAGATGTGTGTGTACTCCAATATAATCCACTTCTAAGCTACATACTAGAAGAGAATAAAAAGATTACATCTTGATTTTGCCTCTCTTCTTTCTATTGAATGAGCTTGAAGTCTTTTAGGAGCTTCTATCACCATCTTCGATCAACTAATCCACTTTACACACTTTGATTGATCCTTGAGTGATATCCATTGCTAATTGATCTTCATGATATGCTTAGGCAATGGATTAACTGCAAGTAAGGATTAGTCACAAGTATTTATATTTGCTCATCATCAAAACCAAGTAAGGAGAAGTCCAATACTCAATAATGTTCTCACCTTCCTGCATTTAAAACATGTCGAAGTTTTGTATAGCAACATATAACTTTGACAATTTTATATTGTTCGTCCCCTCGTGGGTGATGACGAGATGGTTCCATATTTGATATGCACTCTTACATGTGCATATCTTGTTGAACTCATTCGAATCCAACGCGCAATGAAGAGCGTTCAGTGCTTTGGCATTGTTCACCTCGGCGAACTTCTCGGCCGTAGTCCATTTGTCAAAATCTTCTTCGGTGGGTTCTACGTAATCCTTATGGAGGGTTCTCCAAAGAGAAGCACTCCTTAGGAATGTCTCCATCCGGCACTTCCAATAGCAAAAATTCGTGCCATTGAAACACGGAGGACAAACCGTTGATTGTCCTTCGAATTCGATAGAAGCACCTTCATGCTCGTGATTGTTGTACGAAGTTGGAGGAGGAACATTGTTGTTGTTGGATACCATAGCTATAGTCTAGCTTTGATACCATTTGTAAGGACCCTGGCTATGAGGAAAACACTAGAAGGGGGGTTGAATAGTGTTTATAAAATTTAACTAAGAATTTACGCCAAATTAAAATCATAATCCAACAAATATGCGAAAATAAGAATTAACAACAATGAACAATGCAAACAATAAGATGTTTCAAGGGTTCGGATTACCCAAGTCAAACCCGACTTGTTCCCAGTAATCCCACGTCCCTTCCACCCGGATATCTTCGGATACTCATGTTAAAACCCTAACTTGAGGTTTCCTTTAAACCCACTTGTATTAACCCTACAAGTGTAATCGAACAACAATCAATGTCCTTGATTCCCACAACTTGGGATCAAGCAAACCACTCTCACAAACCGAGAGTGACTTCAAATAACGAAAGTTATGAAATTATGAAATACACTTACAATTCACATATGCCTTTAAGTAGAACTTGAAGGAGCAACGTAAAGTGAGTGTTGATCTCTATCAAGAAGAGAGTGAAGCCATCTCTCTTATCACTACAAAATACCTAGAGAATATCAACTTTGATTCTAGGTTGGAGAGCAAGAGAGAATGAGATTCTAGGGCTTAGAGAGAATGAGAGATAGAGAGCTTGAAGATGAATTCTTGAGTTGCTAAGAGAATGAACAAGAGGTTCCAATGGAACAGTAGAAGCCCCTCTTATAGGTTCTCCAAAATCCTCAAACAAATTACCCAAAACCTCCTTTGAAATCCGTGTGTAAACAGCCAACGGATAGAATTTACAGTACAGACAGTCGACTGGTGAGGAAACCATAGTTGACTACTGCACTGTGTCAGAGAGTATGTGAGAATTCAAACGGTAACTTAACACGTTGGACAGTCGACTGATAAAGGTTGAACATGTGCCATAAAACCATAAGGCGACTGAGAAACCTTCTGTAGGCGACTGATGCGTAAGTTGTGAAAACAAAGAATTCTGGGTATACAAGGACATGCGACTGATGTGGAATCCAAAGGCGCCTGTGCCATGGGCAGGCTACTGGGAAACCAACATCAGTCTTCTATTGCACAAATGCGTAACTTGCCAAAATCAAAGTTCTGGACAAGTGTTAGACAGGCGATTGTAGTAGCATATACAAGTGCCTGTGCCATGGGCAAGCGCCTGTAAATCCTTTTTACATCGCCTGCAGGGGCTAATGCAAAAGTTGACAAAACTTAAGAAGTTTGGGCAAGATGAGACAGGCGACTGACTAACAAGTCACGTGCACCTGACACTAGACAGTCGCCTGTACTTTGTGCAGCAGTCGCCTCATGAAAGTTAAGAAGTGAAAGCCCAAAAATCAAGTCAAACAGAGTGTGCCTAACAGACGACTGTTGAATAATTCACAGTCGACTGTTTTGAGACATGCGCCTGTAATTTAGATTGCAGTCGCCTGTTGGAAGTCTAAATTGCACAACTTAGAATAAAAGAAGTTGGAAACCTAGGAATTGATTTCTAATGACTTCATAGGCTAGAATGACTGAAGTGTATGAGCTCCAACAATAATATACTTCAAAACTACATTCTAATGAGAAAGAAAAGAGAATAAAAAGATTACATTTGATTTATCTCTTCTTTCTCTTGAATGATCTTGAAGTCATCTTGACGTCTTTGAAGCGTCATTCTTTAACTTTGATCACCCAATTCTCAACTTTGAGCGATGATTGATCTTCATGGTCATCCATGTAAGGTCCATGGCTATGAGGAAAACACTAGAAGTGGGATTGAATAGTGTTTATGCAATTTAAAATGATAATTACACTAAATTAAATTCCTAACCAACAATAAGTGCGGAATGAAAATAAACCCTAAAAATGAAACAATGCAAACTGACGCCCCCCCCGCTGGTGCGTGCTAGATGTGTGCAATAATACGATCGGGGGCGTGAGATTTAAATATTTGTAACCGCAAGCGCACGGTGTTGTAGTGTCGCTTGGGGGTCGAACTCAGGGAGGCGTGGATGTGCTTGTGTCAAAGAGGATCAAACTCACCCCATGGGCGAGCTAGCCCGGATCAAATGATGGGTTGTCACGGTAAAAGGAATGCAAGGTATAGACAATATAAAGGAAAAACCTGGGACTTTGCTTTCCACCACATCGTGCGATTCTCGCCGATACGGCCTACGGGTAGGATAGCGATCGGAATTAGGGTCTAATGGTGAGACGTTGCCTCTGAAAGTTGTACCGGCATCACATGGGCCCGATATTCAGGTCGGTGCCCAGGATGATACGCCGGACTTCCCGGGTTCGATCAGTGGGCACTCCCATGTCCATTAACACTGATCGACTCTGGGAGCACTAAGCTCGCAACGATAACTCCCAACGTCTCATCCTGCTGCTCCCGCGCGCTAGGATTTGGCGTCTACGCTAAGGGCATGAGCTATGGCTAGGGAGTCAACCGCCAAGTTTATTCCCCCTTGGCCCAACGGTCAAAGGCGGTCTTTTTCCCACCGATGACAATAAAACACCCCGCGTAACCGTTAGATTCCTAATCCCTATCGATTTCCTAGCCCTATGGACGCATCGGGAAGAGCCCACGAAGGGGTTTCCGCCAAAATCCCAGATTTGGGAACTACTCACACATATTTAGTAAAAAGCGATCTAAACAGAAATTGACCGTAAAAATCATGATCAGACAATAGAAATGCGATGGTAGTAAAGCAATTAAGATAATACTAAAGTTTGACGAAGATCCGAAAACTTACAAAAACTGGGAAATTACAGCCGTCGCAAAATGAAGAAAACAGCAAAAAATAACCAACCCCCCAATCTGAAAAACCTAGGGTTCTATATATAGGAAAAGATATCACCCGATCGGTTGACAAGTCAACCGATCGGGTGACCTACTTTAAACTTTGGCAGCGAGATGCAGGACTTCACCCGGTCAGCTTCACCCGGTCGGTTGACATATGAATGTGACCGGTTGGATCTTGGTGCCGTCAGGTGAGGAGGCCGGTTGAGCTGACCGTGTCTTGGCTTTGGAGATTCAGCTACAGGTGAACCGATCGGGTGATGGTCACCCGATCGGTTGGCAATTACAGTAGAAATCCAGAGACTTGGGGCTTTTGAACCGGCCTGCGAACCGACCGGTTGACTTCTCGTGAGCTCCAAGCTGCGTCCGGGTGGTGCACGCGTGCATCACCTGATCGGTTGAAGATGATCAACCGATCGGGTGAGGGGCTGAAATATGCTATCTTCGTCGTTTGACCCCCTGGATCATGCGTGACTCCTCCCGTTGCTCCGGGGACTTGCGATATCATCGTTTTATGCCCCATATGCCAGTAAACTCCTGCAAAATACGGAAAACACGGGAAAGTGAAAGAAAACAAGAAAACACGAGAAAACGAATATAAGACGGCGGTAAAATACGGAAAAACACGGAAGAAAACGTGCGCAAATATATGAAATATAAACACACGTCACAAACACAATGATGTTTCAAAGGTTCGGATTACCCAAGTCAACTCCCGACTTGTTCTCGGTAATCGTACGTCCCTTCCACCCAGATACCACCGGATACTCAAGGTAGAACCCTAACTTGAGGTTTCTTTAAAACCCACTTGTAGAAACCCTACAAGTGAAATCGAAGTACACTCGATGTCCTTGACTCCCATAACTTGGGAGCAAACAAACCACTCTCACAACCCGAGAGTAAATCAAATAACGAAAGTTATGAAATATCAAATACAACACTTACAATCACATATACCTTGAAGTAGAACTTGAAGGAGAGTGTGTTGTGTGTTGATGTCTCTCTTGTAAGAGAGAAAAGCCCTTTCTCTTGACTGCACCAATTGCCTAGAAGATTTCTCTTTGGTTCTAGGTTGGAGAGCAAGAGATTGAAAGATAAGAATTCTAGGGCTTTGGGATCTTGAGAGCTTAGATCAATGAATATTGAAAGCTTGAATGTTTGAGCAAATGAGTCTTAAGTGAGTCAACCTCTCAATGGAATAGTAGAGGCTGCCTTTATAGTTTTCTCAAAACCCCCAAACAGAATTTCCAAAAGGCCCTTTGAAATCCGTGGAGAAAACCCCAACGGATAGAATTTGCATACGCGACAGTCGACTGTTGAACAAAACAAAGTCGACTGCTGCACTGTGTCAGAGGGTAGGTGAGAATTCAGACTGTAATTTACTACGTGGACAGTCGACTGATGAAGAGAAGACAGTCGAATGTAAATCCAACAGGCGACAGTAATTCCTTCTACATGCGACTGGCCACAATAATGGTAAGTTGAGAAAGTCTTGGAAAATTCTAGGAAGACAGAACATGCGACTGATGAAGAGAAGACATGCGACTGTAAATCTAACAGGCGACTGTAATTCCTTCTACAGGCGACTGTCACAAACCCTGACATTTTCCAGAGAGTTGAGTCTGCAGAGAAGCTTAAAGACAGACGACTGTTGAAGCATTGACAGTCGACTGTGCCATTGGGCAGTGGACTGTAAATACAACATCAGTCGACTGGCACTAGAATAAGAAATATTCCAGAGAGTAAGTCCTGCAGAAGAATCATGGACATGTGACTGTTGAAGCATTTACAGTCGACTGTGCCTTGGACAGGTGACTGTAAATACAACATCAGTCGACTGTCCAGATGAAACTGAGAATGATCTTGGGCTGAAGATAGACATGCAACTGATTAACAAATCACAGTCGACTGTCTCTTGGACAGGTGCCTGTGAAATGTACAGCAGTCGACTGAAAGCGTTAAAGCTTTGAAAGCCCAAAAATCAACTGATTAAGTATGTGCATAACAAACAACTATAGAATAAAACACAGTCGACTGTTTCTAAACAGTCGACTGTTGAAATCACAACATGCATATTCTTGAGAATAATGAATTGGAGTCTAAGAAAAATTGATCTAATGATTTCCTAAGGCTAAAATGAAGATGTGTGTGCGCTCCAACATAGTTCTACCTCTAAGCTACATACAAGAAAAGAAAAAGAAGATTACATTTGAAGAACTCTCTCTTCTATACAAAGTATGAGCTTGAAGTCTTCTAGGAGCTTCAATCACCATCTTTGATCATCCAATCCACTTCTATTACTTTCATTGATCTTTGAGAGTCATCCATTGCTAATTGATCTTCAAGATATGCATAGGCCATGGATTAACTGCAAATAGGGGATTAGGCCCAAGTATTTATGTTTGCTTATCATTAACACCAAGTAGGGAGATGTCCAATGCTCAACATTCTCCCCCCTTTTGATGATGAAAAACAAACATAAACAAAAAGATAAATAATTTTGCTTAAAGAAAACTTACTCCCCTACATAGATGCAAATCAAGTTAGTCAATAAATATTAGGGCATCTATAGATCAATTGAAGCAAATGAGTAAGATATGCATGAATGTAATGATTTTCTTGAATTCATGAAATCTAGGATTTTATAATCCACGTTCATTATATCTTACTCCCCCTGAATCTAAGGTAACTTCAATCTTAGATTCAAGTTTAGAATTAGAATTTACTTAGCACATAATTTTGATATGTTTATTTGTTTATTTCTCTCCCTCTATGGCAATATCCAAAAGGTGGAAGTTGAATAACAACAACCATAGTGCTAAATAAATACTAAAACAATCATGAGACCATAAAGATAGGGTGTATATCAAAAGTGATACCAACAAATTTTCGGAGAAAAACTAATCACAAAGGGGCATGTCATTGATATACAAACCAAAAACTATAAAACACAAGTAAGCTGTGTTGAATAAATGAATGAGAATCCAATATCAACATTACATTTCAAATGATAAAATCGTCTCAAATCACATCATATATAAGAGATAGCATAGAATGAGACAATATCATAAATTTTTCACACAATTAACATTAACAAGGAGACAAAGTGGGAAGCCATATATGAAGTAAAAGCAACGTCATACACACACACACACACACACACACACACACACACACACACACACACACACACACACACACACACACACACACACACACACACACACAGATATATAAGCCAAAGATACATGAGTACAAAATACATCAACAAAAAAATGATCATCATACAGAAAACATCCATACAACACTCAAAAGTGAATCAAAATACATACAGACACTCAAAAACTCTCAACCCAAAAAAATCTAGGTCTATGGGTGAGTGTCCCTATCAGCAGTAAAGGAGGAAGTCAGCACAACCTGGAACTCATGTGCCTCTGTATCAACCGTAGAATCCTCGGGAGGAGGAGGAGGAGGAGCAGATACATCCTGATGAGCCGGAGAAGCAACGGGCTCATGAGGAGTAACACCAGGATGCTCCACAAACTCAGTGACGAAATGTAGAGGAGGCTGAGTAGGCTGAGGAGGAATAAATGATCTGAGATGATCAGGAAAAGGAATTCCCTAATGTTGGAACATCAGAAAGAAAAGCTCATACAAACCAGAAACCTTCTCGTCCAAAAGGTTATGAGAGGGTGCAGCTGAGTAGAAGGCTGATCAGCTGGAGGAATGGTGGATGACAAAGGAGCAGAGATAGATTTCCTCTTCTTAGATGCTGACTACAGAGCCGAAGAGGACTTCGACTTCGCAGAAGCATCGAGAAGAGGACCAAGAGGCAAAGGCTCGTATGGGGTCAAATCAATACCAAAATGATGGAAGAACAATGTAAGGAGACCTCCATAAGGTATGTGGGTAGAGGCAGTAGTGAACTCGACCTTGTTCATTCGATCAAGGAGGACACCGGCCTAGTTCACTGCCATACCCGAGAAGATAGCATACTTGCATCGGAGGATCTCCTAAGAGGGCTGATCGAAAGATCCATATTTTGGCAAGATGTTGGACTTCACCACAAGGTGAACAGACCAACCTCTAGTCGTGAACATGGAGGCCCCAACTCTAGAAGATATGAAGGAGGGGATCACACGGAACATGTCTTGAAGGACATTCTGATCAAGGTCACCAACATCAGAAATAGAGATGTCAGCAGGAAGGGAGCCAGAGGAGGGGATCCTAAGAATAGTCCCAAAGAGAGTAGGATCAAGACGGATATGGGTCCCCTGAACCACAGTGTCAATCTCTCCTGTGTCAACATATTCACTGCGAATGCGGTTGGCATAAAATAATTTGACAAGGAAGGGATATGCACATGGGGAGTTGATATTAGAGTATCAAAAGAGATCACCCAAGTGGGTGGATGAGAGAATCTCTGAGAGTCTCTCAGCAACGAAGGCCTGATAAACTACAAAATGCTCACGAATGAGCCTGATCCCTAGCATGGAATGGAACTTTGCCAGACAAGAATCGTCTCGGCAAATTGGAACTAGATGATCAGCAGGAGGCACGGTAGGATTTTGGTCTTGGGGAGTATCAGAACTAGACTCAGGCTGGGTGTTAGCAGCCACCCGAGTAGGTTCGGCCTCAGTGACAGGCTCATTGATGCGAACACCAACTGGCTTATGATGACGCTTCACGAGAGGCTCAGCTTCAGAGGAGGCAGAAGAAGGGGAATAGCCACCCGAAGTGTCTGAGGGAGGAGGCTCAGCGTGCTTGGTGCGGGCTTTATGGGGTCTCTTGGTTTTGACAATGGTCGGCTTAGGTATCTTGGGGCGTCTAGGAGCAACAGCCTTCCCTTTGATCTTGGGGTCCATTGCACAATCAAATGAGAGAAAGAAATGTAAGGAACCACACGAATGAATCGACACAAGAAAGTGATACCTAATCCGAGGGGAAACGACAGCGAGGAGACAATCGACCAAGTAATCGAAGGATCGAAGGAGTGATCAGAGAGTGAAGCTTCCAATCGGAGAGGAAATCGACAGCTATAGTAGATTTCGAAAGAGGAAGACGAGGGAAGAGTTGTCAGATGAGAAGGGGGTCCAAAGAATCTGGGCCGTTGGATCGAAAAATTGACGACTCAGATCAAGGTAACGAACTGCCACAGAAGTAGACAGTCGACTGATGAACAGTTGTCAGTCGACTGGTCGATACGATAGAAATAAGCTTGGGTTGACAGATAGTCGATTGTTGGGTAATTCACAGTCGCCTGTCAAAAAGACAGTCGACTGTAAATTACACATCAGTCGACTGACAGAGAATCAAAAAATATGATGATAAAAACATAGACTTCTGAAGATTTAGACAGGCGCCTGATTACCAAATTGCAGTCGCATGTCGCTCAGACAGTCAACTGTAAAATATTCATCAGTCGCCTGTACGAAAAATACAGTCTGATGTATGAAAAAATATAGTTGAGCAGTCGACTGTCGAAGGAATGACAGTCGTCTGTCCTGGTACAGAAATGCACAGTGAGGTTAAAATCCAGAGGATAGAGACATCTCACCCTAGGACCTATACTCTACACAAATCTAATCATGCAATCAATATCAAAATATTATCGATTAACATACAAAGCTCGTAAATTAATCCAAACTATCGAAATCATCAAAATCTCAAATACATCTCTTAAAACAAATATATATGAAACATATAATTTAGCAAATGAAGAGACGAAAAGAATGATATAAGTTCAAGCATGATATACCATGAAAGATTGAACTCATATAATTCAGATTCACTCGTAATCCCTAATTCTCCATGCAACCTCACAAATGAATCTTCTTTAAGAGGTTTAGTGAAGATGTCGGTGATTTGTTTTTGGGTCTCATTGTACTCTAAGATGATGTCCTTCTTAGCTACATGATCATTAATAAAATTGTGTCTCACATCTATGTGTTTGGTACGAGAGTGGTGTACCAGATTCTTGGAAAGACAAATAGCACTTTGGTTATCAACCATGATAGTGCAAGTATCACAATTGACACCATATATAGTCTTTAAGAGTGTGTCTCATCCAAAGAACTTGAGCACATGCAAGACCCGAGGCAATATATTCCGCTTAAGTCGTGGACAATGATACCGAGTTCTGTTTCTTGGAAAACCAATAAACTAGGAAATTTCCTAGGAAATGGCAAGTGCCACTAGTACTCTTCCTATCGGATTTGCATCCGGCAAAATCGGTATCACTATATGAGATTAACTTATATGTGCAAGACTTAGGGTAAAGTAACTCATAATCTAGTGATTGATTGAGATAATGAAAAATTCGTTTAACCGCAATCAAGTCGTTTAACCGCAACCAAGTGTGACTCTTTAGGTCTAGTTTGATATCTAGCACAAAGGCATACAGAAAACATAATATCGGGCCTACTAGCAGTTAAGTAGAGTAAGCTATCGATCATACCTCGATATAGACGGACGTCTACATCTTTTTCGTTTTCATCCTTGTGTAGATGGATTATCGAACTCATGGGGGTCCTTTTGCTTGAAGACGATTCCATCTTGAATTGCTTGGGAAGCTCCCCGGTGTACTTGGTTTGATGTATGAAAGTCACATCCTTCATTTGTAGAATTTGAAGTCCAAGGAAGTAGTTGAGCTCACTGACGCGCCCAGAACTTACACCTAAAAGCCACCTGGCAGTGTCACGGTCGCCAACGCTGTATGGTTCCTAGGTACCGATTCTGGGTTTTATCAACAAACGGACGGTGTTAAATTATAGTATAAAATATTATCGCATCCCACAGAGACAGTGACGGTGTAATGGGTCTCAGAATATTTCTAAATCGTAGAAAGAATTAGCAGTCGGTTGGAAGGTTGTTTGTTTGATGTTATTGGTTCAATATAAGGAAACTAGAGCCTTAGGGATCACCGCTAGGATCGTCAGAGGTCGATGTTAGGCTAGGGTTCCTAAGTTGCATTGGGTTTATGGGGTTCGTCTCTCAGCTCGTACCACTCTTGTGGATCGAAGCTTCGAGGTACTTTGATGGCTCTCATTGACGCAATGACGGTAGCCGTTAATTTAGTGATATTGTTCATCGGTAGATCCCCTCAAGGAACGAGCCGGGCATGGTCACGAGCCTTGGTTGGATCCACTAACTCCCTAATTAAATCCTAAGGATAATTCTTAAGTTAATTAATTCCACAGACCATGGGCATGATCCCAGTACGAGTTCTCCTAGGGATTTGGTTGGATCAACCAAAGTACGCCCCTTTTATTCCCAACACAACCTATAAATTCTAGATTTACATCTTTTTCCAAAGATCCTAGGGCTAACCCATTAGCCCTAGAGAAGACTACTCAGACATAGCGAATAGAACAAAGAAAGATGCGATTTTTAGATAGGAATTCATAATAGCAATTAGAGAAAGTGAAAAAGTTGAGATTTTTACGTATCGAAAGCAAGTAGAGCAATAGACAATAATAAGAAAGTCAAGATTCAGAGATTATACGCAATAACGAGCAATAAAAATGTCATCTTTACTTCTTTGACACAATATATCTAAAAGCTAGATCTAAATCTCTCAATTAAAACTCAAACTTAACCTAAAAAATCCACATAAAAACTCCCTTAAAAAGTCTGGAAAAACGTCTTAAATACATAGGGGATGGAACCCACAAGAAAAACTCAAAATCTGGAAGTTTGGGGCCCACTTGTCGCTAGCCGTTGATCACTCCGTGTTTTACACCTTTTTTCCGCATGATTGCATGCCATTTAGATCGCCCAAATCACGCTTTTCACGATTTATCGACAAAATTGCGATACTTTTCACGATTTATTGTTTTTATCGTATTTCAGGAGATTTGGAGCGATTTGGAGTGATCCCGAGATACGCCTACTCCAGAGTGTCACCGATGACTTCCCCGAGGGGTATTTTGCTATTAGAGAGGAGCGGAAGAAGAAAGAACGTCGTAGGAGCGACGAGGAGGCAAAAACAAGCTGTTTGGGCATTTTTGGTGTCTCACTTGGCCGAGTGAAGGAGTCACTCAGCCGACCAGCGAGACCCCGCTCGGCCGACCAGATCGGACACGCTTCATATGTGCACTCGGCCGAGCACCAGAAGCCACATCGGCCGAGTGACAGAACCCCGTCCGCCCGAGTGGCACTCAGACGACGCCCATCAAAAAGAGCCAACTTACTGTTTTTCGTCTGCCTGAGCTTCAGAAGACCCACTCGGCTGAGTGGAAATTGCCGACCGCCCGAGTGAATAGAAGCCGTCGGCCGAGTGACGACAACTCACTTGGCCGAGCGACGCCCGAAGTGAAGACTCCCAAGACCCCAGACTTACTGGAAATTCTCAGGGTTTCTCACTCGGTCAAGCGACTTTTATCACTCGGCCGAGTGAGCCGCGCTGCCTGTAGCGTAAATTGCGATTTTCAGGCTGCGCAGGGGCATTTTGGTCACAGTTTTTTGGACGATTTTGGGGGGTATTTACCCCCAGTTTTTAACCTAGGTTAGAGAGATTTTTCCTTGACTTTTTGCAGCTTTTTAGATTAAACTTTTTAGCTTTTGATTCTTGTGATTGGAGAGGAGAGGAAAGTTTATTTTTGTTGGATTCTTGGAGAACTCTATTGGTTTGTCTCCCTCTCCATTAAAAATCTCATTTTTATTGCTTATTTGCATATTGTGATGAATTCTATTGTTATTTCAATTGATTACTTTTGCAATTGTGATATGAATTTTGAGTAGTCTTTACGTCTTGGGGCGTGGGGATGAACCCTACGAGCCCAATTTCTGATTTGTGATGACTTGGTAGAAATATTGCTAGAATTGCTATTAGGGTTAGTTTGGGATCGATTTACTACAGATAGCTAGGTGTTCATATCGATTGGGATTTGCAAGAGATTGGATCCCAATTCGATAGGAAACCCTAGAAATCTGAATTGGGTTGAAATTGAGTTTCCGTAGTATCGGTTTGCAAGAGATTGGACCGATACTAGGGTTCTCGGTTGCAATTCCATACCGATACCCCTTTGCAAGAGATTGGACGGGTAGGAACTATCCCAACCTAGGTCGTGGCCCGAGTTTGCACGAGAGTGGGCTCGGGGCGCGATTGAACGATGATGTTGATCCTAATGCTAGCTTGCCTAGGCTAGGGTTTGCAAGAGATTGGACCCAAACCTAGGATAGCTATAGACCGGCAACAGCGCGAGAGCGTGAGCTAGGTTTTACATTCAGTTGCAACTAGTTCATCCGAAATTCTACTCTAGAAATTATGATACCAATGAATCACATTGACGAGATACGGTGAGTAGCGGGGATTTCCCATTCCCTAGGCGTCTTTATTTGATTTTATATGTCCATACTTTGTCTGACGATTGTGACAGGATCGCAAAAGGCAAATTTCCTCTTTTCTGTTCCTATAGCCAGGTTGTTCGGAGCAGGCACTGTCATTCGTCCTCCATGTGTTCGATAACCCGCTCGCTGCTACACCGTGCGCTTGCGGTAAAACTACACGGTCGCCCTCTTGGGTTACATTCCGAAGCGATCAAGTTTTTGGCGCCGTTGCCGGTGATTTATCTCCGTGCATTTGCGCCATGCTAGGTTGTGCTCTAGGGTTACATTTTGGAGCGACCAAGTTTTTGGCGCCGTTGCCGGGGAGGCGATAGTGTTTGATCTTATCACCCTAGCTATTTCTTCTTTCTGTTTTATTTCTTTATTTTTATCTAACCCTTCCATTGTGCTAATCACTTCTTTGAAACTTTGTTCTCCCGTGCATGTACATGAGATCCACTGCGGACCCTGAAGCTATACTATTTGATCCCGAGATTGAACGTACTGTGCGAAGAATTAGAGCGGAGAGGAGACAAGATCCGGAAGGGAGGTTTATGACCAACCCGGAAACTGCGGAACAATTGGCGGCACGAATGGCGAGGATCATTTCCATTCGCGATAGGCTTCGGCCTAAGACCTCTTCTACGACCTCGTCCATTGCCATGCCGGAGTTGGCTGCTGACAAGAATTTTGAGCTGAAGACTGGACTAGTGGTTCTGATGCAGCAGGATCCATTTCATGGGAACGCCCATGAAAATCCCCACTACCACATCCAGCTATTTTTGTCGAAGTGCGCCACATTTCAGATGACGGGGGTCTCCATCGATGCCATCAGACTGCGCCTCTTCCCCTTCACATTAAAGGATAAAGCTCTTTATTAGTTGAGGACACAAGCTGACGGAGTATTTACCACATGGGACGAGTTGGCGAGCGCGTTCATTGACAAGTTCTATCCGCCCTCCAAGACGGTAAAGATTAGGAGTGCTCTCATGTCCTTCAAGCAAGGACCCCAAGAGACACTCTACGAGGCTTGGGAGCGCTTCAAAGATCTGCAGCATCAATGCCCCCACCATAGCATCGAAGATTGGGAGCTAGTCCATAGCTTCTACAATGGTCTCCAACCGGGGACCAAGCAGATTATTGATGCCGCGGCAAATGGGGCCATCCTATCGAAGACTCCCGACGAAGCTACGGCCCTAATTGAGGAGATGGCCTCAAACAATCAACAATGGAGCGACGAGCGAGGACACTCTTCGTCCTCCTTGAAGCCATCTAGCATCTATGAGGCAAAGGACGTAGCGGAGCTGACAAACAAGTTCGATTCTCTCCACAAGGTGGTGGAGAGACTGGAGAAGTATATCACGGAGCCCCAAGGAACCCCTTCCACATCCGCACCAACAAATCAAATGTGTGATTGGCAAGACCAATCTCAAGCTATGTATTTGGGAGGAGAACAAGGAGAGGGATCTTTGGAGCAAGTTCAATACGTCGCGGGGAACCAAGGATATTGGGCCAATCCGGCCATTAGAAACCATCCTGGTTCTCCTGTGCGAACAATGATGGAGCGTTGAACCCGTCGCAACAACCACCTCAACAAGCTCGACCACCACCGTAACAACAACAACAACATTATCCACCGAGGGGGCCTCCACAACAAAATTTCCCGCCAAAGCAACAAGTTGGACCCTATAGGCCTCCTGGATACAATCAAGGGTGGAGAAATCCAAACCCCCCACAAGCTCAACAACGTTCCGACTTTGAAGCTAGAGTGGAGGAGTTTATGGTCGAGCAGAAAAAGACCAACGCTACCTTAAAGGCGGGCCAAGATTCTCTTGCAACCGTTGTAGCCCAAATCTCGGAGCAATTGGCGTTGCTCAATCGAAATACTCAACAATTGCTGGCTCAACCCGAGCAAAACCCACGGGGCGCCACCGGCCACATCAATGCCGTGGTTGCAGTTACAACTAGAGGCAGGAAGGATACCACTCCAGTCATGATTCCAACCGAAGAGCCCGTGGAGGAGAATGTAGAGCCAATTGAGCCGGTCATTGAAGTTGAACCGGAGAAAGAGCCGCAAAGGGAAGAAAAGTCTAGAGTGAAGCAATTGACTGAAGAGAGGCGTTTTATGCCACTGATCCCATTCCCTCAAAGGCTTGCTAGAGCAAAAATGGAGAAACGGCTAGCAAAGTTTCTCGAGTATTTAAGAGGGGTAAGCCACAACATTCCTTTCCTCGACGCCATCGTTGAAATCCCGACATATGCCAAGTTCCTAAAAGACTTGATTACGGGAAGAAAGAGGAAGGAGAAAATCATGCTCGCCGAGGAGGGCTCTTGGTTCACCAAGAGAGAGAAGGAGCCGGCTAAATTCAAAGACCCGGGGAGTTTTCGAATTCCTTGCACCTTGGGCGGCGTCCCTCTACAAAAGGCGTTGGTGGACTTAGGGGCTAGTGTTAGCCTCATGCCTCTCTCTATGTTCCTAAGGCTAAATACCGGCACAAAATTGAAGCCTACCGACATGCGGATACAACTAGCCGATGGTCGGATCACAAGGCCGGTAGGGATCGCAGAGGACATCCCGCTACAAGTCCTGGGGGGCATATGTTTGCCATGTGACTTCGTGATCATGGATGTTAAGGAGGAGGGAGACACGTCGCTAATACTTGGACGCCCGTTCCTCGCCACCGCCGGTGTCATTGTCGACCTACGTGAAGGAACTCTAACATTGAATGTCGGCAACATTGAGGTGGAGCTTCATATTCCCAAGGCAATGAAACACATGCCTTATCACGAGGAGCTGGACTATATGGACCTCCTTGACGAGGTTATTGAGGAGGCGATCCCCTATTCGATCGGCGCTCTATTCAAGGAAGATTTCGAGGAAGGGCCGGATTTGGACCAAGAAGAGAAGATGTAGCATTCCCCCAACCTCTCCATGGAAATTGATGAAGGTGACGCTGATGTCGCAAGGATTCGAGAGCTCTGCAAGCTCTCAAAATTGAAGTCTCCGAAGAAAGCTCCGCCGATACGGAAATCGGTGTCACCGGTGAAGCCGAGGACCGGAGCAAGCACTAGCTTGGGGGAGCCACCCCCCAACACTACCCGAGACGAGAGATCACCGAGGGAGAACACGCCGCCGCAACTTCCGAATCCAAGCGTTCTCCCCGGAAAATTTGACGGGTGCATCTCATATGCACCCAATATCCTGCATTAATTGAAAATCAAAGGGGGTCGAGCTCACAACATTAAACGAGCGCTTGTCGGGAGGCAACCCGACGGTTATCGCTTTATTTTTACTTTACTTTTATTTTTTTAGAAATTATTAGTGTTTTGAGTCGTTCGCCCAAAAATTTCGTGATAACGGGTCCTATTTTTCTTTGACAGGAGAGGAGAACGAGGTACCTATCATTAGGAGGATGAACAAAGCGACGAGGAGCACTCCAGGAAGGCGCTCGAAGCCTAGGAGGAAGATGAAATCGACTGGAGGAAGAAAAACAGAGTTTAAAGCCCAAACGAAGCCAAACAGCAGAAAACAGGGTTCACTCGGCCGAGTATACTAGTCACTCGGCCGACCACATAAGTTCGTCCGCCCGAGCAGCTCACGAACGAGAGAAGTATGCTGTACCCAACTCTCTGTTTCTTTTCTTAATTTCAGTATAATTTCTACTCGGCGGAGTATATATATTCACTCGGCCGAGTAAAACTGATACGCTCCTAGGGCGAGTCTTGCCGAGTAGCTTGAGCCACTCGGCCGAATGGACTTACTCCACTCGGCCGAGGGTGGCAAGGCCACTCGGCCAAATCGTAAGCGGGGAGGAATTTTTCAAAGCAATCCCGTTGAATTCACTCGGCCGCGCGACGTAGTCACTCGACCGAGTCGTAACTTTTTCTATAAAAGGGGGCGTGGGGGGGCGCGTTTTTCGAAACGAGTTAAACCCCCAAAACCCCGACCGTTCGCATCCCTCGCCCCCGATTCCCCCCTCACTCGCCCGATCTCGCACCTCGCCGCGGTGCTCGGTCGACCACCGCCGGCCGACCGCACCTCCGCCTCGCCCGAGTCGCCGCCGGTGACCACTTCGCCGGCCGAGCTCCGGTAGCGCTTATTTCGCCTTTTTCCTCCTCTTTTGCGTATTTTTCGATGATCCATGTGTCTAACAAACCCCAAACCCAAATTAAATTAAATTTCTATCTATTATACCCCTAACCCCCCATACGTTTTGAATATTACACGCTAATCTCTTCGTTTGATGCGCAGGTTAAATTGGGGAGCTTAGGGGATCCCAGGGGAGCTTTCGGGGATCATTTTGAGCTTCGTGGAGGCGTCGTCTTCGCATGCTTCCATTACTTTGCTCTCGCGGCGTGTCTTTGTATACTCTTTCCTTTATTTTATGCACGCCGCATTTTTCACGTTTTTGGTGAGCACCCGGGGCCCACATGCCGCCCCGGACACGGCCGCGGTCGAGGAGAGCTTTCGCCAAGCGGAAGTGGTCAGATGAGCCCGGCCCCTCCCATGAGGTGGAAGACTCTCCTCCGCCTACACCACCACACCCCGTTCACCCCGCATAGCCTGCAGACCCCGCACACCCCGCACAGCCTGCAGAGCCCGTTCACCCCGCACAGCCACTCCCTGCCGTCCCACAGCCACCACCACCAGCTCCACTTATCAGGCCGCTGGGGATTACGTTCCGGGACGACGCACACCGCGTCGTTTTCGAGTGCATTTCCCAGCGCTCGATCGTACCCTCCAGGTTCACACACCTTGCAGCCCTAGGACGCCTGGGGGTACTCGAGGGGATGCTCACGTTGTATGACAACATGGATTGGCGAGATTTCTTCCAGGTGTCGGCGGACACGTTCGTCCGTCCGACACTTGAGGTGCTTAGTTCCATCACCCGGACCGACGAGGGATGCTCGTTTAGGTTCATAGATCGAGAGTGCCAGGTCACTCTCAGTATGATGAGAGCTTTCTTTTCGTGGCCCGATGTCCCCGGGGCCGACCGTGGTTACGCCCCCACTCACATTCCCCCACCTTCGTTTGATTCCGGCGCTTTCTGGGCTAGGATCATGGGTCTACCTACTGCCTTCGACCCTAGTAGGGCCAAGGCCTCGGCCATCGTCCACCCTTGCCTCCGCATAGCTCAGCGCCTTATGGCGACTACCTTTTTGGCGAGATATGAGCCTGGGACGATGTCCACACCGGAGCTTTATATGCTCTACGCGATGACGCGCCCCAGAGCTCTATCTAGGGAGGGTGACGAGTTGGTCCCCGCCGTCGTGATTGATATCGCGAGCTGGTTTTTGGATCGCGTCATCGTATCGGTGGGCGCTCGCTCACCGATATGCTGCGGCGGTCTGATCACCCTGCTCACTCTTATGACCGGCGAGGACCTTCCTGCTGACCTGCGACGAGCCCCGGGCCCCACTTCACTGTCCATAGACGTTATGGCTCGGATGAAGATGCTTCGTCCGCATGGTTAGCGGCACTAGGTTTGGTTGCACGGTCCATTCGGTGCAGATTACATGATCCTTCCGAGCCCAGCTCAGACTCAGATAGCACCAGCACAGGTGGACTGGCTTCCGGCGATGGATCTCCTGATCCCCGCCGCCTACGTGCTTGAGGCCGAGGAGGCTGAGCAGGCCCACGCTGCCCACGCTGCACCCGCTGACCCCGCTGCTCCTGTCGACCCCGTTGCCCCTCAGCAGCCCGATATTTATGCTGCTCCCGACACCTCTGTCCACACTTCTGCCGGTGTCGGGAGTACCCTCGCTGAGCCCAACTCCACTACCTCCACGCTCACCACCACTCCCACCACAGCTGGCCCTCTGTCCATTGTGCTCGTTTCCTCCGCCTTACCCGAGCGCCCACCGACTATAGTTGAGAGCGGAGAGTCCTCTTTTGCTGCCGCCGTGGAGACCGTGGTTTCCGCCTCTGTCTCCATCGCAGCCGTTTTTTCTGAGAGTGTCACGGCGTCTATCCACACGTCTGTGTCGCCGACCTCTCTGGCCGCCTCGTTGCCACTTTTATAATCCACTTCCGTTGCTGTTGCCTCCACTTCTTACCAGCCTGCACCCCGGCCTCACACTGAGGCTAGGCCCACACTTGCGAGCACAGCACCTTTCCTCCATCTCCCTCGCATACCCACACCCACCCAGCAGGTACCCACCCCCACTCCTACACACACCCAGCCTGCTTCCACACCCACACCCACACCCACACCTGCTCAGCAGCCTGTTCCCCAGCCACCACCACCCCCACCTCCGCCTCAGGACGGAGACGGCGCAGCCCCACCCTCTTAGGCACCCTTGATGCCATTGATCCTTCTTGCCGTCGTGCTGCCCGTCTCTGCTGGGTCCGGATGATTTTTGCCCACCCCCTCCCCTCACTGTTTTTGGGTCCACATTTTGTTCATATCTTTATATATCATTTTTGTGAGAGAGGGAGAGTTTTTGGTGTCACACTTTTATATCTGTTTCACTCCTGTATCTGCATGCATCATGTCCGCATCATATTTTTCATTTCGTTATTTTTATTTTCTTTTTCATCATGCATGCATCCTCACCTACCCCTCCCATTTACACGTCTCTCGGTGTGCCACACTTCGCACATTGAGGACACTGTGCACTTTAGCTTGGGGGAGTGAGTTCTCACGTTCTTTTCGATTTACCACCTTCATTTTTAGTTTTTTCACGTCGTTTTCCGCATTTGCACTCACTTTCATCACTTTTTCCTTTTTTAACCATGCATCACGTTTTTCTTATTTTCTTCGTGTGCCGCATTTTAAATAGCTTTATTTTCCCTCTTTATCTTTATTTCTTTTTCATCTCATGCTAGAGATGACTTTTCTGTGATGATGATGATGTGGAGTTAGCTTTCTCTATATGCATGCTATATTTGTCATGTCTTAGATTTTATTTCTGATATCATATGCTGTGATTTGCCTTGCATTTAGAGATAGTAACCCACACTTTTCCCGCATGAAAATGGATGAAATTTTATTATTAGCTGAGTCTGAATATTCATATGTATGCTATCGCAGAAAACACACAAAGATTCACGCATTGAATGCTTATATCTGGAGTACCGATTCCTTTTCCTATATCACTTCTATATGCATGATTTGTACATTTCACTTCAGGATGATTGAATGATGTTAGCTATGATAAATCTGGATTAGTTTAGCTTTTTTGTGATCAAAACTGAGTAGATTAGATTACCCTGCTGAAGTTGTCGTGCACGTCCTATAGAGTGAACTGAGAGACATATTTATTTCTTTCTCCACATATCTTGAACATCAATTCTCTATTTTAAAATCATTGGTGAATCTCCCCTTAGCGGTTCTGATATATGGCATTTCCCCCTCTATTAATTCCTAACTCCAAATTTCCCAAAACCAAAGAAAGAAAAAGAAAAAATTCTTGTATATCCTTATTTCTCTTTGATTTGGGATCATTGTGTATATATTGTTATTTCAAAAAGAAAGAAAAAAAAGAAAAGAAAGAAAAGAAAAAGAAAGAAAAAGAGAAAAGAATCTCAATAAACGATCTCATCTCATGTTTTCTCCCTTTCTTTCCTCTTTTTATTTTTTTTATTTTTTATTACTTTTGGAGCTTCATAAAAATAGGGATGTAAATATTGTTTTTTGTGCCACCACGCTTATAGATAAGCTTGGGGGAGGGAATCCAATGATGTGTGAGAGAGTGACTACTTGACGGTGCACGACAACCTAGGCTAAGTAATATTCTATACTCGGTGAGATCGTTTTAGCTTCACGAAATCCAGAAATCTATGCCTAGCACTCATTTCATGAAATCCACACTTTTCTATTCTTTCTATTCTATTGCGTGATATTCTTATACTCCTATTAGAAAACGTTCAATTGAAAAGTGTGTTATCTGCGATGTTGTATACCGCTTTAAATGATTCAGACGATGTTAATTTTAAAATTATTCTGTTTTTCATGCTATATCAATATTCTTGGGTCTTCTATTTTCTATTTGCACCATTATACTATGATATCGGAATAAAATTCTTTGACATGTGTTTTACATTCGGTGCATGCTATATGATTAAGCAAAACCCACGTCCTGAGATAATGATTTAGCAGCTTCCCTCTTCGCTTTCTTCTTTCTCCTTCGTTTTTCGTTTTTCATTTTTCGTCGTTTTCGTTTTCTGAATCCACCGGGTTCACCTTTTACTTATCTTCCTCGAGGACGAGTAAGAGGTAAGCTTGGGGGATTTTGATCACACCGTGTTTTACACCTTTTTTCCGCATGATTGCATGCCATTTAGATCGCCCAAATCACGCTTTTCACGATTTATCGACAAAATTGTGATACTTTTCACGATTTGTTGTTTTTGTCGTATTTCAGGAGATTTGGAGCGATTTGGAGTGATCCCGAGATACGCCTACTCCAGAGTGTCACCGATGACTTCCCCGAGGGGTATTTTTCTATTCGAGAGGAGCGGAAGAAGAAAGAACGTCGTAGGAGCAACGAGGAGGCAAAAACAAGCTGTTTGGGCATTTTTGGTGTCTCACTCGGCCGAGTGAAGGAGTCACTCGGCCGACCAGCGAGACCCCGCTCGGCCGACCAGATCGGACACGCTTCATGTGTGCACTCGGCCGAGCACCAGAAGCCACATCGGCCGAGTGACGGAACCCCGTCCGCCCGAGTGGCACTCAGACGACGCCCATCAAAAAGAGCCAACTTACTATTTTTCGTCTGCCTGAGCTTCAGAAGACCCACTCAGCCGAGTGGAAATTACCGACCGCCCGAGTGAATAGAAGTCGTCGGCCGAGTGACGACAACTCACTCGGTCGAGCGACGCCCGAAGTGAAGACTCCCAAGACCCCAGACTTACTGGAAATTCTCAGGGTTTCTCACTCGGCCGAGCGACTTTTGTCACTCGGCCGAGTGAGCCGCGCTGCCTGTAGCGTAAATTGCGATTTTCAGGCTGCGCAGGGGCATTTTGGTCACAGTTTTTTGGACGATTTTGGGGGGTATTTAACCCCAGTTTTTAACCTAGGTTAGAGAGCTTTTTCCTTGACTTTTTGCAGCTTTTTATATTAAACTTTTTAGCTTTTGATTCTTGTGATTGGAGAGGAGAGGAAAGTTTATTTTTGTTGGATTCTTGGAGAACTCTATTGGGTTGTCTCCCTCTCCATTAAAAATCTCATTTTTATTGCTTATTTGCATATTGTGATGAAGTCTATTGTTATTTCAATTGATTACTTTTGCAATTGTGATATGAATTGTGAGTAGTCTTTACGTCTTGGGGCGTGGGGATGAACCCTACGAGCCCAATTTCTGATTTGTGATGACTTGGTAGAAATATTGCTAGAATTGCTATTAGGGTTAGTTTGGGATCGATTTACTACGGATAGCTAGGTGTTCATATCGATTGGGATTTGCAAGAGATTGGATCCCAATTCGATAGGAAACCCTAGAAATCCGAATTGGGTTGAAATTGAGTTTCCGTAGTATCGGTTTGCAAGAGATTGGACCGATACTAGGGTTCTCGGTTGCAATTCCATACCGATACCCGTTTGCAAGAGATTGGACGGGTAGGAACTATCCCAACCTAGGTCGTGGCCCGAGTTTGCACGAAAATGGGCTCGGGGCGCGATTGAACGATGATGTTGATCCTAATGCTAGCTTACCTAGGCTAGGGTTTGCAAGAGATTGGACACAAACCTAGGATAGCTATAGACCGACAACAGCGCGAGAGTGTGAGCTAGGTTTTACATTCAGTTGCAACTAGTTCATCCGAAATTCTACTCTAGCAATTGTGATACCAATGAATCACATTGACGAGATACGGTGAGTAGCGGGGATTTCCCATTCCCTAGGCGTCTTTATTTGATTTTATATGTCCATACTTTGTCTGACGATTGTGACGGGATCGCAAAAGGCAAATTTCCTCTTTTCTGTTCCTATAGCCAGGTTGTTCGGAGCAGGCACTGTTATTCGTCCTCCCTGTGTTCGATAACCCGCTCGCCGCTACACCGTGCGCTTGCGGTAAAACTACACGGTCGCCCTCTTGGGTTACATTCCGGAGCGATCAAGTTTTTGGCGCCGTTGCCGGGGATTTATCTCCGTGCATTTGCGCCATGCTAGGTTGTGCTCTAGGGTTACATTTTGGAGCGACCAGCCATGTCGGCTGCTCGACCGAGTAGGCGGCTACTCGATCGAGCAGACACATTGACATAAACCCTGCTGCTGTGCTGCTTGCAACAGATGCGGTCTACTCGGTCGAGTAGCCCGCCTGCTCGGTCGAGTCATCAGTAGATCTGAGCTTCTACTTAAATTTTCGTTCTGTCTGCTCGGGTCGAGTAGGTCCTGCTTGGTCAAGTCGTAAGGAAGCCTGGATTCTTCGTCCAAAACATCGCTCTGTTTGCTCGGGTCAAGTAGACACCTGCTCGGTTGAGTCGGATGTCTGATGGTAGAAGCTCAAAGTTAGGTTGACTCGGTCGAGTCACCTCTCTGCTCGATCGAGTGGCTCGTGCACATCTCCTGGCTGAATCTGCATGTCAGCTCGACCGAGCAGCAGAGTGCTGCTCGGGTCGAGTCGCCTGGGAAAATGGCTGGGGCCTTGGTTGTTGCTCCTTTCTCTCGCTCGCTCTTCCTTCTCTCCTCCTACCTGCTTCCAAACCTCGACGTACTCCTGCGGAGCCTTGCCTATGACGTCCTGGACGTGCTGGATGTGTCCGCATCCCAAATCAGCTCCAACTCGCTCCAAATCGCTCCAAAATCCCTGAAAGTACAAAAAACTATACGAGACTCGGATATGGCGTTAGAAGCACGTATATGTATGAAAATAAGGGATTTGGATGTGAATATGATATGGAATGAAATGAAATGATGCTATAAAAAGATGGAAAATATGGACACATCAAAATCCTACAAGCTTACCACTTACTCGTCCTCGAGGAAGACGAATACTAGGTTCGCCGAGCGATAAAAATAATAAAGAAAAATGGAAGAGATAGGAGATGCAGGGGAGCACTAGAATATTCAGTCAGATCTCAAGCCCAAGCAACATATTATGACACTTGGAGTAATAAATCACGTGCTAAAAGGAATTTCAAGTCTTAGTTAATCACATGGCTTGCAAGCATTAAAGACAAAGTCATGGATTTCGTAAAATCATGCCATCAACTCATATCAACATCGTGCAATTCATAGAGTCTAGTATAAAAAGAGTTGGCAATGCAATTTTCAATCAAGAGATATAAATGAAGCACATAGAGGTCACACCAAGCATGCAAATAAAGAATAGAAAGCGTATCATGGCATTCAAATATTCATTTCAAATCCTGAAAAATCTCCAAATCTAAAATATTTCGTAAAGTTTAGGCATTATTAAATCTCCCCACTTGTGCGTAATCTCCACTCTAATGTCATACTCACTCGTATAATCAAATGGGTTCACCCCCCAAGCTTAGCTTGAGGCGTCGCATCTAAGAATGGGATATGGAAATTTTGCTTTTTCCAAGTAATTTTGTAGCTTCTAATACTAAGATACAGAGAGATATTCTTTTCTTTTCTTATTCTTTTTTTCTTATTATTTTTTCTTATTCTTTTTTTCTTTTTTTTGAATGGCAGCAAAGGTTCTACAACTGATTTTTGGCTCCTTTTTGGTATTCTTGGGGTTTTAGTACCTAACCTTTTCTTTTGGGATTTTTGGGAGATAGATGCGGTATAAGTAGCTGTGGGGGTGAAACCAAATGCAATGTAGAGAATTTATAAGATATGTGGAGAAGTAAAATAATATCGATCAGTTCACTCATAATACGTGCACAAAGGTTCAATAAGATAATACCCTAACTAAACTCATGGATAGCATGGATATTCTCATTCATCTCAAAAAATTCTGAAGTCATGTGGTAAAAAGCACAATCATATCAGGCATGCAATCAGAAGTGGATAAGATAAAAAGCAGGTGCTTCAAATATTCTAGTGATGCATGAATCTTGGTGAATTACCCAACAAAGCACATAATCGATACTATTGCATACATTCAGTTTTAATTTATATCAGGCATTCATTTAGAAAGATCATCGACAGAATATGCAAGCTAATAGCAAGACTGAAATACTCTATAAAGTATGTCAAAAGGGATAAGCATCGTAATAGGCTACTAACAGCTATGAGAAGTATCATCATGCGGAATAATTCTAGCAAAAAGGGAAAATAAGGCGGAGAAAGTAAGAAAAAAATAAAATCAAGCATACATGCATGGCAAAAAGTGGAAAACGTGATGCTAAATGTGAAAAAAATACTGGTGGAAAAATGGACGGAAAATGAAAATAAATAGGTGTAATATGAAAGAAAATAAAAAAGGAAAATAAAAATAAAAGCGATAGCGCTCATCCCCCAAGCTAAACACAGCAGTGTCCTCACTGCTGAGAACACGCTGGCAAGTGAGAAATGAGGCTAGGGTAGGGGGAATAAGAAATAGAAAGTGATTGGAAAATAATACTGTGTAAAGGAAAGAAAAAGTAATATGATGCAAGGATAAAGTGATGATGCAAATGCATGGAATGATGCATAGTGATGGGGTAGTGCAAAATGCAAAATGGGTCCACCAAGCTGCTACTATCCGGGCCCTCCTCGATAAGTGTGGTGTACCTGAAATGGAAGGAGAAAATGATATCGGCAGGTGTAAAAACAAAGAGTATGGGGAGACGGATGTGGTGCGATGCGGGTGTAAGGTGGGTGGATTCTGCCCGAGCAGCGGCCGTGCTCGGGTGGGGTGATTTGGTGGACTCGGCTCGAGCACAATTTGTGCTCGGTCGAGTAGGTTGAGCTGCTCTCGGGCAGCAGGAGGGTTGGGTGAAAGGGGGCGGCGACGGCGGTATGAGAATGAGGGGAAGAATCGGGGTGTTGTAACTGGAGAGGGGGATAAGTGGGTATGTGAGAGGGATATGGGTGACGGGCGGCACCGCTAGCGCTCGGTGGCACTGGCGGCATGGCTCCAGTGATGACCGGAGCTGGGGGGAAGAGGGAGATTGATAAAGGGAGAGGGAGAGATTGAGTGAGAGGAGGAGATGAGGGGAGAGAGATGTAATGTCCTACAAAGCTACTGCACAAGTACTAGAGGGGGGGGTGAATAGTACTTTAAAATAATTAAGAAGATAATTCCTAATTATCTTGCAAACTCAACCAACAATACGGAAATGTAAATATTGACAACAAAGAAATGCAATCGCAAACAGACGATATAACGGGTTCGGATCCACCCAAGTCTCCCCGACTTGTTCTCAGTGATCCTACGTCCCAACTACCCGGATCCCCTCCGGATACTTGAGTTAGAAACCTCTAACTCAAATTTGCACAATGAAATACTTGTAGAAACCTCTACAAGATCAAATCATACACAAATGAAATTGTGACTCCCACAACCTGGGATCACAAACAAACTCTCACAACCGAGAGTAAAACACTTACAATATCAAAGTAAATGAAATACGAAATGCTTACCACAAAAACCTATGCCTTGAGTAAAACTTACGATTTAGGGAAAAGAGGATTTTGGGGAAGATGAAGGTACCAAACCCTAGTTCCAAGATGTAGATCAGCAATGGAGGCCTAGGTGGATGTTGGTGACCTAGAATCAAGCTCTTGGCTTGGACGGCTCACAATCAATGAATCTCTCTTTTGAAATAAGAGTGAGGGAGAGATTCAAGTGAGAAATGAAAGAGCTTTGAATGAGGATTAAATGCTTCTCTTTGATTCTCTAAAGATCAATTAATATCAGCCTTGAATGCTATGAAATCAGCACTCCAAGTATATATTGGATAGAGGAAAGAGAGAGCAAAATTTGTGGTATTTAATGCTCCAACGGCTCTATTCTGAAGTAGACTAGTCGGTCAAAGAAGGATCACTGACCGACTAGTTCATCAACTAGTCGGTCGGTGAAACAACATGAACCGACTAACAGGTGAACAGTCAATAGAGAAGTTCAGGGAATATAGATCTAGTCGAACCAAGAAGACTTGTCAACTGACTAGTTTCACAACTAGTCGGTCGGTGAGTGTTCTTTGACAGACTAACAGATGAAATAGAATAGGCTGAGTTCAAATACAGCTAGTCGGTTTAAGAACACCTTCTAACCGACTAGTTTCTCAACTAGTCGGTCGGTCGTTGTGCTTTGACCGACTAACTGTAAACAGTAAGTTAGGCTGAACAGTGGAAGCTCAACTAGTCGGTCTAAGAAGGATTCCTAACCGACTAGTTTCACAACTAGTCAGTCGGTGAACCTTCTTGGACCGACTAACTGTAAACAGTAAGTGAGCTGAAATTGAAGAAGCCATTCTAGTCGGTTCAAGAAGCTTTGCCGACCAACTAGATTTCCATCTAGTCGGTTGGTTCTTCTTCTTGAACCAACTAACATGCACAAGAAGCCGCGAATCGAAGCGCGAAGCTTCGGAAAAGTTCGAATGGGCTTCTAATAAGATCCTAGCTCTAAGATATGAGCGTTATGAAGATTAAAACGTAAGACCTACTCAAGGCTTAACATTCTACAAAAAGAAGCTAGAACACTATAAATAAAACTTGACTAACCGTCTTCAATCACTTCAATTGAATCTTCATGACTTCAATAATGGTCCTTGAGCTTCAACGATGCTTTAGGCATACGATCACGTGCTTTGAGAAGTCTCGAGATGTCGCTTTTGATGTTCATAGAAATTTGGCGCCGATCTCCATAACTGCGCTCATAAAGAGTTAGTTCACGATATTTATGTTTGTTCATCATCAAAACCCAAAACCGGGGAGTCAATACTCAACATTCTCCCCCTTTTTGGTGATGACAAACCAACATAAATAATAATCAATAATAATGATTCAAATGAAATTTACTTACTCCCCCTGCATTGATGACACGTTAATTCTAAAATAAATATTAATCATACGCATCAAGCAGACGAGTAAAGTATAAAATTAGAATCCAATTATTGAAATTTCGGATTTGAAATCCATTTTTATATCTTAACTCCCCCTGAATCTAACATTTCAAATTAGATTCATGGTAAATTGCTTTGAATTATTATTAGCACATCGTCATTATTAATTCTCTCCCCCTTTGGCATTAGCAAAAAGAGCGGGAGGAGATCAACGACAACAACAATGGCTTAAATAAAAGCATGGGAGTCGTAGAATACGACCACGGTCTAAATGACACCAAAGGAAAATACGAATAAAATCAAAGCGTGTCAACAAGACCAAAGTCGATAACAAAAATAAAGTCATCAAAACTCAAATTAATTTTATGAATTGAGTTATGGAATATACTCTCCAATATCAACATTCTTGATGAATTAAGTGCATGGAAAACAATTCTATGTTTTCATAGAAATAATTTCTATTAAATCAAATGTAATCGTCGAGCGACGAAGTCAACATCAGAGACAAAAATATAATGTGCACAAAAGAAGTAAATGGCAACAGGATGTATATATATATATATATATATAGAAAGCATGATACAACAAAATGTATACATCCGCCAACATACAAAATAACGATCGAGAGATCGGGGCACATCATATAACATATATCACAACAGATATCGAAGTATCTCAAAACATACAGACATCCATCCAAAATACATCAAAATACATCAAAATCCAGAACCACCCAAACTATCCTAACCCACACTCTCACTACAAGATATATCATCCAAAGTGCATAGGGAGAGTCCTCCAAGCAAGCTCAGGAGGTGGAGGCAGGGTCAGCAACAGCAGCAGGCTCTGCAGGAGGGGTGGTGGTCACTGGGTCAGCAGGAGTGTCCACAGATGGGAGTGTCACAGTAGGAGTGGCCTCGGGAGCACCAGACGAAGTATCCACCGGAGGAATGGGGGCAACAAGTGTGCTCTCGGGGGCACCGGCAGAAGTAGCAGTAGCAGCAGACGTACCCTCTGGGGCACGAGCAGCAGATCCAACAAGCTCCTGGAGCTCATCCTCATCCATCTCCTCCTCATCAGAAACTGACGGAGGAATCTCAATGCCCAAATGAGAGCAGATACGAGCAAGCATTGCCTCAGAAAGAGCACACCGAGACTCCACACGTCTCAACGAACGTGCAAGCTCAGCGAGAGTAGGAGTAGGAGGTGGAGGAGTGGTCGGTCCCGAGTATACACCCAGAGAACGGTTGTAGTTTTACCGCAAGTGCACGGTGTAGCAGCGAGCGGGATATCGAACACAGGAAGGACGAATGACCGTGCTTGTTCCAATCAACCTGGCTATTTAAGAGAGAAATTTGCCTTTGGCGATCCTGTCACAATCGTCAGACAAAAATGCGGAAATATCAAATCAAATAAAGAACGTCTAGGGAATGGGGAATCCCCGCTACTCACCGTATTTCATAAATGCGGTTTATCGGTATCAAAATTGCTTGAATGAGAATTTGGATGAACTAGTTGCAACTGAATGTAGAACCAAGCTCATGCTCTCGCGCTGTTGCCGGTCTATAGCTATCCTAGGTTTGGGTCCAATCTCTTGCAAACCCTAGCCTAGGAAAGCTAGCATTAGGATCAACATCATCGTCCAATCGCGCACCGAGCCCAATCTCTTGCAAACTCGGTCCACGACCTAGATTGGGATAGTTCCTACCCGTCCAATCTCTTGCAAACGAGTATCGGCATGGAATTGCAACCGGAAATCCTAGTATCGGTCCAATCTCTTGCAAACCGATACTTCGAAAATCCGACTTCAACCCAATTCGGATTTCTAGGGTTTCCTATCAAATTGGGATCCAATCTCTTGCAAATCCCAATTGATATGAATACCTAGCCATCCGTAGTAAATTGATCCCAACCTAATCCCTAATAACAATTCTAGCAAGATTTCTACTAATTCATCACAAATATGAAGATGGGCTTGTAGGGTTCATCCCCACGCCCCAAGACGTGGAGACTACTCACAAATCATAGCGAGATCACAAAAATAATCGTTGAAATAAGCAATGGAATTCATCACAATATTGAGATAAGCAATAAAAATAGAATTTTTAAGGAAAAGAGATGCAAACCAATGGAGTTCTTCAATTGAATCCAACAAAATTCCAATCTTTGTCCCTTTCCAATCACAAGAATAAAGCTAAAAACTAATCTAAAAAGCTGCAAAAATCTAAGAGAGAGGCCCTCTCAAACTAGGGTAAAAACAGGGTTTAAATAGCCCTCAAAATCGTCCAAAAATCGTGACCAAAATACCCATGCACAGCATGTTTTCCGCAGTTTTCGCTACAGGCAGCGCATCGCACTCGGCCGAGTGACAAAAGTCGCTCGGCCGAGTGAAAACCCTGTAATTTTCCAGTAAGTCGGGGCCTTCAGGGGTCTCTACTTTGGGGGCGGCTCGACCGAGTGAGTTGTCGTCACTCGGCCGTTGACTTCATAGTACTCGGGCGGACGGGATTAACCACTCGGCCGAGTGGGTCTTCTGAAGTTCAGGCAGCCGAAAAACAGTAACTTGGATGTTTTGGAAGGGCTTCGTCTGGGCGCCACTCGGGCGGACGTGATGTCGTCACTCGGCCGTTGTGGTCTTCGGTGCTCGGCCGAGTGCACATAGAAATTGTGTCTGATCTGGTCGGCCGAGCAGTGTCTCGCTGGTCGGCCGAGTGGCTCCTCCACTCGGCCGTGTGGGACACAAAAAATGCCCAATCTGCTTGTATTGGCTTCCTCGTCGCTCCTGCGACGTCCGTTCTTCTTCCGCTCCTCTCCAACAGCAAAATACCCCTCGGGGAGGTCGTTGGTGACCGTCTAGAGTAAGCGCATCTCGAGATCACTCCAAATCGCGCCAAATCACCTGAAATGCGACAAAAACAACAAATCGTGAAAAGCATCGCAATATCGTCGATATATCGTGAAAAACATGATTTGGGCGATCTAAATGGCATGCAAACATGCGGAAAAAGGGTGTAAAATAAGGAGTGATCAAAATCCCCCAAGCTTGCCTCTTACTCGTCCTCGAGGAAGATAAGTAAAAGGCGAACCCGGTGGATTCGGAAAACGAAAACGGCGAAAAAAAAATGAAAAAAAATGAAAAACGAAGAAGAGTGAAATCGAAATAAAATAAAGAAGAAAGAAAGAAGCGAAGGGGTAGGATGCTAGATCATTTTCTCAGGACGGGGGTTTCACTTACTCATATAGCATGCACCGAATGAAAAACTCATGTCAAAGGATTTTTATTTTGATATCATAGTATAATAGTGCAAATAGAAACGGAAAACCCACGAACAACGATATAATCATGAAAAACGGAATAATTTTAAAATTAACATCGTCTGAATCATTTAAAGCGGTATACAAATCACAGATCACACACTTTTCAATTGAACGCTTTCTATCAGGAGTATAAGAGTATCACACAATAGAATAGGGAGAATAGAAAAGTATGGATTTCATGAAATGAACGCTAGGCTTAGATTTCTGGATTTCGTAAAGCTAGAAATAATCTCACCGAGTATAGAATATTACTTAGCCTAGGTTGTCGTGCAACGTCAAGTAGTCACTCTCTCACACATCAATGGATCCCCTCCCCCAAGCTTATCTATAAGCGTGGTGGCATAAAAAAATATTCACATCCCCATTTTTATAGAGCTCCAAATGTAATAGGAAGAAAGAAGAAAGAAAGAAAGTGAGATGGGATCTTTTATTGAGGATTTTTTCTCTTTTTTTTATATATAGCATATATACACAACGATCCCAACTCAAAGAGAGATAATGATATACAAGAATATTCTTCTCTCTTTTAATTTTTTTTTCTTTTTTTTTTGAATAAGAAAATTGGAGCTAGGAATTAATAGCGGGGGAAATGCCATAAAATAGAATCGCTAAGGGGAGATTCACCAATGATTATAAAAGTAGAGAAATGATGTTCAAGATTTGTGGAAAAAGAAATAGATATAACTCTCGGTTCACTCTATAAGACATGCACGACAACTTCAGCAGGGTAATCTAATCTACTCAATTTCGATCACAAAAAAGCTAACTAATCCAGATTTATCATAGCTAACATCATTCAATCATCCTGAAGTGAAGTGTACAATTCATGCATATAGAAGTGATATAGGAAAAAGAAATCAGTACTCCAGATGTAGGCATTCAATGCGTGAATCTTGGTGTGTTTTCTGTGATAGCATACATATGAATATTCAGACTCAGCTAATAATAAAATTTCATCCATTTTCATGTGGAAAAAAGTGTGGGTTACTATCTCTAAATGCAAGGCAATTCATAGCATATGATATCAGGAATAAAATCTAAGACATGACAAATATAGCATGCATATAGAGTAAGCTAAATCCAACGTCATCATCATCACAGAAAAGTCATCTCTAGCATGAGATGAAAAAGAAATAAAGATAAAGGAAAAAAAGAACTATTTACAATGCGGCACACAGAAAAAATAAGAAAAACGTGATGCATGGCGAAATAAAAGAAAAATGATGAAAAATTAGTGCAAATGCGAAAAATGGTGTGAAAAACTAAAAATAAAGGTGGCAAATCGAAAAAGAACGTGGGAACTCACTCCCCCAAGCTAAATGGCACAGTGTCCTCAATGTGCAAAGTGTGGCACACCGAGAGACAAGAAATGTGAGGGGCAGGTGAGGATGCATGCATGGAAAAGTGAAAAATAAAAAGAAAAATAAAGATATGAAAATATGATGCGGACATGATGCATGCACAGATAGGAGTGATACAGATATATAAGTGGCACCAAAAACTCTCACTCTCTCCCAAAAAAGATATATAAAGATGTGATCAAAAAGAGAATCCCAAAATAAGTGAGGGGAGGGGGGGTGGACAAAAATGCATCAGGACCCAGCAGAAACGGGCAGCACAACGGCAAAAGGAATCGATGGCATCAAGGGTGCCTAGGAAGGTGGTGCTGCGCCGTCTCCGTCCTGAGGCGGAGGTCGTGTGGGTGGTGCTGGCTGGACAGGCTGCTGAGCGGGGGTGGGTGTGGGAGTGGCAGCAGGTCGGGTGTGTGTGGAAGTGTGGGCGGGAACCTGCTGGGTGGGTGGGGGTACGCGCGGGAGACGCTCCAGAACCTGGGTGAGACAGTAATGGATCTGGGGGATCAGCTCGAAGCGGCCAGCCATCGCAGAGACGGTGGAGGACAGGGTCCTAAGGTCGCCTCGGAGGCCACTCACCGCCCCCTCTAGAGCACGAATGCTCTGAAGTACAGTGTCAGGGGGAGGTGGTGCCGAGGGACGCACCGGGCGGGGCTGTGCAGGGCGTGGCTGGCGAACTCGGGTCGCGTAGGTGACTGGCTCAGCGGGGAAGGGAACAAAAGATGATGCGCCTGCGAATGTGGGCCTGGCCTCAGTGTGAGGCCGGGGCACCGGCTGGTGGGAAGTGGAGGCCGCAGCAGCGAAAGAAGAGTGCAAAAATGGCAGCGAGGTGGCCGGAGAGGTCAGTGGCACAGAAGTGTGGACAGACGCCACGACGCTCTCGGAAAATACAGCAGGGGTGGAGACAGAGGTGACTACCGCTGGGGTGGAAGTGTGTGGACCAAAAGGCGCAACCCCAGCAGAGATCATGCTAGCCATGGTCTCCACGACCGCGGCAAACAAGGGCTCTCCACTCTCAACAAAGGTCGACGGGCGCTCGGGGAGTGCGGAGCAAAGAGGCTCGGCGGACAGAGGGCCAGTGGTGGTGGTGGGAGTGGTGGTGACAGCCTCGGAAGTAGTGGAAGTGGTGGAAGTGGGCTCAGCTGAGGTACTCGTGACACTGACAGAAGTGGGGACAGAAGTGTCAGGAGCAGCAGAAACATCATGTATAGGCTGAGGGGCCACTGGGTCAACAGGCTCGGCAGCAGCCTCGGCAGGGTGTGCAACAGGGTCTACAGGGGCAGCGTGGGCCTGCTCGGCCTCCTCGGCCTCGAGCACGTAAGCAGCAGGGATGAGAACATCCATCGCAGGGAGCCAGTCAACGTGGGCCGGTGCAATCAGAGTCCGAGCAGGGCTCGGGAGAATCATGTAATCGGCACCAAAAGGGCCGTGCAACCAGACCCAGTGACGCTCACCGTGCGGACGAAGCATCTTCATCCGGGCCATAACATCTATCGATAGAGAAGTGGGGCCCGGGACGCGTCGCAAGTCATCGGGGAAGTCCTCGCCCGTCATAAGAGCAAGCAAGGTGATCAGGCCGCCGCAGCATATCGGTGAGCGAGCGCCCACCGATACGATGATGCGGTCCAAAAACCAAGCCGCGATATCGATCACGACGGCGGGGACCAGCTCATCGCCATCCCTAGATAGAGCTCTGGGACGTGTCATCGCGTAGAGCATGTAGAGCTCTGGCGTAGACATCGTGCCCGGCTCATATCTGGCCAAAAAGGTCGTCGCCATAAGGCGCTGAGCAATGCGGAGGCAGGGATGGACAATGGCCGAGGCCTTGGCCCTACTAGGGTCAAAGGCAGCGTGGAGACCCGTAATCCGGGCCCAGAAGGCACCGGAGTCGAAGGAAGGTGGGGGGATATGGGTGGGGCCGTAACCACGATCGGCACCGGGGACAGCGGGCCACGAGAAGAACGCTCTCATCATATCGAGAGTGACCTGGCACTCTCGATCCATGAACCTAAACGAGCATCCCTCGTCGGTCCGGGCGATCGAACTTAGAACCTCAAGTGTCGGGCGGGTAAACGTATCCGCTGACACCTGGAAAAAATCTAGCCAGCCCACGTTGTCGTACAACGTGAGCATCCCCTCTAGTACCCCCAGGCGTCCTAGGTCAGCGAGGTGTGCAAACCTGGAGGGTACGATCGAGCGCTGGGAGATACGCTCGAAGACGGCGCGGTGTGCGTCGTCTCGGAACGTAATCCCGAGCGGCCCAACCAGTGGAGCCGGTGGTGGTGGCTGTGGGTCGGCAGGGAGAGGCTGTGCGGGCTGTGGGTGCACTGCAGGCTGTGCGGGGTGTGCGGGGCCTGCAGGCTGTGCTGGGTGTGCGGGGTGTGTGGGGGACGGTGGAGGAGAGTCCTCCAACTCGTGGGAGGGGCCGGCATCATCCGACCGCTTCCGCTTGGCGGACGCTCTCTTCGACCGCGGCCGTGTCCGGGGCGGCATATCGGCCCCGAGCGCGCGCCGAAAAACGTGAAAAGTGTGGTGTGTGCAAAAATAATGGAAAGAGTGTACCCCGACACGCCGCGAGTGCTAAGCAGTAGAAGCGTGCGAAGTCAGCGCCTCCGCGAAGTCCAGATCAGCCCGTAGAAGCTCCCCTGGGCTCCCCTAAGCTCCAAAAAGCAACCTGCGCATGAAAAGGCGATATCAGTGGGTAATATTCAAAATGTATGGAGCATTAGGGGTATAATAGATAGATATAGGAATTGATTTGGGTTAGGGGTTCGATTAATACATGGATCCTCAAGAAATACTCAAAAAGAGGAGAAAAAGGCGATACGAGTGATACCGGAGGTGACCGGAGAGGCTGCCGCCGCCGGCGACTCGGGCGAGTCGCGGGGGTGGTCGGCCGGCGGTGGCGGGCCGAGCGGCGGCGCGGCGATGGTCGACCGGGCGAGTGAGGGCGAGAGCGAGTGGGGATCGGGCGAGGGAGCTGAAGGGGCGTGGGTGTTTGGGGGTTTTGCGATTTCTAAAAATGCGCCCCCCTCGGCCCTTATATAATAAAAGTTACGACTCGGCCGAGTGACCTTTTACGACTCGGCCGAGTGACGTGGTCACTCGGCCGAGCGAGACCAAATGAAAATTTCCTCCCCGCTATCGCTTCGGCCGAGTGGCTTTGCCAGCCTCGGCCGAGTGGAGTAAGTCCATTCGGCCGAGTGACTCAAGCTACTCGGCAAGACTCGCCCTAGGAGGGTATCCGTTTTACTCGGCCGAGTGAAAATATATACTCGGCCGAGTAGCAGTTATATTGAAATCAGGAAAATAAACAGAGAGTTGGGTACAGCAGACTTCCCTCGTTCGTGAGCGGCTCGGCCGGACGAACTTGTGTACTCAGCCGAGTGACTAGTATACTCGGCCGAGTGAGCCTTGTGTTCTGCTGTTTGTCTTCGTTTGGGCTCTAAACTCCGCCTTTCGTCCTCCAGTCGATTCCATCTTCCTCCTAAGCGTCGAGCGCCTTCTTGGGGCGCTCCTCATCGTCGCGTTCATCCTCCTCATGATGGATCTACCTATCTCCTCTCCTGTCAAGAAAAATAGGAACCGTTATCACAAAATTTTTGGGCGAACGACTCAAAACACTAAAAATTTCTAAAACGAAAATAAAGAAAGAGTGAAAATAAAGCAAAAAACGTCGGGTTGCCTCCCGACAAGCGCTTGTTTAAGGTCGTGAGCTAGACCCCCTATAATTTTCAATCAATGCGGGTTGTTTGGCGCATATGAGATGCACCCATCAAACTTTCCGGGGAGCGCGCTTGGATTTGGACGTGGCGGCGTGTTCTCCCTCGGTGGTCTCACATCTCGAATAGTGTTGGGGGGACGCTCCCCCAAGCTAGCATTTGCTCCGGTCAACGGCTTTACCGGTGACGCCGATCTCCGTACCGGAGGAGCTTTCTTCGGAGACTTCAATTTCGAGAGCTTGCAGAGCTCTCGAATCCTTGCGACATCAGCGTCGCCTTCATCATTTTCAGCGGAGAGGTCGGGGGAATCATCTATCTTCTCATTTTGGCTTAAATCCGGGCCTTCCTCGAAATCTTCATCGAAAAGAGCGCCAATTGAGTGGGGGATTGCCTCCTCTATCACCTCATCAAGGAGGTCTGAAAGATCATCCGGCCGTCCCTTAAGTAGATATATTCTATTGATTTCTCCCGTTGGGACTCCCTCGGAATAATGCTTGAGTCTCTAACCATTTACCTTGAACGAGGTCCCGCCTTTGCTTTCCAACTCGAAGGCCCCTCCCGGTTGTATGTTCTTAATGGTGAAAGGTCCGAACCAACGTGACCTCAACTTTCCGGGAAATAGTCGGAGCCAGGAATTATAGAGTAAGACCTTGTCTCCCACCTTGAAGTCTGTAACGGTTATGCGGGCATCGTGGAGAATCTTGGTCCTTTCCTTGTAGATTCTCGAGCTCTCATAGGCGTCTCCCCTTATTTCATCGAGCTCGTTGATGTCCAAGAGTCGCCTCACCGCCGCACTCTTGTAGTCGTAGTTAAAGGTCTTGATGGCCCAATATGCGCGGTGCTCCAACTCTACCGGCAAGTGGCAAGCCTTCCCATAAACTAGTCGGAACGGTGTGGTACCGATGGGAGTGCGAAAGGCCGTGCGATATGCCTATAGAGCATCGTTTAGCTTCATTGACCAATCCTTTCTAGATCGATCCACGGTTTTCTCGAGAATTTGCTTGATCTCTCTATTTGAGACTTCCACTTGGCCGCTTGTCTGGGGGTGATAGGCCATGCCAACTCTATGGTTTAATCCGTACTTCTTTAGCATGGCTTCAAACTTGTTCTCTATGAAGTGGCTTCCCCCGTCGCTTATCAAGGTACGAGGCACTCCGAAGAGCGGGAAGATATTTTGCTTGAAGAACTTGGAGACGACCCTTGCATCATTAGTAGGGGTGGCGATTGCTTCCACCCATTTGGAGACATAGTCGACGGCCAATAGGATGTATTTGTTGCCATTGCTCGATGGAAATGGTCCCATGAAGTCTACTCCCCAACAATCAAAAAGCTCAATTTCTTGGATGGGCCTCATTGGCATTTCATTGCGCTTGGAGATATTCCCGGTCCGTTGGCATCTATCGCACCCCTTTACAAAGTTATGGGTGTCTTTAAACATTGTCGGCTTGAAGAACCTGCTCTGCAAAATCTTAGCGGTGGTTTTAGAGGCGGCATGATGTCCTCCGCATGGTAGACCGTGGCAATGCAAAATGATCGATGTCGCCTCCTCTTTAGAAACACACCTACGAATGACACTATCTTTGCATATCTTGAAAAGGTAGTGATCTTCCCAAAAATATCTACGAACCTCATGCAGAAATCTCCTCTTTTGTTGCGTAGACATCCCATGCGGTTTGATTCCACAAGCCAAGTAGTTGACGAAGTCCGCGTACCAAGGAACTTCTCCGGTCCTTATGGCATATAGCCTCTCATCCACGAATGTGTCGTTGATAGGCAAACTTTCGTCCTCCTTGTCGCGAATGAGCCTAGATAAATGATCCGCCACGACATTGTCCGTACCCTTCTTGTCTCTGATCTCTAAGTCGAATTCTTGCAACAAGAGTATCCACCTAATCAACCAAGGCTTGGCCTCCTTCTTGTTTAAAAGATACTTCAATGCCGCATGGTCGGTGTGGACAATAACCTTGGACCCAAGGAGGTAAGAGCGAAACTTCTCTATGGAATAGACGACCGCTAGAAGCTCTTTCTCGGTAGTTGTATAGTTTTTCTGCGCGTCATCCAATGTCTTGCTCGCATAGTATATCGCATGAAGCTTCTTATCTTTTCTTTGTCCCAATACCGCTCCAATGGCTTGGTCGCTAGCATCACACATTAGCTCAAAAGGAAGGCTCCAATCCGGCGGTTGTATGATGGGCGCGGAGACTAGTGCTTCTTTCAAGGCGTTGAACGCTTGTAAGCATTCACCTGAAAAAACAAAAGGAATATCTTTAGCGAGCAAAGAAGTAAGTGGTCGGGCAATCGAGGCGAAATCCTTTATAAAGCGGCGGTAAAACCCCGCGTGACCAAGGAAGCCTCTAATGCCCTTGACATTAATAGGAGGAGGGAGTTTCTCGATTACCTCAATCTTTGCTTTGTCTACCTCAATTCCTCTCGAGGAGACAAGATGTCCGAGAACTATACCTTCCGTAACCATGAAGTGACACTTCTCCCAATTGAGAGTGAGATTGTTTTGTTGGCACCTTTTTAGGACTTTAGTAAGATTTTCCAAACAAGAGTCAAACTCACTTCCATAAACCGAGAAGTCATCCATAAAAACTTCCATAATATTTTCAATGTAATCGGAGAATATGGACGTCATACACCTCTGAAAGGTAGCGGGAGCATTACAAAGGCCAAACGGCATCCTGCAGTAGGCATAGGTGCCATAGGGACAAGTGAAAGTTGTCTTCTCTTGGTCATCTTCATGCAAAGGGATTTGGAAGAATCCCGAATACCCATCTAGATAGCAAAAGTATTTATGTTTTGCAAGTCGTTCAAGCATTTGATCAATGAAGGGCAATGGGTAATGGTCCTTTCGGGTGGCTTTATTGAGTTTCCTATAGTCAATGCACATTCGCCATCCCGTGACGGTGCGCGTAGATATGGGGTCACTTTTTTCATTTTTTATGACAGTCATCCCCCCTTTCTTGGGGACTACGTGAACGGGGCTAACCCATCTACTATCTGAGATAGGATAAATTATACCTGCTTCTAGCAATTTTAGGATCTCCTTTTTAACCACCTCCTTCATGTTCGGGTTTAACCGCCTTTGAGGCTCTATGGAGGTGGCGTCGGTATCCTCCAAATGGATCCTATGCGTGCAAAGCCTAGGGCTTATCCCTTTTAGATCGGAGATAGTGTATCCCAAGACATCTTTGTGGCTCCTAAGAACGTCTAGGAGTTTTTCAAGTTGGTATGGCGTGAGGTGGGAGTTTACTATCACCAGGAAAGTTAATTTGTTACCCAAAAAGGCGTACCTTAGATTCGGAGGTAATTGTTTAAGTTCTACCTGAAGAGGCGCCTCTCCTTCTACTTCATCGGCTCGCATGAGTTCCGCTCCTTCCTTGCCATCCGGGTCTAGCTCGTGCTCAGGTGGCGCGCTCTCTTGTGGAGAGTCAGACTCACTACTTAGCGAGGACAATGCATCAAAATAGGCATGCTCCGATTCCGTGCTAGCATCGTCAGAGTTTTCATTCGGCTCCGGTTCGTTCCTGGAATCAAGAAACACATCAGACGATTCATAGAAGCAAGAGTAGGTGTCATGGGGTGTAACTCCCTGAACGTTGGCTTGCTCTGAAGATCCTTCCGAAGTATAGTGATCCTCGACACTTGTTCCACCTTCTTCGAAATATAATTTGTCGTCGATCACGTCAACTCTGACGTTGCCCCCGATAGTCCCTTCCGGGGAAATCTGGTCCATCACGAAACTAGCAAACAGTTGTTCGTCGGGGTCCTTGACGTCGATAGCGAAAGCTCCGGTAGCGTGGACCTCGTCGACAAGCTCCTTAAGGAGGTCCGTGAAGGAGTCATAATCTTCCTGACTGAGTCCTATTGTTGACATTGCATCCTCCATTCTTCCTGCAAAGGCCTTATGCAAAATACAAGGAGAATGTGCGAATGGAAGAAAGTATAGAAAGAGAGAAAGAAGAAGTAACCAGGTGGTCGATGACGAACACCGTCAAAATGCCCTCCCCGGCAACGGCGCCAAAAACTTGGTCGGTCCCGAGTATACACCCAGAGAACGGTTGTAGTTTTACCGCAAGTGCACGGTGTAGCAGCGAGCGGGATATCGAACACAGGGAGGACGAATGACCGTGCTTGTTCCAATCAACCTGGCTATTTAAGAGAGAAATTTGCCTTTGGCGATCCTGTCACAATCGTCAGACAAAAATGCGGAAATATCAAATCAAATAAAGAACGTCTAGGGAATGGGGAATCCCCGCTACTCACCGTATTTCATAAATGCGGTTTATCGGTATCAAAATTGCTTGAATGAGAATTTGGATGAACTAGTTGCAACTGAATGTAGAACCAAGCTCACGCTCTCGCGCTGTTGCCGGTCTATAGCTATCCTAGGTTTGGGTCCAATCTCTTGCAAACCCTAGCCTAGGAAAGCTAGCATTAGGATCAACATCATCGTCCAATCGCGCACCGAGCCCAATCTCTTGCAAACTCGGTCCACGACCTAGATTGGGATAGTTCCTACCCGTCCAATCTCTTGCAAACGAGTATCGGCATGGAATTGCAACCAGAAATCCTAGTATCGGTCCAATCTCTTGCAAACCGATACTTCGAAAATCCGACTTCAACCCAATTCGGATTTCTAGGGTTTCCTATCAAATTGGGATCCAATCTCTTGCAAATCCCAATTGATATGAATACCTAGCCATCCGTAGTAAATTGATCCCAACCTAATCCCTAATAACAATTCTAGCAAGATTTCTACTAATTCATCACAAATATGAAGATGGGCTTGTAGGGTTCATCCCCACGCCCCAAGACGTGGAGACTACTCACAAATCATAGCGAGATCACAAAAATAATCGTTGAAATAAGCAATGGAATTCATCACAATATTGAGATAAGCAATAAAAATAGAATTTTTAAGGAAAAGAGATGCAAACCAATGGAGTTCTTCAATTGAATCCAACAAAATTCCAATCTTTGTCTCCTTTCCAATCACAAGAATAAAGCTAAAAACTAATCTAAAAAGCTGCAAAAATCTAAGAGAGAGGCCCTCTCAAACTAGGGTAAAAACAGAGTTTAAATAGCCCTCAAAATCGTCCAAAAATCGTGACCAAAATACCCCTGCACAGCCTGTTTTCCGCAGTTTTCGCTACAGGCAGCGCATCGCACTCGGCCGAGTGACAAAAGTCGCTCGGCCGAGTGAAAACCCTGTAATTTTCCAGTAAGTCGTGGCCTTCAGGGGTCTCTACTTCGGGGGCGGCTCGGCCGAGTGAGTTGTCGTCACTCGGCCGATGACTTCATAGTACTCGGGCGGACGGGATTAACCACTCGGCCGAGTGGGTCTTCTGAAAGTTCAGGCAGCCGAAAAACAGTAACTTGGATGTTTTGGAAGGGCTTCGTCTGGGCGCCACTCGGGCGGACGTGATGTCATCACTCGGCCGATGTGGTCTTCGGTGCTCGGCCGAGTGCACATAGAAATTGTGTCTGATCTGGTCGGCCGAGCAGTGTCTCGCTGGTCGGCCGAGTGGCTCCTCCACTCGGCCGAGTGGGACACAAAAATGCCCAATCTGCTTGTATTGGCTTCCTCGTCGCTCCTGCGACGTCCGTTCTTCTTCCGCTCCTCTCCAACAGCAAAATACCCCTCGGGGAGGTCGTTGGTGACCGTCTAGAGTAAGCGCATCTCGAGATCACTCCAAATCGCGCCAAATCACCTGAAATGCGACAAAAACAACAAATCGTGAAAAGCATCGCAATATCGTCGATATATCATGAAAAACATGATTTGGGCGATCTAAATGGCATGCAAACATGCGGAAAAAGGGTGTAAAATAAGGAGTGATCAAGGAGCAGCTAAAGCAGAAGCAGAAGGGGTCGTCCTCTGAACGTGACGAAGCGTCGTAAGAGACTTCTTGACGGCCGTCGCATTCAGAGGGGGACCAAGGGGACGCTCATCATCGGGAGGGAGAGGGACCTTGAAGTGATGGAAGACAAGTGTCAGAAGGTAAGGGTATGGGATGTGAGCGGATTTTGTGGACTTTCGGATACATTCGAAAGAGCCCATCTTATCAAGAATAATCCTAGCCCAATTGATCTCGCTCCCCATGAAGAGAGCATAGATCAGCTTAAGGAATGGCTGGGATGGCAAGCTCGATGAGCCGTACTTCGGAAGGAGGCACGACTTCAGGATAAGATTCAAGACCCAAGCGTTGGGCTTGAAAGATTTGGATGGAACGCCAATCATGGTGGGAGGGATAACATGAAACATTTCGGCGAGCATGGCCTGGTCAAGAGCAGAAATGTCATCGACAGAGATATCGACAGGAAGAAGGCCAGAAGAGGAGACACCTATCAAATCCCCTAAGATTTATACCGTGAGGACAATCGGTTTCCCCAAGACATTCATCTCAATGGAATGGGTCTCGTCATACTGACCGCGAACACGGTTCGTATAGAAAAGCTTGACTAGACGAGGGTACGGGTGTGGATTTGCCTTAGGGTCATGGCGAAGATAATCGATAAGGCCACTTTGAGAAAGAAGATCGGCTAGATGAGGGAAGTCGGAGAACTGAACGAAGTGCTCCAATAACAGTGGACAGTGTTCGATACGATTGTATGCCGCGAGACACAACGGGTCGTCGTGACATAACGATATATCGACACCGCCTACTAGCATGGGAGCCTTCCCCTTAGGCTGACGAGTGCTAGATTGAGGTGGAGGAGTAGGATCCCGAGCGGTATGCTAGGTCTCTGGAATATATTCCGTGTCGGAATCAGAATCAGCTGGAGGAGTGGGTGCACGGAATGAAGCTGGATACACGGTCTACTTCCTAGGCTTGGGCTGAGATCTAGGCTTAGCGATCGTCGTCCTCTTCTTCTTAAGAGGAGGCGAGGAAGATGATGGATGGGTTGATTTGGATCGGCGTTTGGGTTGCGGGGGGTCCGTAGACGGAGACTCTACGGTAAAAGGAGACGGACGCGAGGGTTCGATTGGGATGCGTGTCTTCGCCATGATCGGGACGAGACACGCGCAATCAACTAGAAATCGAAAGCAAGAACCCTAAAACAACCCTAGGTCGACGGAAAATTATCACGCCCCGCTTTCCAAAACGTTGAGGCGAAGCGTGAGAAGGTCCGCTCAGACTTGAAGCTACAGAGCTGCAAGTCCGATAAGCGTCAATCAAATTTAAACTGCAGGTCCTTGTAACGCGAAACGAAACAAAGATAATAAAAACGAAAAGAGTCAAAGAAACATCTCAGAATATCCATAATAATAAATCTCAACATCGCAGACAAAGCCACTAGGCTAAAAAAATAAAAGAGTCTAAAAGAGGCCCCAGCATGGCCAACAAAAGTACAAAGTACGAAAACAAAGTAATGGTGCAAGCACCGACAACTAACAGCAACCTAAAGCAAAAGCAACTCAACAATCTCTAATACTGGTCTCCGGTGTCCTCGAACTCCTCAACGAACGTAGGCTCAGGCTCGGCGTCAGCAAACACCTCGTCCTCAACAACTGTCTCTGGCTCAGGGTCTAACATGTGACACCCAAAAGAGCAAGGGGCACATGTCAGCAAGTCTGGAAGACTTGTGCAAGGAAACTGAAAGTAGGTGAAAGTAAAGCAACCTAGCAGTTCTAGCATGATGCGATGACATGGCAGTTAAAGTAATGAGTGCAACAGGTATAGTAAAGTAAAGTAAAGTAAAGTACGAGCATGGCATGGCATGAATCATTCACAAGACAAGTACAAGACAAGTAAAGTAAGCACCTCGTGCACAGAGATTCCGTCTTTTGGCTAGAGTGGCTGCGCGGGCCAACTCCTAAGCTCAAGTGACCGTTTTGTTGGATATGGAAGACGTTTGTACACCCTTGTGGGGGATGTACGAGGGAATACGGACCTCGAACGTCGCGTACACGAAGTCGTGTACAAAGGGAATCTGTTCCCTTGCGGAGAGGATCTCTGGATGAGTGGGAAAGTCGCATTATATATGCATAAGTGCATGCGACATATAGCTAATAAAGGGGGAATATCTTAAGCTTATGTTGTACCATGCATATGGTACAACTTAAGCTTATAATGTGCCATGTATCATGGTACACCTTAATTAAGTTGTTCCAAAGGAACAACTTACCCTAAAATAACTACCTTGGGGGCTATAAATAAGACCCAAGGGTAAGCCATTTCTTACACCTTTTGCATGGAATTCATGCATGCAACTTCATTCTAGCGAAGCTCTGCAGAAATCCTTTCTCTTCCTCTATCCAAGTTCTTAATCTAAAGTAGAGATTTAGATTGTGGATTTAGTAGCCTTACTCCGTTCGTGAGTAGACTCGATCCGTCGTGGCGAATCCGAAGGCGAAGTTCGTAGACTACCGTGCCGCGTACACAAGCGTAAGTCTCAACTTCATTTATCGATCCTAACTCTGTTTTGGCAGGATCCTACATTGGTAACAGAGCCATAAGGGTTCGCCCCGGTCAAACCGCCGCCCCGTCGAAACTATGAACGAGTCGTTGTCTTTTTCATGAATGGGTCTCCTACTATTACGGATATAGTAGGAACGCTTCGTGACGGAGAGAATGCAGCGGTTGTTCTTTTCACGTTAGGGTCTCCTATCATTACGGATATGGTAGGAACTCTCCGTGACGGGAAGAACCGACCGTTCACGTAGTATGTTATTTTTCATTTTTGGCACACGGCCATTAGGAAATAACTAATTTCTCGACGAACGGGTGCTTCATCGACGAACGGGTGCTTCATCGAGGAAGATGATGGTAGTTATTTCCATTGGGTAAGAGGAAATTTGGTGCATGTGCACCATGGCCAAATGGGCTATGAAGGCCATGCACCCCCCCTCCCCAAGCGGAGGGGGTTGGCTACGGCCAATAACCACCGGCGACCACCCCATCAAGGGGGAGGAATGTGTGCGGCAACCCCATTCAAAGGGGGTGGCCGGCCATGGCCAAAGGGGCCATGGCCGGCCAATGCCAAATGGCCTTGGCCATGACCGGCCATGGCCAAGCCATGGCCGGCCATGGCCAGGCCGGCAGCGGCCGGCCAAGGCCAGGCCGGCCTTGGCCGGCCTTGGCCAAGGCCTGCCGGCCAGGCCGGCCCTGGCAGAGGCCAGGGCCGGCGCCCTGGCCTCGGCCAGGGCCTGGCCGGCCCTGGCAGGGGCCAGGGCCGGCTGGCCTGCCCTGGCAGAGGCCAGGGCCAATGCCCTGGCCTCGGCCAGGGCCTGGCCGGCCTTGGCCGGCCTCGGCCAGGGCAGAGGCCCTGGCCGAGGGGGCCAAGGCCCCTGGCCAGCCAGGGCAGAGGCCCTGGCCGGCCCTTGGCCAAGCCCCGGCCAGGGCAGAGGCCCTGGCCGGGAAGAAGTTGCAGACCAAATAAAATTGGTCGACCAATTTGGTGTTTTTGGTCGACCAATCCGACAAAAGGTCTGGGTCGATTACAAACTTGCCAAATGACCCATACGGGGTAACAAAAGGCCTTGGTCAAACTCGAATGTGTCGATTAGTCCATACGGGGCTAACCACAGTGCCGACTAGTTCATACGGGACTAACGTTTTAATGAAGTTTTTCTTTGGGCTCTACTCCTTGAAGACTAGCCATAGTGCTCTACTTCATGCGAGATTAGCCAAGTCATTGTGCTCTACTCTACGGAGATTAGCCAATGTACTTAAGAAATTGTGCTCTACTCCTTGAAGATTAGCCTTAGTGCTCTACTTCATGCGAGATTAGCCATGTCATTGTGCTCTACTCTACGGAGATTAGCCAATGTACTTATGACATTGTGCTCTACTCTACGGAGATTAGCCAATGTATTTTAAATTTTTGAAAAATACGTTTTTCAAAAACGCTTTTCCGCTGCAAAGTACTATAAGAGTACTAACATTTGATAAAGTGAGGGAGAAATATTGAAAGTTACTCTAGATGGTGATTGGAAACATAGTGACCTTTCCGACTCTAGAGTAACATCTTCAATATTTTTCGAAAGTAACTTATCAAATTATGAATATCATTCCATGTGGGAGTTGATTTTAGAACTATCCATATGGGATATTCTATTATCATTTCAAGTGGGAATTATATCTGAAAAATACGTTTTCAAACTCGTTTTCCGCTGCTAGTACTATAAGAGTACTATTGTTTGATAAGTGATGGGGGAATATTGAAGGTTGTTCTATATGGTGATTGGAATCATAGAGACCTTTTCGATTCTAGAACAACATCTTCAATATTTTTCGAAAGTAACTTATCAAATATAATATAATTCCAAGTGGGATTTGAATTTTTAGAACTATCCAAATGGGATACTCTATTATCATTTCAAGTGGGAGTTATATTTTAAGAATTTTTATGCAATGTTTTGATCGAACCTTCGGTTTTGTGTCTTTTGCAGCATTTTAAAGGTAAAATGTCTTCCGCTTCAAAGAATATCGTCGCTGAGTTAAACAAAGGTGAAAAACTCAACGGCGATAATTACAAACTTTGGTCCATTAAGATACAATACGTTTTAGAGGAGCAAGAAGTGCTCGAAACTCTAAAGAACGTAATGATTGAACCCGAGTTGGGCACTACGGCCCAACACAGACGAGACAAGGAAGCTTTTGATGCTTGGTCTCGGAAGAATAAGATAGCGCGCATTACGTTATTAAGCAGTATGGCTGATGACATAATGCGCATCTTCCGAGAACATGACCTAGCCATGGACATATGGTCCAAGCTAGAGGAGAAGTTCGGTGGCACATCGGTGTCCAAACTTCGCGCCTTAACTATAAGGTTCGATACATATAAGAAACGTCCAGATCATTCCATGGGGAAACATCTGCGACATATGGCGAACCTTATCTCGGAGTTAAAGGACGCAGGTCATGTGCTTACTGATGAGCAACAAATCCAAGCAGTCATACGTTCCCTACCAAATGGGTGGGATCAGATGAAGATGCATCTCACTCATAATGAGAGCATCAATACCTTCAACGATGTTTCCAAGCACCTCGAATTAGAGGAAGAGCGGCTTGCGGCTGCCAAGCCAAGTGCAGAAGTGCACATGGTTGCTAGTTCCTCACACGGGGGAAAGAAACATAAAGATCGTTCGAAGTCTTCTAATGAACGTAATAAGCAACCTGAGTCTACCAAGGAACCCAAACATAAGGGTGGGCACAAGAAATGGCACAAGAAGAAAGACTTGAAAAGGATCAAGTGCTTCAAGTGCAACAAGCTCGGTCACTATGCTCGTTCGTGTACGAGTGGAAGTGACGAGGTAACTTGTAATACTAGTTACATATGTGTTTCTAGTTCTCTATTTCTTGTGGAATCTAATCCATTTTGGATAATTGATTCAGGTGCCACCGACCACATAGCAAAGGACAGACGGTCCTTCGTGGAGTATCACTGGATACCCCAAGGAATGAAGTGGATCAATGTAGCAAACAACACACGTGTTGAAGTGAAAGGCGTTGGGACTCGCAAGCTAGTCTTGGACAACGACCGCACTCTCCTACTTCATGATGTTCTCTTCATTCCATATATTCAAAGGAATATTAAAACTGTGGTCAATTTAATGGGTCTTGGTTATAGTTGGTTCCTTCATGATTGTAATATGGACCTATTTTTGTAATAATTCCTTTATTGGTACTAGGTTTGTATTTCAAAGGATTTATTGTAATAAGTACAATGTATGATTCCTCATGTAATGAAAATTTCCTTGTGACAAATTTTTTGACTAATGAGTCTAATATAATTTGTTGGCACGCAAGGCTTGGTCATATTGGACCAACGTGTATAGATAGACTTGCCAAACGTGGCCTTCTATCCAATGTTTCAAAGGTTGAAATGTCGACCTGCGAACATTGCCTTGTAAGGAAATCTTGTCGCAAGCCGTTTGGAACCGGCACAAGGGCCGAGGTTCCATTACAGCTTATCCATTCGGACATATGTGGTCCGATAAATGTCAAGACAAGACGCGGAAAGTCCTATTTCATCACTTTTATTGATGATTTCACCCGATTCGGTCATATCTATTTTGATATCCCACAAAAGTGAAAGCACTAAACCTGCTTTAAAAAAACTATATGAGTTTAGTGGAGAATCAATTAGATCGCAAGATTAAGGTCGTGCGAACCGATAGGGGCGGTGAATATCAATCAACAAGTTTAAAGGAACTTTGTGATGAAAAAGGCATAGTACATCAGGTAACTATGCCTTATACTCCTCAACAAATTGGTGTTGCAGAAAGGAGGTATAGGACTTTAATGAAAAATGGTCCGTTCAATGATGACGCAAGCTAACTTGCCAATCACCTTTTTGGGGTGATGCATTATTGACGGCCGCTTTCATTTTTTGAACCGCGTACCCTCGAAATCAGTTAGCTCCACTCCTTATGAGTTGTGGAACCAAAGGTCTCCTGACTTAAACATTTTGAAACCTTGGGGTTGTGCATCCTACGCACATATTTCCTCCCATAAGTATGTCAAACTTGGGCCAAGGGGAAGAAAATGTATCTTTATACGATACTCAGATAAACTCCAAAAGTTATGTTTTATGTTAGTCAGGAAGACAATGGTGGGCTAATTGAGTTTTGAGTCGAGGGATGTCACTTTCTTGGAAAACGAGTTTCCAAGACAGGGCGAGATAAGTCAGGACTTATCTCTGTTTGAGATTTATGATCAAAAAGGATTACCTCATTCGAGTGGGAGAATTTCTTGGTGAAGATGAAAATACGTTTCAACCTTCACCAATGGATTATACGAATGACGATTATCCTATTCCAAACGGGAATAATGATCCAAGTGGGAGCAATTCTAACGACATTCCAAGTGGGAGTGATATTAGAATTGATCTAAATTCGAGTCAACAAGGACTTGAAGAATCTCAAATACAACGTAGTAGTCGTACAAGGTTGGCTCCTCTAAGATTTGAGGATGAATTTCTGCAAACCTTTATGACTTTACTACAAGATGATGACAAGCCTGCTACTTTCAAACAGGCCGCATCATGCCCTGCGAAAGACAAATGGATGGAAGCGATGAAGGAGGAATTGAAATCCATGAAAGTTAACCAAGTCTGGGACTTAATTAACTTACCCAGAGGACATAGAGCAATTGGGAACAAATGGGTTCTCAAGATCAAGCATAAGGCTGATGGCTCTATTGACAGATATAAAGCTCGCCTTGTCGCGAAAGGTTTTACGCAACAGGAAGGGATAGACTACGAAGAGACCTTCTCACCTGTTGTGCGTTTTACCTTGATTCGCATGATTCTGGCAATGGTAGCTTGCTTATACCTCGAATTACATCAGATGGATGTAAAGACTGCCTTTCTTAATGGAGAATTGGACGAGGAGATCTATATGGAACAACCAACAGGGTTTGTAAAAGAAGGAAACGAACATAAGGTTTGTAAACTTCGTAAGTCCTTATATGGTCTTAAATAATCCTCGAGGCAATGGTATATACGATTTCAAGAAGTTGTCTTATCAAATGGATTTTTCCATGCTTGATGAAGATAACTGAGTATATATCAAGAGGATTAAAAGCAAGTATATTATCATGTCTCTATATGTAGATGACATTTTAATAGCCAGAAATGACAAGGGCTTTGTGATGAGTATCAAGGCTTGGCTTTCATCAGTATTTGAGATGAAAGGCATAGGAAAAGCCGCATATATCCTTGGAGTTAAGATTTCAAGGAATCGTTCGAAGAAACTTCTTTCTCTTTCACAGGAGACTTATATAAAGAAGGTTCTAGAACGATTTAATATGCAGGACTGCAAGTCCATTGATATTCATATAAGCATATGCGATAATTTATATCTGGAATCGTGTCCAAAGAACCAAAAGGAAAAGGAAATTATGGAAAAAGTTCCATATTCCAGTGCAGTTGATAGTCTTATGTACGCTATGGTGTGTACGAGACCGGACATCTGTTTTGCCGTTGGAAATGGTAAGCTGTTACCAATCCAACCCAGGGCAAGAACACTGGAAAGCGGTTAAGAGGATAATGAAGTATCTTAAAGGAACTGCAGATTTGCAAAAGACTATGATAAAACCAAGAAGGTAGACATAAGGTACATATCTACGCATGAGATGATAGAGGATCAGCTTACGAAAGCGATCCCCAGAAATGTGTTTTATAAACACTTATCATCCCAAGGATTGCGTATGAGCTGAGTTGTACCAATATATATTTCCATGTCTAAGAAAGATCAAATTTAATAAAAGAATAAGTTCTTTTTCAAACATTGCATATGAATTTCTTAAGAAATGTTTGTGTACATTTTTGAAATCTCAGCTGAATTGTGTGTATGTCGGACAGATAAAGGTTGGCTCTCTCACATGAGCAACCGCCTTATCTTATCAGATGGATAAGATAGAGATGAGACTAGTTTAAAGTCAAAATCATTAGACGAATGATTTAGAGTCATGACTTAAACGAGATAGTCGAATGAAAGATCTGCATCATATGGATGCTTACAAAAGATCTGAGATCTGTATCACAAGGATATTTGAAAGAGATCTCGTAGGATTTTTTAAATCCTATCTGTCTTATGCAGGATGAGAGTCCGTGAATATTTCACGAGTAGTAAAGGGACTCAAAAAGATAGGCACTGTGGTGTCTGATCTTTTCATCCGTACAACATCATTAAGACATACTCTCCCTGGGAAAGGAGTGATGTTGTAATACGTGTTCATACCACGTATGCATTTCGACCACTGAGTTAGTAGCAATAGTGTTTGCTATTATGTGAGACTCAAAGGCCATATGGGCCTTAAATCTTACCCTCAAGGACTCCAATTGGTTCCTTTAGATTTGACGAGATGATCGCTATCTTAGCGTGTTACTTATGGGATATCATAATTCGGCTCGGCAGGGCACGTTAGAAAAGCGAATCAAGTCAAGATCAGAAGGTTCGCAAGAAGAGGAAGATTGATTTCATATTCACATTTGGACTTTAATGATTCAAAGCTGGCCAGCCAATTGTGATCCAGATGGGATTCAATTGTTGAATATAAAGTATAAGAAATGTGAAGAAATAATCTAGGGTAAAGCATGCGTTGAACTACTCAACTTTGCACCTTCGAGGTCGTTGTGTATCTCTAACAAGTGCACAACAACAGACTCTACGCGCATGACGGTCGCACGGTCTATTTCTCGGTATGATAGATGAAAGAACTAAGGGAAAGACGTTCTCTTACAATCCCCTCAAGTGTGAGTGGGAGATATTGGATATGGAAGACGTTTGTACACCCTTGTGGGGGATGTACGAGGGAATACGGACCTCGAACGTCGTGTACACGAAGTCGTGTACAAAGGGAATCTGTTCCCTTGCGGAGAGGTTCTCTGGATGAGTGGGAAAGTCGCATTATATATGCATAAGTGCATGCGACATATGGCTAATAAAGGGGGAATATCTTAAGCTTATGTTGTACCATGCATATGGTACAACTTAAGCTTATAATGTGCCATGTATCATGGTACACCTTAATTAAGTTGTTCCAAAGGAACAACTTACCCTAAAATAACTACCTTGGGGGCTATAAATAAGACCCAAGGGTAAGCCATTTCTTACACCTTTTGCATGGAATTCATGCATGCAACTTCATTCTAGCGAAGCTCTGCAGAAATCCTTTCTCTTCCTCTATCCAAGTTCTTAATCTAAAGTAGAGATTTAGATTGTGGATTTAGTAGCCTTACTCCGTTCGTGAGTAGACTCGATCCGTCGTGGCGAATCCGAAGGCGAAGTTCGTAGACTACCGTGCCGCGTACGCAAGCGTAAGTCTCAACTTCATTTATCGATCATAACTCTGTTTTGGCAGGATCCTACACGTTTATCCCTACCTCTGGGGGACCCACAGTAGTCCTAGGGACCTTTGGGGGACCCACAATACCTCTGGAGAACTTGGGGGGCCCACGGAGGCAAGTGGTGCGACGGATGCGGGGTTGCGACGAGTGGCTCTCGGTCGTACATAGCCAATGCGGGAGATCCTCTCGGTCAGACGCTAGGAACGGCCGCTGCACAACGCTTGGGTCGGTCGCATCAGCGGTGCGGGGGCTTCCTTCGGTCGGTGCGGGAGATCGGGCCGGTCGGTGCGGGCGACAGAGCGTTGCAACATTTGCAACGTTGCAACGAAGCGGCGAGCGGTCAATGCGGGCGGCCCGCTCGGTCAGGCACGAGCGGAGGCGGGCGAACGGAGCGGGGGTTGGTGCGGGTGTGCTGTGCGGGTTGAGCCCTCGGTCTGACCGAGAGCCTCTCTTGATCGGAGCGGGGGAGCGGAGGGCGGATGTGCTGCGATGCGGAGCGGAGCGTGAGCGGGGGAGGCTAGCGGTCGGAGCGGGGGAACGGCGATGGTTTTCTCGGTCGGTGCGGCAGCTGTTCGTCGCAACGTTGCGACGAATCGTCGCAACGTTGCGACGAATCGTCGCAACGTCAAATTTGGGTTTTGGAAGAGGCTAGGGTTATTTTCTTGCGAAAATAGGTCTTCCTAAGGGTTGTTTATATAGTGTAGATGGGTTGACTTGGTCTAGGGCTAAATCTAATAGGATTAGAAGTTTAAAATAATTTAATATTTGAATATCAACTTCTCCAACTCACACAAGGATTTGACTTGGTTCAAATGAGCTGGAAATTTGCTCAAAAATTCTTTAATACGTTTAAAACTCAAATAAATTTTATTTGCTCGAAAATAATTTAAAAATTAATTATTCAAAATATTATAAACCTTGTTAAAAATATAAAAGTTGTCAAATAAACTCCAAAAATTATAAAATAAATATCGGGGTGATCGTGATGACGAAAGTGAGCTAACTAAGAAGACGAATCTCAATTTCGACGTCGGACGACGAAACTAAAAATAGAAACGTCTCCCGTCAAAAGTGAAAATCGTCACGTCTCATCGAGTAAGTTTAAATTGTGGAAAAACGACTCGAGAAGTGTCGTTCCAAGATAGTGCCACTATTTAATACTCTCAGAGACGTTCACAATGGCATATCACACAAAAGTGTTCACAATCAAATAAAGTCTAAAATAAACACGTGCACGGCCAAATGCACGTGCACGAACAAAGTACAACGAAAACAGACTGTTACATCCTCCCCACCTTAGAAATGATTCCGTCCTCGGAATCAACATCAAGCACTGCTCGGGAAAAGGTGCGGGAAGCGCTCTCTCATCTCATCTTCACGCTCCCAGGTAGACTCACCAGGGGAACCGTGACGCCACTGCACTCGAACCAAGTCGACGGTCTTATTCCTCAGCTGCTTCTGTCGACGATCCAGAATCTCAACGGACTGCTGGTCATAAGACAGATCCGGACGAACCGTAATCTCTGAGAAATCCACAGCGTGGGATGGATCACTAACGTATCGACGTAACTGAGATACGTGAAATACGTCGTGAACTCCCACAAGCGACGGTTGCAACGCCAAGCGATAAGCCACAGCTCCAACTCTCTCCAGAACATCGAACGGTCCAATGAACCTCGGACTCAGCTTGCCTCTCTTCCCAAATCGAATAACTCCGCGGTTCGGAGAAATCTTCAGGAAGACATGATCGCCAGGCTGAAACTCCAAAGGCCTCCGTTTAGCATCTGCCCAATGCTTGAAACGGTCCTGCGTAATCCTCAGCTTCTCTCGAATATTTCTCACAACATCCACGGCCTCCACGATCATCTCCGGTCCTAACAGCTCCCGATCTCCAATGTCATCCCAGCTCAGTGGCGATCGACATTTCTTTCCATATAGCGCGGCGAAAGGCGCCATTCCAATACTCGCCTGGTAGCTATTATTGTAGGCAAACTCAACGTGATGGAGATGATCCTCCCAAGATCCCTTAAAGTCCAGCATGCACGCTCTCAACATATCCTCCAAAATCTGAATCGTCCTCTCGGACTGGCCATCTGTCTGCGGGTGGTACGCCGTGCTGAAACTCAGACTCGTACCCAGGCTCTTCTGCAGACTCTGCCAAAACTGAGATGTGAATCTCGTGTCTCTGTCCGACACGATACTCACGGGGACTCCGTGAAGTCGTACGATCTCCTGCACGATTCACGTTACATCACTATCTAAACTAGGTAAAGGAAATAGATGCGAAGAGTAAACGTATTTACCTCCATGTATCTCCTTGCTAGCGTCTCGGTAGACTGTCCTACTCGGAAGGGAATAAAGTGCGCAGATTTGGTCAATCGGTCTACGATCACCCAATCGCGTCGTTCTGCTTCGGACTCCGAGGTAGTCCAGTTACAAAATCCATAGTGATGTGCTGCCACTTCCACTTCGGGATCGGAAGCGGTTGTAGCAACCCTGCCGTACGCTGATGCTCCGCCTTTACTTGTTGGCAAACCAGACACTTGGCTACGCTCCGAGCCACACTCCTCTTCATACCATGCCACCAAAAGTTCAGACGAAGATCCTTGTACATCTTGGTCCCACCAGGATGCACAGAATACGGCGAACTGTGTGCCTCCACCAATAATTCCTCTCTGATATCTCCAGCTGGCACACACAACCTGGCTCCAAATCTCAACGAACCATCCTCGTGAATCAAAAAGTCAGTCCACAGACCGGCTTCCACCTGTTCCCGAATCTTCACAAGCTTAGCATCTCCAGCCTTGATCCTATCCACAATCGTCGAATGTATCTGCATACTCATCAGCGAAGAGGTCTCTCCAAGAAGAATAATCTCGATACCGGTCTCGCAAAAATCCTGCTGCAATCCCCACTGCGAGGTCAACATCATCACCGCTGGAAGTCTGCTCAGCGCATCCGGAACCACATTCACCTATCCAGGGTGATACTGCAAGTCAATCTCATAGTCTGCCATGAGCTCCAACCATCGACGCTGTCGCATGTTGAGCTCCTTCTGTGTAAAGATATACTTCAAGCTATTGTGATCGGTGAAGATCTTCACCTTCTCACTCAGCAGGAAGTGCCTCCAAATCTTCAGCGCAAACACGACGGCGGCCAACTCCAAATCATGTGTCGGGTAATTCTTCTCATGAGCCTTAAGCTAACGAGAAGCATACGCAACCACATGCCCATGCTGATGCAACACACATCCAAGACCCTTGCCAGAAGCGTCGCAAAAGATCTCGAATCCTCCACTCCGATCAGGGACAGCAAGTACAGGGGCAGTCGTCAATCTCTCCTTCAGAATACCAAAAGCCTTCTCGTAATCATCAGACCAAACATAAGGTACCTCCTTCCGCGTCAGTCTGGTCATCGGCTCAGTAATCCGAGAAAATTCCTTATTGAAACGTCGATAATAGCCTGCAAGCCCAAGGAAACTCCGAATCTCTGACGCCGACTGCGGAACCGGCCACTCTCTGATAGCCACAATCTTCTCGGGATCCACAGAAATTCCATCACCAAACACCACATGCCCGAGAAAGGCAACTCTATCCAGCCAGAACTCGCACTTGAAATACTTAGCATACAACCGATGCTTCCTCAAAATCTCCAACACTGTCCTCAAGTGCGATGCATGCTCCTCCTCTGACTTTGAATAGATCAGAATATCGTCAATGAAGATGACGACGAACTTGTCTAGAAAGTCGTAGAAGATCAAATTCATCAGGTTCATAAAGACTGCGGGCGCATTGGTTACACCAAATGGCATAACCACGAACTCGTAGTGACCATACTTCGTCCTGAACGCTGTCTTCAGGATGTCGTCCTTCTTCACCTTGAGCTGATGGTAACCACTCCTCAAATCCAACTTAGAGAACACCCTCGATCCTCCGAGCTGATCAAAGATGTCATCTATCCGAGGCAAGGGATATTTATTCTTGATAGTCACAGCATTCAGCTCCCGGTAATCCACACACATGCGACGCGAGCCATCCTTCTTCTTCACCAGCAACACCGGTGCTCCCCACGGAGACACACTGGGATTGATGTATCCTTTCTACAGAAGCTCATCTAGCTGCCTACGCAACTCCTTCAACTCTGCTGGAGCCATCCGATACGGTGCCTTCGAAATAGGCTGCGCTCCCGACATAAGATAGATCGAAAACTCGAGAGCTCGATCGGGCGGCAGTCCAGACATCTCCTCGGGGAAGACGTCGTCGAATTCACGTACCACAGCTGGCCTATCCTGCTCCATCTGCATAGCAACAAGCTCCACCGGTCTGGCCCGAAACCTGACAGGGCCAAGCGAACTGCTACCTCGACTGAACTCGAACACTGGGTGCCCGGGGATCTCGAACACCACCTTCTTCCTCCGACAATCGATCGTAGCATAGAAGCTCGCAAGCCAATCCATCCCGAGCATGGCATCGTAGTTGATGATGTCGTGGACAATAAAGTCAGCGTAAAGCTCATGTCCACAGACCACCAAAGGGCAAGAAGTGCACCCACGATGCACCGAGATCACGCCATTTCCTGTAACGATATTCCAACTCTTGGGAAGAGGGGAAGTCGTCAAGGAATGCTTCTCCACGAAGCTCCGAGAAATAATGCACATCGATGCACCGGAGTCAAAGAGGACCCGTGCAGGAAACGTGCACACCAAAATCACACCTAACAACAATCTAACAATCAACCCTATCCTAACAAGCAATCATATGCAATCAAACAAACATAAGCTAACAATCAAACTATCTAAGGAAGGAAACGACTAGTTTGAGAGTTACCTGTGATAACCTCATCCACAGCCTCACTCTCCACTGCCGTCATCAGGTAAGCCTGCCTCCTCGGCTGCATGGCCTGCTGAAAAGCCTTCCTCTGAGGAGCGAGAGGTGCTCCACGACCTGCAGGTACACGTGCTCTCTGCTGCAATGGCTGTGCTGTGACTGGTTCCTTCCAAGGTAGCTTAGACCTCGGGCACTCCTTCATAGCATAAGTAGGGTCTCCACAAATCAGGCACTGTCCCAACATCTTCCTACACTGATCCTTGACATGCCCGGTCTTGCCACAGAAATAGCAAGTCTTCTCAGGAGGCACACCTGGCTTCTTGAACTGCACCGTCTGATTAGGCCTAGTCACAGGCCTAACCACTCCTCTGACCTGCTCCATAGGCCTCTTCCCAGCTCCAGTAATCAGTCCTCTCTTCTGCTTCGCAATCCTCTCCTGTCTCCGAGCAGCTACCAGCAACTTCTGATAGGTCTCCATGTCCGTCGTAGACACCAGACTCTGCAAGTCTAGAGAAAGACCATGCAGAAACCTCTGAGCCTTCTCCTCAGCATCCTCCACCATCTTCGGTGCGAAGCGACTCAATCTAGTAAACTCCTGGTGGTACTGGTCCACCGTCAGACTCCCCTGCTTCAGCTCAATGAAGCGCTGCAACATCTCCCTCCTAGCAGCCTTCAGAAAGTACTCCTCATCGAATATGGACTTGAAAGTAGCCAAGGTATGGGGCTCACCAAAAGCTCTTCCTCTGCATCCCACCAGTTTCGGGCATTATCCTTAAGCTGCTTCTTCGCCAGATCAACCCATCCAGCCGGGTTAACCTTCGACATCTTCAGATTATCCTCGGTGTTTCTGATCCACTCCTCTGCAGCCAACGGTCCTTCAGATCCATCAAAGTAAGTCGGGCCCAGCTCCCGGAACTGCTTCGCTCCTGGCTCGAAGCGAGGAGCACTCTGAGTGTTCTGGAGCATGCCCTGCTGCACCTGCATCATCTGATGCATCATCCTCATGATCTCAGCATTGGTGGGCTCTCTATCCGGCTCCTCAGCACGATTGGGCCCACTGCCAGATCGGGTCTGTCGTCGTCTAGCCATCTAAGGACATAGAAAACGAGCAAACAAATTAGACTCAAAGCTTAATGACTTGGATGTTGCAATTTATTTAATGGACATTCCGTTTATTATCGTTGTTTCGTTAGTTCGCAATCACAAGATTGGACCTGCATGGGCCACAAACAAAACCTGTCACGCCCCGCTTCCCAAAACGTGGAGGCGAAGCGTGAGAAGGTCCGCTCAGACTTGAAGCTACAGAGCTGCAAGTCCGATAAGCGTCAATCAAATTTAAACTGCAGGTCCTTGCAACGTGAAACGAAACAAAGATAATAATAACGAAAAGAGACAAAGAAACATCTCAGAATATCCATAATAATAAATCTCAACATCGCAGAAAAAGCCACCAGGCTAAAAAATAAAAGAGTCTAAAAGAGGCCCCAGCATGGCCAACAAAAGTACAAAGTACGAAAACAAAGTAATGGTGCAAGCACCAACAACTAACAGCAACCTAAAGCAAAAGCAACTCAACAGTCTCTAAGACTGGTCTCCAGTGTCCTCGAACTCCTCAACGAACATAGGCTCGGGCTCGGCGTCAGCAAACACCTCGTCCTCAACAACTGTCTCTGGCTCAGGGTCTAACATGTGACACCCAAAAGAGCAAGGGGCACATGTCAGCAAGTCTGGAAGACTTGTGCAAGGAAACTGAAAGTAGGTGAAAGTAAAGCAACCTAGCAGTTCTAGCATGATGCGATGACATGGCAGTTAAAGTAATGAGTGCAACAGGTATAGTGAAGTAAAGTAAAGTAAAGTACGAGTATGGCATGGCATGAATCATTCACAAGACAAGTACAAGACAAGTAAAGTAAGCACCTCGTGCACAGAGATTCCGTCTTTTGGCTAGAGTGGCTGCGCGGGCCAACTCCTAAGTTCACGTGACCGTTTATCCCTACCCCTCCACGTGTATCGGGCATTGGTTTTCAGCCAACACATGAGGCCCGCTTCTGGATCACGAGCCAGAAAGTGTTTTAAACAAGTATGGCGTAGGGGTGCACCTAGCCGGACAAGGAAGTACAAGTAGTGTAGCGTGTGCTACGAATGCGACATTCAATGCATGGATGACATGACATGGCAAGTAGTAAAGCGTACAGGTAAGGAAAGTAAACATGACAGTTTAGTATGCATGAACAACAAGTTTAAAGGGTTGGATCTAGCTTCGTTGTCAAGCTAGATCAATTAGGTGACGGATCTAGTTTCGTTGTCAAACTAGATCAAGTAGGCGTCTAGCCAGCTATCATTTCACTGACTAGTCTCTTTTACGCAAAAAAACAAGGAAGTGGCCTAAAAACATGGCCCTAAGCAAGATTTGGTAAGTTTCACTTGCCTGCAAGTATCACGTCAGAGAAACACCGTCCAACGAGTCCAAAGTCACAATTCCTACGTGCACAAGTCCACCGGCCTACATCCGTTTTATTAATCTTGATTAGTAATTGCTAAAACATTTAAAATACTTTAAAATACTGATGTTTAGTCTTGTTTAGCATGCAATTGGGTTGGGGGTCCTAGGGGTGCAAAGCGTTACCTCAACATGACGCGAAAGCTACACCGGCGTCGGGTAGCGACGCCGGGGGTTGGAATAAAAGATCGCGCTCCAAGTCCAGATTCCAATTAGATTCCTCGCTGGAAATTTCAGAGCGATCAATCGGGGCGACGATTCCAGATTCCAAAGCTAGCACGTGCGACGACGGGCTACGACGTGTCGCAACGTCATACGCGGCAAGTCGTTGAAGAGAACGCACCTAGGTGGGGCCCACAGTAGTCCTAGGGACCTTTGGAGGACCCATAATACCTCTGGAGAACTTGGGGGGGCCCACGGAGGCAAGTGGTGCGACGGATGCGGGGTTGCGACGAGTGGCTCTCGGTTGTACACAGCCAATGCGGGAGATCCTCTCGGTCAGACGCTAGGAACGGCTGCTGCACAACGCTTGGGTTGGTCGCAGCAGCGGTGCGTGGGCTTCCTTCGGTCGGTGCGGGAGATTGGGCCGGTCGGTGCGGGCGACAGAGTGTTGCAACGTTTGCAACGTTGCAACGAAGCGGCGAGCGGTCAATGCAGGCGGCCCGCTCGGTCAGGCACGAGCGGAGGCGGGCGAACGGAGCGGGGGTTGGTGCGGGCGTGCTGTGCGGGTTGAGCCCTCGGTCTGACCGAGAGCCTCTCTCGATTGGAGCAGGGGAACGAAGGGCGGCTGTGCTGCGATGAGGAGCGGAGCGTGAGCGGGGGAGGCTAGCGGTCGGAGCGGGGGAACGGCGATGGTTTTCTCGGTCGGTGCGGCAGCTGTTCGTCGCAACGTTGCGACGAATCGTCGCAACGTCAAATTTGGGTTTTGGAAGAGGCTAGGGTTATTTTCATGCGAAAATAGGTCTTCCTAGGGGTTGTTTATATAGTGTAGATGGGTTGACTTGGTCTAGGGCTAAATCTAATAGGATTAGAAGTTTAAAATAATTTAAAATTTGAATCTCAACTTCTCCAACTCACACAAGGATTTGACTTGGTTCAAATGAGCTGGAAATTTGCTCAAAAATTCTTTAATACGTTTAAAACTCAAATAAATTTTATTTGGTCGAAAATAATTTAAAAATTAATTATTCAAAATATTATAAACCTTGTTAAAAATATAAAAGTGGTCAAATAAACTCCAAAAATTATAAAATAAATATCAGGGTGATCGTGATGATGAAAGTGAGCTAACTAAGAAGACGGATCTCAATTTCGACGTCGGACGACGAAACTAAAAATAGAAACGTCTCCCGTCAAAAGTGAAAATCGTCACGTCTCATCGAGTAAGTTTAAATTGTGGAAAAACGACTCGAGAAGTGTCGTTCCAAGATAGTGCCACTATTTAATACTCTCAGAGACGTTCACAACGGCATATCACACAAAAGTGTTCACAATCAAATAAAGTCTAAAATAAACACGTGCACGGCCAAATGCACGTGCACGAACAAAGTACAACGAAAACAGACTGTTACAAAAATGAATTGAAGTCAAACCCTAAAACGAGATTTAACCTAGAATCAAACCCTAAAAAGGTAGAGGAGAGTGATACCTAGGTCGACTGAGGGATCTACGGCCGGAGATGGTTGGAAAACGGTCGGAAATCGACGAAATCGACGGAGGAAGACGAAGGGTTTCGGGGGTTTAGGCTGAGAGAAGATTTTCGCATCGACTAGAATAGATTCTAGTCGGTGCGGGGCTGATTAAATCGACTGGGAAGTGGAAAAGACAAAGCAATCCCTGCGCAATTAGTCGGTCACAGTTCAAGCGCTGATCGACTAGATTGCAATCTAGTAGGTCGGCCAATGAGCTTGAACCGACTAAGTGCAAACAGTAACTGAAGCCAAAATTAGGGCATGAGTTAGTCGGTCTGCGTTCATTCACTGACCGACTAGAACACAATCTAGTCGGTCGGTCAATGAACATGAACCGACTAAAAGAGTCCAAAAATTTTAGAATTTGAAATTTTGAGTTCTCTCCTAATCGCACTTGGAAGAAACATCGTAATACTCTCATTAATCATTATACTACCACATAAAACATCGAAAATCTTAAATACGACGTTCAAGAATAATTCGAGCGTAAATTCCGAAAATTCAACCAAAAATCCAGAAAATTTCAATAATTCTAGTATGAGCATATATAAACGAAATTTATTAGCATGCAAGATTATTGAAAATATGAATCCTAAATCTTGGATTCACCCATAATCCCCAATTCTCAACGCAACCGCACAAAGGAGTCTTCCTTGAGTGGTTTCGTGAAAATATCGGCGATTTGCTTCTGGGTTTCAACGTACACTAAAATGATGTCCTTTTTTGCAACATGATCATCTAAGAAATGGTGACGGACATCTATGTGTTTAGAACGGGAATGTTGTACCGGATTCTTAGAGAGATATATTGCACTTTGGTTGTCCACCATGATAGGGCAAGTATCACAGTTTATACCAAAGTCTTTAAGAGTGTGTCTCATCCAAAGAACCTGAGCACACGTTGCACCGGCGGCAATATATTCCACCTCGGTGGTTGAAAGTGATACGGAATTCTGCTTCTTGGAAAACCAAGAGACAAGAGAATTTCCTATAAAATGGCAAGTGCCACTAGTACTTTTCCTGTCGGATTTGCATCCCGCATAATCTGTGTCACTATATGAGATTAACTCATATGTGCTAGACTTTGGATAAAGTAATCCAAAGTCAAGTGTGTAACTTAAATAACAGAAAATACATTTTACCGCTACTAAGTGAGATTCCTTAGGTTGAGACGGATAACGAGCATATACACATACGGCAAACATAATGTCGGGCCTACTAGCGGTAAGATATAGTAAACTACCTATCATACCACGATATAGACGAATGTCTACATCTTTGTCGCCCGTATCTTTATCAAGATGTGTAGTAGTGCTCATTGGAGTCTTCTTCCCGGAGGCATTCTCCATTCCAAATCGCTTTAGCAACTCCACCGTGTACTTGGTTTGGTGGATGAATATTGCATCGTTCATTTGGAGAATTTGGAGACCTAAGAAATACTTGAGCTCACCCATGTGGCTCATCTCAAATTGATCCTTCATAACATTAGAAAACTCTTCGCAAAGAGTGAAGTTAGTAGCACCGAAAATGATATCATCAACGTAAATTTGAACTAAAATTATATCATTATTCGAATACTTAACAAATAATTTAGAATCAACTTCACCCATTTTAAAACCTAAATCCAAAAGAAAATTCTTTAAACAGTCATACCAAGCTCGAGGAGCTTGTCTCAAACCGTAAAGTGCTTTCTTAAGTTTGAAAATGTGATTGGGAAATTTTTCATTTATAAACCCCGGAGGTTGAGAAACATAAACTTCCTCAACAACATCTCCGTTTAAAAACGCACTTTTTACATCCATTTGAAAGAGTTTAAAATCTTTATGGCATGCAAAAGATAACAATAATCTAATAGATTCTAATCTAGATACCAGAGCAAAGGATTCTTCAAAATCAATACCTTCCTCTTGCCGATAGCCTTGAGCTACTAACCGAGCTTTGTTTCGGACGACGATTTGGTTTTCGTCGGTCTTGTTCTTGAAAATCCACTTCGTTCCTATAACGGTGTGGTTCTTCGATGGCAATGGAACAAGCTCCCAAACCTTATTCCTCTCAAATTGAATGAGTTCCTCCTCCATGGCTAGGATCCAAGCACTATCTTCGCACGCTTCGTTAATATTCTTTGGCTCTATTGAGGAGGCAAAGGCACAATGAGCAAAGTATTTGACTTGAGATCGCGTCTTGACACTATCAAGGATGTTGCCAATGACTGGCTCATGGGGATGGTCACGAACTGTATGAAGTTGTTTGGGAATTCCCTGATCACTAGGAACATTCTCAAAAGATTCATTAGTAGGGTTAGTAACATTAGAATCAATAGAATTAGAATTATCAATAGAATCACATAAAATATCCATGGAGTCATCATCATTAGTAATTCTAGTAGGGACAAATCCTTCATTAAATGAAACATGAAGTGATTCCTCGATCGTTGAGGTTCGTTTGTTGTATATCCGGTAGGCTTTGCTACAGGAGGAATATCCAACAAATATCCCCTCATCGGATCTTGGATCGAATTTGTCCAAACACCATACGTGTTTTTAATAAAACATTTCACACCGAAAACTCCAAAATATTTAACTTGAGGCAATCTACCAAACAACAATTCATAACAAGTTTGTTTGGTGCCGGGCCTCAAAAGTATTCTATTAAACACATAGAAAGCGGTATGTACCGCTTCCGCCCAAAATTGATGGCCAAGTTGGCTATCATCAAGCATAGTGCGAGCACATTCCACTAGTGTCCTATTCTTTCTCTCAACAACACCATTTTGAGGAGGTGCGTGAGGGAAGGAAAAGGTGTGAGTAATACCAACTTCATCACAAAAAGTTGAGAAAGACTCATTCTCAAATTTCCCTCCATGATCACTACGAATAGTGACAATGGTGGTTCCAATGAGATTTTGTACTTTCTTAACAAATATTGTGAAGTTTTCAAAAGCATCATTTTTATTACTTGAGGAAAATACCCAAGTAAATGTAGAAAAGTCATCAACGATGACAAGTCCATATCGTGCATTTCCTAATGAAGCAACTCTAGTTGGCCCAAAAAGATCTAGATGTAATAGCTCTAGAGGTCGCTTAGAAGAAATGCTTTTCTTAGGTTTAAATGACGATTTTGGAAGCTTGCCTCGTTGACACGAGTCACAAAAGATTTTCTTTTGAAAGACAAGCTTAGGAAAGCCTCTAATAGAATTTAACTTGGAAAGTTTAAAGAGTGTTCCAAAGTTCACATGACCAAAACGTCGATGCCATAAGTGTTGTTCACTTGTGTTGACAATGATACATTGTTCATGTGATCTTGGAAGATCTAGGATATATATATCCTTATGGAGTGTGCCGGAAAATAATAAATCATTATTATCTTTTCTTAAAATATGGCACATTCCTTTCGCAAAACTAACTTTGTAACCTTTGTCACAAAGTTGGCTTATTGAAATAAGATTGTGGTTTAATCCTTTAACAAGTTAAACATCACTTATTAGTGGTTTAGAAGGATTACCCACTTTTCCAACACATATGATGGTTCCGCTCTCGTTGCCTCCAAAGACTACCCGGTTTCCATTTGCAATGGGCACCACTCCGGAGAGCAATTGAGCATCACCCGTCATGTGTTTTGAACACCCGCTATCGAGTATCCAATTATTCTTGGAGCTAAATTTGGATTTGTTGCTCCGTTTCTTTTTCTTGAGTACCTAAAGATAAACATATCATTCCATGGTAACCAAGGTCATTGGGTCCTAAAAGATTAGACCTTTGGAAGCCAAGTCCAATTGGACTTAGACTTCCCAATGAAATCATCATTATGCATGACATTCATAAAATAAGAATTCATATAAGCTTGTTTTTCATTCATGCTTGTGTTCTTCGGACTCCATATAGTGAAGATTTTGGGAGCCCTAATCCTATTGGGAGCATGCATGCGTTGTTGAATTCTACGTGATGCATGTCGTGGATAGGCATATGGCACATGATGAAATGGTGCATGATGATAATTGTTTATATGATGATGTGGGTGAACATATGCATGTGGAGGAACACGTGCGTGAGGGTGTCTCACATGGTGTGCACGTGCTCATGGATGTGGTGCATAAAAATCATCATATGTGTGAACATGTGGAGTAGGATGTGTGTTCCTACGTGGCATGGTATTGGTGTACATATAAGCATGACCCTTCTTTGGAGGTCCACCCAAAGTGGGTTTCTTTCCAAACGAGGGTGTGTACGAGGTGGAAGCACCATTGGTAGATGAACTACCAATAGAGTGTTTGCTACCACTCGTTGAGGCATCGGAAGTTGGCCTAACAAAGGTAGGAGACGATTTGGATGAATTTCCAATCTTATACCCCAAGCCAATGTGGTGATTGGCCGGGAGTAAGTCATTTGGGATTTTATCCAAATGATCCTTACCCTTATTGAATTTATTAATTCGGCCTAATGTGCACTCATACTTCTCGGTGAGAGAATGCATAGAAGCATCCAAAGTGGATACTTGTGATGTGAGTACACAAACATGAGACTTGATATTCTCATTCTCAATACTCAAATTTGAGTTTCGAGAAATCAAATCCGACATCTCATGTTCATCCGATTCCTCAATATGAACATGCTCAAGTTGAGATTTGAGATTTACAATCTCATTTCTCAAATCTTCAACAACGGTGTCGTTGTTGATGATGATAGGTTTAGGCGAGGTTTGGATGCTAGCTAGCTCGTCTTTTATCTTAGTATATCTATTTACTAATTTAGAATACTTAGACCATATTTGTTCGTTAGCTAGTCTAAGGTCATCCATAGTTACCTCATCGTCGCCTTCATCCTCGCTATCATCGGAGGAAGATCCTTGATCATGTTCCTCTCTTGCCATGAAGCACATGTGTGCTTGCTCCACTTGCTCATCATCCGACTCTCCACTTGAGGAATCCTCGGAGTCGGTGAATGTCCCGACAAGTCCTTTCTTGTACCCTTTCTTGTACTTCTTTGACTTGTCGAACTTTGGCGCCTTCCACTTCTCCTTTTGCTTATTTTGAGGACAATCCGCTTTCATGTGTCCTGGCTTATTGCATTTAAAACACAAAGGAGCGGAGGCGTTAGAAGAACTAAATTTAGATTTGTTCTTGAAATTACCTTTCCGGAAGAACCGGTTGAACTTCTTTGCCATGAGGGCAATGGATTCCAAGTCCAACTCGTCTTTCGAGTCTTCATCATCGGTAGATGTAGATGTAGATGGAGTGGCCTTGAACACAATCGCCTTTTTCTTTGGTTCGTCTGGCTTCAAGTAGGACTTCATCTTGTCCTGCAACTTTAGTTTGCTATCCTTGCGTACCTCATACGACATCAAGGTACCCATTAGTTGAATGACGGTATACTTACTCATATCATTACCTTCCTCGATGGCGAAGGTACGTTTCTCCCAACAAGAAGGAAGTCCATCAATGATCTTTGAGACTTTCTCCTTTTGGGTGTAGGTTTTCCCAAGAGCCTCCAATTCGTTGTTGATGTCAACGAAGCGAGCATAAGACTCCTTCATCTTCTCACCCTGTTGCATATGAAATAATTCTTAATCTTTATTCACAACAACAAGTTTGGAGTCTCTTACCCTACTCGTTCATTCATGCAAGATGAGGAGGGAGTTCCAGATTTGATATGCACTCTTACATGTACATATCTTATTGAAGTCCTCGGGCTCCAAAGCGCATTGCAAGGCTTCATTGTCTTGGCATTGCTTACCTCCGCGGCGACCTCCGCGGTAGTCCACTTAGCGAAATCTTCTTTTTCGGGCTCGACGTACTCCGTCAACGTGGCTCTCTATAGTGAAGCACTCCGGAGGAAAGTTTCCATCCGGCATTTCTAGTACCCGTAATTGGTACCATTGAAGAAGGGAGGCATAGTCGAGGAGTGTCCTTCCATCACCGAAGAAGCTCCTTCACGGTTCCTGAAGGTGCTATAATCTGAAGGTGGACGAGCGGTCTTGTTGTCGTTGGAAGACATAGCTAGGTACTTGGCTCTGATACCAAATGTAATGCCCTACGAAGCTACTACACAAGTACTAAGGGGGGGTGAATAGTACTTTAAAATAATTAAGAAGATAATTCCTAATTATCTTGTAAACTCAACCAACAATGCGGAAATGTAAATATTGACAACAAAGAAATGCAATTGCAAACAGATGATATAACGGGTTTGGATCCACCCAAGTCTCCCCGACTTGTTCCTGGTGATCCTACGTCCCAACCACCCGGATCCCCTCCGGATACTTGAGTTAGAAACCTCTAACTCAAATTTGCACTATGAAATACTTGTAGAAACCTCTACAAGATCAAATCATACACAAATGAAATTGTGACTCCCACAACCCGGGATCACAAACAAACTCTCACAACCGAGAGTAAAACACTTACAATATCAAAGTAAATGAAATACGAAATGCTTACCACAAAAACCTATGCCTTGAGTAAAACTTATGATTTAGGGAAAAGAGGATTTTGGGGAAGATGAAGGTACCAAACCCTAGCTCCAAGATGTAGATCAGCAATGGAGGCCTAGGTGGATGTTGGTGACCTAGAATCAAGCTCTTGGCTTGGAAGGCTCACAATCAATGAATCTCTCTTTTGAAATAAGAGTGAGGGAGAGATTCAAGTGAGAAATGAAAGAGCTTTGAATGAGGATTAAATGCTTCTCTTTGATTCTCTAAAGATCAATTAATATCAGCCTTGAATGCTATGAAAGAAGCACTCCAAGTATATATAGGATAGAGGAAAGAGAGAGCAAAATTCGTGGCATTTAATGCTCCAACGGCTTTATTCTGAAGCAGACTAGTCGGTCAAAGAAGGATCACTGACTGACTAGTTCATCAACTAGTCGGTCGGTGAAACAACATGAACCGACTAACAGGTGAACAGTCAATAGAGAAGTTCAGGGAATATAGAACTAGTCGGTCCAAGAAGACTTGTCAACCGACTAGTTTCACAACTTGTCGGTCGGTGAGTGTTCTTTGACCGACTAACAGATGAAATAGAATAGGCTGAGTTCAAATACAGCTAGTCGGTTTAAGAACAACTTCTAATCGACTAGTTTCTCAACTAGTCGGTCGGTCGTTGTGCTTTGACCGACTAACTGTAAACAGTAAGTTAGGCTGAACAGTGGAAGCTCAACTAGTCGGTCTAAGAAGGATTCCTAACCGACTAGTTTCACAACTAGTCGGTCGGTGAACCTTCTTGGACCGACTAACTATAAACAGTAAGTGAGCTGAAATTGAAGAAGCCATTCTAGTAGGTTCAAGAAGCTTTACCGACCGACTAGATTGCCATCTAGTCGGTTGGTTCTTCTTCTTGAACCAACTAACATGCACAAGAAGCCGCGAATCGAAGCACGAAGCTTCGGGAAAGTTTGAATGGGCTTCTAATAAGATCCTAGCTCTAAGATATGAGCGTTATGAAGATTAAACGTAAGACCTACTCAAGGCTTAACATTCTACGAAAAGAAGCTAGAAGACTATAAATAAAACTTGACGAACAGTCTTTAATCGCTTCAATCGAATCTTCGTGACTTCAATAATGGTCCTTGAGCTTCAACGAAGCTTTAGGCATACAATCACGTGCTTTGAGAAGTCTCGAGACGTCGCTTTTGATGTTCATAGAAATTTGGCGACGATCTCCATAACCGCGCTCACAAAGAGTTAGTTCACGATATTTGTGTTTGTTCATCATCAAAACCCAAAACTGGGGAGTCAATACTCAACACGAGACAGAGAGAGAGAGAGGAGAGAGGCAGACCGGTGTGGCGGGTGAAGCGGTAGCGGTGGCGGCAGGTGCAGCGATGGTCATAGGGGATATCGAACGAGTAGGGTGAGGGAGATGGGGGTGGCGGGATTAGGGGGGAAATTAAGTAGGATTAGGGTAATAAAGTCTAGTTGGTTTGAACATAAACCAACTTGGTTTCAAGGTGGGCCCCTCTGAGTAAGTCACCCACTACTCGGGCCGATCATATTAGCAGCACGGTCTAGTCAAATATTAAAAATAAATGGTATTATAAGTTCAGAAAACTCCCTCAGCTGCTTGTCCGAGTAGAGTATACTCTGGCCGTGTAGACAGAACGCCATTTTTCACCTATGTTGCTGCGCTTCCCTTAGCTCGATCGAGCAGATGGATACTCGGTCGAGTAAGTGGTTACTCGACCGAGTAGGGTCTACTCAGGCCGTATAGACAGAATGTTGATTTCGTCGTTTTTCCTGCGCTCTCTGCTACTCGACTGAGTATGGGTCTGCTCAGGCGAGTCACCTGTAGCTCTTTTTTCCCCAAGCTTGTTCTTCTATTGGCTGCTCTTCTCCTGGCTCCCTTGCCTTCAATACATTGTTTTGCGCGCTCCCCTCAACGTTCAATCTATAGAAGGAGGAACTTGTCAGATTTTTATAATTTTGTATTTTTATAGAATATAAAGCATTTTTATTTGGTTTTTGGATAGATAGAGCAAAAAAACGAAAAAGAAAATCTAAGATATAGAAAGTCGGGTTGCCTCCCGATAAGCACTCGTTTTGAGTCATGAGCTCGACTCCCTCTAGATTTTCAATGAATGGTGAGGTGTTCCTCGAGGAAGTATGTCCCCGCTTGCCCAATTGGCTCTCCCACTATGTACGGCTTTATCCTTTGGCCGTTCACCTTGAACCTGCCGTTCTTCCCTTTAAGTTCTACGGCACACCCCGGAGGTAAACTCACTATCTTGTAGGGGCTGGACAACCTCGATTTTAGTTTTCCGAGGAAGATGCGTAGTCTTGAATTATAGAGGAGTACTTGGTCGCCGACATCGTGGAAAACCACCGTGATGTTCTTGTCATGATAGGCTTTGGTCCTCTCCTTTTATATCTTTGCGTTCTCATAAGCGTGTCTCTGGATTTTGTCAAGCTCGTTGTTGTGCAAGGCTCGTCTCGTGGCGGTGCTCTTGTAGTCAAAGTTCATCTTCTTTACTGCCCAATATGCTATGTGCTCCAATTCTACTGGTAGGTGGCAAGCTTTCCCATACACTAGACTGTAGGGTGTTGTTCCGATTAGGGCCTTGAACATGGTGCAGTATGCCCAAAGAGCGTCGCTCAGCTTGTGGGACCAATCTTTCCTTAAGGCGCTCACTGTCTTCTCTAGGATGCTCTTGATTTCTCTGTTGGACACTTCAATTTGGCCACTTATTTGAGGGTGATAAGCAAGGCCGACCTTGTGATGAACTCCGTATTTCTTGAGCATCCACTCGAACTTCTTCTTGATAAAATGGCTCCCTCCATCACTTATGATTGTCCTCAGGAATCCAAAACGGAGAAAGATTGTATTCTTGAAGAATTTAGCTACTACCCTTGCGTCGTTTGTCGGGGTGTCTATGGCCTCCTCCCACTTCGAGACGTAATCAACGGCGACCAAGATGTACTTGTTACCGTTACTCGACAGAAAGGGTCCCATAAAGTCAATGCCCCAACAGTCGAATAGTTCTATCTCCAAGATGCCCTGAAGGGGCGTTTCATTCTTTTTCGTGATGTATCGCATCCTTTGGCACCTTTCGCATTTTCTGATGTACTCATTCGCATCTCTAAAGATGGTGGGCCAATAGAAGCCACTTTGGAGGATTTTTTCTGTGGTTTTGGTGACCGTTGCATGTACCCTGCATGATTGATCGTGACAATGTGATATGATGGAGGTCGCCTCTTCTTTTGGAATACATCGTCTGATGATCCCATCGGTGCATGTTCTGAACAAGTACGGGTCATCCCAAAAGTAGCTATTGGCATCATGTAAAAATTTCCTCCTCGAATCGGTCGCCAACCCATGCGGGACTATGCCGCTTACCAAGTATTTGACTATATCCGCGTACCAAGGGGCTTCAGAGGAGGTCGTTGCAAATAGCTGCTCGCCAGTGAAGGAGACATCGATCGATAAACTGTCATCCCCATACCTTTGAATCAACTGCGAAAGGTGGTCCGCCACTACATTCTCAGCTCCTTTATTGTCCTTGATCTCTATATCAAATTCTTGAAGGAAGATGATCCATCGTATCAAGTGCGGCTTTGCATCCTTCTTGCTCTATAGGTATTTCAACGCCGCGTGGTCCGTGTGAATAATTACCTTGGACCCCAAGAGATACGATCTAAACTTCTCGATAGAGTATACCACGGCCAGTAGCTCCTTCTTCGTAGTGGTGTAATTCTTTTGAGCATCATCCAGAGTCTTGCTAGCGTAGTATATCGCATGAAGCTTTCCTTCTTTTCTTTGGCCAAGAACGACTCCCACCGCTTGGTCACTAGCGTCGCACATCAGCTCAAATGGTAGATTCTAATCTGGCGGTTGTATAATTGGTGCTGAGATGAGGGCTTCCGTTAACCTGTTAAAAGCTAGCAAGCAGGCATCAGAAAATACAAAAGGAGTGTCCTTAGCAAGGAGCTCCGTGAGAGGGCGAGCAATGCTAGAGAAATCCTTTATGAAGCGATGTTAAACCCCTGCATGCCCTAGAAAACCACGGATACCCTTAAGGTTAGTGGGAGGTGGTAGGTCCTTGATGACTTCAACTTTGTCTTTATCAACCTCGATTCCCTTAAAGGTGATGACATGGCCAAACACAACTCCTTCTGTTACCATGAAATGGCACTTTTCCCAATTTAAGGTCAAGTTATTGTCATGGCACCGTTCTAAAACTTTAGACAAATTGGCTAGACAAGCATCAAATTTGGTGCCATAGATAGAAAAGTCGTCCATAAAGACTTCCATTATATTTTCGAAGAAATCTGAGAAAATAGACGTCATGCACCTTTGAAATGTTGCAGGTGCATTACATAATCCAAATGGCATTCTTCGGTAAGTGAATGTGCCATATGGACATGTAAACATTGTCTTTTCTTGGTCTTCTCAATGAAATGTGATTTGGAAGAATCTGGAGTATCCATCGAGGTAACAAAAGTATTTATGCTTGGCTAGTCGCTTAAGCATTTGATCAATAAAGGTAGTGGATAATGATCTTTTCTGGTGGATTTATTTCCTATAGTCTATACATATGCACCAACCAGTGACAGTTCTAGTGGATATTAATTCATTCTTGTCGTTCCTTACAATGGGCATGCCTCATTTCTTGGGGACAACCTGAACGGGGCTAACCCATTTACTGTCGAAAATGGGATAGATAATGTCGGCCTCTAGTAGTTTCAATACCTCCTTTTTCTATACCTCCTTCATGTGGGATTTAATCGCCTTTAAGGCTCAATAGATGTAGCTTCCTTATCCTCAAGATGGATTCTATGGGTGCATATGATTTTGCTAATACCTTTTAGGTCGGCAATGCTATATCCTATCACCTTCCTATGGGCTCTAAGGATTTTGAGGAGGCTTTCTAGTTGTGGCTCGATGAGAGCTGCGTTAACAATGATGTGATAAGTGGAGTTCTTTCCTAAGAATGCATATTTTAAGTTGGCAGGAAGAGGTTTTAGTTCTAACTGAGGGGGCACTGCACCTGCATCATCGCTTGCTTGTGAGAAGGATGCATCCTCAACTGCCCGTTCAGACGCTTGAAATTCTTTGTTGGCAGATTTATAGGATGAACAGGGTGACGATGGTGCGTCGTGGTAGACGTCTGCGGAATCTGTTTCTATATGGATTTGTTCTATAGTACACCTGTCAGCTGAGGTAAAATATTCAGGTATGCATGCACTATCAGGTGTAGAGCTAAGAAAACTTCCCTGATCGATGTCGCTCTGGAAAGGTCCGGGGTCTGTGTATTCCTCGCAGACGTAGTCTTCACATGTCGCAGTCTGTGAGATATTATCATCGTAGAAGCGTAGAATGTTGCCCTCGTACTGCACATAGACTCCATCAGCAATGGGGACGCCATCCAAGGCTTCTGCATTGTGGAAGGCATTTCCGATAAAGACTGAAAGTTCTTGAATGACTGGGTCCTCTGTTGGGAACTCTACCGGACCATTGGTCCCTACATCAGTTACCATGCTTTCTACTATGCTTAGCAACTGGGATTCTTCTAATGGTTCAAACTGGCGAGTCTCCCCCCAATATGCGTCAGCTAATACAGCTTCAAAAGCCTTATGGGACATAATGCCCCCTTCGAAGCTTATGTGGATGTCGTCCTCAATGATACCTGCATCCGAAACATTATTCATTATATGATCTATAATCATTTGCTGATTTTCGTTACCTGCCACGTAGGTTCCTACTCCGATGAATCGGACTGCATCAAGCAACTCTTTTGTTGTGCTTTCGACCATGGCACCGTCCATGCACGGGTACTGAATTCCATATGTATGATATGGAGAGGAACAAATCTCTTCCAAGTCACTATCAGATTCTGTGCTCTATTGTACTTGCATCACCATCTCTATCATGTTTGATTTCTTAAGAATAATTATTGACTGGAGAGGAGAGTTAGTAGCAAAATAATAAATGAGAATAAAAAGGAGGGAAAGATAGGAAATGAATAGAGTTGCTAGCAAATTCATCAAAATAAAAATAAACTGAGTAACAATGTAACTGTCCTTGGCAACGGCGCCAAAAACTTGACGCGCCCAGAACTTACACCTAAAAGCCAACTGATGGTGTTATGGTCACCAAGCGCTGTATGGTTCCTAGGTGTCGATTCTGGGTTCTATCCGCAAACGGACGGTGTCAAATTATAGTATAAAAGATTTTCAAATCGCACAGAGATAGTGATGGTGTATTGGGTCTCAGAATATTTCTAAATCTCATAAAGAATTAGCAGTCGGTTGGAAGGTTGTTTGTTTGATGTTGTTGGTTCAATATAAGGAAACTAGGGCCTTAGGGATCACCGCTAGGATCATCAGAGGTCGATGTTAAGCTAGGGTTCCTAAGTTTCATTGGGTTTATGGGGTTGGTCTCTCAGCTCGTACCACTCTTGTGGATCGAAGCTTTGAGGTACTTTGATGGCTCTCATAGACGCAATGACGGTAGCCGTCAAATTAGTGATATAGTTCATCGGTAGATCCCCTTAAGGCATGAGCCGGGCATGGTCACGAGCCTTGGTTGGATCCACTAACTCTCTAATTAAATCCTTAGGATAATGCTTAAGTTAATCAATTTCACAGACCGTGGACAAGATCCCAGTACGAGTTCTCCTTGGGATTTGGCTGGATCAACCAAAGTACTCCCCTTTTATTCCCAACACAACCTAAAAATCCTAGCTTTACATCTTTTTCCTAAGATCCTAGGGCTAACCCATCAGCCCTAGATAAGACTACTCAGACATGGCGAATAAAAGAAAGAAAGATGCGATTTTTAGATATGAATTCATTATAGTAATTAGAGAAAGTGAGAAAGTTGAGATTTTTACGTACCGAAAGCAAGTAGCGCAATAAACAATAATAAGAAAGTCAAGATCCAGAGATTCCATGCAATAACAAGTAATAAAAATGTAGTCTTTACTTCTTCGGCACAATATCTCCAAAAGCTAGATCTAAAACTCTCAATTAAAACTCAAACTTAACCTTAAAAAACTCCACGTAAAAAATCCCTAAAAAAGTCTGGAAAACATCGGCTTAAGGAGTTTTTACAAGAAAAACTCAAAATCTTGAAGTTTAGGGCCCACTTGTCACTGGCCACATCGGCTGCTCGACCGAGTAGGCGGCTGCTCGGTCGAGCAGACACCTTGACGTAAACCATGCTGCTGCGCTGCTTGCAACGGATGCGGGCTATTCGGTCGAGTATCCCGACTGCTCGGTCGAGTCGTCAGTGGATCAGAACTTCTCAACAAATTGTCGTTATGTCAACTCGGGTCGAGTAGGTCCTGCTCAGTCGAGTCGTCAGGAAGCCTTGATTCTTCATCCAAAACCTCGCTCTGTCTGCTCGGGTTTAGTAGACACCTACTCGGTCGAGTCGGATGTCTGATGGTAGAAGCTCGAAGATGGGTTGACTCGGTCGAGTCACCTCTCTGCTCTATCGAGTTTCTTGTGCTTATCTCCTGGCTGAATCCGCGTGTCAGCTCGACCGAGCAATAGAGTGCTGCTCGGGTCGAGTCGCCTAGGAAAATGGCTGTGGCCTTGGCTGTTGCTCCTTTCTCTCGATCGCTCCTCCTCCTCTCCTCCTACCTGCTTCCAAACCACGGCAAACTCTTGCGGAGCCTTGCCTATGATGTCCTGGATGTGCTGGATGTGTCCGCATCCCAAATCAGCGCCAAATCACTCCAAAATTCCTGAAAGTACAAAAAGCTATACGAGACTCGGATATGGCATTAGAAGCGCGTATATGTATGAAAATAATGGATTTGGATGCGAATATGATATGGAATGAAATGAAATGATGCTATACAAGATGGAAAATATGGACACATCAAAATCCCCCAAGCTTACCACTTACTCGTCCTTGAGGAAGACGATTACAAGGCTCATCGAGCGATAAAAATAATAAAGAAAAATGGAAGAGATAGGGGATGGAGGGGAGCGCTAGAATATTCAGTCAGATCTTAAGCCCAAGCAACATATTATGACACTTGGAGTAATAAACCACGTGCTAAAAGGAATTTCAAGTCTTAGCTAATCACATGGCTTGCAAGCATTAAAGACAAAGACATGGATCTCCTAAAATCATGCCGTCAACTCATATCAACATCGTGCAATTCATATTGTCTAGTAAAAAAAGAGTTGGCAACACACTTTTCAAATTTATTATTGGAGACGAAGTGTTGTTAGTAGAATCAAATTTATTCTTGGAGGGAAATTTACCTTTGCGAAAGAAGCGTTGGAACTTCTTCGCCATTTGAGCCATCTCCTCCAAGTCCATCTCATTTTCTGATTCTTCACTATCGGAGGATCAAGAATTAGCTTTGAATGCTAATGCTTTCTTCTTGGCCTCCAAAGGGTTCATCATAGCTCGAATCTTCAATCGGTTCTCCCGTCTTACTTCGTAAGACATAAGAGTACCGATGATATTTACGACTGTGTAATTCTTCATGTCGTTGACCTCCTCAATGGCGATAGCTCTTCGTTTCCATTTGGAGGTAAGTTTACCCAAGCGCTTCGAGTTCATTGGTGATGTCGGTAAAACGTCCGTACATCATTGCTATGCTCTCATTATCATGCATGTGAAACATATCGAAATTTTGCATAGCAACATATAATTTAGATAGTTTTACCTTATTCGTTCCCTCGTGGGTAACGACTAGATGGTCCCAAATTTGATATGCACTCTTAAAGTGCATATCTTGTTGAACTTATCCGGGTCCAATGCACAATGAAAAGAGTTCAATGCCTTAGCATTGTTGACTTCGGCGGACTTCTCGGAAGGCATCCATTTGTCATAATCCCCTTCGGAGGGTTCGACGTATTCATTGTGGAGTGTTCTCCAAAGAGAAGCACTCCTCAGAAACGTCTCCATCTGGCATTTCCAATATCCGAAGTTCATGCCATTGAAACACATAGGACGAACCGTTGATTGTCCTTCGAAGACGGTGGATGCTCTATCACGGTTGTGATTGTTGTACAAAGTCCGTGGAGGAACTTTGTTGTTGTTGGATGCCATAGTTATAAACTAATGCTCTGATACCAATTGTAAGGTCCATGGCTATGAGAAAAACAATAGAAAGGGGGTTGAATAGTGTTTATGTAATTTAAAATTATAATTACATCAAATTAAATTCATAACCAACAATAAGTGCGGAATGAAAATAAATACTAAAAATGAAACAATGCAAACACAATGATGTTTCAAGGGTTCGGTTTACCAAAGTCAACTCCCGACCTGTTCCCGGTAATCCTACGTCCCTTCCACCCGGATACCACCGGATACTCAAGTTAGAACCCTAACTTGACGTTTCCTTAAAACCCACTTGTAGTAACCCTACAAGTGAAATCGAAGTACACTCGATATCTTTAACTCCCACAACTTGGGAGCAAGCAAACCACTCTCACAACCTGAGAGTAAATCAAATAACGAAAGTTATGAAATATGAAATACAACACTTACAATCACCTATACCTTGAAGTAGAACTTGAAGAAGAGTGTGTTGTGTGTTGATGTCTCTCTTGGAAGAGAGGAAATCCCTTTCTCTTGACTGCACCAAATGCCTACAGGATTTCTCATTGGTTCTAGGTTGCAGAGCAAGAGATTGAAAGATAAGAATTCTAGGTCTTTGGGATTTTGAGAGCCTAGATCAATGAATATAGAAAGCTTGAATGTTTGAGCAAATGATTCTCAAGTGAGTTAACCTCTCAATGGAACAGTAGAGGCTGCCTTTATAGTTTTCTCAAAACCCCCAAACAAAATTCCCAAAACCCCCTTTGAAATCTGTGGAGAAAAACCCAACGGATAGAATTTGCGCACACGGTAGTCGACTGTCGAACAAAACACAGTCGACTACTGCACTATGTCAGAGGGTAGGTGAGAATTCAAACGGTAACTTACCACATGGACAGTCGATTGATGAAGAGAAGATAGTCGACTGTAAATCCAACAGGCGACTATAATTCCTTCTACAGGTGACTGGCCGCAATCAGGGTAAGTTGAGAAAGTTTCAGAAAATTCTGGGAAGACAGGACATGCGACTGATGAAGAGAAGACAGTCGACTGTAAATCCAACAGGCGACTGTCACTAACCCTGACATTTTCCATAGAGTTGAGTCTGCAGAGAAGCTCAAAGACAGACGACTGTTGATGCATTGACAGTCGACTGTGCCATTGGACAGTCGACTGTTAATACAACATCAGTTGACTGGAACTAGAATAAGAAATATTCCCGAGAGCAAGTCATGCAGCAGAATCATGGACATGCGACTGTGCCTTGGACAGGCGACTGAAAATACAACAGCAGTCGACTAGCCAGGTGAAACTGGAATGATCTTGGGATGAAGATAGACAAGCAACTGATTAACAAATCACAGTTGACTGTCTCTTGGACAGGCGCTTGTGAAATGTACAGCAGTCGTCTGAAAGAGTTAAAGCTTAGAAAGCCCAAAAATCAACTTATGTATGTGCATAACAGGCGACTTTAGAACAAAACACAGTCGACTTTTTCTAGACAGACGATTGTAAATCGTTAAGCAGTCGACTGTTAAAATCACAACATGCACATTCTTGAGAATAATGAATTGGAGTCTAAGGAAAATTGATCTAATGATTTCTTAAGACTGAAATGAAGATGTGTGTGTGCTCCAACATAGTTATACTTTTAAGCTACATACTAGAAGAGAAAAAGAAGATTACATTTGAAGAACTCTATCTTCTATCCAAAGTATGAGCTTGAAGTCTTCTAGGAGCTTCAATCACCATTTTTGATCATCCAATCCCCTTCTCTTGCTTTCATTGATCTTTGAGGGTCATCCATTGCTAATTAATCTTCAAGATATGCTTAGGCAATGGATTAACTGCAAATAGGGGATTAGTCACAAGTATTCATGTTTGCTCATCATTAACACCAAGTAGGGACAAGTCCAATACTCAACGATCCATTGTCAATTGATCGTCATGATAAGCTTAGGCAATGGATTAACTGCATGGAGGGGATTAGTCAAAAGTATCTATGTTTGCTCATCATCAAAACCAAGTAGGAAGAAGTCAAATACTCAACAAACTTTAGATATTGGTTTTTGGTATCCTTGTTGCACATCATTTGATCTTGTTGGATATTGTGATGCGGACTTTGTGGGAAGTAGGACCGATCGTTAGAGTACTACAGACACTTTCCAATTACTTGGTATGTCTCTAGTTTCTTGGTTCTCCAAGAAGCAAAACTCTATAGTAGTGAGTACAACCGAAGTCGAATATGTTTCGAAGGGGTGTTATTGTACTCAAATTCTATGGATGAAAACCCCTCGGAGATTACGGTCTTACTGTCCAACCAACAACCATTTGGTTTGATAATAAAAGTGCTATAAATCCCTCTAAAAATCATGTTCTACACTCTAAGACCAGGCTTATCGATCTTTGTCATCACTTTCTTAGAGATCATGTTGATAAGAAAGATATCTCTTTAGACTATGTTGATACCGAGAAACAATTGGTGGATATTGTCACCAAACCCTTATATCAAAAACAATTTTGTTTTATTCGAATGGAATTGGGAATTATGTCCATAGTTGAGCATTAGCACGCTTATTCATGTTGGGAGATGGGTATGCCCTCGAGGCAATTTATCCCTATGCATATGTACATACGTCTTGTTTGAAATAACAATAAGCTGTTTGGTAAGAATTTACATAAGTTAGTAATATTGTAGTCTACATTAGAACTTAGGTAAAGTCCTGAGACTTGATTTGAGGTCAAACAAGTATAGAGATGAGGATCCGATCATGGAGAATTGCTTGACCGTTTGAAGGATAAGTCTAAAGTCGTTCATGGTCATAGATTTTTCGAGAAAAGTATATCGATACATTGGATAGATCACTGTGTCTTTGTCTTCATATAAGTGGTGACGATGATCTCATGGTCGTTCGACTTGGCAAAGTCGGAGACAAAACACATGTGCTCATTGGAGAATATGTTCACCGAACGACCCAACGAGAGTTATCATATGGTTAACATTTAATAATCTGTTAGTGATAACTCTCAGTGATGATATGCAATTTGGTCCTTAGACTTGAGGTCATTGTATGAACTTGTACGTGAACGGTGTCACTTAGATCTCTAACCTAGCTTCGAGGCAAGAACTGTCGAAAGGTCTTTGGTTGGGTGACACTTGAAGCGTGCAAGAAGAGTAATGACCATGAGAGGATTCGTCTCTCCCGTTAATGGGGAGTTAGTGTCGCACGTGTTAGTTCGGTTTTTAGTAAAAACTCTGGCCAAAGTATGTTTGAAGAAGTCCTACATTATTTGACTAAAGATCGATGGAGACTAACCGGTTTTGAGCTATTTGTTGGATGCAACGATCTTGGATCTCTAGTTTGATGATGACAAACGTGTACGAAGATTTTAACGTGTGTGCTAAGTGTGTTTCAAGAATGGCAAAGAGGTAAATATTCAAGGAGAGACCAAGTCAATTTGATGGAGCAAAATTGGTTTTCATGTGCTAAGTTGGACTTTGTCAACATGGAGAGAGATGGAGCCAATTGGAGTTTGCACTAGATCACATTTGCAAAGTTCTATTCCTATTTGTGTTCCTATGAGACCAAGTCAAATCTCCACAATCCCAAATCAACACTAGTCAAATCCCCTCTCCTAGATTATAGGGATTCCATTGATCTAGTCTCAATGCCGCAAAAGCCCTAGAAGAATCCTCCCCTTGCCGACCTCCGTCGAATACCAATCTTTTAGTCTCCCAGTTTCTCTCCCTCGAGCTGCCACCCCTTTATCTGGTGTGGCCCTTGGAAGAGAGCAACCCTAGGCATCCCTCTCTCTATAAGCTAATTTTCCCAAGCCCTAGCAGTTGTCAGCCAACACAAAAATATTTTCCCCAAGCCTCAAACCCTAAGATAGCCGAAATATTCTTCATGTTTTGAAGTCCTTGCCGCAAGCATCTGCACCGAAGCCAAACAAAAGGGGCCGGCCTCCTCTTGTGAAAATTCATGCAAGAAAACGGAAGTGCTTACCAAATTATGCATGCATCAGAGAGCAATCAAAAGGTTAAGTTCTTTTGTTTTTGTTTTCCCCAAGGTAAATAACACGGTTGCTTGTTTGGATGCAGGAAGCAAATCAAAGTATTAAAGTCGATGCAACAATTCCCAAAGTCCATAAGATGTCGATGCAACAATTCCCAAAGTCCACAAGATTTAATTCTTCAAACAGCAATTTCCAAGACCACATGACTTCATGGTTCCAGTCGCAATATTTGCCAAGCAATCAACACTCAGTTAATTGAAGAGAGATGCACTCAATCAAGGCTGAGAGAATTGCCTTCACAGAGTAGAGAGAGAACTAATACCCCATTAAATTGAAGTTTATGTTCCTTTTCTTTTATTATTGAAGAGTGAATCACATTTTGCTTTTCACGGACACGATTTTTGTACAAGGTACAAACAAATTAAAGAGGTGGAACCTGACATCATATATTTCTTCCCATTGAGAATCTCCAAGCATCATTAAGCAAGTGGCATCAATTTGCAAAAGCTAATTAAGGTTAGTGTTTTCCTTGATTAATTAAAGTTGCACTAAGCTTTCTTTTGTGTACAAGGAAAAATAAAGAGTGACAGTTTTGCAAAGGGATGCAAGTAATAAGAATCGAGAGGCATCAAGTGCAACACCCATTGCTGACCGAGAGTTTGGATTACCGAAACACCAATTACATCAAGGGGGATGGTCGAGACTAGCTTGACTATGCAACCAACTTCAGAGGACTTCGACTCATCATCCAGACATTAGATTTGAGGAGTACATCTTGTCAGAGCGTAGCTGACCAAGCGCTGATTGACAGAGACGACTACACAAACACGAACTGAGCTTTTCTGAACTATTTATTCTTTATATTCGTGTATTAGTGTGTTGATCTCTGTAGGGAAAACTTTACCACTTTTGTGTTCTTTTGGTGACTTGTTTAGCCGGGGACTAGACAAGAGGTCTTGACAAGTGGGACTTGTCAAGATAGAGCATTTACTAGGTTGATAGTGTTCTGCACTCGGGGAGTGTGGTACATTCTAGGTGTGGGGAGCAGGGATCTCAGGACCCATTGTAGTTGTACACAAGGAACATATTAATGCTAGTATTTGCTTGGGGGCTGGAGTAGGTCGTAAGACGACCAAACCAGGGTATATCTGTGCGTATTTTGTGATTGCTTCATATTTACCCTGCTTGTGATTATTAATTGTGTGTGATTTCTCGTGGGTTGCACGAGAATTTTTTATAAGCATATTCACCCCCTAGGCTTAGATCCAGATCCAACACTATTGGGGTTGACAATTGACCATACCATAGGCTTGGCTAAGCAACATAGTTATGATGAAGGGACTGAAACTGTGGTATTCAATGTGGACACAGTCAGAGTGATCCCAACAACACCTCAGTCAATGGGTCATTCACATAATTATGATGCCTAAACAAGGACAACACCTGTTGCTCGTGGTCACTGTCGTCTGGGGGTTTCGAGCCCCAACCTGTAGTAGGGTCAAGCTGTAGGGTCTCACACCGAGTAGGATTTGTGTCTTAGTAATTGGAAGATTTAAGGAATAATGCCCTCGGGTGCACGGGAATAATTAAAGTCACAAAGGGTTTGTGACAATGAGTCTATAATAATTAAAACATATTAATGATATGGGATAATTGCATATGATGAAAATAAATTAAATATGTCGCAAAAGGTTTGCAAACATATTTTCGATCGCATTTGAAGCGGTATGCTCAAACGCATAGAAAGGATCCATTCGACAAAACAGGGGTCCAAAAATGTCCCTGACCTGCTGCACAATCTTGGGTCTGGTATAACCCATTAGGGAATGGGGGACCGCTTAAATAGGGTTTATCCTGGTCAAAAACGGCTGGAAATTTCCAGATTCGGTTTTTGGAAGGGGGTCAAATTTGACGATGCATTTAAGGGGGCCAAACGACCTAGGAATTGCATAAAGTTTGTTTCTATGCGTTCACCAAGTAAATCCCTTCGAAACAACATATTGTCTGCCTTCGGGGGATCACTGGTGAGAGAGAAACAATTGCTCAAAGAAAGAATGAATCTGGACTCAAATTTGTCCCGATTCAGCTTTCTGCAGTTTTTTGGGCCTTGGGCCTACTTTGAGACGACGTTTGAGGGGTCAAACATTGTCGGAATTGAGCCTTATTTGCATATATGCCTTCAAAGTTTAGTGCTTTTCGATATGATATATGATATCAATTGCGAAGCTCAACGGCGCGGGATGAATTATTTGCTAAAGTTTGACCTTTGTGGAAGGCAAACTTGAAATTGTTTTTCCTCCATTAACTTTAGTCTCACATTGCTCGTTAGACGAGAAAGGGGGGCCATCTCCCTATATAAATAGGGGCTAACCGCCCCGAAAACATGCACCAAGTCTTCGCTTCGGGTAGCTCCAAAAAGTTTTCAGCACACCCGAACTTAGCCTAATAATTATTCCCTCCTAAAATTCTTACGTTCCTCTATTCGAGTCCTAGCAAGACGGCAAGGAAGTTTGGATCGGATCCAAAGTCTTAGACGGGTCTTGCTCAAGCGAAACTTTCTTCTGTAAGTGGTTGGCTCGGAGACACGGTGTTAGCTCGCCTCGGGACGCGATTCAGCTTGAGAGTAGCGGCTTAGCCCCAACGCGTGTCATGGCTTCAGAGATAAAGAAAAGTTGCTGAAAACGACGATTCGCCCAGAAGCAAAGTGACATGTATGTTTTTATGCTTTCAAATATGTTGCAGTAGTTTAGATCTTTCTTTGGGGTTTGTCAGACACACCCCAAAGACAGTAGATTTTCCTAGCTATAGGTCATGAAACTCTTAGGGCTAACATTAAATAGTTTAATGTATTTTACTTTGTTGTCTATTCTGCTTCTATCGTCTGTCTGACGTAGGACGTGCATAGATTTTATGCCATGAGGGTCCATCAAAACCCATCATTGGTATCAAAGCCTAGGTCTACTTTGATCTAATTTCTGCAAATGATATGATAGCATGCGATGTTTAATAGAAACATGATAATAATATGATATTTAGATTTAATAATTATGTGATAATTATTAAATAAGTTGCATCTTTATTTTATGAGGTAATTTTTTAAGTTGCTTGTTTCTATGCTAATAATTGTGAGATAAATATTAATAATTGTTGTAACTTAATTATGAGATAATTTTAAGTTGCAAGTGTTCATGCTTAAATTTTATGTGATAAATATTTTAGGTTATGCTATTTCTTGTTCATTATATGATAATGCAAGAAAATATTTTAGGCTAACCATGCTTTCTAAAAATTATGAGATAATTTTTTATGGACGTGCTATGTTTTAAAAATTGTTGCAAAAATTTAAATTCCTAATACTTGATTATGGTACTCATCTCCAATAATTATTATTTTAATTGTTCTAATAATAATTTTGAAAAGGCTATGATTTAAATTGTTGCAACTTGAATTATTTAAATCTTTAATACATGATTAGGATATCACGCTAATATCAATTATTCCTTATAGTTGACAATGACATTAATAAAAGTTATTAAACAATCCTAATAATTTTGAATTTTAGGATTCAACTAGTTGAACGGATTAACTAGTTTAATGAAGCCATATTAAATCGATGTTACACATACAAATAATTAGTACTCTTAAAGGATCATGAACCAGTGTCTAGTGTTTTTGTGACAAGTGTTGTGTATCACCCTAACTCGACTGGGGATAGTGATCATGGCCTAGTCAAATCCCTTGGCCGTGTTCCGCTGGATAACAGGGATGGGAATTATTATTATATGAAACCATCGATTACATATAGTCTAATATGTTTAAAATCTTCTTCATGATTAGCAGTAACCCTCCTTGTTTTAGAGGTTGGCAACTATAGGTTCAGTGTTGTAGTTGTATAGCACACTCAAGCTATGGCATGGCTACCTTATGGAAACCAACTTCTTATTACATGTGATGTAGTCTAGACTTAACCCAAACCATCGCGTCATGCATACACCGAGCACCTGCAAAGTTAGGCTTGACACAAAAACAAGGGTCCGACTAGATTAGTCATTGTGATTTGGATGAGCACACTCATGATCATAAGTGGTTAGGGGTAAAAACTTATAAGGGAATCACATATGATGTGATTGATGAAGAGTTATCTACCAATCGCAGAGCTAAGTAATTTGTTGAACACACTCAAGGTTGTGAAGCTCGGGGTGGTTGGGTCCCTTTCCCACTAATTTTAATTTAATTATTAAAATTGATCATTATTATGGCTTAAAATGATCGCTAAAATAGTGGGAGGATATAGTTAGATAAAAGCCATTCTATCTATATTTAAAATTGAACATATGCTAAACTAAGATATTTCTATATTTTACCGCTGGAATCCAAATCATAATATCCTAAGAGAATATGCTAAATGGTCAAGAAGATTGATTAAGGAATATCAACTCAAATTCAATCTGATAGAATAAACTATGTTCTCACTGACATTAAAGTGTTCTTCTTAACACTGGCTTAAGGACAATGACTTCCTTAAAGCCATAGACCCAATATAATTCAATCTGCAAAGTGTGGAACTTCGTGCAAACTGTTTGGCTCAAAGATGACTACATGAGTGGTGCAAGACTATGTATCCCAACCGGATCTTGAGGCGAGCAGCTTATTGAGCACACTCAAGGTTGTAAAGCTCAAGCATTTGGATACATGAGATGCTTGCACAGCTAATATTTGTGTTAGGATGCATAATGTCTAAATGTGATTTAGAAAACAGAAGGCACCAAGGAAAATTCATTGAGAAAGAAAGTTTTATCTATCATAAGAAAAGGCAAAAGTAGGAGGAACTGAAAATGTGACATATTTGATGTCACGGTTTAAAGATAATTGTTATACAAAAGGAATAGATTGTCCCACGTGTTGGAAAAAGGAACAAGTGTTGTTTCTTGGACCACAGAGGGCAGCTAACACATTATGGCGAATGTCGTCACCTTGCTTCTGAAGCATTGTTTCAGTGTGAGTAATTTGTATAACAATATTGTATTAGGAGTTAATACATGAATGCACAAGTTACAGAAAACTTATCTATGGCAAAATAGACTATGCCGTACCGAAGAGGACAGACTTGACAAGTCATATAAAAAGAGGGCTCTTGACCTCTCGTATTGTGAGTCGAAAGATACTTGTGAGTCTTGTCTCAAAGGTATGATGGCCTAAACTCCTTCTGTAAGCCAGTGGGAGAAAGAGTTGGAGAACTCGTGATCTCGTGCATACAGATGTATCCGGACCCAAGTCTTAATTAACATAGATATGTCATTCTTATTTTATTATGACAAGTGTTCTTGATGAAATGCAAGTATAATATAATATAGAACGCAATGACAAAAGTATATGAACTGCTTCGATTAGATCGAAGAGGTGAATACTTAGCTATGTAATTCTTGTGTAAAAGAAAATGAGATTTTCTCTCAGGTTAAGTCTCTTAACACATTGGTGTATTGGAGAGCATGAATCACACTCTGTTAGACATGGTGTGATACATGGAAAGTGACTTTGAGTTACAATCCTCATTCTGGGTTAAGCCCCGGATAATAATCCCTAGGTTCTTGATAAGTTTATGTGATGATCTTATCAATATGATATTCCTTACATTAATCGTTAGGAAGTCAGAGGATTACTCGATCCTCGTGTGACGAAGGAGTCGAGTAAAACATCATAGTTGAGGATGACCTAACAAACTTCCAAGACGCCATTCGGAATGGAGACTCTAAGAAATGGTTTGATGCAATCCAAAAAGTTCCTTGCACTTAAATAAGGTATGGACCTTAGAAGACGTGCCCAAGGGAAGTGTTCCCTTTGTCTGCAAGCGAATCTTCAAGACAGAAGATTAGTGAAGATGGAAATTAATGAAGTACAAGTTATGCTAGTTAAGAATGGTTATCATCAAAGCTCCTATAAATTGATTATGATGATGCTTTCTCGCCACCAGCTGTGTACAGATCTATTCGGATCAAACTCGATGTCAATGCTCATGATGACCATGAAAACTAAAATATGCATGTAAAGTCTATTTTCTAAATATGATTTAGAAGAACAAAATTATTTGGATCAACCAGAGAGTTTTCAAGGTCAGTATGAGTGAATAAAAGGCATGTGAGGCATCAAGGAGCCAGAACATATGTTTTGATAAAGTGGTCAAAGAGTTTGACACTTTATCAGAAACGATTATAAGCAGTGCGGATGACCAGTGAGAATTTTGGAGCATTCTTGTAAGGTACGTAAGGGATATTGTCTCAAGTAAGGACGATGAGCTGGATGAGATCCAGGAAAGACAAATGTTATGGATTCCAAAAGACAAATGAAATTATTTGGATGTGATTCAAATGTATGGTCTAGCATGAACATAGAAACTCCTTAAGTCTATACGAAAGACGTTTTAGCAGATTCATTCACGAAGGTTCTACCACATAAAGTCTAGAGAGACTTATGGGTAAATGCGATATGAGATACCGGGAGAAATGGGCTTGCGTGCAATTGGGAGATGTTGGGAGATGTGTATGCACTCGATGCAATTTATCTCTGTTTATATGTACAAATGTCCTGTTCGAAATAACAGTAAACTGTTTGGTAAGAATTTACCTAAGTTAGTAATAATGTAGTCTACATTAGAACTAAGGTAAAGTCCTGAGACTTGATGCAAGGTCAAACAAGTATCGAGATGAGGATCTCGATCATGGAGAATTGCATGACCGTTTGAAGCAAAAGTCTAAAATCATTTGTGGTCGTAGATGTTTCGAGAAAAGGATATCGATACATCAGATAGACCAATGTGTCTTTGTCTTCACATGGAGTGGTGACGATGATCTCATGGTTGTTCGACTTGGAAAATTCGGAGACAAGACACATGTGCTCATTAGAGAATGAGTTCACTGAACGACCTAAGGAGAGTTACCATATGGTTCACATTTACTAATCTGTCAATGAGAACTCTCAGTGATGAGATGCACATTGGTCCTTAGACTTGATGTCATTATACGAAAATGTACGTCAACGGTGTCACTTAGATCTCTGACCTAGCTTCGAGGCAAGGCCTGTCGAAAGGTATTTGTTTGGATGACACTTGAAGTGTGCAAGGAGAGTAATAACCAAGAGAGAATTCATCTCTTCCATTAATGGGGAGTTAGTGTCGCACATGTTAGTTCGGTCTTTCGTAAAAACTCTGGCCAAAGTATGTTGGAAGAAGTCCAACATTATTTGACTAAAGATCGATGAAGACTAACTGGTTTCGAGCTTTTGAGGTTGACAATTGACCATACCCTAGGCTTTGCTAAGCGACATAGTTATGATGAAGGGACTGAAACTACGGTATTCAACATGGACATAGTCAAAGTGATCTCGATGACACCTTAGTTAATGGGTCAATCACGTAATTATGATGTCGAAACAGGGACGACACCTACTGCTCGTGGTCACTGTCATCTATGGGTTTTGAGCCCAACCTGTAGTATAGTCTGGCTATAGGGTCTCACACCGTGTAGGATTTGTGTCTTAGTAATATGAAGATTTAAGGAGGAGTGCACTCGGGTGCACGGAAATAATTAAAGTCATAAAGGGTTTGTGACAATGAGTCTATATAATTAAAAGATATTAATGATGTGGGATTATTGCATATGATGCAACTAAATTAAATATGTCACAAAAGGTTTGCAAACATATTTTAGATCGCATATGATATGGTACGCACAAATGCATATAAAGGATCCATTCGACAAAACGGGGTTCTAGGAATGTCCCAGACTGACTGCACAAGCTTGGGTCTGCTACAACCAATTAGGGAATGTGGGACCCATTTAAATAGGGTTTACCTTAGTAAAAAAACGGCTGGAAATTTCCAGATTCGATTTTTGGAAGGGGGTCAACTTTGACGACACATTTAAGAGGTCAAACGACCTCGGAATTGCAAAAAGTTTGTTTCTATATGTTCACCATGAAAATCCCTTCGAAACGACATATTGTATGCCTTCGGTGGATCACTGGGAGGAATAAACAATTGCTCAATGAAAGAATTAATCTAAACTCAAATCTATTCTGATTCAGCTTTATGCAGTTTTTTTAGCCATGGGCCTACTTTGAGACGACGTTTGAAGGGTCAAACGACGTCGAAATTGAGCCTCGTTTGTTTCTATGTGTTCACAGTTCAGTGCTCTTCGATTTGATATATGATATCACTTACAAAGCTCAATGGTAAAGTACGAATAATTTGCTAAAGTTTGGCATTCGTTGAAGGTAAACTTGAAATTGGTTTTCATCCATTAACTTTAGTCTCACATTGCTCGTGAGACGAGAAAGGGGGACCGGCTCCCTATATAATTATGGGCTAACCCCCTTGAAAACATGCACCAAGTCTTCGCTTCGGGTAGCTCTGAAAAGTTTTGAGCACGCCCGAATATAGACTAATTATTATTCCCTCCTAAAATTCTAACGTTCCTCCGTTCGGGTCCTAACAAGATGGCGAGGAGGTTTGGATCGGATCCAAAGTCTTAGACGCGGGTCTTGCTCGAGTGAAACTTTCTTCGGTAGGTTGGCTCGAAGACGCGGTGTTGGCTTGCCTCGGGATGCGGTCAAGCTCGGGACATGGTTTGGCTCGGGAGAAGCGGCTCAGCCCCAACGCGGGGCATGGCTTTGGAGATAAGGATAAGTTGATGAAAACGACGCTTTTCCCAGAAGTGAAGTGATGGGTATGTTTTTATGCTTTCATATATGTTGCAATAGTTTAGATCTTTTTTTGGGATTGGTTAGACCCACCCCAAAGACAATATATTTTCCTTGCTAGGGTTCACGAAAATTTTAGGTCTGACATTAAATAGTTTAACGTATTTTACTCTGCTGCCTATTCTGCTTCCATCGTTCGTCTGACGTAGGATGTGCATAGATTTTTTGCCCTGTGGGTCCATCAAAACCCATCAATTCATGCACATACACAGCTTAAACATTGTACCTAGCATATATATATTGCTCACCGTTTCATGTCATGATTGGCTATTTCATCTATTGTATGTGCATACATGTTCATCATTGATATCAGTGAGTATTGATGAGTATTTGATATGAACCATGATATACATGCTAGAAACATTAAAAATGATTGTGATGATGGCGTTTCAAATTAGTAAACAATCCACATACTTGAATAATGAACGATTGAGTGTAATTTGTTTGCATGCTAAATTGCTTGAATTTAATAAGTTGATTGATTTATATAATTAATAGAGATATATGATTGGTGTTTAGAGATTAAAGAAATTGAAACTTGGATTGTCTTCACATTTTTGTGTACATAATTCTCCTTGGACAATTTAGTAGTAGGAGTCGAATATGTCAATGCCTTCATGTGTCACTATTCTAAGACACCAATATTGTAAAATTGAAAGAAAAAGGAAAATAAACAAAAATAAAAAAGAGTATTGGCATAAGAAATAAAGTAAAAAAATTACAATATCTGCCAAATTCTTTTGATACCGGGGGCTAGTAACCAGATTTCAGGGGTTTGTTGAGCAATACAAATGACATATGGTAGATGATGAAACCACTTAGCGCACCTCAACTCCAAAGGATTCGAAATTTAACATCATGGTCTCCTATGTTAGGCGTCTCCCTAAAATATGCTTCATACTTACTCCAAAGGGATGAAAGTTCACAAATTGTCTAAGCCAATTTTAGGACTTGGCTTCTTGGTCTCAAAGCATTTTCCAATTGTCAAAGTATTTTATATGATGATATCTCCTCATTATTTTTGTGTAATGATCATATGCTTTCAATGCTCATGACATTATTCATAATTTGAGTTCAGGGGGAGATAACATTAATGTGATCATCATTGTCAATTTCGTATTTCTTTGATATGCTACCATTATTTCATATCACTTCCTTAACTACCTCAATGTTATTGGTACCTTTTCAATTAATGACAAAAGGGGAATAGTAGAAAAATTAAGAAAAAAATTAAAGTGCAACGTGTAAGGGGGAGAGATAGACATTGAGATGCATGGTTTGTGGGAGAGCTTCACATATTTCATGAGAGCACATAGATATGTGGAGCATTATAGTAGGTTCATGATCTTCTGCACCATATGACTTGCTCTTTATTCATATATATCTTAATTTTTCTATGCTTGTTTGCCATCATCAAAAAAGGGGGAGATAGTCGGCCTATGTTAGCTCACTAAGGTCAAACTTAATTTTGATGATGTCAAACAAGTCTTATGGGTCTAATATCTATCTAGTGAGTTTCAGGTCTAACGAAAGTCAAACAGACTAAATATATGCAAATCAGGGCTTGCACAGCCAGCATGTCAGCTGGCACGGCCGTGCATATCAGAAAGGCTAGTGCCAAAGAAGTGCCAAAGTGTCACGGCCATTCAGGAGCTAATATGGTCATGCTAATTGAAACAATAACTTTGCAACATACCTACAAGAGCTGATATAGTCGTGTTGAGTTTCACATGACCATGTCACAATTACAAAATATTGGCTATTTTATGAACAGAGTCGACACGGCTATGCAGATTTCCACACGGTCGTGTCACAATTGCGAAAATTAGGAAAAAACAACCATTCACTTGACACGGCAGTGTAGATTATCACATGGTCGTGCCATATTTGCGAAGATTATGAAGAAGCCAATGTTCACCTGGTATGTCCGTATAGATTGGCACATGGCCGTGTCAGACATGCTAACATTCTGAATTGTCTAGGTTTGACCAGTCAAATGCCCATAGTTGACTTCCTATGATGGCTTGGAGTTATTATTGAATTTGAAAACCTATTCTTTTGGGAGTTTCCAATTAAAAGAGATTTATTCAAATCAAGGGATTTTGATTGAAGATTTGGAGAATAAATCAAGGTTTAAGGATTCTAATTGATATGGAATTCTAATCCTCTATAAAAGAGAGAGAGCCATTCCTTAGAGAAAAAAGCATCATAGCCAAAATTTCCAGAGATCCCTCATCCTCCTTACTAGCAAAAAGACTTCTTATCCATCCCAGCTTCAAGAGTTGATCCAGAAAGAAGAGGAAGACAATTTGCAGACACGAAGCTGAAAAGTTGATGTCGTTCTCTACAAATGTCTGAATCAAGCATGGTTTACGCCTACATGATCATCACGATATGATCTACACCACGGTGATATTTTGCTGAATTTATTCTACGTATTTGATCAGTTTTGGTGTGAGAGTGTATTTGTAGAATAGCTTCATTGAGGAGCTATCTTTGAGCGTTAATTTATCAAATGATATTTTGTACGGTTTGATCACCACCTAGAAGTGTGATCAAGGTGTTTCTTTTTTGGTTATAAAGGGGGTTTGAAATCCTCTAGGTTGTGGTCGGAGAAGAGGCGGAGAGCGTAGGCAGGGAGCCACTGCGTTGAAATATTTGTGCTTGCATAACTCTGATTGGTTGTGATTATTTAATTTGTGCCATACACCATATTCATCCGCGTCTAGGGTGTTTTTCAGTACTGCATACGTGAAATGGCACAATTGATCGCGCCCCGGATATACACCCGGAGAACGATTGTAGTTTTACCGCAAGCGCACGGTCAAGTGGCAAGCGGGTATCGAACACGAGGAGGTAGTGTTGGCTCCAATCTATCCTAGGTTGGTTTGACTACGAATATTTTATTGGTGGAGATGGTTATGGAATGATATAATGGAAATGGTGGTGGATGTCGGTGTCGGTGATAAAGAAGTCGGATAAAGTGTCGATTCAAATTTAATACAATAAAAGAGTCTAGAGCTAGGGAATCCCCACTACGGATCGTCATACATCATTGTAAATAGTGAATCTCAATATTACTAGGATTGTGGTGAGGTGAACTAGTCGTAACTGAATTGAGAACCAAGCTCATGCTCTCGCGCTATTGCCGGTCTATAGCAACCCTAGGATAGGGCCCAATCTCTTGCAAACCCTAGCCTAAGCCACTAGCATTAGGATCGACATCATCGTTCAATCGCCCCTCGAGCCCACTCTCGTGCAAACTCGAGTTACGACCTAGGTTGTGATAGTTCGTATTCGTCCAATCTCTTGCAAACGAATATGGATATAGATTTATAATAAAAATCCTATCTTTGGTCCAATCTCTTGCAAACCAAGTCTAGAGAATCTCTATTATAAACGTAAATCGAATATCTAGGCCTTCCCATCGATTAGAATCCAATCTCTTGCAAACCCCAATCGATGAAAATCCCTAGCTATCCGTAATAAATCGATCACAACCTAACCTCCTAGCAATTCTAGCAACATAGAGATTCATTCATCACAAATCTGAAATTAGATCAATAGGGTTCATCCCCATGCCCTAGAACATCGATTCTACTCAAGCATAGCAATAACGATATGAGAATCAACAAAAATCATTGCGTGCATACAAAAAGATAGAAAAAACAAAGATTCAAATGACAAGAACAAAATACTTAGCTTTGATGAAGATCTTCAATCCAAATACAAGCTTTTTAGATCCAAGAGGGGGCCTAGGGCATGGCCTAACCTCTAAAATAATCACTAAGAAAGCATCATGGGAACCCCCTCTAATGGTGGCTACAAACCCCTTATATAGTCTCCCAAAACCCTAGAAAATAACCCTAGAAAACCCCTCAAATTCGTGCCCAAAAACAGCCCAAACCGCAACTTAAAATCCGGGCCCGCCGTCGACTCGGCCGAGTGGAACATGTGACTCGGCCGAGTGGAAATTCCAGCACTGCAGTGTCAACTTGCAGAAATTCTCCAGATTTCATCCGACCTCCGATTGGTGCGTTCTTGGTGGCGTTGGAACCGTCATGAAGTCTACTATCCATAAAAAATATGAAAAAAATAATTTGATTGCTAAAATGATAGCAGATTGCAAAAGAGTGGGAGGCTGTCTGAAAATCTGGGCGCTACGTGTCCTCGGCATCACTCGGCGGAGCGGTAAATGTCACTCGGCAGAGGGGCTTTTGGTACTCAGCCGAGTCGGAGCTCATAGTCGACTGACGGATTACAGTAAGTCTGGTCTTTTGGATGCCGTCTTTCGTGTGCCACTCGGGCGAGTGGTGTCTCCTTACTCGGCCGAGTGGGATGTCGTCACTCAGGCGAGTGCACGCTAATCTTCAAGTAATTTCGTGTCCGATCTGGTCGGCCGAGCGGGCTTCTTTGCTCGGCCGAGTGACTCCTTCACTCGGCCGAGTGACATGCTGAAAATGCCCAATCTTTATCATTTCGCTTCCTCGTTGCTCCTACGACGTTCTTTCTTCTTCCACTCGTCTTCTATCGCTGATAGGTCCTCAATAAGTCCATGAGCGATGCTCCGTTACACGTGCAAGTACTTTAAGCTCATTTTTGCTCCCAATTGCTCCATATTTCATGAAATCCGACAAAAACAAGAAATAGTGAAAAGTAACACAATATCGTCGAATACTCGTGAAAATCGCAATATAAGCAATCGAAATGGCATGCAAATATGCAGAAAAAATGTGTAAAATATGGACCGATCAAAATCCCCCAAGATTACCTCTTACTCGTCCTCGAGGAAGATAAGTAGAGAGACGAACTCGGGAGATGAAAATAAAGAAAATGAAATGAAAAAGAAAGAACATGAGGTGGAAGGGGTCGCTAGATTCTTCTCTCAGATCTCAAGCCATAAGCTACACATCACGATAACTTGGAAAATACAAATCGCATGCTATAAGTATTTCATATCTTACATAAACATGGTACTTGCAAGCTTTTAAGAACAACAAAAGAGATTCTCTAAATTCATACAATCAATTCATGTCCACGTCACGCATTTCATAGGATTTAATATACAAATGTTGGCGATGCACTTTTCAATCAAGAGTTATAACTGAAGGATATAAGAATCACACCAAGCATGCAATAGAGAATGGAATAAGAGACATGGCATTCACATATTTACATCGATTCATAAGAAATCTCCATAACTAAAGTATTTTGCTAAGTTTTAGCATTAGCAAACTTCCCCATTCGTGCACCTCTCCACTCTAATGTCGTACTCACTCATATGGTCAAACGAGTTCACCTCCCCAAGCTTAGCTTGAGGCATCGCATCTAAAGGAATACGATAGTGGAAAATGTGATTTTTGCCTTGGTTTTCCCAAGTGTTTTGTGGCTCCAATAATGAGATAGAGAAACATTTTTATTTTTTTTTCTATTTGAACATTTTGTTTCTCATTTTTCTTTTTGGATTTTTGTAGGAGCTATATGATTTGTATTTTTGGCTTTTGGCTCCTTTTTGGCCTTTTGGACTTTTTGGAGCTAACTTTTCTTATGTAGGGATTTTTTGGGAAATAGATGCGATATAAGTAGCTTTAAGAGGTGAACTCAAGTGACATGTAGAGAATAAAAAGATATATGTGGAGAAGGAAATAATGTAACACTCGGTTCACTATAAGATGTGAACGAACGGTTCAATAAAATAATACTTCAACTAAAACTCATATGTAAACATGGATATTCTCAATCATTTCAATAAATAGTGAAGTCAAGCAGTAAAGTTTACAACCATATCAGGCATGCAACAGAAGGTGAACAATAAAACTGATGCTTCAGATATACTAATGATGCGTGAATCTTGGTGCATTTCCAACAAAAGCATACTAAACACTAATCAATACATTCAGCTTCAATTAATATCATGCATTCATATAGAGGAATCATCAAAAGAATATATAAGCAAGCACATGGATAGCAAGACTATGGAATACTCAAAGTAGCATGGCAAGGAATAATAAGCATCGTGATGGTTGGTAAAGCAATAAGAGATATCATCATACAAAACTCATCTAGCGGAAGAAGAGAAAGAAAAATAAAGAAATAAAAAATAAAAGAGAGGAAAGAAAAGAAAAACAAGCACAACAAATGATGCATGAACACACGTAAAAGGAAAATAAGATGGAAAATTCAAAAAGATGATGCAAAATTTTGAAAAATTCTAAAAAAAACCCTAAAAATAAAGTAAAAGTGCAACTAGATGGCATGGAAATGCACTCCCCTAATCTTAAACTTCACATTGTCCTCAATGTGATTATAAAAGGAAAAATATGAGGAACAACGATAAATATGAGGGAGGTGAATGAAAAATGATGAAATGAATGACATGAAATCCAAATGCAACTACATGCACATACAATGATGCATGAGAGCGCTTTCCCCCAAGCTTATACCAAACAATCCTATTCAAATGACTTGACCAAAAATGTCATGGCTTTGCAAAGCGTGATCAAGTCAAACAAATAAGAAAGTAAGGTTTCACTTGAAAGAAATGCTCGATGGTGGTAAGCAAAAGGATGCGGCGTATCAAAATATGAATAGGGCAATTAATATATATAATGGGTTTGGGGTGTAAAATTTTTGTTGCCGTCATAAGAGGTGATATTTATTCAATCAAATCTATACGGTCCCCTCGCTGCTGAGAGGATTCGTGTTTATTGAAAGCATAAAATTTCTACACTACTGGATTGATATCACCTATAGCAAAAGGCGGATCCGGTATCTTTGCCGGTGCAGGCAATTGCTCCAACTACTCCTTCCGTGGCTCTGCCAGATGCGTGTGTCCACGGCCTCCAACGAACTCCAGCAATGCATCCTCCAGCATTCCCACAAGGACTCCACCTGTACCCTGCAGAGAATAGGATGCATCAGTTCGCTGCAAAAAATTCACCCTCGTAATAAAAGTATCCCAAAGAGGATCGTCTATAGAAATATATGGAATAAATAATGGTGGACGATACTTCCCTGGAAATAATCCAATATCCTTACGTGCCGTGATAGCTGTCTCTATGGTGTCTTCTCTATGCTGCTCAGGTAAATCTAAATCATAGGTGTGGACCTCATCAAGATGCTCCTCATCATCGTCAGACTCATCCCAGCGCACCTCTTGATCATATTCATATGCATTCATGGGTGCTAACTCCTCGCTCTCCTCCTCGTATACGTCCCATCGTGCCTCTTGATCATATGTACGTGTATCCTGCAAAAGGTGCAATGAGTCGTAAAAATCTGAATTATAGTAAACATCATACACTGGAGGGAAATCAAAGATAAAGGGCGAAGGAGTAAAGAGATCTCCCTGAAGGGGGGCCAAAAGCTCTGTGGGATAGTCATCTGTGTCAGTGGAAGGATGAGGTGGCTGTGGAAGCTCTAATGGAGGAGGATAGTGCTCGGGATCCTCATGAATGGCTATGTCCTCGTCCCGATGCACGACCTCCTCGGTGATAAGTTCTAGATCCGTGTGTAAGGCCTCCTCGACGATATGCTCTGGCTCGACATGGTGCTCTTTTGCCTTCTCATCAAGTATCAATGCAGGCTCTCTCTGGAATGGTGATGCTGGCTGCTCATGTGTGTCAACTTGTGGGGATGTATCATGTGGAGGGGAATTCTCGCAAGCAATCTGAAAATATAGTCTATCCCCCTCAAGACTGACATGGATGTCCTCCTCAGTTGTTCCTGTAGCTGAAATACGGTTTATAACAAAATTTGCAAATCGTAGCTCAAATGCATCACCTGTTGTAATGCTCTCTGAACCGGTGAACCTCACTGACTCCAAGAGACCCTCCAATAATCTCTGAAATCCATCCTCCTCTGGCTGCACTGGTGGCTCAATTTCTGCTTCCTTCACTGTATCTTCGTCCATCCACTCTTCATATGTAACAGTTGTATAGTAGGATGTGGGATCGACGGCGGCACATTCTGGCTCTGGTAATATGATTGGAGATGCTTCTTGCCCATAAGATGAAGGAACAGAACTGATATCTTTGGGAATCATCACAACCTTAAACATGAGCGCATTCATTTCAAGTTGCCTCTTCACCCATTCTAATAGAAGGTCACCCTTTTCAAGCCCGGCTTGCATTTCAACCTGGTGTGCATGCATCTCATCAAAAAAGATCCTTTGTCTCTCATCAAGCTCGGGCCAGTGCATCTCCTCAAAAAAGTATTCTCCCATCTGAGCACTCTGATCATAATAGTATTCTCCCATCTGAGCACTCTGATCATAATAGTATTCTCCCATCTGAGCAGTCTGATCAAAATCGGTGGTCAACGTAGTGTAATCCATAACACCTGATCAACAAAGATAAATACCTGGAGAAAAATATCAGTGGCACAAAAGAATATAGAAATGATAGTAATCGTGGCGGGGGTGAAAATTTTCTTATTTTTTGTTAAAATTTTTTTTTTGTAGTCTAATCAACCTAATTGTGACAAATTGGCACCCAACGGGAAACACCTCCCCGACAACGGCGCCAAAAACTTGATCGCGCCCCGGATATACACCCGAAGAACGATTGTAGTTTTACCACAAGCGCACGGTCAAGTGGCGAGCGGGTATCAAACACGAGGAGGTTGTGTTGGCTCCAATCTATCCTAGGTTGGTTTGACTACGAATGTTTTATTGGTGGAGATGGTTATGGAATGATATAATGGAAATGGTGGTGGATGTCTGTGTCGGTGATAAAGAAGTCGGATAAAGTGTCGATTCAAATTTAATACAATAAAAGAGTCTAGAGCTAGGGAATCCCCACTACAGATCGTCATACATCATTGTAAATAGTGAATCTCAATATTACTAGGATTGTGTTGAGGTGAACTAGTCATAACTGAATAGAGAACCAAGCTCACGCTCTCGCGCTATTACCGGTCTATAGCAACCCTAGGATAGGGCCCAATCTCTTGCAAACCCTAGCCTAAGCCACTAGCATTAGAATCGACATCATCGTTCAATCGCCACTCGAGCCCACTCTCGTGCAAACTTGAGTTACAACCTAGGTTATGATAGTTCGTATTCGTCCAATCTCTTGCAAACGAATTTGGTGGGCTCCGAAAGGTGCTTCTCTCAAGCGCAAGAGTCCGTTCAAGTAGTAAATCCTGGGAGTCCAGGTGTCGAATCCTCGGGAGAATCTGTTGAAACCACAAGTCCAAATCAAATAGAGTAACTACGAATAAAATCTAAGCACTTTAATAGTGATGGTGAAGGTGGTATGAAAAGTGTGTGATGATGGAATTGTTACGTGCGAACAACGAACTCTAATTTGTGAAAAATAGATATAAAAGGCATGTACATGGCATGGGTTCATTAGGATCAGCGAATCGTAAGCTTTGGTTGATCAATTATAACACAACGAAACCTCCTTTTGGGAGCGAATCGTCGGAAGATGTCCTTTTGGGAGTTAACGCGTCAATTCTAATAATATATCGCTAAAGTTGTAAACGTATATATGAAGTATGAAGCTCTCTTTTGGAGAGATCAAATCTCACCCTTGTGGGGTGATCATCTACTTAGAACAATTCTTTTGGAATACGAAATAGTAGATTTAAGAGCGACGATTAAAACTTTAGCAAATACAACGATTAAGCGCAATAACACAACCAAAGAATACGATTCACATCACCTAATTAATCCATACCATGCACAAAAATATTTAGCTACTCATGGTGCAGAAATACACAATTTTCAGATTCAAATTCATAAGTTTCATAGCAAAATACGGAAGTTTAGAGGCAAAATACAAGCTAAAACACCCAAATACAAGCTAAAGTTGAAGAGAATATCACCAAATCTCTCTGAAAAGTCTTCAAAACTCTCTGGAAATTAGAAACTAGGCTCTGGAATTTTACAGAATTTTTGCAGAAGAAAATACGGCTTCTAAGTGCTCCAATACACCAATTATACGCCCAAAAACCCTAGAATACGCTTAAATAATAAGATTGCGGGTTTATTGGGCTTAACGGGTTCAAACCCGCACAGTATTCGCACCCGAACAGATCTCGACCGCTGATCTCGAGCGGATCAATTCCTGGCCGTTGATCAAAGGCGGGATCGGACGTGGGCATGCCACGTGTTTCGCCAAAAATCGCGCTCAGCTATTCGCATCCGAGTTCGAAGCGGATCGTGTCGCAGCCGTCCGATCGTGCGTCAATGGCCATGATTTGGCCGTGTCGACCGCTGCGAAATCTCGAAGCGGGATGAATGATGTCCGTTGGATGAAAAAGGAACGGCACGGATCGCGCCACGTCAGCCCGAGAATCGCCGCTCACCGCTGCGCTTTTAAATTCGAATTTAACTCCGCTTTCGATCGTAGCCGTCCGTTCAAAAGGCGGGATTTGATGTCGAGCCGCCACGTGTCTCTCGATATCGTCGAACCGCTTCGTTTTCCGCCGTAGATCTCTGATCGGACGCACGAAAATAATCCACGTCACCGCTCTGTTCTCGCCCGTGCGATGTCCGAGCAACGGACCAGATTCCGCCACGTCATCCTCCTGCTGCTGAATTCGAATTCGAAATAGGTTGCTTTTCGACCGTGCGATCACGATCGGGCGGCTACGAGAGGGCCACGTCGTCCTCTTTGCCTGGAGCGTAGGATCACGATCGTACGGCACGGTTGGGCCACGTGTGCGCCAATATTCGTGCGGAGACGTATTTCTGAGCGTATTTCATATTTCTTTGCGTATTTCTCCAAGTAAAATAGTATTCTGCATTCAAAAATACACAGTAATTAGCACAGATCTCAGAAAAATACAAATAAATAGTCGTTGGGATCGTGAGATCGAGACGATGCTAAGAAAAATATAAAATGTGCAGAATTGCATCGTTAAATTCTGTTTTGTGCTCAAATAGTGTGTTTTCTCTAATAAATAAATGTGTATAAAATACGTATGTACTAGAGACCAATATAGCATCACATGAGCACAAAATAGGGCTAAATGGGGGGTTAAATACGCAATATTGAACCCAAATCACACCCCCCAACTAGCGTTTTGCTAGTCTCTAGCAAAAAGAGCGATTAAAAATACGCCTAGATCACCTTATCAGATCTCAAATCATTCACCACCATACTACAACGACAAAAGAGATAACCAAACACTAATATCAATATTTCAAACTCATCAAGTAATGGTACTTGTGGGTTTTAAAAAATGAAAGTCAAGCATCTCAAATGGTTATAAAATAGACTCAAATTCACTATTAATTACTTCATAGCTCATAGTACACAAAAGCAATGGCCCACACCGTTCAATCAAATATTTTAACTTGGAGCGTAGATGGTTCATGCAAAGCAAGCATCAAAAGCAGGATGGTATCAAGACATACACACGTCAATCTCTATTCATAGGAACTCACACCACATCTTGCGTTTTCTTTAAGCTTTGGAAGTTTTCTTGCCTCGCTAATCATGCACACTTATTCTCTATGTTCTTTCACTTTTCTCCATAGTTCCGCGTAACGCGCATCAAGCAACATTCGCAGAAAAGTATATAACTTGGATCGCTCCATCAAATAATTGAGGTTCCGTTCAATGGCTCCCAAATCAGACGATAATAGGGCATTAGGCCAAGAAGGACCCCTCGGACTGTACTACTCAAGCCAACCAAGTTATTTCTTTAATAGCACATTTATTCAATTTTTTTTTCTCATTCATCTCATTTTTTCTTCTTTTGTGTGTGCGTGAACAACGTGGCAAGATAACTTCCTATTCTTTAATTGTTCACAAGAATGGGTATCCTAATCATTTCAAATGACGTGGTACGTTTTTCTACCCAAAATCACACCAAGCATGCAAATGGCAATGAATACGAGATAAAGAACAATGCTCCAGTTAATTTTTGAATTATTGGTACATGAACTATGGTGTGTTCCAATGAAAGCATACCACTTGCTAATCCATAATTTTTAGATTCATTAAGTCATCAATTAATCTTGCCATTGAGATGTATAAAAAAAGAAATTCACCACAAGCACTCAAATTCATGTAAAATGAGATTGAAATGTTGAATAATAGTGGTGGGGAAAATAAATCACGAGTGTACGGTGGTGAATAAATAACGAGAAATTTCATCACATGAGGTTCATTTCTAGGTAAAGAGAGACTTTGGTGATATTTCTTAACTCAAAAATTTTTTTTTTTTTTCAATGCAAAAAGGGAACTAACAAAAAATAAAAATCCTAAAAGAAAAAGAAAAAGAAAATAAAAATAAAGAAAATAAAAATCCTAAAAGTTATTTCCCTCCCCCCAACTTAAAATAGACATTGTCCTCAATGTTAGGAAGAGGGAATCATGGAAAGAACACACCTGATTAGTCCCCACCCGAAGGTGGGTCTGTGAGATCCATGGTGCTCGCTTCCTTGGTCCAAGGCTCATGAAAATGTTTCAATCTCTGGCCATTCACCTTGAACTCACTTCCATCTTTTTCATTTAGTAAGAGCACAGCGCCATGTGGGAAAACTTCTTTGACGACGAAAGGTCCATACCACCTAGAGCGAAGCTTCCCAGGAAAGATGTGTAGCCTGGAATTGTATAGCAATACTTTTTGGCCTGGAGTGAACTCCCTCCTCAAGATCATCATGTCGTGGACGGATTTCATCCTCTCTTTTGAAATTTTAGCGTTGTCGTACGCATTTCTCCTCAATTCTTCCAGCTCCAACAATTGTAACCTGCGAGAAGAAAAAGAGACATCAGTATCAAAATTCATTTTCTTTATAGCCCAATAAGATCTATGCTCTATCTCAACAGGTAAGTGACAAGACTTCCCAAATACAAGGCGGTACGGTGACATCCCCAAAATTGTTTTGTAGGCCGTCCTGTAGGCCCACAACGCTTCAGGTAAGCGCAAACTCCAATCTTTTCTTGATGGATTCACCGTTTTCTGTAGAATTCCTTTGATCTCTCTATTTGCCAACTCTGCTTGGCCATTGGTTTGGGGGTGATACGGAGTAGAAACTTTATGTGTGACCCCAAACCTCTTCATTAAAGTAGCGAACATGCGGTTGCAAAAATGAGACCCTCCATCACTGATCAAGGCCTTGGGCACTCCAAACCTAGAGAAAATGTTCTCTTTAAGGAACTTAAGCACAACGGAAGTGTCGTTCGACCTGCAAGGAATAGCTTCCACCCATTTAGAAACATAATCAATACAAACCAAAATATAGGCATATCCAAATGAGGGTGGGAAAGGTCCCATGAAGTCTATGCCCCAACAATCAAATATTTCAATCTCTAAAATGGGGTTCAGAGGCATCATGTTACGTTTAGTAATACCCCCTAATTGTTGGCATGCAGCACAAGTCTTGCAATAATGAAATGTGTCTTTAAACATAGATGGCCAATAAAAGCCACATTGCGAGATTTTTGCCACAGTTTTGTTCGCTGAAAAGTGTCCACCACATACTCCATCATGGCAAAATTGTATCACACTGGTTATTTCATGATCAGGAATGCATCTCCTAACAATTTGGTCACTACAATATTTATATAAGTACGGATCATCAAAGAAGAAATATTTTACCTCGTACTTGAACCGTTTAAAGTCTTGAAGAGACCAAGTGTCAGGGGTCTTACCAGTTACCAGATAATTAACGATATCAGCATACCATGGGGAGGTGGAAACGCTAAAAAGATGCTCGTCGGGAAAGGAGTCCTTCAAAGGCACATCTGCTGAATCAAGGCCTACTGTCAAACGTGATAAATGGTCAGCTACTAGATTCTCCACGCCTTTCTTGTCCTTGATTGTGACATTGAACTCCTGCAACAATAAAATCCATCGTATCAATCGAGGCTTAGCATCTTTTTTGGATAATAAATATTTTAAAGCAGAGTGATCAGTATATATCAAAATTGGTGATCCTAAAATATAGCTCCTGAATTTTTCCAACGCAAAGACTACTGCCAGCAACTCCTTCGCTATTGTTGTATAATTCCTTTGAGCGTCATTTAATGTCTTGCTGGCGTAGTAAATCACTACTGGAACTTTGTCTTTTCTTTGGCCTAGGACTGCACCAACTGCGTAATTGCTTGCATCACACATTATTTCAAATGGTAGGGACCAGTCTGGCACCTGCAAAATAGGAGCAGAAATCAGCAACTTCTTTAAAGTTTCAAAAGAAAGTTGACACTCAGGTGTCCAAATAAAGTCCACATTTAAAGTAAGTAAGTTGCAAAGAGGGCGAGATATAGCGCTAAAATCTTTGATGAACCGCCTATAAAATCCTGCATGTCCCAAAAATGATCTGATGTCCTTCACGCATTTAGGACTTGTTAGCTTCTCAATTACTGCTACCTTGGCTCTGTCTACCTGTATACCATCTTTTAACACCAGGTGACCTAGGACAAGTCCCTCTGTGGTCATAAAATGACACTTCTCCCAATTCAATAGGAGGTTCTTTTCAATGCACCTGTCAAGAACAAGAGCCAAGTTAGCCAAACAATCATGAAAAGAGCTACCATATACTGAAAAATCATCCATAAATACCTCAACGATTTTTCTCAACCATATCATCAAAAATACTAAGCATGCATCGCTGAAAAGTAGCTGGAGCATTACATAAACCAAACTGCATTCTTTTAAATGCAAAATACCAAAGGGACAGGTAAAAGTGGTCTTTTCCTGATCCTCAGGTGCAATCTCAATCTGATAATAACCTGAATAACCGTCTAGAAAGCAATAATATTCATGTCCAGCTACCCTCTCTAAAATTTGGTCAAGAAATGGAAGAGGGAAATGATCTTTTCTAGTTCTAGAATTCAACTTCCTATAGTCTATGCACATCCTCCAACCTGTGGTGGCTCTAACTGGGATAAGCTCATTATTCTCATTTTTAACCACGGTGAGGCCAGACTTTTTAGGAACAACCTGTGTAGGGCTAACCCACTTGCTGTCAGAAATAGGATAAATAATGCCTGCATCCAATAATTTTAAAACCTCGCCTTTCACCACTTCTTTTAATGTTGGATTTAACCTACGTTGCATTTCTCTAGTGGGTTTGGCGTCATCCTCTAAATAAATGTGATGCATGCATACAATAGGGCTTATACCTTTAATGTCAGCAATGGACCAACTAATAGCACCTCTATGTTTCCTCAGCACATCAAGTAATGAGCTTTCCTGCTCTAAAGAAAGTTTAGAAGATATTACCACAGGGAAGCTGTTTTCATCGCCAAGAAAAGCATACTTAAGATAGTCAGGAAGTGGCTTCAACTCTGGCTTTGGATCCTCCACCTCAGATGAAATTTGAATTGATGCATTAGGTGGCAAAGCCTCGAACCTAGGCTCCCATACCGCATTGAGCTCCTTCACGTTCTCCTGCACAAAAGATATGTCATCAGAATCACCAATAAAAGTCTCAACAATAGAAGCATCATCACAAAATTCAGAACAAATATAATCATCCACCAACGAATCAATCATATGCACCCTCTCAATCTCATCATCCACATGTGGCAACTTGCAAGTATTAAAGATATTCAAATCTAAAGTCATGTTGCCAAAAGTAATTTTCAGTTGACCATCCCTACAATTTATCAAAGCATTACATGTAGCTAGAAATGGTCTACCTAGGATGATAGGAGTAGCATTGGCAGTTTGGGGTCCCTGGATGTCTAGAACTATAAAGTCCGCAGGGTAGTAAAATTTGTCCACCTGAACGAGGACATCCTCAATGCATCCCTTAGGAACTTTAATAGATCTATCAGCTAGTTGTAATATAACAGATGTAGGCTTTAGCTGTCCTAACCCAAGCTGCACAAAAATAGGATATGGCAATATATTGACACTAGATCCTAAATCCAATAAAGCATTTCCAATTTTCTTAGTGCCAATGGTGCAAGTGATGGTGGGTGATCCAGGGTCTCTAAATTTAGGTGGTGTATTTTGTTGCACAATAGAGCTAACCTGTTCAGTCAAGAATGCTTTCTTTTTCACATTTAACTTTCTTTTAACAGTGCACAAATCTTTTAGAAATTTAGCATAGGCAGGTATTTGATTAATAGCGTCGAGCAATGGAATGTTGATCTGGCACTTCTGAAAAATTTCACGAATTTCATTTTGATACTTATCTTTATTTTTCTGAAGTAGCCGCTGAGGGAAAGGCGCTGCAGGTACGTATGCTGCGGGTTCCTTCTCTTTAATGACATTTTTGCTCAAACCCACTTCCGTGCTCTTTTCCTGCAGCTCCTCTTGCTCTTGAATTTCCTCTTCCTGCTCAGCTTGTTTGCTCGGTGGATCAGGCTTTTGAATCTCTTTTCCACTCCTCAAAGTGGACACCGCTTGGCAAGGCTTCATATTATTTCCTGCAGAAGAAGATGAGCCCATATTAGGATTTGGAATTGACTGAGATGGAAGCTTACCTTTTTCTAATGTCGCTGTAAGCCTCGCCAAGCTCTCGCTCATCTGCTGATTCTGAGTCTGCTGAGCCTGAAATTGAGCCTGCTGCTGCTGCATCTGGGCTTGTTGCAATTGGATAAGCTGCTTAAGCGCATCGCCAAATGGTTGCATCTGCTGTTGTTGCACTGGCTCAGGGTCCCTCCTCTGGTTCCCACCTTGATAGTTGGTGTTGTTGTATTGAGGTTGTCGGAACGGAGGGGGAGCCTGCTGCTGCTGAGTCTGCTGATTGGGGCCCCAGTTCAAGTTTGGATTGTTGCGCCACCCCTTGTTGGAATTGAAGTTCTGGTAGTTCGAAGAAACTTGATTCACCCCAGTAGGATTTCCTAGCATGCTCTTCAAAGCTGGAAGCGTAGGACAAGCACTAGTGTCGTGGCCACCAACGTCGCAAAGTGCGCAAATCTGCTCTATCTCGACTGCCTTGGCCTCTTTCAAATTCATTGCATGAAGCTTGTTTGAGATCATGGCCTCCATCTTTGCCTCCAACGCATCCTCTTGCTTCAAATTATAAGTCACTCCTCGTGTAGGCTGGGATGGTGCAGAATGGCCTCCTCTCTCGTAGTCTGAAGTGGTGTCCCATGTCTGCGCATTCTCTGCTATCTCCTCCAGGTACGTCCAAGCTTCGTCTGGCTCTTTATCAAAGAATCCTCCATTGCACATCATCTCTACAAATTGCTTCATTTGCGGCTGCAGTCCATCGTAGAAGAAGCCAATAATCCTGCTTTTGTCGAAGCCATTGTGCGGACATGCGAGCAGCAACTCATTGAACCTTTCAAATGCCTGGTAGAATGTTTCTTCGCTTTTCTGGGCAAAGTTCATAATCTGCCGCTTCAGTCCCTGTGTCCTGTGAATAGGAAAAAACTTCTTTAGAAATTCGGCCTGCAAATCAATCCATGTAGTAATAGAGCGTGATGGCAATGCATTCAACCAATTTTTAGCTTTGTCTTTTAATGAAAATGGGAACAGTTTAAGATATATCGTATCCTCGCTAGTTTTCCCATCAAAGCATGTCAAGCAAACCTCCTCAAATCCTTTAATATGAAGGTATGGATTTTCCTTGTCTAACCCATGAAAGGTGGGTAAGAGTTGGATCACCCCAGGTTTAAAGTTGAAAGAATTTGCATCGGCAGGTAGAACAAAGCATGAAGCAGTGCTAGTCCTAGTGGGTCGAAGTAAATCTTTTAAAGTCCTAGGCACTCCAGGTTGCACATTATTCTCGTTATTGTTGCTAAAGTTTTCATCCATATTATTATTAGCCATATCAAAACGTCGAGTCAACCTATGTGTCCTAGGAGTCCTATGCCACATAAACTAGCACAAATATTTTTTTTTATAAAAGCAAACAAAATTATATACAATAAAGTGGAAGGATCTCACCGAAGGTCCTCTGAATGAAATAAACCGTAGTAACAAACCGTTCTCCCCGGCAACGGCGCCAAAAACTTGGTGGGCTCCGAAAGGTGCTTCTCTCAAGCGCAAGAGTCCGTTCAAGTAGTAAATCCTGGGAGTCCAGGTGTCGAATCCTCGGGAGAATCTGTTGAAACCACAAGTCCAAATCAAATAGAGTAACTACGAATAAAATCTAAGCACTTTAATAGTGATGGTGAAGGTGGTATGAAAAGTGTGTGATGATGGAATTGTTACGTGCGAACAACGAACTCTAATTTGTGAAAAATAGATATAAAAGGCATGTACATGGCATGGGTTCATTAGGATCAGCGAATCGTAAGCTTTGGTTGATCAATTATAACACAACGAAACCTCCTTTTGGGAGCGAATCGTCGGAAGATGTCCTTTTGGGAGTTAACGCGTCAATTCTAATAATATATCGCTAAAGTTGTAAACGTATATATGAAGTATGAAGCTCTCTTTTGGAGAGATCAAATCTCACCCTTGTGGGGTGATCATCTACTTAGAACAATTCTTTTGGAATACGAAATAGTAGATTTAAGAGCGACGATTAAAACTTTAGCAAATACAACGATTAAGCGCAATAACACAACCAAAGAATACGATTCACATCACCTAATTAATCCATACCATGCACAAAAATATTTAGCTACTCATGGTGCAGAAATACACAATTTTCAGATTCAAATTCATAAGTTTCATAGCAAAATACGGAAGTTTAGAGGCAAAATACAAGCTAAAACACCCAAATACAAGCTAAAGTTGAAGAGAATATCACCAAATCTCTCTGAAAAGTCTTCAAAACTCTCTGGAAATTAGAAACTAGGCTCTGGAATTTTACAGAATTTTTGCAGAAGAAAATACGGCTTCTAAGTGCTCCAATACACCAATTATACGCCCAAAAACCCTAGAATACGCTTAAATAATAAGATTGCGGGTTTATTGGGCTTAACGGGTTCAAACCCGCACAGTATTCGCACCCGAACAGATCTCGACCGCTGATCTCGAGCGGATCAATTCCTGGCCGTTGATCAAAGGCGGGATCGGACGTGGGCATGCCACGTGTTTCGCCAAAAATCGCGCTCAGCTATTCGCATCCGAGTTCGAAGCGGATCGTGTCGCAGCCGTCCGATCGTGCGTCAATGGCCACGATTTGGCCGCGTCGACCGCTGCGAAATCTCGAAGCGGGATGAATGATGTCCGTTGGATGAAAAAGGAACGGCACGGATCGCGCCACGTCAGCCCGAGAATCGCCGCTCGCCGCTGCGCTTTTAAATTCGAATTTAACTCCGCTTTCGATCGTAGCCGTCCGTTCAAAAGGCGGGATTTGATGTCGAGCCGCCACGTGTCCCTCGATATCGCCGAACCGCTTCGTTTTCCGCCGTAGGTCTCTGATCGGACGCACGAAAATAATCCACGTCGCCGCTCTGTTCTCGCCCGTGCGATGTCCGAGCAACGGACCAGATTCTGCCACGTCATCCTCCTGCTGCTGAATTCGAATTCGAAATAGGTTGCTTTTCGACCGTGCGATCACGATCGGGCGGCTACAAGAGGGCCACGTCGTCCTCTTTGCCTGGAGCGTAGGATCACGATCGTGCGGCTACGGTTGGGCCACGTGTGCGCCAATATTCGTGCGGAGACGTATTTCTGAGCGTATTTCATATTTCTTTGCGTATTTCTCCAATTAAAATAGTATTCTGCATTCAAAAATACACAGTAATTAGCACAGATCTCAGAAAAATACAAATAAATAGTCGTTGGGATCGTGAGATCGAGACGATGCTAAGAAAAATATAAAATGTGCAGAATTGCATCGTTAAATTCTGTTTTGTGCTCAAATAGTGTGTTTTCTCTAATAAATAAATGTGTATAAAATACGTATGTACTAGAGACCAATATAGCATCACATGAGCACAAAATAGGGCTAAATGGGGGGTTAAATACGCAATATTGAACCCAAATCAATATGGATATAGATTTATAATAAAAATCATAGCTTTGGTCCAATCTCTTGCAAACCAAGTCTAGAGAATCTCGATTATAAACGTAAATCGAATATCTAGGCCTTCCCATCGATTAGAATCCAATCTCTTGCAAACCCCAATCGATGAAAATCCCTAGCTATCCGTAATAAATCGATCACAACCTAACCTCCTAGTAATTCTAGCAACATAGAGATTCATTCATCACAAATCTGAAATTAGATCAATAGGGTTCATCCCCATGCCCTAGAACATCGATTCTACTCAAGCATAGCAATAACGATATGAGAATCAATAAAAATAATTGCTTGCATACAAAAAGATAGAAAAAAAACAAAGATTCAAATGAAAAGAACAAACTACTTAGCTTTGATGAAGATCTTCAATCCAAATACAAGGTTTTTAGATCCAAGAGGGGGCCTAGGGCATGGCCTAACATCTAAAATAATCACTAAGAAAACATCATGGGAACCCCCTCTACTGGTGGTTACAAACCCCTTATATAGTCTCCCAAAACCCTAGAAAATAACCCTAGAAAACTCCTCAAATTTGTGTCCAAAAACAGCCCAAACCGCAACCTAAAATCTGGGCCCGCCGTCGACTCGGCCGAGTGGAACATGTGACTCGGCCGAGTGGAAATTCCAGCACTGCAGCGTCAACTTGCAGAAATTCTCCAGATTTCATCCAACCTTCGATTGGTGTGTTTTTGGCGGCATTGGAACCGTCATGAGGTCTACTATCCATGAAAAATATGAGAAAAATTTTTTGATTTCTGGAATGATAGTAGATTTCAAAAGAGTGGAAGGCTGTCTGAAAATCTGGGCGCTGCGTGTCCTCGGCATCACTCGGCCGAACGGCAAATGTCACTCGGCTGAGGGGCTTTTGGTACTCGGCCGAGTCGGAGCTCGTAGTCAACTGACGGATTACAGTAAGTCTGGTCTTTTGGATGCCGTCGTTCGTGTGCCACTCGGGCGAGTGGTGCCTCCATACTCGGCCGAGTGGGATGTCGTCACTCGGCCGAGTGCACGCTAATCTTCAAGTAATTACGTGTCCGATCTGGCCGACCGAGCGGGCTTCTTTGCTCGGCCGAGTGACTCCTTCACTCGGCCGAGTGGCATGCTGAAAATGCCCAATCTTCATCATTTCGCTTCCTCGTCGCTCCTACGACATTCTTTCTTCTTCCACTCGTCTTCTATCGCTGATAGGTCCTCAATAAGTCCATGAGCGATGCTCTGTTACACGTGCAAGTCCTTTAAGCTCATTTTTGCTCCCAATTGCTCCATATTTCCTGAAATCCGACAAAAACAAGAAATAGTGAAAAGTAACACAATATCGTCGAATACTCGTGAAAATCGCAATATGAGCAATCGAAATGGCATGCAAATATGCAGAAAAAATGTGTAAAATATGGACCGATCAACAATCGAAATAAACTGAAGACATTATCCATGATGTGTATGTGTGTGTGATATCTAAAGGATTCCCAAGGATATATGTTCTGTCATTCTGGGGAACAAAAGATTATTGTTTCTCGACATATCACCATCTTGGAGAAAGAGCCTTTTGATGAAGAGACAATGCGTGCGAATATACAACTTGAAGAAGTTTCATAGACACAAACTTTAATGGATTAAGGAATAAAACTAGACACCAATGCACCTTACATGACCCTCAGCCAATCACAAAGTCTAGTAGGCATTTTCATCTACCAGATAGATACTATGGTTTTCTCATTGCTGCCGGAGTAGAGGATAATATCATGGTTGATGATGACCCTACTAGTTTCCAAGAAGCCATGCAGAATTGGGACTCTACAAGATGGTTTGATGATATAAAAACTGAAACGAAATCCATGCACTCCAACAAAGTATTGACTTTGGAGGATGTTCCCGAAAGCGTAAAACATATATGAAGCACGTGAATGTTCAAGAAGAAGTTCGATGCATATAGAAAGGTGGATTCCTTTTGGGTAAGATTTGTGGCAAAGTGATACCATCAAAGGCTTGACATAGTCTATGAAGAAACTTTTTCATGGTAGCCATGCATAAATCCATTCGAATACTGCTTGTTGTAGTGGCTTACTATGACTACGAGAATTGGAAAATGGATCAAAAGACAGCTTTTATAAATGGAGATGTAGAAGAGTGTGTTTACATGACCTAGTTAGATGGTTTGAAGTTAGTGGGAGTAGTGGAAACGGTCGTAGATTGTTTAAATCCATTTATGGATTAAAGCAAGTTTAATTAGTTAGAACATCTGATCTAATGATATATTTAAAAAGTTTCACTTCATCAAAAATGAGTTTGAACCATGCATGTGTAAGAAGGTCAGTGGGAGCACTATCTCATTGCTTGTATTGGGTGGATGATATAATTTTAATTAATAATGACAAAGAGATGTTGCAATCAATCAAAGTATGGTTGTCACAAAACTTCTCCATAAAGGATTTAGGTGAAGCAACCTATATACTTGGTGTAAAGATATATAGAGATAGATCAAATATAATGCTGGCATTGGCTTAGTCTGGCTCATAGACACCGTGTTAAAGAGGTTTAACATGAAAAATTTCAAACGAGGTAGTGTACTCGCTTGTTATGGAATAACTCTTTCCAAGGACATGTCTCCTAAGACAAGAGGAGAAAGTTCGCATGAGTAGGATTCCTTATGCTTCAGCTATATGATCCATCATGTACTCTACACTTTGTATAAGACCAGATGTCACATGCACATTTGTTGTATTTAGTCAATATTGTAAGGATCGTCTAACCCTTGCAATACTAACAACACACACTAGAGGGGGGTGAATAGTGTAAAGGAAATAATATTGTCCAATTAAAATTTAACTTGCAAATGCGAAATTATAAATGCAAGAGGAATTAAAAGGCACAATCAATCCAAACGCAAACACAAAGATTTACCCTGGTTCCACAAACTTGGGTACATCCAGCCACACCAATATTCACTATATTTTCACACAGAGAAGTGAATACAAATCTTACAAGGAGATACCCCACAAAGAGGATTTATGCCCTATACAAGTACCCAACCAATCCTACACGAGGATCAAGACTCCCACACAGAGAATCACTAACTCCCACTCAGAGAATTAGGGTTAGCCCTACATAAGGACACTAAACTCCCACAAAGAGAGTTACTCCCACAAAGAGAGTTATTCCCACAAAGAGAATATCCTAAGTCCCACAAAGAGACAACTTCCCACAAAGAGAGAATCCTAATCCCACAAAGAGACATAGGAAAATACAATTATACCAAGTAAAATAAATACTCTTACCTATGCCTTGAGATACTTACTCATGAATGAATGCAAGGCATGGAAGAGGATCTCCAAGTGTTGGAATATGCTTGAGAGCACTTGGATGATTTCCCTTGAGCTGGACTTCAATGCATGAAGAGGAGTGAATGCTCAATAGAGGGAAATGTGGGAGCTTGAGAGTGGCTTATAGATCTCTTGAGATTTTCAATAGAATAAAGAGTAATCAAGAATCAATCAAGAAGTTTAAGCAAAGGCAACACACTCATATATATAGGAATCCTATATCAAGCCCAAAAACCCAAGGAAACAGCCAAAGAAAGAATTCTGCAACGGCTAGAAACTGGGTGAAAACGACAGGAACAGTCGACTGTTGATCAAAAGACAGTCGACTGATCAACAGCTAGAAAATATCTAACTGCTATAATCTGAGCCAGGACAGTCGACTGACGAAGAGATTACAGTCGACTGATAAAACAGGACAGGCGCCTGTTAAACCTTCAGCAGGCGACTGCTGCAGGGGATGTATAGAAACAGAGAGCTGCACTCTTTCTCCAGTTATTCGCACAGGCGACTAATGTTAATACTACAGTCGACTGTCAACTAGTCAGGCAACTGTACATTCTTCATCAGTTGTCTGCAGTATAAAATGGAGAAAAGACAGAGAGATGCAGAGAATGCACTTACGCTAGACAGGTGACTGTAAGTATACATGTGACTGTAAACGGATCGACAGACGACTGTGCGTAAAGCTCAAGTTTGAGTCAATTGAAATGTTGACTTGAGCTGTGCATATCAGGCGACTGTAGAAGGGTCTACAGGCGACTGGAAATCACCCAGTCGACTGTGTTTCCCTCATCAGTCGACTGATGGAAAGCCAGAGATTCCAAATGAGTCTTTGGACAGAGTGAACCTATTAGGTTGGATTCTATGATAATCCTAGTGCTCACTAAGATGGTTAAATGCATATGCATGATAAGTAAACCATCTAACAAGGCATTACAATAACCTAGACTCAAAAGAGAGAGAAAGCAATAAAGTAAATTACACGGATTACAATGTTTTCCTTAGAGTCTAAGTCTTCAATCTTGATGCCTTGAATGCTCTCCAACATCTCCAAGCTTTGGCACTCCTTGAGTCCAAGCTTTGGTCCTTCTTCACATGATGTCCATCCTTACACCAAGTGATTAGTCTCCAAGAAAGATATTCTTGAAATAAACTGAGAGACTAAAACATGAGAGTCATTAGCAACAACATAATGTTGTGATCATTATCAAAATAAGATTGGTATGAAACACCAATACTCAACATTCTCCCCCCTTTTGATGATGACACACATTATGTAAATTACAAAGAATTAAAGCACAATGCTAATGAGCTCCCCCTACTTATATGCACCAATTAAACAATGAGCTACACACTTGTAAATACTCATTATACCAATTAATATCATGGTGACATATAATAGGCAGGGATTACATAAACCAATTGTAATATATTTGTAATATACAATATCATGCAAACATGAAAGGTTTATCCAAATCCCATAAATCTCTCCCCATATGCATATGAATATATCTCTCCCCTATAAGATATACAATTACATAATGCATATATCTCTCCCCCTTGACATCGTCAAAAAGGTAGACATCAAATATATCCCCCTTTGTCATCTTCAGTAAGATGTGACAATATGCAAGAAAAGAAAGAGATGTATGATACCAAATTAAAAAATTTAGTGGGTATCAATTCACTATCCCATGCTCCCCCTAGATCATAGAAATGGTCAAGATTTGACTTCTAGGATCTAATACCAATTATACAATAAATGGAGCCATGGGCCAAAAGTGTATCAAATCAATAGATATAGAACAATCAAGATTCAATGATACAAAATGATAATGCCAAAAGAGTTATACCATGAAACAACTTGGCAAAATCAAAGAGATTTGGTTTGAGACCAAAAATAACCAATTAAGGACAAATGATCTCACACGTCCTCAAAATGAGAGTCAAAATATGTTTTAAGATATTTTAAACATATAACATATTAACTCCCATATTTACATACACATGGATCAAAAGTGCATGTATGTCAATAAAATCCCCAAGATTCCCATTTTCATGAAAAATACATACATTTGAAAGTATTTTCAAAATATGACACACACACAACCAATGGGTATTCAAAAATATAACATTAAGCACAATACCCATGCAATATGCAAATGCGTGTGGGGAACCTAAACATTAGGGAACCAAACCCAAGATGAGTTTGACTTCCTAACATAATCACACGAGGTGATCACATCCCTAACTAGAGAGTTGATGTAACTATCCCTCTCTTACACACTAACCTTAGTGGGAATCCATAATCTCAAGGATTTCCTAGGCAAGGGTTTTGCCTTTGCAAGAGGGAAGGATGTGGCATGCTTAGGTGTAGACACGAATTTCTTAGCATGCAAAGAATGCGGATTTTGCTTCTTAGCAAAAAATGAAGATTTTTCATTCTTCCTCATCACCTTGTGATCTACATGCCTCTTGTTGATGTTATTGTTGTACAAGAAAGCATGGTGATTCTTCTTAGGTGCTTTAGCAATATTTCTTGTATTTGCATCATAAGAGGAATTAGAGGTGGGTTTGGGTACCACATTTTGAATATAACCTAACCATCCTCTATGATTTGCCGGATGTTGTTTTTCCAACAAATCGTGGAGTGAATCCCTAGAATACACAAAGCTTATAAGCTTCCGGGATTCCTCTTCACATTTCAACGAAAGTTGTTGAATGTGAGCATCTAAGCTAAGGTTTTGAGCAACAATTTTTTCATTTGAAAGACTCAATTTCTTAACTTGAGAGAGAAGTGTGTCTCTCTCACTAGTGTCACACACATACATTTCATCATGAATATTTACTCTAGATGATTCTAAATCATGCATCCTACTCATAGCATTATCAAGTTTAGCTTTCATTTTATCATACGAGTCGATGCACTTACTTGCCAAATTGGAGGCCACATTTAGGCGGTATTCGAGCTCCTCGTAGGATCGCTTCTCCTCCTCAGCTTCCTCAGCACTTTCTTCCCTGACTTCCTCATCGCTTTCCTCATCGCTTGAGCTAGACGAAGACTCTTCCCCATTGGCCATGAAGCAACTTTCTTCATCGATAGAGTTAGAGGAAGTTGATGAAGAATCAATAAAAGCAACGAAACACCTGTGATCGTGCTCCTTGTCATCCTCTTCTTCATCATTAGATGTGTTCCCATCGGAATCATCAAATGTGCCGATAAGTCCCTTCTTTTGGTTCTTGACCTCGGACTTAGCTTTCCAATGTTTCTTCCCTTTACCCTTATAGGTATCTATGGTAGGTTTGGAAGGGCATTCGTAGCCACATGACCTTTTCCACTGCAGTTAAAACAAACCAACTTGTTAGACTGTGAGACAAACTTTAACGAAGACATACCTTTATTGTCCTTGAGGAATGCCTTGAAATTCTTGAATTGCTTGGCAAGCTCGATGTAGTCATCATTGCTAAGATCTTCTTCATCTTCACTTGTAGCTTCTTGTTGGAACTTCTTTTTCCAATTAAAAGAGTCCTTCTCACCATGAAGAGCAACGCCCTTTTTCTTCTCGGGCATGGTTTGCAGAACCTCTTCCTTACGTTGAAGCAGAACTTCATGGGAAATCTCCAATGTATGGCAAATACTGTTGGCGGATTTGCACATGGAGATGCGTTCGAACTCATTCGGAGTGAGGACGCAATCGAGAACACACATAGCCCTAGCATTGACTTTGATCAAGTCCTTCTCCGCTTTAGTTCTCAAGGCCGCAGGTGAAGTAGGCTCCTCGAAAGGTGACTCTGTTATGTCCCAAAGGTCGTGACTCTTCAAGTAGACCATCATCCTGATCTTCTAACTCGGGTAGTTGGTTCCATTGAAGAGCGGGGGTCGAACGGTTGAAAGACCTTCTTCATGAGGCGCGGATGTAACGTTGAATGCCATCGTTGCAGTATGCTTTAACCTCGCTCTGATACCAATTGTAGGGATCGTCTAACCCTTGCAATACTAACAACACACACTAGAGTGGGGTGAATAGTGTAAAGGAAATAATATTGTCCAATTAAAATTTAACTTGCAAATGCGGAATTATAAATGCAAGAGGAATTAAAAGGCACAATCAATCCAAACGCAAACACAAAGATTTACCTTGGTTTCCCAAACTTGGATACATCCAGCCACACCAATATTCACTATATTCCCACACAGAGAAGTGAATACAAATCTCACAAGGAGATACCCCACAAAGAGGATTTATGCCCTACACAAGGACCCAGCCAATCCTACACGAGAATCAATACTCCCACACAGAGAATCACTAACTCCCACTCAGAGAATTAGGGTTAGCCCTACACAAGGACACTAAACTCCCACAAAGAGAGTTACTCCCACAAAGAGAGTTATTCCCACAAAGAGAATATCCTAAGTCCCACAAAGAGACAACCTCCCACAAAGAGAGTCTCCTAATCCCACAAAGAGACATAGGAAAATACAATTATACCAAGTAAAATAAATACTCTTACCTATGCCTTGAGATGCTTACTCATGAATGAATGCAAGGCATGGAAGAGGATCTCCAAGTGTTCGAATATGCTTGAGAGCACTTGGATGATTTCCCTTGAGCTGGACTTCAATGCATGAAGAGGAGTGAATGCTCAATAGAGGGAAATGTGGGAGCTTGAGAGTGGCTTATAGATCTCTTGAGATTTTCAATAGAATCAATAGTAATCAAGAATTAATCAAGAAGTTTAAGCAAAGGCAGCACACTCATATATGTAGGAATCCTATATCAAGCCCAAAAACCCAAGGAAACAGCCAAAGAAAGAATTCTGCAACGGCTAGAAACTGGGTGAAAACGACAGGAACAGTCGACTGTTGATCAAAAGACAGTCGACTGATCAACGGCTAGAAAATATTCAACGGCTATAATCTGAGCCAGGACAGTCGACTGACGAAGACATTACAGTCGACTGAGAAATAGGACATGCGCCTGTTAAACCTTCAGCAGGTGACTGCTGCAGGGGATGGATCGAAACAGAGAGCTGCACTCTTTCTCCAGTTATTCGCACAGGCGACTGATGTTAATACTACAGTCGACTGTCAATTATTCAGGTGACTGTACATTCTTCATCAGTCGTCTGAAGTATAAAATGGAGAAAAGACAGAGAGATGCAGAGAATGCACTTACGATAGACAGGTGACTGTTGGCCACTTTTCAGGCGACTGTAAGTATACAGGCGACTGTAAACTGATCGACGGACAACTGTCCGTAAAGCTCAAGTTTGAGTCAATTGAAATGTTGACTTGAGCTGTGCATATCAGGCGACTGTAGAAGGATCTACAGGCGACTGGAAATCACCTAGTCGATTGTGTTTCCCTCATCAGTCGACTAATGGAAAGCCAGAGACTCCAAATGAGTCTTTGGACAGAGTGAACCTATTAGGTTGGATTCTATGATATTCCTAAGGCTCACTAAGATGGTTAAATACATATGCATGATAAGTAAACCATCTAACAAGGCATTACAATAACCTAGACTCAAAAGAGAGAGAAAGGAATAAAGTAAATTGCATGGATTACAATGCTTTCCTTAGAGTCTAAGTCTTCATTCTTGATGCCTTGAATGCTCTCCACCATCTCCAAGCTTTGGCACTCCTTAAGTCCAAGCTTTGGTCCTTCTTCACATGATGTCCATCCTTACACCAAGTGATTAGTCTCCAAGAAAGATATTCTTGAAATAAACTGAGAGACTAAAACATGAGAGTCATTAGCAACAACATAATGTTGTGATCATCATCAAAATAAGATTAGTCTGAAACACCAATACTCAACAAATATTGTTGGGAAATATATGCCCTTTAGAAAATTATTTTAATTGTAGAATATATCTTGTTCAAAATAATTGTATGCTATTCAGTAATATTTATATATGTAATCTTCTTTAACACTATTGAGTATGTTGTGTTTATATTGAATGGGTAAAGTTCTTGGACTTATGTGATGAACATTTGGATCATGATGAGATCATGATAATGAGCCCAATGTGTATGCTTAAGCATTTGTCCTAAATGTTCTTGGTTATTGGAATATCGAGACATGACATCAATATTTCAGATTGACCAGTGTGTGTTGATCTATACCATCGAATGGTAGTGGCTAGTCTCATAGCCATTCGATGTGGGACATCGTTAGACAATGCACAAGTATTTGTTAAAAAACATGTTCCCAGAACGACTTGTTGAGATGCTTCTGTATGGTAAAGATACGCTGATTATCAACAAAAGCTCTCATGTGGCAGTATATGTAGTGTAGTCCTTACACCAGAGATGTGCTAAAGAACCTTGTATGTGGGAAGTTATACATAGGCTTTTACTAAACAATAGCTTTACGTCCAATACATAGGTTCTTAATGGGTATATTTTGAAGCATGCGAAGAGAATGTCCATCTAGATGGGATATGTCTCCTCTAATATGAGAGGTTAGTATCGCAGGGAATCAATGGATCCATAGTAAATCTCAGGCCATAGTAAATCTCAGGCCAGGGTAAGGGATGAACTTGTTAAGAGTTAACAAGTGTCATCGAACCATTAACTATGTGATCACATATGACTCAAGGTTTTAAGTTGTAGTGGGGTTTGACATTATATGTACCTTAGACACCTTAGTGACATAGTCTTGACGAATGGACTGGATGGCACAGTAGCTGTCCCTGTAAGGGCCAGATTTGGTTGGAGATAATCCAGACTCACACCAAGCAGATAACGACGATTCTGAAATAAGGGTCAACACAAGTAGCTAGCACTGCTATCGATATGTGATACGATAAGAACGTTTCACTAGCCGAAGGACGAATCGGGCCATTAGAGTATCACACAGATGATAATTCATCACGAAAAGAAAAGGAACAAACATTGTGTATATGAGATATACAATGGGATCAATCATAAGAGTTGTGATCAGTTGAGAACACATTGTGATCAGTTGAGAGCACATAGATCACACAAGTTGTGATCATTAGAGATGACTTAAATGTGTTGTAAGGAGTTGTAATAGATCACAAGAGTTATGATCATTAGAAAGGACTTAGATGTGTTGCAAAGAGTTATGATAAACTACAAGAGTTATGATTGTTAGGGAGGACTTAAAATCGTCACAAAGAGTTGTGTTAGATCACAAGAGTTATAATCGTCAGCAAAGACTTAAATGCATCACAAAGAGTTGCAAGTTCATGAGATAAATGGACATAAATCATTACAAATATCTCAAAAACAAACATGAAGAACCCATATAAGTTCAGCGGCCATTGGCCGACAAAAGGTGGCAGCCATTGGTCAACCTCTGGCTAGCCAATGGTAGCCAATAACTGGCTAGCCATGGCAGATTTTGACCGGCCAGAGCTACCTTTGGCCAACAATCAGAGTTGTCTCTGGCCGGTTGCCAAAGGCAGCCCTTTGGCATCCCAATAGGGCAACAACATCGGTAGTTTTTTGGCCAGCAAAGGGTAGTTTACTGCTGGATTTTACCTGCAGAAATTTCAAAAATCTAGTAAACGTTACTATGAGAAATGAGTTCAGCAATGAACTCATTGTTGGACTGAAAGTTCAAATAATGTGTTCTTTATTTTGAATGGAATCAAAAGTTCAAAAGGCTCTTTCTTTTTAAAGTAAGTAGGATTTTTGATCATGGTTATCTCCTCCGTTTTACCACTTGTTCATCATGAATCTCCCCTCTACGTGGCATATACATAAGAGGCATTACATGCTCTCTTTGCATAATTCTACTCTTGGAATGAGTTGCACTAGTGATGTGATCCTCTCTTTGCTTGCGTAGAAATCTCTTAGAATATAGATTAAGTTCTTGTAACTCAAATCACTAAGTGTGGAGAAGTTCAAACCTCTCTAAGAGGGAAAACATCTTACACTAAAAGAAAACATTTCCTTCTCATCCATTCCTGCACTAGCAAAACTTGGAGGCTTATTCGAGTATTGGAAGGTTCATGTATTATGAAGGAGTGTTTCATCATCGTGAATCAACTAAGTCATTGGTTGGTAAGTGAGGTTTGGACTTTCAACAAAAATGTTTTCGAACTCGTGAGTATCGCTAATGAATACTTGCACCAAGTATAATATTTATGTCAGCTTTAGTTTCTATATTTGTAGCTATGACCAGGGATTGTATGATTACTCTTTCTTGAAAAATTTGATATTTGTCTTTCACTGCTTTATCTAAAAGTTTTAGATGTACTAGCTTCATGACCTTACAGAAATCAATTAAATCCAGGAGAGAAGCACTGGATTACAAGAACTTACTTAAGTACTTAGAAGGACTAAAGATGTGTTCTTGGTATATAGTGGGAGTAGTAATCTTTCAATAGAAGGATATACGAACTCCAACTTTCAAAGTGACATAGACGACAGCTAGTTGGTGAGGATACATTTTTACCCGCAATAGAGGGGCAGTGAGTTAGAAGAGTTTCAAGTAAGGCACTGTAGCGGACTTAACGGTAGAAGCCAAGCACATCACAACAAATGATGTAGTAAAGAAGGTGGTCTAGATAAAGAAGTTTGTTGTTGGACTTGGATAGGTTCCTTTGATTGTTGATCCAATACCTTTGTATTATGCCAACAATACAATACTTGTTCTTGCCAACGAAACCAGATCTCACAAGGAATCTAGACGTATTATTGTAATTGTAATACATCTGGTTCAAAATAATAGTATGCTATTTTGTATTCTTTATCGATGTGATTATCTTTTACACTATTGTGTTATTGTGTTAACACCAGAAGGAGCAGCAGCAGATGGAATAGCCTCAGATGGATGGAGCAAGGACTAGAGGGAAGCAGGCAAAGGTACTACCTGATGCTTAAGTGAAGTACTGAGCATCTCTAACAACACAGTCATCTTCTGATTCAAAAGAGTAACATTCTTATCCAACTGGATAAAGAAGGGATCAATAGGTGATGGAGCTAAAGAAACTGAAGGAATGGTGGTATCAGCTGGAGGTGTAGACGAGGAGGAAGGACCAGAAGCAGCCTGTCTCTTCTTGGCTGTAATCTGCAGAGCTGAAGATGACTTCAGCTCTACAGAGAGGAGACCAAGAGGAACTGACTCATATGATGCAAGGTCGATAGGGAAATGACAAAAGAAATGAGTCAAAAGGTAGCTGTATGGGAGGTGAGAGATAGTGGGAGTGATCTCAACATGGTCCATCCTTTCAAGGATAACACCAGCCCAGTTCACCTCCATGCCAGAAAAGATGGCATACATCAATTCAGAATATCATGTGAAGGCTAATCTGAGGATCCTGATTTGGGGAGGATGTTGGATTTGACAACGTGGTGGACTGCCCACCCACATTTGGAAAACAGGCTGGTTTTCATCCCAGAAGTGAGCATAGGAGGACTAACCCTAAACATGTCCCGAAGAACATCTTGATCAAGATCAGAAACAGAGGAGATACTGATGTCAACTGGACGGGATCCTGTAGATGGACGTCCCCTAAACTACGTTATCAAGAATCCCTGATTCGTTATACTCACCGCAAATGCGGTTAGCATAAAAGAGTTTAACAAGCATGGGATATGGCTTAGGAGAATTAGCTGGAGAGTAGCGAAAGAGATCGACAATCTTGGTCGCAGTCAAAAGCTGAGATAGATTTTTAGCCTGAAAAGCTGAATAAGATAAGAATCTCTCCTTCAAAAGCTTGACATTGATAAGAGCATTGTATTTTCCCATACATTTGTCATCTCGACAAGTAGGGAGAGATGCACATACTATAGAAGGAGGAGATTCAGGCTGATTTTAGTCTTGAGGATCAGGATTTAATGGTTTGGCTTGGGCTTCAACATGGGGTTCAGTTGGAAGAATAGCTAGGGGTTGAACCTGGGGTTGAGCAGAAGATATACGTGGTTATTTGTGCTTACGATGAAGCGACTCAGGTTCAGGTTCAGATTCACTAGCCCATGATTCCTCGGAATCAGAGGGAGAAGAGAAGACTGGAGGAGGAGAGGGTGAATGAGCTCGCTTCATACGAGCTTTAGTCGGGGTGACTTTGAGGACCCTAAGCTTCTTCTCCCTGGGTTTCTTAAGGGATAAGGGTTTGGACGAATCGGCTTTAGGCATAGGACCCATTGAATTTGCAAATGAGTGAAACCTAGTTCTCGGGCTTGAAATAGAGGAGAACGAGTTGAAAAATGATACCTAGGAGGAAGGATTAGATGGATGGCAGGCTGGAGACTGAAGGAACTGCAAGAAGATGGCTGGAGATTGTTTGATTGACAGCGAAGTGATCGGAGGAACTCACGAATCGATTGAGAAGAGGTTGATGGAATTTGAATCGGAGGAGAGAGAAGAACCTACGATCAACCCTATTAAGCAACCATCGGTTTGATCTAGACTAACGGATAGAAATAAACGGCTGAGATTAAGTAGTCAAACCGCCAAACAGCTCAGACATGCGACTGATGCACAAAGTGCAGTCGCCTGTCAAGCCCTGAATTTATAAAGGCTTAGCAGAAGCACATGCGCCTGTAAAAGAAAACACATCCGCCTGGCAATGGACATGCGCCTGTGAAATGACCTATATGGACCTGTGACAAATTTAACAGAGTGATGTTTTGGAAGGAAATTTCTCAAGAGATACAGCAGGCGCCTGATGGTAAAATTTCAGTTGCATGGATGACAACCAGGTACTGAAAAATGTACATTATCGCCTAGCTGAGAGATGCAAAAAATAGAGAAATAATCATATAAACTAATACTCAAATGAAGGTTATCAACATAATCATAAATTCACAAAATTCTCCAAGAAATCTCACATAAAACAAATGGAGAAAATAGACACATTTGACATATAATATGAAAATGATCATATGAACTCAAAAACATGGTATAGCATATGAAAATGAAGTCCAATGTACTACACCATACCAAGAAATCCCAACAAGAGAGATCAAAGGTCTAGCATCCAACATCTCTTCAACAGAGAACTTCAAACATATTTAAGGAAGAACCTCACGCTCTTAAAACAAAGTTTTCTTTATCATCCACACGCACACACACACACACACACACAAAGCTTTAGAGATGGTTTAAGTTCTTGGATAGCGCATGAATCGTGAAGGGGTACGTTATCAAGGTAAATATTCTAAGGCGCTGGTTGGTGAATGAGCTTGGGGTCTTCATTGAAAAAGTTTTTGGATTTACGGGTATCGATTACGAATATCTACGCAAAGGTATGTCTTTTATCTCAGTATTAATTTCTAGTATTTGCAGTAGATCTTGGTTATGTTTTGTAAAATTAATTTTTTCAAGTCTTATGTTGTTTTATAAATTGTTTAGAAACCATACAAGATTCTCTTGCATTAACATCATGAAATATTAGGTTAGATGACTAACAGCAAAGCAATCATAAGATTCATATAAGTATTATGCATGTAATCAAATCAATTGCATTAGTAAAAAATGTCACAGCAATGCCAAGTTATCTCATAACATACAAGCATATGAAAATTAAAAACTTTTAAAATAATTCTAAAATAATTATAAAATTTATACAAAACATCTAATTTTATCATATATAATTTTATTTGAATTGTATGCACTAAATATAATTTAAATGCATAAAATAAATTTTCATCACAAGTATACTATCACATAACATCATCAGCATGAAAAATTACATAGATAGCTATATTGAACTACAAGAGAGATAATAATTTGTAAATTTAAAAATAAAGGGAAAAGAAAAAAAGTCTTGATTTTGCAAGTGATGGCATGCATTCCAAATAATAATAAAACAACATTCAAGGCATGTATGCTTAAAATAAATAAATTTTAGAAATAAAAATATGATTTACCTAATAGTCCATGGCAATCTAAATCAATCGCATCAAATATGATAAAATAATAGTATGAAAAATAGAATCAGTAGACCCACCATAAGTCTACATGGATAGTAACCTAATCTTAACAAGAACACGAAAGCGATAGATTTCAAAAAATTCCTTACACAAAAACACAGAACCAACCATAGATTGATATTAACCAATGCACAAAATCCTACCTTTGTAACGATATAACAAAGCGATACCTACAATCCTATTTTAATGATGAAGACTCATAACCAACAAGATATTAATTTAACATTAATAATAAACCCACTATAATTAACAAGTCTAACCTTTGAACTTGAACTCAACATTGCTAGTGCTAACAAGAAAGAAACGAGAGACCTTTTACTTTGGAAAAAAAAATCAAACATTACCTTAGAGCAAGAGATTTCAAGATAGTCAATTTCGTTGAATATTGTTGTGGCTTTTGGACAGAAAAAGCAATAGTCAATTTATAGTTCTAGTACCTCTTAGTGCATTTGTCATATTCAATATGGGACACAACAAAGTTACTATTTCAAAAGCAACTTCTCATCAAGCCAACATGGAGTCATAGTCAAACTCCTAGACCAAGACTCATCATTCATTGAACCTTATGGTTCTGCCTCCACCTTACTGGTTGGTAACCTACTAGTGGCCTGCCATTGGCTTTGGTGATCTTATAATGATTGGTACCAGCTACTTCATGGCTTTCACAAGCTGGGGTTACCGGATGCATTGGCAGTGGCTCACCCAGCTTGCTTTGCATTTGCTAATAGCCATGGCTAGCTACAAGTAAGGCTGGTAGGGCCATGGAGCCATGGTGATGTCCCAGGTGATTGCTAATGTATCTAACACGCATATGTCATCTATTTCCTTTCTTGTTAGTTCTGGATGATGATTTATTTCATTTTTTCCTGAACAAAGTGATCATGATGCTTTATAAATAATTTACTATCTTGTCATAACTCTTTGTAGAAAATTCCTCTCGTAATCAAATCTATCACAAATCCTTATGATTATTTGATCATCCATATAGCTCATATATTTAAAGCTTTTTTTCTTCATTTATTGTGATATTTGATCACTTGTGTAAGTACCTAAAACCATAGTTCTTACTTCAGTGTTAACTAACTATACCGTACTATCTAGTTACCGGTACAATAGTAACGCTAGCTGCATGTGAAGATCACATGTTTTTAAATTGTACTTATTTGGTTGGTATGAGACTGTGTTATCGCTCAGATAAGTTAGCCTACCAGTAATAGATACTGTATGATTGATTCTCTTCATCATAACTATGTTGTTAAGATGTTTAGGATGTGATGAACTATCAAACCCCACAAACACCTTAATTACTTTGATTAATTAAGTGACAACATTGTTAATATGGATAAAATTTATTACTCCTTATAAGTTTATCCATTCTACATTGGCCAATGATTTACTATAATCATATATCAACTGTCTATGACACTTACCTCCCATACCAGAGGAGACAAATCAATCTTGACTACCACCTCCTATAGCATGTTTTGATCTGTACTCGTCAAATACATAGCAACGACTAAATTTTGTTAATCAGTAAAAGATAAAGCATAGACATCCCATTTAAGGTTCTTTATCGCATCATAGGTTTAAAGACTAACTTGCACCAATTGTCACTTGAGAGTATATTACCATTTAGAAGATTCTCGATGAATCATTATGTGACGTTATTATTTAACAAGATATATATATATATATATATATATATATATATATATATATATATATATATATATATATATATATATATATATAGTCTTCCAATGACTTCATACCAAATGGTTATAAGACAACCTATTACTATCTTTTTATTAATGATCAGTATACACTGGTCTATCTAAAATATCAATATCATGTTATGATATTCGTATGAATAGGAAGATTCTATATTATGCTTAAGTGGTTGATTAGGCATTATTACAATAACCTCATTACAATCCTATTCATCTTGCACAATCTAAGAACTGCACCAATGCAATTATTATATTTAATGTAACTAATTTCATATTCATAAATGCCAATTACAATGACAAAGAGTACAAAATAGTATATTATTATTTCAAACAAGATGTATCGATTACAATATTTGTCTTAAAGCGAGTCATTTACCAACATCTATTTCAAACAACATGCTTTCATTCTATGATCAGAATCTTCTTTAATCTCAGCATCTTTCTATAGAACAGATTTGAAATACCTAATGTATTAAGTGACCGATATATTTCTCACATTGACCTTCATCAGGCTATGCTCTTTATATCTCACATTTCATATAATCGATCTTTTTTCTACTAAGTCTAAAATCTCGAGTCTTCAATGTCTACCTCTAAAGTTTCTAACTTTGTATTTACACCACTTTTGATTTCTTTTATAAAACAATGTCGTCTTCAAATAATATGCAACAATTCATCTCATTCCTGAATTTACCTAGTAAGCTGATAAATCACCTTAGCAAAAAAAGAGACTTAGAGCCGAGCCTTGATGTTACCCAATAGTGATCGAGAGTGTTGGGTTGATTTTCTGTTGCTATATGTTGGCATTAGTGGCACTAGATCTAGAGTGGTTTGGTTGAGGAATCTGACCATATTCTGTACATGCATGAGTCATATTGTAAGTCATGTCATAACATTGTTCACAACATGCCGTATCTGGAATTCAGTTGCAGAATTTAAATCTAGTTATTCCTGCTCCGTTCAGATCTAATTTACTTGCTCAAAATCTCGTGGAAATCTTGGTGGTTACTATATTTATGGGAGAAATATCCGCATGAGATTCGATAGAATTATTTACCCGAATTGGTTAATTGGTTCCTTGAGTTATTGGTTCTATTTATCCAAAATATATCCTTGATGGATGGGTGGAGATAACTGATTTAATGACAGAATCTCGGTGGTTACTTGATTAATGGGGGGAATATCTGCTTGAGATTTTATAGGACTATTTACCTGAAATAGATCCTTAATTTATGTGCGGAATATCTGTTTGAGATTGTTGAGAGATGGGTATGCCCTCGAGGCAATTTATCTCTTTGTATGTGTACAAATGTCTTGTTCAAAATAACAGTAAGCTGTTTGGTAAGAATTTACCTAAGTTAATAATAATGTAGTCGACATTAGAACTTAGGTAAAATCCTGAGACTTAATGCGAGGTTAAACGAGTATCGAAATGAGGATCTCGATCATGAAGAATTGTTTGACCATTGGTAGCATAAGTCTGAAATCATTCCTGGTCGTAGATGTTTCGAGAAAATGATATCGAAACATCAGAAAGATCATTGTGTCTTTGTCTTCACCATGGAGTGGTGACGATGATCTTATGGTCGTTCGACTTGGCGAAGTCAGAGACGAGACACATGTGCTCATTGGAGAATGAGTTCACTGAACGACCCAACGAGAATTATCACATGGTTACCATAACAAATCTGTCAGTGATAACTCAGTGACGATAGGTTAATTGGTCCTTAGACTTGAGGTCATTGTACGAACCTATACATGAACGTTGTCATTTAGATCTCTGACCTAGTTTCGAGGCAAGGCCTGTCGAAAGGTCTTTGGTTGGTTGACACTTGAAGCATGCGAGGAGAGTAATGACCAAGAAAGAATTCGTCTCTCCTGTTAATGGGGAGTTAGTGTTGCACATGTTGTTTCAGTTTTTAGCAGAAAACTTTGGCCAAAGTATGTTGGAAGTAGTCCAACATTATTTAACCAAAGACCGATAGAGACTAACCAAGTTCAAGCTATTAGGGTTAACAGTTTGACCATATCCTAGGCTTGACTAGGCGACATAGTTTTGACGATGGGACTAAAATTGCAGCATTCATTACGGACACAGTCAGGGTGGTCCCGACAATACTCATGTCAATGAGTTAATCAGATACTTATGACACCGAAATAGGGACGTCAATTGCTGTTTATGGTCACTAATGTCTGGGGTTTCGAACCCCACCTGTAGTAGGGTCAGGTTGTATGGTCTCACACAGAGTGAGACCTTCGTCAAGTAATAGGACGTCTTTAGGGAGATTGTACATCGGATGTATATGAATTGATTAAGTCCCAAATAGTTTGCGATATAAGTCTTAAATATTAATGAAGTGGATTATTGTATATGATGCAATAGAAAATAAAATATATATTCTAAAACGTTTACAAATATAGTTTATAATAAATACATATAAATGAAGAGGATTTTTCTATGAAAGTCACGGAGAAAACTGTGTTGAGTATTGGACTCTCCACCTTGGTTTTGATGATGATCAAATATAAATCATTGTGATTAAACCATGTGATTGCAGTTAGCTAAAGAGTCATCAATTAGATTCAAGAAGATCAAAAGTGATTACACGGTTGATTCAAGTGGAGAACTTGGTAAATCAATAAAGGTGAAGCATCGGCTTGACTCAAAAGACTACATCAAACCTTAAGAAATGTCTTCAACAAATGAATGAAGATTCAATCTAAAGAGAATAAATGAATGGATGATTCAAATGCTTCAAAGAACATCTTGAGGATCATAGACTAGATGACGATGGTGACATTCAAAACATACAACTAAAAGACTCAAGACCATGAAGAAGTAAGGAGATCCATTGTAATCTTTAGTGTTTACTTCTTTGTGAGTCTTAGAATGTTAAGCCTTGAATTAGAACTGCTTAGAGGCACCTACACCACCTATACACATCATTAGTATAGCCTCTAGTTGACCTCATATGCTTATAGGCATTGAAAACTTGAATCTAAACTTTTGAATCAAACCAGGGGCCAGATAAAGGATCACCAGGCACCTAGTGTGCTCACCAGTCGACTGGTTTTCCTTCAGTAGTCGACTGTTTTTAAACAGAGCCCAAATCTGTTTGAAGCTGTATTCTGTTTTTCTGACCAGTCTGCCTTCAAACTGATGCCAATTTTTCTGTAGTTGGAATTTTTCATCCAAATCACACGCAGTAGTTAGATAACTCACTAAGCTTTCCAACCCAACTTTAAGCAATCCAATCGGATATCTGTAGTTCAAGTTATGACTATTTTCAGATTTCCAACACCAATCAGTCAGATTCAAAGTGCTGTCAGTTTTTTTGTAGTTCGAATTTTGTTTCCATTAAAACCTCATTTGAAATAAAATTTTGTTAGCTTTCCAACGCAATTTTATTCACTCCAATTGGATATATGTAGTAGTAGATATGGATGTTTTAATGATCAGCTGTACTGAAATCTGCAGATTCTGCCCCTCGAACAGCCGACTGTTGAAGGTTGGACAGTCGACTGGTCATCCTTCTTGTCACGACCCGCTTCCCTAAAATGGAGGCGAGACGTGAAAAGTTCCGCACGAGAGTGGAGCTGTGAAGCCCCAAACCCGATAAGCGTCAATAAAACATAAGCAGGTCCCTGTAACCACAACGGAACAACAATAATAATACAAGGAGAGACTGATAATAAAATCTCACATCTCAGGCAATGTCCAACATGAATATAAGTCCAACATCCAGAAAAGCCACCAGGCTAAAAGAAAGAGTCTAAAGGCCCAGAACAAGGCCAACAAAAGCAACGACATAACAAAGTATAGGTGCTACGCACCGATAACAAAACAACTGTCTAACAAAAGTAAAACACAACGAAGACACTAGGACTGGTCCCCAGTGTCCACGTACTCCCCGTCAACCACAAGCTCGGGCTCGGCGTCTGCAAACACCTCGTCCTCAACGAGGTACTCAGGCTCAGGATCTAACATGTGTCACCCAAAAGAGTAAAGGGGCACATGTCAGCAAGTCTAAAAGACTTGGGCAAGGAAACTGAAAATAAGGCAATCTAGCAACCTAGCAATTTAGTATGCATGACATGGCAGTTATAACATGAGTGCCCAATCAAGACATGGCAAGACAATTTGTACAAGAGAACAATCATCGGGATAAGACAAGAGTAGCCAAGCTACTATCAATCTCAATCAATTCACTATTCACATTGTTTGTAGATGTTTACGCCTTACAGCTGAATGGTTTCACATTCACTGATTGGCCGCTTAACAACTACCCCAAACCCAGAGTTTACGCCTTACCACTGCAGTTGCTGATCGGGCAGACTCCCAGTTGATTGGTCGTTTAACTCTTACCCCCAATACCCACACGTAATGGAGCCAGGGTCCCCGCACATGAGCTCAGCTAGTGAGCCTGGGGTTGCCCCGCACATGAGCTCGCATTCTTAAACATTTGGCGTAGGGGTGTACCTAGCCGGAAACAAGCAATTCGGGTATTGGCTATCAACCAACACATGGCCCGCTTCTGGAACACGAGCCAGGAACACAAGCATTTGTAGCAAAGCTACGCAATCACAGAAACACTTAAAGAATGCAATGACATGACAATTAATTTACGTACCGTTAATGGAAAGTAAACATGACATGGTAATTGTGCAACATGCTAAATGTCGGAACTAGCTTCGTTGTCAAGCTAGTTCCCCAATTTGCACCTAGGCGAGTATCATTTCGTCGCCTAGCCTCTTTTACACCTACAACAAGCAAATGGCCTAAAACATGGCCTAAACCCTAAGTGGCAAGTTTCACTTGCCTAGCACCGGGGATGACGACCACTTCGTCACACGGATGCCAATCTACGGGGAAATCGCTGTTTTGGGGGAACAATCATCAAACAACATGAAATTTTATTAGGGTTTCATAAAAATACCAATAGGCTATGAAAACATAGACGAATTGATTTCTTACCGAGAGGAAGCGGAAGAAACACTCCGGAGAACCCTAGGATCAGATCTGGAAAAGATTGGAGAAGTTTGGGAGAATTAGGGTTTTGGGGGATTTGGGGATTTTGATGGATTTGGTGAGATTTTGGGGAAGATGAGAGGTAGATAGAGTGGATGGAGGGTTTGGATGATGATTCTAGGGCTTGGAATGAAGGAATGAAGCTTGGAGGAAGATGGGGGCTCAAAGGGGGCGATTTTAGGGTTTTGGGTCGTGAGGGAGGAAGAAGAAACGTTTGGGAGGGGTATAAATAGGCTGGGCTGGCGGCTGCCCAGAAATTAGGGTTTTAACACAGGTTAGTCGGTCAAAGAGCAACCACTGACCGACTAGTTTGGCAACTAGTCGGTCGGTCGACCAACACAGACCGACTAAGTGCAAACAGTAACTTCTGAACGAAAATAGGATTTAGAGTTAGTCGGTCCATGAACAAATACTGACCGACTAGTTTAGCATCTAGTCGGTCGATGAACGTTCTTAGACCGACTAAGAGTAAACAGTAACTGATACTAAAATTAGATGATGAGTTAGTCGGTTAAAGAAGCATTGCCGACCGACTAGTTTGTAACCTAGTCAGTCAACCAACGTTCTTAGACCGACTAACGATAAACAGTAACTCCTGAATAATTTTAGAAAGCCAACTAGTCGGTCCAAGAAGGATTACCGACCGACTGGATCGTCATCTAGTCGGTCGGTGCCCCTTCTTATACCGGCTAATGAGCACGAAAAGTTCCGATACGGAGCGCGGGGCCCCGGGATCGATTCCTAAGACTCCAAGGCTTGATCTAATAGTAAGATACGACCGTTATGAAGTCCGTCACGAATGACATACTTCGAAATCGACGATCCTAAGGAAGAAACGAGAAAATACGACGAATCGATCGAAAATGAAAGCTACGGAGACGAAAACCACACATGAGGAGGAAATCCACCAAAATATATATTATATTATAATAAATCCAGATACATGAAAAGCAGTCGTTACATCCTCCCCAACTTAAGAAAAATTCCGTCCTCGGAATTTCCAAATACTCACGAGTCCGGAAAAAAAAGTGGGAAACGCTCTCGCATCTCATCCTCATTCTCCCAAGTAGATTCTCCAGGTGAGCCGTGTTGCCACATCACCCTCACAAGATTGAAAATCTTGTTCCGAAGCGATTTCTGACGCCTGTCCAGAATCTGCACTGGATGCTGGTCATACGTCATATCGGGGCGAACGGTAATCTCCGAAAAATCCACAGCATGAGATGGATCGCTAATGTATCGACGAAGCTGCGACACATGGAAAACATTGTGAACTCCTTCCAAAGATGGCGGCAAGGCCAAGCGATAAGCTACCTCGCCAACCCTCTCCAAAATGTCAAACGGTCCAATGTATCGCGGGCTCAACTTCCCACGCTTCCCGAAACGAATCACACCACGATTCGGGGAAATCTTCAAGAACACATGGTCGCCCGGCTGAAACTCCAAAGGACGACGTTTAGCATCCGCCCAATGCTTAAAACGGTCCTGAGCAATTCTCAACCTCTCCCGAATATTCCTGACGATATCCACGGCCTCCACGATCATCTCAGGTCCCAACAACTCCCGATCACCAACGTCATCCCAACTCAATGGCGATCGACATTTCCTCCCATAAAGAGCGGTGAAAGGCGCCATGCCAATACTCTCCTGGAAGCTGTTGTTGTAAGAAAACTCTACCAGATGTAGATTGTCCTCCCACGAACCCTTGAAATCCAACATGCACGCCCTCAGCATGTCTTCCAAAATCTGAATCGTCCTCTCGGATTGGCCATCCGTCTGTGGATGGTACGCCGTGCTGAAACTCAGACGCGTACCCAAGATCTTCTGCAAACTCTGCCAGAACTGAGATGTGAACCTCGTGTCTCTGTCTGACACGATACTCACGGGGACTCCATGAAGTCGCACGACCTCCTGCACGATTCACGTTACATCACTATCCAAACTAGGAAAAGAAAATAAAACGGAGAGTAAAAGAATTTTACCTCCATATATCTCCTTGCTAGCGCCTCAGTGGACTGTCCCACTCGGAACAGAATAAAGTGCGCAGATTTGGTCAATCGATCTACGATCACCCAAATCGCATCATTCTGCTTCGGACTCCGAGGTAGTCCAGTCACGAAATCCATAGTGATGTGTTGCCATTTCCACTCCGGAATCGGAAGCGGTTGTAGCAACCCGGCCGTACGCTGATGCTCCGCCTTCACTTACTGGCAAACCAAGCACTTGGCTACACTCCGAGCCACACTCCTCTTCATGCCATGCCACCAATAATTCAGACGAAGATCCTGGTACATCTTGGTGCCACCAGAATGCACAGAATACGGCGAACTGTGTGCCTCCACCATCAACTCCTCTCTGATATCCCCAGCCGGCACACACAACCTGGCTCCGAACCTCAGCGAGCCATCCTCATGAATCAAAAAGTCAGTCCGCAGACCGGCTTCCACCTGCTCCCGAATCTTCACCAGCTTCGGATCCTCGGCCTGGCCAGCCTTAATCCGATCCACGATCGTCGACTGTACCTGCATGTACATCAACGAAGAAGCCTCCCCAGGAAGAACAATCTCCACACCAGACTCGCAAAAATCCTGCTGCAATCCCCATTGCGTGGTCAAAATCATCACCGCTGGAAGCCTACTCAAAGCATCCGGAACCACATTCACCTTGCCAGGGTGAAACTGTAAATCAATATCATAATCCGCCATAAGCTCCAATCATCGACGCTATCGCATGTTGAGCTCCTTCTGAGTGAAAATGTACTTCAAGCTTTTGTGATCGGTGAAAATCTTCATTTTCTCACTCAGCAGGAAGTGCCTCCAAATCTTAAGAGCAAACACAACGGCAGCCAACTCCAAATCATGCGTCGGGTAATTCTTCTCATGAACCTTAAGCTGACGAGATGCATACGCCACAACATGCCCATGCTGATGCAACACACAACCGAGACCCTTGCCAGAAGCATCGCAAAAGATCTCAAATCCACCGCTGCGATCAGGCACAACAAGAATAGGGGCAGTCGTCAACCTCTCCTTCAGAATGCCAAAAGCACTCTCACAATCACCCGACCAAACAAAAGAAACATCCTTCCGCGTCAACCTGGTCATTGGCTCAGCAATACGAGAAAAGTCCTTATTGAATCGCCGATAGTAACCAGCAAGTCCAAGGAAACTCCGAATCTCAGACGCCGACGACGGAACAGGCCACTCCCTGATGGCCCTAATCTTCTCGGGATCCACTGAAATGCCATCTCCAGTCACCACATGCCCGAGAAAAGCAACTCTATCCAGCCAGAACTCGCACTTCGAAAACTTAGCATACAACCGATGCTTCCTCAAAATCTCCAACACCGTCCTTAAGTGCGAGGCATGCTCTTCCTCCGACTTCGAGTAGATCAGAATGTCGTCAATGAAGATAACGACAAACTTATCCAAAAAGTCGTAGAAAATCAGGTTCATCATATTCATGAAAACTGCGGGTGCGTTAGTTACGCCGAAAGGCATAACCACAAACTCATAGTGTCCATACTTCGTCCTGAACGCTGTCTTCGGAACATCTCCCTTCTTCACCTTCAACTGATGATAGCCACTCCTCAAATCCAACTTAGAAAACACCCTCGAACCTCCAAGCTGATCAAAAATATCATCGATACGAGGCAACGGGTATTTATTCTTAATGGTCACCGCATTCAACTCCCGATAGTCCACGCACATGCGACACGAACCATCCTTCTTCTTCACTAGCAGCACCGGTGCTCCCCACGGAGACATACTAGGATTAATATAACCCTTCTGCAAAAGCTCATCCAACTGCTTCCGCAACTCCTCCAATTCAACGGGTGCCATACGATACGGCGCCTTCGAAATCGGCTGCGCACCTGGAACAAGATCGATAGAAAATTCCAAAGCCCGATCAGGCGGCAAACCAGACATCTCCTCGGGGAAGACGTCGCCGAAATCACGCACCACAGCCGGCCACTCCAACTCCATCTGCATAGCCACAGCCTCCACCGGCCTGGCCCGAAATCTGACAGGACCAAGCGAACTGCTACCACGACTGAACTCAAATACTGGATGTCCAGGAATCTCGAACACCACCTTCTTTCTCCTGCAGTCAATCGTAGCATAGAAGCTCGCAAGCCAGTCCATCCCAAGAACTGCATCATAGTTGATGATGTCGTGGAAAATGAAATCAGCGAAAAGCTCATGTCCACAGACCACCAACGAGCAAGAATTGCAACCACGATGCACCGAGACCACGCCATTCCCTGTAACGATATTCCAACTCTTGGAAAGAGGGGACGTCGACAAGGAATGCCTCTCCACGAAGCTCCGAGAAATAATGCACATCGACGCACCAGAGTCAAAGAGGACTCGTGCAGGAAATGTGCAAACCAAAACCACACCTAATCAAGCAATTAACAATCAAACCCTAGTCTAGCAAACAACCATGTTCAAGCAAACAACATAATCTAACAATCAAAACCAGCTAGGAAAGTAACAGCTAGATTGAGGATTACCTGCGATAACCTCATCCACAGCCTCGCTCTCCGCAGCGGTCATCAGAAAAGCCTGCCTCCTTGGCGGGACAGCCTGCTGAAAAGCCTGCCTCTGCGGAACAAGAGCTGCTCCACGTCCAGCAGGAACAGACGCTCACTGCTGCAACGGCTGTGCTGCAACAGGTGCCCTCCGCAGCGGACCCGCATGCCGACAATCCTTCGCGACATGAGAAGCATCACCACATACCAGACACTGGCCCAAAAACTTCCGACACTGATCCTTGATGTGGCCAGGCTTGCCGCAGAAATGGCAAGTCTTCAGAATAGGCCCTCCTGGCCTCTTAAACTGAGCAGACTGATTAGGCCTGAATCCAGGTCTAACCACAGCCCTAGCCTGCTCCATAGGCCTCTTCCCAGCACCAACAACAGACCCCCTCCTCTGGTTCACGAGCAGCTCCTGCCTCTTGGCTGCTACTAGAACCTTCTGATAAGACTCCCGGTCAGAAGAGGTCACGAAACTCTGGAGCTCCGAAGCAAGTCCCTGCAGGAACCTCTGAGCTCTCTCCTCAGCGTCCTGCACCATCTTTGGTGCAAACCGACTCAGCCTCATGAACTCTTGGTGATACATGTCCACCGACGAGCTCCCCTGCTTCAAATCGATAAAACGCTGCAGCATCTCCTCCCTGGCAGCTTTCAGAAAGAACTCACCCTCAAATCTGGCCTTGAAGGTAGCCCAAGCTATCGGCTCCACCAACATCTTCTCTTCCGCATCCCACCAATTCCGAGCATTATCCTTGAGTTGCCTCTTCGCCAAATCAACCCATCCAGCCGGGGTGATCTTGGCCATCTTCAGATTGTCCTCGATGTTCCGAATCCACTCATCGGCAGCCAGAGGACCCTCAGACCCATCAAAATATGCGGGACCCAGCTCCCGAAATTGCTTCGCTCCTGGCTCAGAGCGAGGGGCATCCGGAAGAGCCCGGGCAGCTCGAGCAAGTGGAGCATTCTGGACTTGCAGGAGCATGCCCTGCTGCACTTGCATCATCTGCAGCATCATCCGCATCATCTCACCATTGGTGGGTTCCCGCTCAGGCTCCTCATCATGAGGGATCGCGCCACTACCCCCACCTCGGGTGAAACGTCTTCCTGCCATCTAGTGACACAGAAAACGAATCAGATTAGACTCATAGCTTATGACATCGGACGTCGAACTTAATTTATTGGACATTCTAATATTATTATCGCTATTCCAAAAATCACAGTTACAGAAGGACCTGCATGGGCCACCAATAAAACCTGTCACGACCCGCTTCCCTAAAATGGAGGTGAGACGTGAAAAGGTCCGCACGAGAGTGGAGCTGTGAAGCCCCAAACCCGATAAGCGTCAATAAAACATAAGCAGGTCCCTGTAACCACAACGAAACAACAATAATAATACAAGGAGAGACTGATAATAAAATCTCACATCTCAGGCAATGTCCAACATGAATATAAGTCCAACATCCAGAAAAGCCACCAGGCTAAAAGAAAGAGTCTAAAGGCCCAGAACAAGGCCAACAAAAGCAACGACATAACAAAGTATAGGTGCTACGCACCGATAACAAAACAACTGTCTAACAAAAGTAAAACACAACGAAGACACTAGGACTGGTCCCCAGTGTCAACGTACTCCCCGTCAACCACAAGCTCGGGCTCGGCGTCTGCAAACACCTCGTCCTCAACGAGGTACTCAGGCTCAGGATCTAACATGTGTCACCCAAAAGAGTAAAGGGGCACATGTCAGCAAGCCTAAAAGACTTGGGCAAGGAAACTGAAAATAAGGCAATCTAGCAACCTAGCAATTTAGTATGCATGACATGGCAGTTATAACATGAGTGCACAATCAAGACATGGCAAGACAATTTGTACAAGAGAACAATCATCGGGACAAGACAAGAGTAGCCAAGCTACTATCAATCTCAATCAATTCACTATTCACGTTGTTTGTAGATGTTTACGCCTTACAGCTGAATGGTTTCACATTCACTGATTGGCCGCTTAACAACTACCCCAAACCCAGAGTTTACGCCTTACCACTGCAGTTGCTGATCAGGCAGACTCCCAGTTGATTGGTCGCTTAACTCTTACCCTCAATACCCACACGTAATGGAGCCAGGGTCCCCGCACATGAGCTCAGCTAGTGAGCCTGGGGTTGCCCCGCACATGAGCTCGCATTCTTAAACATTTGGCGTAGGGGTGCACCTACCCGGAAACAAGCAATTCGGGCATTGGCTATCAACCAACACATGGCCCGCTTCTGGAACACGAGCCAGGAACACAAGCATTTGTAGCAAAGCTACGCAATCATAGAAACACTTAAAGAAGTCAATGACATGACAATTAATTTGCGTACCGTTAATGGAAAGTAAACATTACATGGTAATTGTGCAACATGCTAAATGTCGGAACTATCTTCGTTGTCAAGCTAGTTCCCCAATTTGCGCCTAGGCGAGTATCATTTCGTCGCCTAGCCTCTTTTACGCCTACAACAAGCAAATGGCCTAAAACATGGCCTAAACCCTAAGTGGCAAGTTTCACTTGCCTAGCACCGGGGATGACGACCACTTCGTCACACGGATGCCAATCTACGGGGAAATCGCTGTTTTGGGGGAACAATCATCAAACAACATGAAATTTTATTAGGGTTTCATAAAAATACCAGTAGGCTATGAAAACATAGAGGAATCGATTTCTTACCGAGAGGAAGCGGAAGAAACACTCCGGAGAACCCTAGGATCAGATCTGGAAAAGATTGGAGAAGTTTTGGAGAATTAGGGTTTTGGGGGGTTTGGGGATTTTGATGGATTTGATGAGATTTTGGGGAAGATGAGAGGTAGATAGAGTGGATGGAGGGTTTGGATGATGATTCTAGGGCTTGGAATGAAGGAATGAAGCTTGGAGGAAGATGGGGGCTCAAAGGGGGCGATTTTAGGGTTTTGGGTCGTGAGGGAGGAAGAAGAAACGTTTGGGAGGGGTATAAATAGGCTGGGCTGGCGGCTGCCCAGAAATTAGGGTTTTAACACAGGTTAGTCGGTCAAAGAGCAACCACTGACCGACTAGTTTGGCAACTAGTCGGTCGGTCGACCAACGCAGACCGACTAAGTGCAAACAGTAACTTCTGAACGAAAATAGGATTTAGAGTTAGTCGGTCCATGAACAAATACTGACCGACTAGTTTAGCATCTAGTCGGTCGATGAACGTTCTTTGACCGACTAAGAGTAAACAGTAACTGATACTAAAATTAGATGATGAGTTAGTCGGTTAAAGAAGCATTGCCGACCGACTAGTTTGCAACCTAGTCGGTCAACCAACGTTCTTAGACCGACTAATGATAAACAGTAACTCTTGAATAATTTTAGAAAGCCAACTAGTCGGTCCAAGAAGGATTGCCGACCGACTAGATCGTCATCTAGTCGTTTGGTGCCCCTTCTTATACCGGCTAATGAGCACGAAAAGTTCCGATACGGAGCGCGGGGCCCCGGGATCGATTCCTAAGACTCCTAGGCTTGATCTAATAGTAAGATACGACCGTTATGAAGTCCGTCACGAATGACATACTTCGAAATCGACGATCCTAAGGAAGAAACGAGAAAATACGACGAATCGATCGAAAATGAAAGCTACGGAGACGAAAACCACACATGAGGAGAAAATCCACCAAAATATATATTATATTATAATAAATCCAGATACATGAAAAGCAGTCGTTACACTTCTACAGTCGACTGGTCATCCTCTATCATACCCGTATTTTTCAGTTTATAGCCGTTGGCTACAGTGGAACAGGAGACTGTCCCCCCTTCTTCAGGCGACTGTCCGAGTCGTTTTCAGCCCAATTCTAGCCGTTGGGAGATTGTTTTTTTGGGTCTTTTTGCTTAGGTTTTTGGGCTTACCTTGAGGTAATATATATAGGAGATAGGCTGAATATGTGAGAACTTCTTGGTCTCTTAAGAAATCATTTCAAGCCTCTTTCTCCTCTCAAGTGCTCTCTAATTCTTTCTTGCCCTCTATGCTCTAAAGCACACATCTAAGCTAGATTTGCTTTCAACTTTGGGCAAGCATCTCAAGGAATATATCCTCCCTCATTTAGCACTTCACACACACTATAGCCTTCACAAGTAAGTTCTTATTCAAGGCATAGGTGAGTGTATTTCAAGTTGTATATTTCATTCTCAATACTTCTATTTTGTTGAGTACTCTCGGTTGGTGAGAGGGTTGGCTTGATCCCAAGTTGTGGGAGTCAAGGAAAGGTTTTGCTCTCGTTTTGTGAGAGTGTGCTTAGTTCTAAGTTATGGGATTAAGGTATTTGCGTGTTCCCGGGTTGTGGGATACACGGACATCGATTGTAAGTCGATTGCACTTGTAAGGGTTTCTGCAAGTGGGCTAAAGGAAAGCTCTAGTGGTATTTACTAGAGTATCCGAGTGTGATCTCGGGTGTTACTGGATTAGGGCACTGGTAACAAGTCGGGTTTGACTTGGGTGGCACCGAACCAGGATACATTGCATGTTTGCATTGCATTATTCCTTGCATTGTTGATCATTTCTTTCATTCCGCATTTGTTGGTTAATTAGGGTTTTATTTGGCATAAATTTCTTATAATTCTATAAAATACTATTCACCCCTAGTGTTTCTTCCTCATAGCACATGGTCCTTACAATTGGTATCAGAGCGAGGTAATAGCTATGGCAACCAACAATAACAACACACGAAGGCCTCCACCATTTCTCATTGGATCCAACTATCAAATTTGGTGTGTAAAGATGAAAGCCTATATTCTATCCATTGATGATGATTATTGGAAGCTTGTGGAGAAGCCCCTTCATGCACCTATGACTTTCGAACATGAATGGACAAATGATGAAAAAGAATTGATGGAGAAAAATGAAGAGGTAATGGACATCTTGCTAGATTATTTATCTTATGACATTCTTATGCGTGTGTCCAAGGCAACAACGGCATATCAAATATCGAACATGCTAGCAGAGCAAGAAGAGTCCACCTCGAAGTGTTCTTCCTCCAATGATGAAAGGGATCCATTCATGGGTTTGATGGCATGAGAGGATGCCAATACGGGTGATTCTGGTGACGAATCAAGTGATTCTAGTGGAAGTGATAGTGACGATGAAGAGGTAACAATGGATGATCTTAGAATTGCAAATGAACAATTATTTAATAAATATCAAAAGATTTTGCATAAATATTGTGATGCTAAGAAAAAGATTGCTAGTCTCACTAACACATCTACTTGTAGCACCTCAAACAATGACACCATTGTTGAGACACTCGCCATTGAGAAAGCAAGTTTGCTTACACAAAGTGGCATGTTGAGAAAAGAGGTGAAGTCCCTCAAATCTCAACTTGATCATGTTTCCATTGTGGATAGTAACAATCTTGAGATTGAAAATCTTCAATCTCAAAACACTAGTTTGGGCATTAAGAATGAGGCTCTCAAATCCCAATTGCACGAGCTCACCACACATGCATCCACCTTGAATGCCACTATTTCTTCAATTTCGAAGAAGTATGAGCTCTTGTTCTCCATTGTTGAGAGATTCAATAAGGGAAAAAGACATGTTGGCTGATTTTCTAATGACTCAACTACCGGCAAACCATCGTGTTGGCCTTGGTTATTCTAAGGCAAGTGCATCCAATGTATGCACCTCCTATAGTGAACTAACTATAGATTTTGTAAGGCCGTCCTTCAGTGCATCCACAAGTGGTGTCTTTAACAACTTGAGAAATTCTACTACTAAGGAAACCACCACTCCTATTCCTCCCTCCTTTGCAAAGAAACCCACCAATGATGGACATCAAAGGAAGGGACATGCATTCATGTACACCAATACTCGTAGGAATGCATCCACTCCTCCCATCCCTACAAATGATAGTTTTATGCTCCCCACCCACGAGCACGTGCAAACACTCATTTGAGACACTCTCATGCATGTACTCGTGCTCATGCACCTTCACATGCTTATGATCACACATCACATCCACGCATGCATGCTTATTCTCATGATCATCTTCATGCATATGCACCTCATGTTCATCCACGTATGTATGCAACACCACACCATGGATCACATACCCATCATCATGCTTTAGCACAACACAATGTTCCATACACATATCCACATGCTCTTGCTAGATCACATGTTACTAGGCCACATGCACCACGTAGAGATATACCGTGTGTGCATGCCACCACTAGGAAGAGGATACCCAAAACATACACTATTTGGGGTCCTAAGAACACTAGCAATCATACTAAGGATATGTATGTGCAATCTTATATTCATGATATTATTTTTGAATGATGATTATGTTGGGAAATCAAGGTCCTCTTGGACTTGGTTTCCAAATGGTTAGTTTCTGTTGACCCAACATGCTTGGTACTATAAGTTTATATTCATTTTATGGGTACCAAAGTATTTGTGTTTAGAATTGGTTTATTCTTTTGTTTGCATATTGGTCTTGGATGCTCATGTTTGTTGGAAACTTAAATTCTTTTTGAATTTGATTCAATTGTTTGATTATTATTAAATCATTGTGTTTAGGGTTTTCATGTCTAGAATATTTAATGCTTTCTCATGCAATACATGCTTTGGTTCATATTTATGTTTTGTTGCATGTGATACATGTCATGCTTTTGGATTAATATACATATTTACTTTTGGTACAATTGGCACATGCATGTATATGGTTAAATATTTATCAAGTGACATGATTACATGTATCATAAAAATTGTGTGTGATTACATTAGAATATGGGTTACAATTATTTGAATTTAGTATTTAAATTTGTTGCCTAACCCATAGGATCCAAAAAGGTTTTTGGATACCAAAATTATATTTTCTAGGTTCAATCCACTTTGGGATACCAACTCTACAAACTCCTTGATTTGCAAAGATTTCCATTCAAATGGAGTTGATGATGCTTAAGTGATGCACCAAAGTAGGGGGAGCTTAATGTTGTAAGTATATTCTTACACTTGGTATTTATGTGTGTTGGATGCATGTAGATGTCACTTTGTGTTTGCGACTATCTCATGCATATCCTATGTTTGCATATTATGTGTCTTTTATGCCATTCATGTCTATGTATGTCATTTGTTTCAAATTCTTGACTCATATGCAATGTGTATTCATAATCCATATTCATATGTTTATTCATGGATTATTTATAACATGTGGCTTAAAAAATTTCATGTTAGAATTAATGCTCATTTGCATGTTTCACACATGGGACACGCTAATATTTATGTTCTACTTCACAAACGTGCATCCAAACTTCCTACTCAGGCCACTATACAACCTCTCCTTAAGAATTCCAAATCACTATCTTTGTGGATTCCTAAGAATGTTTCTAGGCATGATAGGAACACATATATAGAATCGTATATTAGGAATGACATATTCTTATGCGACTATATATAAAAATCAAACTCAGTCTTTGTTTGATTTCCACCTTGCTGACTCACTCATATTGCACTTCATTGCTTGGGTACCATGCTTGTATGATTACTTTTTGTACCCATATATGTGTGAGTTCGTCCATTACTCCCAAGTTTGCATATTTTGTATGATTATGTGGGAGTGTGAAATGTTTGATTGCTATCATGTTATTTTCATTTATATGTCATTGCATTTCATTCATATTATGTTGTACATATAGATTAGTAGGTTTTCCTAACCCTTGGTGATTATCAATTTGCACCTTTCCATCTCGTTGATATGCCAAAGGGGAAGAGAAATTTGGTTATGAAAAATAATACTATATGCTTTTCATGCACACTCTTTGTGGTATTACTTTTCATGCCATCCATCAATATGTGTTGTGACGTTAATGTTTATTTTGTGCACACATGCATATTGAACGAGGAATATTTTTAGCACACACTATTGTATTAGATGTGTGTATTCATAGTGATGTTGCTTGTATTATGTATTGTGATTAAATCATATGCATAAGAATTCTTAGTCTAGGTGTATCTAAATTCCTAATGGTTGAGAATTGTTAATTCCTTGTGTATATGATTTTCATGATTATAATAACTCATATCAATGCATGTCATGCATTTTTATTGATGATTGTTATTTACAATTGGTATATATTTGGTTATTGGACTACTTGATTTTGTTCCGTAACATATTGGATCCAAAAAAAATTTGGATACCACCAATTGTTTAATTGTCAGATTATTGTACAAGATGCCTACCCTACACACTTCTTGGTTACAAATGAAGGATCAATTCAAAGAAGATGATGGTGCATTGGAGATGCACACATATAGGGATAGCTAAATGGTTGTATGTATGTGTTTAGTACAATTGGTATTTTAATATAATGGATTTGTGTAATACATCATACTTCTTCACTAGCTCATTCATGTCACACCATCACAGAGATTGTTCGTTTATATGACTATCATGCCCATGTGTGCCATATATGTCTTATTATGGCACATGTATCATGGTAGCTATAACATTTATATAATGAGTTGGCTAGTTGATTTTCATATCTTTGGAACACGTTGTCATTACACATCTCCTTCCTCACATGCTTACTTCTTTGTGAAGATTGTCAAAAATTATAGATATGATAATTGATGTGTATGTCATGCTTGTTTGTTTAGGAGATTGTTTTGTTTAGGAGATTGTATAAAGTATATTTAGATCTTAACCTTCAATGAAAACCTTTCAATTCTTTCATTAAATATTCATTGTTGTTTTGATTCTACCACATGTACATAATTTTCATAGATGATTATGTTCATGGATTATTTAGATCCTATCATGATATGCCATGTCATTCTAGTAGAATCATTCATTTCTTCGCTAACATGTGCATTTTGGTTGATCTTCATGCGACTGCTAAACAAGTTTCAGGTGCCTGTCTCCCTAAGGCGCCTATGATTTATTCAACAGTCGTCTGTAATGCACATGTTTTGATATGATACTTTGGGTTTTCATTATCCATTTCTAATAGGCGACTTCTATACAATGTATAGGTGTCTGGCTCCTTGCAGGCGCATGTGACTTGTTAATCAGTCGCATGTCTCTCTATTGCCCAAAGATCCCTAACTTGTCATCATTTGGTCAGACGACTGATGTTGGTTTCACAGTCGACTGCCCATGGCACAGGCGCCTGTGAATGCTTCTTCAGTCGCCTGTCGATCCTTGTACTAACAATTTTTGTTTGGCAAGCTATACAAGTTTTGGCTAGATGACTGATGTTGGTTCCACAGTCGTCTACCCCATGACACAGGCGCATGTGGATACCACATCAGTCGCTTCTCCTTGCTTACCCATAATTCTTGATTTTTGTAACTTTCGCTATTCTGCCACACAGACGCCTGGTGATCCTTCATCAGTCGCTTGTCCTGTCATGATTTTTAGCCATTGAGCCTTTTTTCCATCTGATTGTGTTGAGGGGTTTGGGTAAATCGTTTGGGGGTTTTAGAGAGCTTATAAATATGGCTTTTATTGTTCCAATAGAGAACTCTTGGAACCCTCTAAACTCTATTGATTTGTTTTCAATGCTCAAGCTCTCATTTCACTCAAAAGCCCTAAATCTCCAAATCTAATCTTGTTTTCCATCTAGAATCATTCATTTTCCTATGGCATGTAATACTTCATCATGTTATATATAATTCATGCCATGAATAAGATTAATTGATTTAGGATCTTTATGCATATTTGGTCAATGTATCACCACACATCTTATACTTTTCTTACAGTTGTGATGATTATCTTTCTGAGATGCATTGATATGATTTGGGGTGATCAATGTATGTTACTTGTCATTTTAATTGCTTCTTGACTGATGTTTAGCTATTTTTTATTTGAGAGAGCTTTCATGTCTATAACCAAATCTTTCATGTATGATATTTTCATAAGTGACATAACATTCATGCATATTGGTTAGTGATCTTCATGTTATATTTCTCACAATGTTATCTCTCATCTCATGCTCATATGTTTTGCTATTTTTATGAGATGTTAGAGATAATTTGTGCTATACAAGATCATATAAGTTTTATATTGTGTTTGATGATATGTATATTTTTGGCATAGATATTCTTCCATGAATATATCCTGATGCACTATGACTTCATTAATGCTACCTTTAATTAAGTTCTGATTACATAAGCTTTTGTTATATTTGCACAATTGGTATGCATGCATGTGATGCTCATGGTAACTTCATTTGTTTATGTCCTACCTTGTGACTTTGAACGTAGACTATCGTCATTATATCTTATATCTTTGCTCATGTCAAACTCCATGCCTTTGCTCAAAAGATGTCTTGTCACATTATGCCTCATGTTGAATCCTTTGTGATAATTGAGCTAGGATGATATCATGACTCTATTTGTTCACTTGGTTTCCTTCACAAGTGATATCACGATCTTGACATTATTTGCCTGCTTTGCATACTTTGTTAGAATATTTATATAGGATATCATCTTTACATGCTCTTACTTGATGCTAGTTTTGAGCTTATGATATATTGCTTATCTTGCTTATGCTCATGGCATTCCATGCTTATCATTGACTCATTCTATGAGTATCTATTTTGGAATGCATGCTAGTACTATGGTTCTTCTGAACATTGTTTCAATTAGTATCCTAGTGTGTTAGAATTGTGTATGCCATAATTTTTATGAAGTCACTATTTTTATTTGGCATAACACTTTTGCATGATGTTGATATTTGATATTCATACATTTTTTATCACCTTGTCACCACACATCTCATGCTTCACTTAGATAAGGTATGCTTACTTTTTGAGATGTTTTGTGGAGTTTAGCACATGCCATTATACTTAATTTTTGTCATCTCACATCTCATACGTCTATTTTCACTCTTTTATGATATTTTTGAGATGGTTTGTGCTAGATGTGATCACTTGATGTAATTACAGTATGTGATGCTTTGAGTATGTTAGTATGCTCATTAGAATTTATTTTGAGTAATAAGTTCATAACCTTGATTGTGATATTATTCGTGTCGTTTTGATCATATTTTCACCACTTGTTGTCACTTCACTTTCAATTGATATATTTTGACATGTAGTGATTAGTTCATTGGTAATATGATCATTAGAACTTAATTTGAGTTATTATTTCATAACATAACTTGGTACACATGGCTAAAATTTCCATAGTCATGTTTGTTGCATTTTTTTGCTATGTTTGACTTAGATCTTAGTTTATTGATATTATTTATTGATCTATATCATAGTGATGATATTGATTCTACCATTATGTCTTTAATCATGTTCATATCGTATGTCATGGCCTTGTTCAAGGATAGTCTATCACATTATACTTAATGTTATAAATTTTGTGATAATTGAGCTTGTTCTGACACTATTTGATCACTTGTTTTTCTTCCACAAGTGATGTCATGACTTTTGCATTGTTTTCCATATTTTTTTAATCATTTTTATAGTTAGTAGCTACTGCAAATTATGCTATTGTCACTTTTCTAATATTGCTCACACTACTCTTTACAATTAGTATCTATTGTAATCTTTTGTCACATATACTTATTGCTTATCTATTTGTGATAATTGAGGAAGGTTGAGTTGTTGTTGGATATTTGCTCTTGCAATTGATATCTTTATTTTGATATCTTGTTTACTATTGGTAGCTTATATAGTTTACATTAGATATACCTTTATGTTTTCCACTCTATTTTTGCATTTGTTGTTTCAATGCCCCCATGCCTTTTGGATAATGCCAAAGGGGGAGAGAAATAAACAAGGATGTGCTTTGTGCTAATTAAATGTTGAGTGTTAAACAATAACTGGAATCATATCGCCTTTATGTATGATTGATCACGTATATGATTCAGGGGGAGCATTGGTGATTACCTTGGTTTATATTGATTACATTTGGTATATGTTGTAATCATGCACATGTTTATGATGTGTATCACCTATATGATTTGTATTGTGTATGCATATTATTTTTGGCCATTCATGCGATATATACACAACCTCATGTGATACACATACTATTAACTGCTGGATGATGCTATTAATTAAATATATTAGCTTAATTGGCATCATTCAGGGGGAGTAAGTATATTTAAAGCACAATGATTTATTTTGTTTATATTTGGTTTGTCATCATCAAAAATGGGGAGAATGTTGAGTATTGGACTCTCCACCTTGGTTTTGATGATGATCAAATATAAATCATTATGATTAACCCATGTGATTGTAGTTAGCTAAAGAGTCACCAATTAGATTCAAGAAAAATCAAAAGTAACTACACGGTTGATTCAAGTGGAGAACTTGGTAGATCAATAAAGGTGAAGCATTGGCTTGAAGAACTCAAAAGACTACATCAAACCTTAAGCAATGGCTCAACAAATGAATGGAGGTTCAATCCAAAGAGAATAAATGAATGGATGATTCAAAAGATTCAAAGAACATCTTGAGGATCAAAGACTAGATGGCGATGGTGACTTTTAAAACATACAACTAAAAGACTCAAGACCATGAAGAAGTAAGGATATCCACTGTAATCTTTACTGTTTACTTCTTTGTGAGTCTTAGAATGTTAAGCCTTGAATTAAACTACTTAGAGGCACCTACACCACCTATACACATCATTAGTATAGCCTCTAGTTGACCCTATATGCTTATAGGCTTTGAAAACTTGAATCTAAACTTTTGACTCAAAACAGGGGCATGATGAGGGATCACCAGGTGCCTGGTGTGCTCACCAGTCGACTGGTTTTCCTTCACAGTCGACTGTTTTTAAACAAAGCCCAAATCTGTTTGAAGCTGTATTCTGTTTTTCTGACCAGTCTGCCTTCAAACTGATGCCAATTTTTCTACAGTTGGAATTTTTCATCCTAACCACCTGAAGTAGTTAGATAACGAACTAAGATTTCCAACCCAATTTGAATCAATCCAATCGGATATCTGTAGGTCAAGTTATGTCTGTTTTCGTGAGCCGATATCTGATTTCCTGCACCTATCAGTCAGATTCAAAGTGCTGTCAGTTTTTCAATAGTTCGAATTTTGTATCCATTCAAAGCTCATTTGAAAGAAAATTTTGTTAGCTTTCCAACGCAATTTGATCCACTCGAATTGGATATCTGTAGTGGCAGATATAGATGTTTTAGTGATCAGCTGTACTGAAAATCTGCAGATTCTGCCCCTCGAACAGTCGACTGTTGAAGGGTGGACAGTCGACTGCCCAGGTGGACAGTCGACTGGTCATCCTTCTACAGTTGACTTGTCATCCTTTGTCCTGCCAGTATTTTTCAGTTTATAGCCTTTGGCTACAGTGGAACAGGCGACTGTTCCCCCTTCTTCAGGCGACTGTCCGAGTCATTTTCAGCCCAATTCTAGCTGTTGGGAGATTGTTTTTTTGGGTCTTTTTTGCTTAGGGTTTTGGGCTTCCCTTGAGGTAAAATATTTAGGAGATAGGTTGAATATGTGAGAACTTCTTGGTCTTTTAAGAAATCATTTCAAGCGTCTTTCTCCTCTTAAGTGCTCTCTAATTCTCTCTTTCCCTCTATGCTCTAAAGCACACATCTAAGCTAGATTTGCTTTCATCTTTGGGCAAGCATCTCAAGGGATATATCCTCCCTCATTGAGCACTTCACACACACTATAGCCTTCACAAGTAAGTTATTATTCAAGGCATATGTGAGTGTATTTCAAGTTGTATATTTCATTCTCAATACTTCTATTTTGTTGAGTACTCTCGGTTGGTGAGAGGGTTGGCTTGATCCCAAGTTGTGGGAGTCAAGAAAATGTTTTGCTCTCGGTTTGTGAGAGTGTACTTAGTTCCAAGTTGTGGGATTAAGGTATTTGTGTGTTCCCGGGTTGTGGGATATACGGACATCGATTGTAGGTCGATCACACTTGTTGGGGTTTCCACAAATGGGCTAAAGGACAGCTCTCGTGGTACTTACTAGAGTATCTGAGTGTGATCTCGGATGTTGATGGATTAGGGCATCGGTAATAAGTTGGGTTTGACTTGGGTGGCACCGAACAAGGATACATTACATGTTTGCATTGCATTCTTCCTTGCATTGTTGATCATTTCTTTCATTCCGCATTTGTTGGTTAATTAGGGTTTTATTTGGCGTAAATTCCTTATAATTCTATAAAATACTATTCTCCCCATATAGTGTTTCTTCCTCATAGCATAGGGTACTTACAAACTGTGCTCAATGCGGACTCCACATGAGCCCAATAAAGATGTTTTAAAAGGGGGTTTAAACAATAAAAAAGGCCCAGGCGGGGCCGCGCTCCCCAAAGGGGCCAAGCGGAGCTCGCCCGCCAAGCAAGCAGGCACGCTGGCAAAGACACAGGCGGGCACGCCTGCAAACTGTAGTGGGCCCCACTGTGGGGCCCACAATATGGGTTTTTTGAAATCCCTTTTGACGACTGCAGTTTTTGTGCGAAAATACATTTTAGGTTTATCTTTGAGACTACGTTTGAGGGTTCAAACAAAGTCGGTTGAAGCCCCGTTTGTTTCTATGCATTTACTATTTAGTGCTCTTCGATTTGATATGGGATATCACTTGTGAAGCTAAACGGTGAGGGAGGAAAAATTCGTTGAAGTTTGCCCTTCGTGAAAGTTAAACTTAAAGTCAATTTTCTCCTCCGAATCTTTAGTCCCACATCGGTAATTGAGAAAGGGGAGGGGTCAGCCACCTATATAAATAGGGGCCAACCCCCTTCTTGAAACTTGCACCAAGTCTTTAAATCCGAGAAGCTCCAAAAAGTTTTGAGTACACTCGGTTTAAGACTTAAATTAAAATTCACTCTTTCTCCCAAATTCTTTCTTGCTCCTGATCGGGCTCTAGCAAAGCTACGAAGGAGTTCGGATCGGATTCGAAGTCTTGAAGGAGGATTCACTCCAAGGTGAAACTTTCTTTGGTGTGAGGTTGGATCAGCGACAAGGGTGTTGCTCGCCTCGGGACACAGTTTAGCTCGGAATGCGGTTCGTCTTAGGAGAAGCAGCTCGGGGCATCGCTTTGGAGTCAAAAAAGTTACTGAAAACGACGCTTTGCATTCTGCGAAAACAAAGTGAAAGGTATGGTGTTTAATTAACCGGCGTTTATAATTGTTGTTAGATAGATCTATCTTTAGGGGGTTGGTCGGACCCAACTCCGGGATAGTAGAGATTTTGGCTAGGCTTATTTCATTAGGGCTTTCTTGAAAATGTTTTAAGATGTTTTCAGCTGCATGTTTGATTTCTTCGTCCGACCGACCTAGGCCGGACGTCAATTTTATAACCCTAAGGACCCAGAAAACCATTCATAGATTTGATAATTCTATTTTACCCGAAGTAGATCTTCTACATTGGTTGGTTGGGATAAAAGGATATCAAGGAGATCGGTGAGGGTTAACCTTTTAGAGATTGGTTCATCATCCTGGGAAGGAGGCTGACGGCTACAGGAGTAGGGATCAAAGGAAGTGTGATTCGGGTCAGTTTTTACAAGGGGATATTGCGGTTTCTACATCCGGGGACGTAGGCTGATGACTACACAGGTAGGGATCAAAGAGAGTTTGATCTAGTCAGTTTTTGCAAGGGGATCTTGCGGTTTCTATAATCATGGGAAGGACGCTGACAACTACATGGATATGGATTAAAGGGAGTTTGATCTAGTCAGTCGGTGCAAGGGGATCTTGCAATGATTACTCCATGGGGTTGATGGGGATCACCCATTGCAGTTTGTATTAAGGGGGAGTGTGTTCCTCCTTATGAGATTGAAATATTAGTGATTGTAATCGTTTTGACATAGTGGAGTAATCTGATTTTTCTGGGCGTGGCCCTGCAGATGTAGATGTGCAAACCGAACTGGGTTACCAAGATTTATGTGTTCTTGTGTTTTCCGTATATATGTTCATCTATTATACAATTGACAACCTTTTTTGAATTTTGTCATATGTGGCAATTTTGTCCCAGTCATATTTTGGGTTGTTGACTGGGACGCTAACTGGGATAATGGAAACATCAATTTCCTAAAAAGGAGAACATTAACAAATTAAAAGCACAAAAAATAATAGAAATACAATAATAACCGAACGTGGGTTCGATAATTAAGCCACATAAATAATTTACTTTTATTTCACATAAACGATTGAAAAGAGTAGAACTAAATGTTAATTATTAGAGTAAATTAATCAAAAGATAATTAGAAGACAAGCAACTCTAACCTTGGTTGGCAACAAAAAATCAGTGCATTTCATAATGAAAGAAGCCCAAATTAAATTCGCAAAGAAACTGAAATCTTTGAGATATCCTTTATTTTTTATGTCTCAATACTTCGAGGGTTTGGTGATTTGATTGTATTTAATTTTACCCATGTCCTCAACCACCCATGATAACTATATATTTTCGTTGCCGAGTGGGGACGAACCAAAGGGGTGGGTGTGGGGCCTACTAGCGGAATGGGGTTTTCGGTTCGGAGGTGAATCTAAGCATGTCCCTTTATGAATTCTAACCCGTTAATCACACAAGAAAGACTCAGTTTATAAAATCTACGGGGACGTAAATGATTTTAGATTATACAAAAAAGATTTATAAAAAAGATTTAAAAGGTATAATATAATCGTGAAGCTACCGTCATTTTCGCCCGAATTTATTTTTTAAAATAATATTATGCCAGTTTCCACAGAGGAGACTGTCTATTATACCATTGACGAATTTTCGGGGAACTAAGATTTTGACCGGGGAATATCTTAAATGAATCGTGCCCTATGGGCACAGGTTATGACTATTATTTATATGATTGATTCCTAAATACTAACATTTCAATTGGTATCAGAGCGAGTCACCCGTGTTAATTTATTTTTAAAGAGTATGTGATCTTGGATTATCTGTACGTCAATGATGAATACTCGAGAATGTGCTTCCGTTATTCGCCATCCTTTACGTATGGATACTAACTACACATATTGGAAATCAAGGATGTGAGCATTTATCAAATCTCTTTATGAAAGGGCTTGGATTGTTGTTGTTGAAGGATGGTCTCCTACTGTTGAAGTTAACAAAGACTACAATGAATTTCTCAAGGCGACAAAGGACTGGAGTCAGAATGAAGAACGTACGGCTCTTGGAAACTCTAAAGCTGTTAATACTATCTTTATGGCTGTTGATGAAGAACCATTCAAGCTTATTTCTACGTGTGAATCGGCTAAAGAAGCATGTGACATTCTACAGAATGTTCATGAAGGACCAGTACGATAAGAGTTTCTAAACTTCAAATGCTTGCTTCACAATTTAAGGAATTAAGAATGGATGATGATGAGACCATTACTGTCACGCCCCGCTTCCTTAAAATGGAAGGCGAGACATGAGGAGGTCCGCTCAGACGTGGAGCTGTGAAGCTGCAGTCTGATAAGCATCTGTAAAGATTACAAAAAGTAGCATGTCCTTGCATTGCGACGAAACAACAACAATAATAATGAAGCAAATAAAAGAACATCCAACAATTATTTCCAACATCACAGAAAAATCATAACAAGTACAAGTCTGAACAATAGGCCTAAACCATAGCCGAAACAAAAGTAAAGAGAGTCACCGGCTGAGACTAAGGGTAGGACTGGAATCCTCGAACTGAACGTCAGCAACCTGCCGTCCCCTGCAACTAAGTCAGGCTAAAAACCTGACATGTGACACCTAAAGAGAAAAGGGCACATGTCAGCAAAAGTCTCCCAAAGAAAGCGGAGAGCTTTTGTGCAAGGATACAAATAAAATAAAGCGACTAGCAGTTTTAAATATAATGAAAAGACATGACATTTAAAGAGTGCAACAATTTAAGATGACATGATGACATGCATGCACGTCGTAGCAGAAGCTACGAGAGACATTGTTCTCACGAATCACGAACATTATCATTTCACAAACATTATCATTCCACGATGTGCACAGGGTTTACTCCTTACAGCTGAAGGAGTGGATCAGGCATCCTTCTACACTGCGTGACAGCTTAACCCTACACCTCCACGTGTATCGAGCCTTGGTTTCCCAAGTACGTGAGCTCGCTTCTGGATCACGAGTCTAGGAAGTGTTTTTCATTATGGACTGGCGTCCACCTTCTCGGATCACGAGCATGGAAGTGTTTTTGGCATAGGGTTGTGCCCGCAAAGCAGGTGCCTAGCCTCAATCATTACAATAAGTGTAGAGTATGCCACGCAATCACGATGAAATATTAGATGCATGCAATGACATGGCAATGAGCAGATAATTTGCGTACCGTTAATTGAAATTAAACATGGCATGGTAGCATGAATACAAGCATGATGAAGGTGTCGGATCTAGCTTCGTTGTCAAGCTAGATCAAGTAGGGTGTCAGATCAAGTTTCGTTGTCAACCTAGATCAAGTAGGGGCGTCTAGGCGACTATCATTTCACCACCTAGTCTCTTTTACGCTACTGTACAAAAATGGCCTATGACATGGCCGAAACAAGACAATGGCAAGTATCACTTGCCTGTACAACCAAACTGAAGTCACGATCAACCAGAGTCCAAACTACCTACGAGCTCAGATTGCAGTCCAGCCTACAACCCAATTATTAATCTTGATTAATGAGTCACAACAAACAAAAATTACCAATTTTAGCTGATTAATAGGCAAGTGGTGATTCCTACGGGACAGATCTTACGTCAACACAACGCGAGAGCTACTCTGACGTCGGGTAGCGACGTCAGGGGTTGGATTCCTGCAGAGTGCACGGTATGGAATGACGGATACTCTGAGATAAAACATATGCACGAATAAGTTTGTGATGACGGCTAGAATTATTAGACAAGTCCTAAAACGTCTATTGACCCAATTTTAATAAGTTCTATGTCCTACGATGGGTGTCATAACGATATTAATGATTGTTAAACAAACTAACCAGTTATCTACATTACGCTGCTAGTACGAAAATACACAACAATTATAACTAGCAACCTAGGCTAACACATTAACCAGAAATTGTGTAAACAAGTTATCAGCCCTACTAACAATCTTGTTATCATCAATATATCACGTCCACTAGTTGATCATCGTTCATTAAGGCTACTAGCTAGCAAACACCATATCAATAAGTCCGTTCATTAAGTATTTACGGTTCAAGACTAATAACAAAAGTTGTAAAACGTGTTACCATTACTTACCGCAACGAGGGGATGATCCCATAAATCTTTCGGGGAGTTGTCGTGGATCGTCCACGGCTAGAGGACGTGAGAAGGTCGCTGAGCGGCGCTGTTATCGTGACGACATCGGAGAGCACCGCACGCAACTGAAATCTTTTCCGCGCGCTGGAGAACGCCGCTGGCAGCACTGTGGAGATGCATCACCGGCGGGGGAGGGTGATTAACGGCGGGAAGACGCCGCGGGAAGGAGGTCAGGGCAACGGCACGATGGGCTAGGGCGATCGGAGAGGGAGCAGTGCGTTGCTGCTCTTGGAGAAGGCCACGACGCATGCCTGGGCGGAGCATAGGCGGAGTACGGTGGGGTTGGCAGCCTTGGGCACGGTGGAGAGAGGGAAGTCGGAGAGAAGACGCGAGGGGGAGATTGGAGGCTGTGTTTTCGTGTGAAGAGGAAGAGTTACGACGCCTGGAAAGATGACCGGCGACTGCTAAAGGGGTGCTGGGTGACATTTGCTCAGAAGATGGCCGGAGATAGTGCTACTAAGGGAGGACATCGGAGCTAGGGGATCGGGAGGGCAGAGCTAAGGCCGCGGGTCGGAGGGGAGATGAAGCTGAGGGTGGGCTCTTGTGCGTGGGTGGCAGCTGAGTTTGGAAGTATCAAACCCCTAGTGTCCTCTAGGGTTCTAATGCTAAGGAGATGGCAGGCTTAGGGCTCACGTGAATGGGACCATAGGATTTAGATGTTTCTTTGTTTATTTTTTTATAAGCTTTAAAATCCCACCCGTATAAGCTGTGTGTGTGCTAGACCCATGGGCTCAGCCATGTGGGTTCAATAATAGGCTAGGTTTAAAGTAGATTAATATTTAAAGGTAAGGAGATGGCAGGCTTAGGGCTCACGTGAATGGGCCCATAGGATTTAGATGTTTATTTGTTTATTTTTTTTATAAGCTTTAAAATCCCACCCGTATAAGCTGTGTGTGTGCTAGACCCATGGGCTCAGCCATGTGGGTTCAATAATAGGCTAGGTTTAAAGTAGATTAATATTATAATAATTAATACTTAGGGAAAAATCTCAAAACTTAGGGTTAAATATAATAGGTTGGGCAAAATAGTGAAAGTGGGTCAAACGGAGCCCTAAAATTATTAGATAAATACTGGGGCGACCGTGCCGATGAGAGAAACAAAACTAAGAAGATTGATCACAAGTTTGGCGATGAGAAACGAAACTAAAAATAAAAAGGTCTCACGACAAAAGTGAAAATCACGACGCCTCTGCAAACAACGTCATTTCGTGGGGAAACGACCCGTGAAATGATGTTCCAAAATATTTTCACAAAATAATACTCTTCGAGAGAGTCACAACGGCATATTATATCATAGGGTTCGGATACAAGAAAGATTTAAAATAAATACGTGTTCGAATAAGAGTACGCACATGAACAACGTACGATCGAAAACAGACCGTGACATCCTACCCACCATAGAATAAAGTCCGTCCTCGGACTTTCTAACTATAAATAACATATCTACTAGTCTTCTAGTAATAACCCCAAATCACATCACACTATAATTCAACCAGGTATAGTCACTGCAAGTGCTTATATATGCACTAGGTAGTCAAACATTAACACTACAAGCGTATATTTGTGTATACACATATATAAATTTACGCACCTTCTATACTTATACCTATCTAGGACAGACAAACTTATACACGTACTTCAATCATTCATATAATCACGTACATCCTTATATAGCTAATACTCACTTATCTCATAACCAAATCACACATACTTTCATACAATTAAATAGCTCACACCCGCAAATACAATTTTACTACTTCACGTTTAGATAACTACCTATGAACAAAACAATAAGGATACACTACTCACTATATCTCCTAGTGTACATTCAATCTTAACAACACATGTAATCACGCCATACCACATTAACTCATGTTTACTATATCTAATATACATTCCCCATTACTATAATTTCACAAGTATATTGTCATTCAAATTGCACGCAGATACTTCACCATATATTCACATCACATACAGTCCTATAACTATATTCAAGATTCATCACACGTACCATAGTCACAAATACCTATAACCAAGCACATACTTACCTGTGCACGGTGCACGCCTACACACGCTAACATACCATTCATACATAACACTCATCCCACAATATACTTAGCACATTCTACACACCAAGTATAGCTATATACATACATCAAACAAACATGTAAGTCCTTAGTAAATAACTATACCACGAGACCAACACCTATAACTATATAATGGTAGTCACCCACAACCATGTGCGTAACGAACTAAGAACAATCAAACCTATCACTATACATACATCATCCATCACTATATTCATGGTACTACACACAACCATAAACGTATATAACAATACACTTAGAGTATACTCACTCAAACTTGAGTGAGACTCAAAACCCACATCAGAATACTCTATATACATAACACGGTATCTATACATATACCAATACCACTCTAATATGTGTGTGTGTGTGTGTGTGTGTGTGTGTGTGTGTGTGTGTGTGTGTGTGTTTATATATACCAATGTAACTACATACATACCATAATAATATTACAATCATCAGCACACGAATATAATCAAATACATTATCCCCTATATACATGCATCGTATAGCCACATACCTATAATATATGTTCATATCATAGAAATATTAAATATAATCAGTACACTATTACCTTTACATATTCATGCATAGCCACGACATACAATAGTCGTGTATACCTCATGGTACACACGCACACACATAACGTCCCGTAAAGGCAAGCAATACAAAACAAGGTTATAGCCCTATTACCGTAGGTATATCACACGTGTTCATATAGTAAGCACATATCTACGTGCGAGTACACGTCCACACGTACTAACATATGGATCAAATAGTAGGTATGCACATTTAACTATAAGTACCCTATTATCATTACACTTAACCTGCACACGACTTACTAGTATACTATTTCATGCATCTACAAGTATCTTTAAACTACATACACTACTAGTATATACTCCAATACAATTTCCAATATATATACAGACATTCCTAAAGTGGTATATCTATCCACACTTATATAACTAATATCATTCATACAACTTTATATACATCATGAATAACACTGAGTATGTATATATCACAAAGATGCAAACATTAATATACTACATGGGAGTTTACTCATACGTGAGTGATTATAAAGTTGTATGACAAGCACTAGCATCTAAACCATAGAAAGGAAACCGAAACCAAAAGCATAACGAACAAGATCGAAAAGAGCGAGTTCAGATAAGGTGAGGATAAGGAGATTGCTGGTTGGGTGAGATGAAAATATTGCTCTAAATAATTAAATAGGCGAAAGAGAGTCATGTGTAAAATATGATGTCGTATATATCTATTCTTATGAAATATGTAGGAAAAGCGAGCAGACTGGAAAAATTTGAAAACACGGAAAAAATTTTAAGCGAAGAAATAATGAGTAGGGTGAGGCAGTGATCGTGTTGTAAATGAAAATAGGTTTATACAAAATTTTTGAAATATGAGCTCGATGAACATAGATCTGATATTTAAAAAAAATTGAAGTTCTATTTAGCTTAGGAAAATACTCTAAAAGTATGTACGGTAAGTGAAAAATATTAATAATAAAAAACTGAGCAGTGTAGACATGGAATGAAAGATATATTGAATTATCAAAAATGGTAATAAAGTTTTAAAACCGAAATACGATAGATATAGGTTAGAAAACGGTCTCTAGATTGTAATAAAAATTTACAACCAAGACGACTTCAAAATCTAAGAAAGTATTTTAACTAAACCGAAAGTAAGGAATCTAAATATATAAGAAGGGGGGTTTTAAAAACAAAATTTAAACTGAGTGAAAACTTTTTAGTAAGGAAAAATCGAAAATAACTTTGAAAGAATCAAGATTGGCAACGGAGAAGATTCGAAGATTAACGATAATCGTCAGGAAGCGATCACGTGTATCGAGGGCAAAGATTATGATCGCACGATGAATATGCCTAGGATACGATTCATGAAAAGCTACGATGGGATTTCTACGGTCGATAACCTAGAAATGTAATGATCAGGGAAATGATAGAATTAGGGGTTCTAATTATCGGGTCGGCTGAAGATCAAGAGGAACTTAACACTATGACTCTCCAATGAACTAGACTGTAATAGAGGTCTCAGGGAAGGGTCCTAAGAGATGTCAAGATTACGTTCTGCTGGGCCCGAAATTGTCGGACTCAATCGAACAGCTAAAAGAGAAGCTCTAGAAGTCTAATATGGTCAGGGCTAGGTGAGAGACTACTAAAGCAACCTAAGACGAGTACCGCTTAATCTTGACAAGGCTCTAACTATCAAACCGGGACATCTACCTAAGTCTTCCTACCATCTAAGACAGGGAAACGTTCAGATTAGACTTAATCATGACTCGAATGTTATGAATAATTAATTGGATGTTATTTATCATTATTGTTGTTCCGATATTTCACGGATGCAAAGAGGAGCACCTACTTGGGCCACCAACAAAACCTGTCACGCCCCGCTTCCCTAAAATGGAAGGCGAGATGTGAGGAGGTCCGCTCAGACGTGGAGCTGTGAAGCTGCAGTCTGATAAGCGTCTGTAAAGATTATGAAAAGTAGCAGGTCCTTGCATTACGACGAAACAACAACAATAATAATGAAGCAGATAAAAGAACATCCAACAATTATTTCCAACATTATAGAAAAATCATAACAAGTACAAGTCTGAACAACATGACTAAAGCATGTCCGAAACAAAAGTAAAGAGAGTCACCGGCTGAGACTAAAGGTAGGATTGGAATCCTCGAACTGAACATCAGCAACCTGCCATCCCCTGCAACTAAGTCAGGCCAAAAACCTAACATGTGACACCCAAAGAGAAAACTGCACGTGTCAGCAAAAGTCTCCCAAAGAAAGCGGAGAACTTTTGTGCAAGGACACAAATAAAATAAAGCGACTAGCAGTTCTAAATATAATGAAAAGACATGACATTTAAAGAGTGCAACAATTTAAGATGACATGATGACGTGCATGCACGTCGTAGCAGAAGCTACGAGAAACACTGTTCTCACGAATCACGAACATTATCATTTCACGAACATTATCATTCCACGATGTGCACAGGGTTTACTCCTTACACCTGAAGGAGTGGATCAGGCATCCTTCTACGCTGCATGAGAGCTGACGTGCATTTATATTTCATATATTCACGCACGTTTTCTTCTGTATTTTTCTGCTATTTCCTGCAGTCTTGTATTCGTTTTCTCGTGTTTTCTTGTTTTCTTTCACTTTTCCATGTTTTTGTATGTTTGCCGGAGTTTGTCGGTGTAGGGGACATAAAACGACGATATCATGAGTCCCCGGAGCAACGGGAGGAGTCACGCGTGATCCAGGGGGTCAAACGACGAAGATAGAAGCTTTTAGCCCCTCACCCGACCGGTTGGTCACTTCCAACCGATCGGGTGGTGCACGCGTGCACCACCCGGACACAAGCTGGAGCGGTCAGAAATTCAACTGGTCGGTTCAGAGACCGGTTCACACGTCCCAACTCTCTGGAATTTGATGCTGAATGCCAACCGATCGGGTGACCTTCACCCGATCGGTTAATCTGTAGCCAATTCTCCGAAGCCAAGACACGGAGAGCTCAACCGACCGGTTCACCCGACGGCGCGAAGATCCAACTGGTCAGCTTCAACCCTCAACCGATCGTGCCATATGACCAGGTGAAGTCCCATGCTGAGCTGCCGAAGAACGAAGCAGATCACCCGATCGGTTGACTTTTCAACCGATCGAGTGATATTGTTTTCTATATATATGACCCCTAGGTTTTCCAGAAACGGGGGTGGTTATTTTGGGTTGTTTTTTCCCTCTCTTGACGGCTGTAATTTTTCAGATATTAGTAAGTTGTCTGATCTTTGTTTAACTTTAATATAGTGTTATTTGCATTGCTCTTACTACTTTTCAATCTCCTGATCATGTTTCTAACGGTCGATTTTGATTTAGATTGCTTTTTAGTAAATATGTGTGAGTAGTTCCCAAATCTGGGATTTTGGTGGAAACCCCTTCGTGGGTTCTCCCCGATGCGTCCATAGGACTAGGAAATCGATAGGGATTAGGAATCTACCGGTTACGTGGGGTGTTTTATTGTCATCGGTGGGAAAAAGACTGCCTTTGACCGTTGGGCCAAGGGGGAATAAACTTGGCGGTTGACTCCCTAGCCATAGCTCACGCCCTTAGCATAGACGTCAAATCCTAGCGGGCAGGAGTGGCAGGATGAGGTGTTGGGAGTTATCGTTGCGATCTTAGTGCTCCCGGAGTCGGTCAGTGTTAATGGACATGGGAATGCCCACTGACCGAACTCGGGTAGTCCGGCGTATCATCCTGGGCACCGACCGGAATATCGGGCCCATGGGACGCTGGTACCACTCTTAGAGGAAACGTCTCACCATTAGACCCTAATTCCGATCGCTATCCTACCTGTAGTCTATATCGGCGAGAATCGCACGATATGGTGGAAACCGAAGTCCCGGGTTTTCCCTTTATATTGTTTATCCCTCGCATTCTATTTTCCGTGACAACCCATCTACCGATTCGGGCTAGCTCGCCCATGGGGTGAATCCGGTCCTTCTTGACACAAGCACAACCACGCCTCCCTGAGTTCGACCCCCACGCCAGACTACAACACCGTGCGCTTGCGGTTATAAATATTTAAATCTCACGCCCCCTATCATATATTGCACACATCTGACGCGCAAACGTGGGGGGACGTCAAGCGTTATGGCACCGTTGCCGGGGAGGCAACGTGCTTGTTATTTTAGGATCTCATGAACCCTTGAATCTAGCTCTCATCCCTATCTCGCGATAATTTTCACACTCTACACTTTTTGATTTCACTTGTACATATTGTAAATAGTAGTTGTATAGAACTGATTGACTGAGTCGCCGTGCTGCTATCGCTGCATTCGCCTCCCGTTTATGCAACCCGTGCTTTTGACGTGTTTGCTATCTGTGCAGTTCCCTCTCTCTCCTTCCTTATAGGTTTTCTGCCCCATGACAAGGATGTTTTATGCCGTTTCGGGCGATATCTGGGATCATTCGCACCACATCAGCTGTTTGGCACAAACCTTGGCAGAATCCCTAAATGCTTCGAATATTCTAACCCTTCTGTCTGTCGATGTGGAAAATCAGAGAAGGTATCATGATATGCAGCAGGATCCAGTCACGACAACTCTCCTTCCTCCTGATGATGTGGCGTATATCGACATGCCCAGTTCCAGATTCAGGGGAGAGGAATTGTTCACGGAGCCTGGTCAGCAGAACCACCAGGCAGAGTCTATCGGTTGCATTGGACAGGGGCCGATCGATTCCTTGCAGACTTTTATCGAGCATCCCGGATCTTGGGACAATGAGGAAGCTGGGAGCAATTGTGGGGAATCATCGACCATTGAAACCTGTTTTCACGTCGAAGCTTTCTTTCCCGAGAATTACTATGAGCTTGAGAAAGACCCTGCGCCTTCCTCGGTTGCCCCCGTGATACCTTGCGAGGGTTTGCCACATGGAACCACGGTTGGGAGTGAAGTTCCGAACACTGGCTTTCGAGAGATCCACGAAGAAGTCCTTTCACTAGAGGATGCTCAGCTTGAGAAATATGCGTCGCGACCTCATGATGTTGAGATGAAAGAGTTACCCTCAGGAATAAAATATGAATATTTGGGGACGGGCTCGACCCTGCCGGTCATAGTGAACTCCTCGCTGCCTAAAGACTAGATGACCAAACTTCTTGGTGTTTTAAAAAGGTTTAAGGGCGTTTTGGGATATGCAATTGAAGATTTAAAAGGGGTTAGCTTAGGCCTCTGCTCACACAGGATACTGCTTGAGGATGAGCAAGCCTCCTCGATTGAGCCACAGCGGAGGCTAACTCCCATAATGATGGAGGTGGTCAAAAAGGAGATTGTTAGGCTTCTACATGCCGGTATCATATACCCTATCTCCGATAGTCGCTGGGTTAGTGACGTGCGTTTATATTTCATATATTCACGCACGTTTTCTTTTGTGTTTCTCCGTATTTTCCGCCGTCGTTTATTCATTTTCTCGTATTTTCTAGTTTTCTTTCACTTTTCTTTGTTTCTCCATGTTTGCAGGAGATTGCCAGTGTAGGGGACGTTTAACGACGATATCTCAAGTCCCCGGAGCAACGGGAGGAGTCACGCGTGATCCAGGGGGTCAAACGACGAAGATTACATCTTTCAGCCCCTCACCCGGTCGGTTGGTCATCTCCAACCGATCGGGTGATGCACGCGTGCACCACCCGGTCTCAGCCGGAGCTCAAGTGGAAGTCACCCGACCGGTTCACAGGCCGGTTCAACGGGGGCCAACTCTCTGTCTTCTCAAGCCAAATTCCAACCGATCGGGTGACTCTTGTAACGACCAGTTTTCACGATGCGTGTTATCTGTATTTCTCTCGTATTTTTATCCGTATCCGTAGCTTGGCGTATTCTGTCCCCGTACCCACTCCAATTTTTGAATATTTTTCATATTAATTATTTGTATCATTATTTTGAACTACTTGGTTAAATCCTTTATAATAATTATTTTTAAAATAACATCTTCTTATATTTATTTAAACTTTTGAAATTCAAAATTTGATTTTCAAATCTTTTTAAAAGTCAAATGAGACTTTCCTTGTTAGGGCCCATTTAATCTAATTGATGAGCCCTAATTCCCTTGATTAACATATTAAATACAAATTCCTCTAAATGAAAATTCAAATTTCGAATTTAGCGTTCTTTTAAAAATATTTGAAAACTTACCTTGTTTGGACCCATGGACCCATTTAAACCCGTATTAACTCTTATTTCCCCTAATTAAGTCCATTTAATACTATTAATAAGAATTTCAATCTTCCTTCCTAATTAATCTAGCTCATTTCTTGGACCTGGCCGAATTCAAACCCACGCACGCAGTTAGCAAAAAAAAGGAGAACAAATAAACCTATACCCTAGGCTAACCTAAGACCCTAGTCTCGGGTTGTGCATTTCAACAACCCCACACTTTGAATTATTTTAATAAGAAATCTTCAGAATCCTTGTTCACGTGAGCAAGCAGCCAACCCTATTTGTATAATAACCTAGGGCATCTACAGCAAACCTACATTATAGGCGTTCACGTGCTTTTCTTTCTCAATCCTACATTATACAAGCTGCCGCCCCTGCCTCTTCTTTCTCCCCTCAAGGCAGCGCCTCCATCGCCAGGCAACGCAACCCCGTGAGCTCTTCTCCTCCGTGCAACAAGCATCCAATGCCACGAGCTGCTCTCCTCATCGAGCGACCTCCTCGCACGCCCAGACCGCCGGTGTCCCTATTCTCCGCCTACCAAAATAACCGAAGCCCGACTCCTCCCACAGGCCGCGGCCTCTCCCCCTCTCCTTCTTCTTCACGGCCGAGCTCTCCTCCTCCATCGCACGGGCTTCTCCACCACCGAGCTCCTCCCTCCCCATTCACGCAAGCCTCATGGCGGCCTCCCCAACCCAGATCTCCACCGTCGGATCACCCCAACTCGCGGCGGCCTGCTGCTCCCTCCACGCGACAGCGCCGAAACTTCTCCCGTCGCCCTATCTCTCCTCCACGAGCCCAACACCGCCAATGCGCCATCACTCCGAAGCTTTCACCACTGCTCAGCAACGTCGGAACCCACCCTGGACTCGCCATTGCCGCCAGCAACTCCCCGACAACGCTGCTCCGCTTCCGATCACCCATCACCGCCGTCGACTTGCATGAAGATGGAAACTCTACGCAATGAACTCCGGTGAGTGGTTATTAAAATGTACCTTGATTCTGCAGTACGTAGTGATAGTAGGTGACATGCATTAGAGTATATTAGGCTGATATTAAAATATAACTGATACCTATATAAATATATTATAAGTATTGAAGTACGTTATATATAACACAGTTTATATACCCTGAGATATTATAACATAAGTTAACATCCTATGAGGTTATTACCATATAAGTTGATATGATGTAATATTATAAGTTAGATGCATACCCGGTTTTTTATTATGCTGATGTGTGTTGTTGGGTTAGCTTACACTTTTACCCTGATGTTACGGAACCAATCTCGCAGATAAATCGCGCTTCTAGCCCCTATTCACCAGGACGCCTATAAACACATCGTTCCAGGCAAGTGTGCAATTAAATACGAATTTTTGAAGTTTGATGACTGTTGCTCTATTTTTTTTAATTAAATCTGCATATCTTGAAAACTGCACGTTAATTGACTCTTGAAATCATTTCCATAACGTTTTGGACTAAAAATGTGACATTCAGACATACAACTTGATAGTGTTCAACTTTAAACATTGGCAAAGAAAACTAGTTTTCGCAACCTGTTCGTTCAACCCACGTGTTCAACACTCTCCTTAATTTATTGTAAATGTCGGGCAACCCTCTCTTAATGTTTGAAGATGTTGTACAAATGGAAAGATGACATTGTTAAATTGGTACATAACTTGTCTGGACATTTTTGAATGTTTAACAAATTATGACATCGTGAAATCGTGCGCCTCGAAGGCGGTATCGTGATATCGTGATGTTGTGTGAGTCGCCTAGGCCGGCTCGTGTTCCGGCAAACTTTTGGGTGGGGTTAGGGTTGAGCGGCCACTGGGCGTATGAAAGGTACTCTCCTCAAGAGCACCACCCGATGCGGTGGGTTAGTGTCAATCACAGTAAGCCCCCGTGAGAGGAACGACCTTTTCATCACGACCTAAAGGCGAGAACCCTAGATTAGATATGAATTCTTGACATGGACATTGCAACGCTAACTTGGTCATCTTGAAAATTTAAATGCTATTGAACTCAGTGAAGTCTTAACTTTAAACTTGCAACCGTCTAGAACTACATGCTAGGATTGTTCATTTCTGTTTCTATAATTGTATATGTTAAATTGCTGCAAGTCGTTTCCTTATAATATTATTATTGCTTCTTTAATTCATATTATTTGTACATCTTGCCTTGGGATGCTAATCTTTCCTTGCAGACCTTGCTGACATACATTCATTGTTTGTGGATGTATGTCAGATTCAGCGCTTGAGTACCCGGAGGATTCGTACGTGACGCCTGGCTCAGAGAGCCAGAGTTGGTCGTAGACGCCGAGCCGCTTTCTGCGGAAGACTAGAGCCTTCGTCACTGTTTTGAGTTTTAGTTTAGTTCCTTGTAGTAGGATTAGTGCTCTGTCATTGTTTCCTTTTTGGCTATGATGAGGCCCAGTTGTATTATTTTCTTGTATGAATAATTCTGGGAGTGCCCTTTTTATTTAATGAAATGTTTTCTGATTGTTCTGATACGCAAAATGCAAGGACCCTTTTCTGTGTTTTTTATCACAGACGCTTATTGAACTCGAGCTTCACTGCTCCAGTTCAAGCGGACCGCGTAACGCCCTCGCTTCTGGTATCTTTTGGGAAGCGGGGCGTTACAGGTTTTAGTGGTGGCCCATGCAGGTCCTGCAACTGTGAAATTCAGAACAATGAGAACACTTTCATTAGCCAAAACGTCCAGAATTAGTTCGTACGCGAAATTACTCGAATGCATTGTCTCAGCACGATAGGAACCTAATGTCAGGATGATAGGAAGAGTTAGTTAGATGCTCATGCTCATTAGTTAGACACCTTTGCCACAACTTTGTATTATAATCTTAGGAGTCACCCTAGATTTTCTTTGATCGTATTAGCTTCATTAGTCGTTAGCTTAAGGTTTATCGAATCTAGGGCCCAACCGACCGTAGCAATCGTCGCCAAGCCAATGGAACCTGAGACGCCTGCAATGAGTAGACTTCGAGATGTAAGACATCCCAGACCCATAAGATCCTGACCTTGATCCTCTATGAACCACCACCTCGGCTTCCCTATCACAGTCTAGTTATTTAACGAACCTTAGTGCTAAACCCTAGTCGATCAATGATTATTTTTCCCCGATTTTACTTTTTCGATCACTACACTTCCGTGTTAGTGATCGTAGGAAGCCATCGTAGCGCATCCACGGAGTACTTCTAAATCGTACTTACGTTTCAATCGTCGAACCTGATCCTTGTCCTCGATTGACATAAACTCTTCAGATCCGCCATCTTTAACCTTGAACCTCCCCATTGCAGATCTCAGGACTTCCAAAAGTGTTTTCGATATTTCATTATTTGAATTCTTCGCTAAGTTTAAAATCCTTTCGAAAACTTTTACTTAGATTTTTTCTACACTTCAGTCGACTTAAACCCAATCTTGATTATGAAACTCTTTTGACGAGATCTTTAGTCACTATCCCATAACGACTTTCTAACATACTTTTTCCGCCCTTCTATTTCACATAATCTTCTATAGCTACTCTATTTTTCTCACGTAATGAACTTCTTTTTAAAACCATATTTATAATTCGCTAGTTCAAAATATTATCCCCTTTCCTTACCAACATATTTCAAAAACAGTCATTCATACATATTTTTAAAATACTTTCCTATGATGTATATAACTTCAAAGTCTTGTGTGTCAGTTTTATAATCATTGCCTTCACATTTCTTTTAAAAAGAAAAATAATTTCTTATTACAAACCTATTTACCATTTACAAAACAAGCCATACGACACCATAACCATATTACTCTTGACCTATCACCTGACTAATCATATTCTATGTTTTAACTCCTACCGTATGCTTACTATTTTACTTAAGTTATAACAGTGTTATTATTTTTACACATATCCTCATCTTCTTAGTTATTTAATTACTCATGTTACCCAACCAAACTACTCTCTTAACCATACCATCTTCGAAACCGTCCATCACAACATCAACTCGTTGCCTCATTCTTGCACCTTGCTTAGTTGTCACATTAGAGCTTATCTTTCCTCATGTCAGCTTTAGTTCAAGTATAGTGGGACCATTAGCTTGATTATGGTGTTGTGGTGCATGTATATGGATAGTGACTGTGGACCCGCGTAAGCTAGTCTCTATATACCACCCATGTATGAGTGTGCTTACCCTTAGGATATTACTATGGGGTGATTGTCTATTGTGTCATATGTGCATATACGGTAATTTGTGATATATATGTATATAGGCGGGTATAGAATAGTAAGTGTTATGTTTATACTTAGGCGAGTAATTGACTATATCATTATAGGAATATTAGATTTAGTTTTGGCCAGTTACTAGGAGTATATGTACCATAGTCGTACTTATTAGTGTTTGTAATTGGATGCTAGTATGGTGGTATGCGTGTTAAGTGCAATGTTGATAGGTGTACGTATAGTTGTGTGTGCAGATTTATTGTGTGATTTATATGTTAGAATGTCTGGCGTGTACTCGTGCGTATATATGTATGTGGTTAGTTATAGGTGTGTATGTAAATATATATATATATATATATATATATATATATATATATATATATATATATATATATATATATATATTATGAACAAGCTGTGTGTTTTATATATAGTAGGATTGTTATGATTACCCCTACGGGATGATGTACGAGCATGTGTATAGCAGGAAGTATTTATAGTCGTATGTTTGTGACTACATATATGGATGTATGTAATGTTATACTAGCCCTATGTGAACTACCATGGTTGTGTATACCGGTGTGGATATATATGTCCTATATAGGTACAAGATAGGCGTGTAGTAGTTAGTATGTATATGCATACAGAATGAACGTATGTATGTTTATTTGAAAGTGTGTGATATATGAGTAGGTATAACAATATAGATGTATGTTGTTTCATTATAGTATATGTATGTCTGGGATAGGATGATCTTAGTGTCTAAGTCCGCTCACCCCTATATCGGCCTAACTAAGGAAGTCTGAGGACGGACTTGATCCTAAGGTGGGTAGATTACGACGACCCTAGTACTATGGGTAAGTCGTATATAAACCCGTGTTTGGTATAAGGTATTACGTGCATGTATATACGTGTAGTGGTGTGTATTATAATGTATGTATGGTAATATGCGGTGTGTAAAAGTGATTGTGCGATTGAAGTGTTAATTGACTAAGGAAAATTGTATTTATGTGTTAGTGGTATGTTTAAATGACATGTGTTGCTATATCATTATAGATTGTGAGTGTATACAATATAGGGTAATACATTGTGAAATAGTAATAATGTGAGTGTGCGAAGTGATGGCACACTTACTGCTAGTAAGTTGATGTGGTGGTGTAATAAAGTGTTATTATTCGCCCAAGTATTATACTGATTAGATTGTATTTGTAGGATGAGATTATATTAGACGTGTTATGTTAATACGTAATTAGCAATGTGTGTACGTGTATTGTCACCACTAATAGCATGGACGTTGATTAGTATTATCAGCAGTACTATTGGTATGGATATGAGTATTAGAAATACTATTTAGATATGGCATGATGGTTATTTATGGCGTGTATATATTAGAAGAAGAGATGCGAGAGTTACTCTTACGTTTCCCGGTGTCTCAGTCGATAAGATTCCGAGGACGAAATCGTTTTAAGCTGGGTAGGATGTAACGACCAGTTTTCACGATGCGTGTTATCTGTATTTCTCTCGTATTTTTATCCGTATCCGTAGCTTGGCGTATTCTGTCCCCGTACCCACTCCAATTTTTGAATATTTTTCATATTAATTATTTGTATCATTATTTTGAACTACTTGGTTAAATCCTTTATAATAATTATTTTTAAAATAACATCTTCTTATATTTATTTAAACTTTTGAAATTCAAAATTTGATTTTCAAATCTTTTTAAAAGTCAAATGAGACTTTCCTTGTTAGGGCCCATTTAATCTAATTGATGAGCCCTAATTCCCTTGATTAACATATTAAATACAAATTCCTCTAAATGAAAATTCAAATTTCGAATTTAGCGTTCTTTTAAAAATATTTGAAAACTTACCTTGTTTGGACCCATGGACCCATTTAAACCCGTATTAACTCTTATTTCCCCTAATTAAGTCCATTTAATACTATTAATAAGAATTTCAATCTTCCTTCCTAATTAATCTAGCTCATTTCTTGGACCTGGCCGAATTCAAACCCACGCACGCAGTTAGCAAAAAAAAGGAGAACAAATAAACCTATACCCTAGGCTAACCTAAGACCCTAGTCTCGGGTTGTGCATTTCAACAACCCCACACTTTGAATTATTTTAATAAGAAAACTTCAGAATCCTTGTTCACGTGAGCAAGCAGCCAACCCTATTTGTATAATAACCTAGGGCATCTACAGCAAACCTACATTATAGGCGTTCACGTGCTTTTCTTTCTCAATCCTACATTATACAAGCCACCGCCCCTACCTCTTCTTTCTCCCCTCAAGGCAGCGCCTCCATCGCCAGGCAACGCAACCCTGTGAGCTCTTCTCCTCCGTGCAACAAGCATCCAACGCCACGAGCTGCTCTCCTCATCGAGCGACCTCCTCGCACGCCCAGACCGCCGGCATCCCTATTCTCTGGCCACCAAAACAACCGAAGCCCGACTCCTCCCCACAGGCCGCGGCCTCTCCCCCTCTCCTTCTTCTTCACGGCCGAGCTCTCCTCCTCCATCGCACGGGCTTCTCCACCGCCGAGCTCCTCCCTCCCCATTCACGCAAGCCTCACGGCGGCCTCCCCAACCCAGATCTCCACCGCCGGATCAACCCAACTCGCGGCGGCCTGCTGCTCCCTCCACGCGACAGTGCCGAAACTTCTCCCGTCGCCCTATCTCTCCTCCACGAGCCCAACGCCGCCAAGGCGCCATCACTCCGAAGCTTTCACCACTGCTCAGCAACGTCGAAACCCACCCTGGACTCGCCATTGTCGCCAGCAACTCCCCGACAACGTTGCTCCGCTTCCGATCACCCGTCACCACTGTCGACTTGCATGAAGATGGAAACTCCACGCAATGAACTCCGGTGAGTGGTTATTAAAATGTACCTTGATTCTGTAGTACGTAGTGATAGTAGGTGACATGCATTTGAGTATATTAGGCTGATATTAAAATATAACTGATACCTATATAAATATATTATAAGTATTGAAGTACGTTATATATAACACAGTTTATATACCCTGAGATATTATAACATAAGTTAACATCCTATGAGGTTATTACCATATAAGTTGATATGATGTAATATTATAAGTTAGATGCATACCCGGTTTTTTATTATGCTGATGTGTGTTGTTGGGTTAGCTTACACTTTTACCCTGATGTTACGGAACCAATCTCGCAGATAAATCGCGCTTCTAGCCCATATTCACCAGGACGCCTATAAACACATCGTTCCAGGCAAGTGTGCAATTAAATACGAATTTTTGAAGTTTGATGACTGTTGCTCTATTTTTTTTAATTAAATCTGCATATCTTGAAAACTGCACGTTAATTGACTCTTGAAATCATTTCCATAACGTTTTGGACTAAAAATGTGACATTCGGACATACAACTTGATTGTGTTCAACTTTAAACATTGTCAAAGAAAACTAGTTTTCGCAACCTGTTCGTTCAACCCACGTGTTCAACACTCTCCTTAATTTATTGTAAATGTCGGGTAACCCTCTCTTAATGTTTGAAGATGTTGTACAAATGGAAAGATGACATTGTTAAATTGGTACATAACTTGTTTGGACATTTTTGAATGTTTAACAAATTATGACATCGTGAAATCGTGCGCCTCGAAGGCGGTATCGTGATATCGTGATGTCGTGTGAGTCGACTAGGCCGGCTCGTGTTCCGGCAAACTGTTGGGTGGGGTTAGGGTTGAGCGGCCACTGGGCGTATGAAAGGTACTCTCCTCAAGAGCACCACCCGACGCGGTGGGTTAGTGTCATTCACGGTAAGCCCCCGTGAGAGGAACGACCTTCTCATCACGACCTAAAGGCGAGAACCCTAGATTAGATATGAATTCTTGACATGGACATTGCAACGCTAACTTGGTCATCTTGAAAATTTAAATGCTATTGAACTCAGTGAAATCTTAACTTTAAACTTGCAACCGTCTAGAACTACATGCTAGGATTGTTCATTTCTGTTTCTATAATTGTAGATGTTAAATTGCTGCAAGTCGTTTCCTTAAAATATTATTATTGCTTCTTTAATTCATATTATTTGTACATCTTGCCTTGGGATGCTAATCTTTCCTTGCAGACCTAGCTGACATACATTCATTGTTTGTGGATGTATGTCAGATTCAGCGCTTGAGTACCCGGAGGATTCGTACGTGACGCCTGGCTCAGAGAGCCAGAGTTGGTCGTAGACGTCGAGCCGCTTTCTGCAGAAGACTAGAGCCTTCGTCACTGTTTTGAGTTTTAGTTTAGTTCCTTGTAGTAGGATTAGTGCTCTGTCATTGTTTCCTTTTTGGCTATGATGAGGCCCAGTTGTATTATTTTCTTGTATGAATAATTCTGGGAGTGCCCTTTTTATTTAATGAAATGTTTTCTGATTGTTCTGATACGCAAAATGCAAGGACCCTTTTATGTGTTTTTATCACAGACGCTTATTGAACTCGAGCTTCACCGCTCCAGTTCAAGCGGACCGCGTAACGCCCTCGCTTCTGGTATCTTTTGGGAAGCGGGGCGTTACAACTCTCACCCGATCGGTTCATCTGTATCTGATGCTGAGGAGTCGAGACACGGGCACCCAACCGATCCCTTCACCCGATGGCGCCAAGATCCAACCGGTCACTCCAAGAACTCAACCGACCGGTTCATATGACCTGGTGAAAGTTCTCCGTTTTCTGTTTATTATCTGTAACGGATCACCCGATCGGTTGACTTGTTAACCGATCAGGTGATACGAGATCCTATAAATAGGACCCCTAGGGTTCCAGAAACGGGGAGCTGCTAGTTTTTACTGTTTTCTCCTATTGTGACGGCTGTAATTACTTTTCTATTGTAAGTTTTCGGATCTTTCTTAAACTTTAGTATTATCTTAATTGCTCTACTACCTTCGCATTCCAATCGTCTGATTATGATTCCAACGGTTCATTTTCGTTTAGATCGCTTTTTAATGAATTTTTGTGAGTAGTTCCCAAATCTGGGATTTTGGCGGAAACCCCTTCGGGGGCTCTCCCCGATGCATCCATAGGGTTAGGAAATCGATAGGGATTAGGAATCTAACGGTTACACGGGGTGTTTCATTGTCATCGGTGGGAAAAAGACCGCCTTTGACCGTTGGGCCAAGGGGGAATAAACTTGGCGGTTGACTCCCTAGCCATAGCTCACGCCCTTAGCGTAGACACCGAATCCTAGCGCGCGGGGGCGACAGGATGAGACGTTGGGAGTTATCGTTGCGAGCTTAGTGCTCCCGGAATTGATCAGTGTTAATGGACACGGGAGTGCCCACTGATCGAATCCGGGAAGTCCGGTGTATCATCCTGGGCACCGACCGGAATATCGAGCCCATGTGATGCCGGTACCACTTTCAGAGGCAATGTCTCACCATTAGACCCTAATTCCGATCGACATCCTACCCGTAGGCCGTATCGGTGAGAGTCGCTCGTTGGGGTGGAAACCAAAGTCCCGGGTTTATTTTCTTATTGTTCATACCTTGCATTCCTTTCCGTGACAACCCATCAACCGATTCGGGCTAGCTCGCCTACGGGGTGATTTTGGTCCTCCTTGACACAAGCACATCCTAGCCTCCCTGTATTCGACCCCCAAGCCACACTACAACACCGTGCGCTTGCGGTTATAAATATCTAAACCCCCACGCGGGTCCCCCGGCCATTTGCGTCTTAGCAAACCGGGGGCACACGTCAAGTTTATGGCGCCGTTGCCGGGGAAGCAACGTGCTTGTTATTTTAGGATCTCTTGAACCCTAGTGTCTAGCTCTTATCCCTACCTCGTGATAATTTTCGCATTCTCCTTTTTCCTTTTTATTTTCTTCTTTTTATTTCTTATCTTATCTGTTTCTTTCCCACTTGTCGCTTCACGGGTGTTTGTTGTTTTTCATGCGCAGGAGTTCAAGAAGTCTCGACGACTTGATCCCCATTGATCCAGAGATTAACGTCACCCTTAGGCGTTTGGCCGCTATGAAGCGAAGAAGAGAGGATCCCGAATCCATGGAGGAGAACACACCGCCTCGCAAGTCCCTGTTGGAGTACTCGATGCCATCTATCGAGTCCACTTCCGCCATCCGTTCTCCAGCTAATGCGGCCCAAAGCTTTAAGCTAAAGCCGTCTTTGGTGACATGGATCCAGCAGGACCAGTTTTCAGGTGCACCCATGGAGAGCCCGATCGAGCATCTAGACTCCTTCTTGGAGAAATGTGACACCTTCCAGATTAATGGTGTCACGACTGAGGCGATCCGTCTGAAGCTGTTCCCCTTCTCGTTGCGAGACAAAGCCAAGCAATGTCTTAGGGGGAAGGACTCCAACACTTTCAATACCTGGGAGAAGCTCTCCAACGCTTTTCTGACGAAGTTCTTTCCTCTGGGGAAGACCATGAAGTTGAGGAGTGAGATCTCCTCCTTCTCCCAGGCCAGCCACGAGTCCTTGCATGAAGCTTGGACGAGATACAAGGAGATGCAGAGAAGATGTCCTCACCAAGAGCTTCCGAAGTGGCAGATTATTAATCTGTTCTACAATGGGCTGAGGGATGACCTAAAATCTTCTATGGACACCGCAGCTGGGGGTTCCTTCATGTCAAGGAGCGAGGAAGATGCCGGACATATTCTGGAAAATATGGCATCCAACAATGAGAGGTGGTGTGACGACAGAGCCACACCCAGGTCTGGGGGTATACACAGAGTCGAGGACGTCGACAAACTTTCAAGCAAGTTCGACTTGCTTTCGACCCAGATCTCTGCACTAATGGTAGGAGCCGGTGGGGCCGGTACACAACAGATTTCAGCGGTAGAATCCGAATTCTTTGGGGAATTCGACGGTGGTGACGTCTCACCACCATTGGATCAGGCGAGCGCACTATTTTACAACCCCACGGGAAATGTGCCGTATCCACCAAGAACCAATTCCAACCCGGCCTACTCTCCAAACAACCGGAACCACCCTAACTTTGGTTACCGGGCACCATTCCAGCCCTCGCCTCCTCAGCAGCCGCAGCAACAAACATTTCAGCCGACTAGGCCACAGCAGAATCAGATTCAGCAGCAACAATATCAGCAGTAGCCTCAGCAACAATTTTACGCCCCCAGGAATCAGCAGCCAATCCAGCAGCAGCAGCAGTATGGCCAACAGAGGGCCGTCTCTCCGGTTGAGTCTCTCTTGACTCAATATATAACCAACCAGGAGAAGATCAATCAAAAGCTGGAAATGGGTCAACGGGCCCTCACGGACCAAGTAACCCAGCTGGGGTTACAAGTGGCGAACCTTTCAAGGTCACAATACCAATTGCCGCCACAACCTGAGGTGAACCCGAGGGGAGCAACCCAAACGTCGGCACTCGTGCACGAGCACGCAAATGTGTCCGCTATCGTTCTGAGAAGCGGGACACAAATTCCTACTAGAGTGCCCCCTAACAGACCGGAAGCACTGTTGGTCGTCGAGCGACCGATCGAAAAATCAAACGACGCCGGTGCTTTGTCATCAAATCCTACGACTCCGGAGGGAGTCTCTGAAGAAGAGAAGAAGAAGAACGAGGAAGGGAGCCCGAAAGTGTTCAAACCCGTTGTGCCTTTTCCACAACGGTTAGCTCAGGCCAAAATCGACGAGAAATATGGCAAGTTCTTTGCCATGGTCAAGGATCTGAGCTTGCAAATCCCCTTCCTGGAAGCAATCGAAACAATCCCCTCCTATGCGAAATTCTTGAAGGATTTGGTGACGAGAGGGTCTAGAAAGGAGAAAGTAGTGTTGACGACAGAGTGTAGCGCTCTCATCCAGAGGGAAAATCTGCCGAAACTTAAAGACCCGGGGAGCTTCTCTATTCCTTGCACGACCGGGGCAGTAAAGATTCATCGTGCACTCATCGATCTCGGAGCGAGTGTAAGTTTGATGCCCTTGTCGATGTATAAAAGGATAGGAATGGGTGATTTGGAGCCCACCGGTATGACCCTACAACTTGCTGACCGGTCGGTCAAATATCTGGTGGGGATTGTGGATGACCTCCCCGTCAATGTAAAAGGGGTGCATGTGTCAGTGGACTTCATTGTCATGGACATGCCTGAAGACGCACACACCCCCATCATCCTGGGATGGCCTTTCATGGCCACTGCTGGCGTTTTGATCGATGTGAAGAATGGAAAACTTTCGCTAAACGTCAGCGGGGAAAAGGTTGAATTTGATCTGGGGTTGTCCATGAAGTATCCTGATCCCCCAGATGACCCTCGGTGTAATTTGCTGGAGGTGGAAGAAGATAAAGCTGCTGAAGGGAGCTCCTGGGAGATTCTCTTAAGAACCCCCCCCCCCCGATGACTTGGAGGATTCAGAAGACCGAGATGGCCCCAAGAACAATGATGCTACTGGGAAAGCGAATGCAGCACGTACGACCCCTCCCAGATTCCCCAAGGCTCCTCCTGCGAGGAAAACGGGGAAAGAACCCATGGGCCTCACCAAGGACGAGGTCCGGATCCTTAAGAAGATGGCGGTAAGCGCCAATACGAAAGAGAAGCCCCCGGATCCCAAAAACAAGGAGAGGGTAGTCGAGCAAATCTTTCTCCAGCCGCTGACTACTCAAAAGGCCGTAAGCTCCGATGAAGAAGAGATGCCAAAATTCGGGCATCACCCGTATCAACCACCATGAACATCACTTGCGGGCGTCGAGCCAACGACGTTAAACAAGTGCGCTTCATGGGAGGCAACCCATGCTCTAAACTTTTGCCCCACTTTTTAGTGTTATTTTTGACTTTATTTTATCTATTTTTATAAATAAAATCAGCCGCAAGAGCATCCGTTCAGGGACTTAGACAATCTGTTGGTTTTTGCAGGAAACAAAGCCCCAACTGATCGGTTGATAACTCAACCGATCGGTTGGGATGTATCAGATACAAGCCGCAACTGTCCCCAAATGAACCGATCGGTTGAAGAATGGAGAGACCGGGTGACAGACCGGGTGATCTGGGGAGGATTCTCAGGAAATTTTTGGGAAATATCAACCGATCGGTTGAGTTAGAGCGCGATCGGTTGAAGCGACCGGGTGAGCAACCCTCAATTCTCGGGAAAATGAGTGGAGCGGCCAACTGATCGGTTGACAAGTCAACCGACCGGTTCGCCTGTAGCACTTCTTCGGCAAGAATTTTTGACCTAACCTTCAACCGATCGGGTGACAAGTCACCCGATCGGTTCGACTTAAAACCCTATAAAAACCCTCGACCACCCGTTCGCATTCACCCTCACCCGATCGCCCATTTCGCCGTCGTTTCGCCTCCTCCTCCTCCCCAACGGCCCGATTCACTCCCCCACGTCCTCCACTCCTCCAATACTCCCTCTCCCCACCTCCTCCATCAATCTCTCCATCATTTACACTCCCTCTCTCCTTTCATTTCGAGTTTCTGACCTAATTCCCCCCAAACAACACCCATTTTGAAAATTCTGGCTGAAAGAGGTCGCCGCGGCTCCACGCTACTCTCATTGCACAGCGTGGGGACATCTACGAGCAAGCTTCGCCATTTCGCTTGGGTACACTCACTACTACGCTCATATTTCTATTTTTGCCCTATAAATTGTGCTTGCTCATTTTGCTTGTGTTAGTGTGCATTCATTGCTTTTGCACTCATTCATACACGCACACTCACGCATGGCTAAGGATAAGGACAAGGGGAAGGGAATTTTGCGGGAGGAGGAACCTTCTCGAAAGAGACGAAAACAAACACGTCCCCCTCCCCACACACGGGCACTGACACTAGGCCCTCCCCCGCCTGTTATCCCCCCTGTGGACCCAATGTTTGGCCCGCATGGGTATATCTTGGGGCATTACCCGTATCAACCACCGTGAACATCACTTGCGGGCGTCGAGCCAACGACGTTAAACAAGTGCGCTTCATGGGAGGCAACCCATGCTCTAAACTTTTGCCCCACTTTTTAGTGTTATTTTTGACTTTATTTTATCTATTTTTATAAATAAAATCAGCCGCAAGAGCATCCGTTCAGGGACTTAGACAATCTGTTGGTTTTTGCAGGAAACAAAGCACCAACTGATCAGTTGATAACTCAACTGATCGGTTGGGATGTATCAGATACAAGCCGCAACTGTCCCCAAATGAACCGATCAGTTGAAGAATGGAGAGACCAGGTGACAGACCGGGTGATCTGGGGAGGATTCTCGGGAAAGTTTTGGGAAATATCAACCGATCGGTTGAGTTAGAGCGCGATCGGTTGAAGCGACCGGGTGAGCAACCCTCAATTCTCGGGAAAATGAGTGGAGCGGCCAACCGATCGGTTGACAAGTCAACCGACCGGTTCGCCTGTAGCACTTCTTCGGCAAGAATTTTTGACCTAACCGTCAACCGATCGGGTGACAAGTCACCCGATCGGTTCGACTTAAAACCCTATAAAAACCCCCGACCACCCGTTCGCATTCACCCTCACCCGATCGCCCATTTCGCCGTCGTTTCGCCTCCTCCTCCTCCACAACGGCCCGATTCACTCCCCCACGTCCTCCACTCCTCCAATACTCCCTCTCCCCACCTCCTCCATCAATCTCTCCATCATTTACACTCCCTCTCTCCTTTCATTTCGAGTTTCTGACCTAATTCCCCCCAAACAATGCCCATTTTGAAAATTCTTGCTGAAAGAGGTCGTCGCGGCTCCACGCTACTCTCATTGCACATCGTGGGGACATCTACGAGCAAGCTTCGCCATTTCTCTTGGGTACACTCGCTACTACGCTCATATTTCTATTTTTGCCCTATAAATTGTGCTTGCTCATTTTGCTTGTGTTAGTGTGCATTCATTGCTTTTGCACTCATTCATACACGCACACTCACGCATGGCTAAGGATAAGGACAAGGGGAAGGGAATTTTGGGGGAGGAGGAACCTTCTCGAAAGAGACGAAAACAAACACGTCCCCCTCCCCACACACGGGCACTGACACTAGGCCCTCCCCCGCCTGTTATCCCCCCCTGTGGACCCAATGTTTGGCCCGCATGGGTATATCTTTAGGAACCAGGAACACAAGGATTTTTATCGTAGGCTCGATGCTCGGGGGCATCTATCAACTAAGTTCCCGCATACACAGTCACTGGTCGATCTCGGTGTCTACACCGAAGTCGAATCTCTTTTCGCTAACTTAGGATGGTTGGCCTTTCTTAATGCATCTGCCGTATCCTACCCGGCACTCACCCTCGAATTTCTCTCTACACTTGTTTGGGAGTCCGGGTCGATCATAAAATTCCGGGTGCGTAATGATCACTCCTTATTTTTACACCTTTTTCCCGCATGTTTGCATGCCATTTAGATCGCCCAAATCATGTTTTTCACGATATATCGACGATATTGCGATGCTTTTCACGATTTGTTGTTTTTGTCGCATTTCAGGTGATTTGGCGCGATTTGGAGTGATCTCGAGATGCGCTTACTCCAGAGGGTCGCCGACGACCTCCCCGAGGGGTATTTTGCTGTTGGAGAGTAGCGGAAGAAGAACGGACGTCGCAGGAGCGATGAGGAGGCCAAAACAAGCAATCTGGGCATTTTTTGTGTCCCACTCGGCCGAGTGGAGGAGCCACTCGGCCGACCAGCGAGACACCGCTCGGCCGACCAGATCAGACACGATTTATACGTGCACTCGGCCGAGCGACGGAGACCACATCGGCTGAGTGACGAGACCCCGTCCGCCCGAGTGGCGCCCAGACGAAGCCCTTCAAGAATCGCCATGTTACTGTTTTTCGGCTGCCTGAGCTTCAGAAGACCCACTCGACCGAGTGGATAATCCCGACCGACCGAGTACCATGAAGCCATCGGCCGAGTGACGACAACTCACTCGGGCGAGCCGCCCCCGAAGTGAAGACCCCTGAAGATCGAGACTTACTTGAAAATTACAGGGTTTTCACTCGGCCGAGCGACTTTTGTCACTCGGCCGAGTGCGACGCGCTGCCTGTAGCGAAAATTGCGGAAAACAGGCTACGCAGGGGTATTTTGGTCACAGTTTTTGGACGATTTTGAGGGGTATTTAACCCCTGTTTTTACCCTAGTTTGGAGAGCTTTTCTCTTAGATTTTTTGCAGCTTTTTAGATTAGCTTTTTAGTTTTATTCTTGAGATTGGAGAGGAGACAAGATTGGATTTTTGTTGGATTAATTGAAGAACTCCATTGGTTTGCTTTTCTCTTCTCTAAAAATTCTATTTTTATTGCATATCTCAATATTGTGATGAATTCTATTGCTTATTTCATTGATTATTTTTGTGATCTTGCTATGAATTGTGAGTAGTCGCCACGTCTTGGGGCGTGAGGATGAACCCTACAAGACCTATTTCATGATTGTGATGAATTGGTAGGAATTTCGTTAGAATTGCTATTATAGATTAGATTGGGATCAATTTACTACGGATGGCTAGGAATTCACATCGATTGGGATTTGCAAGATATTGGATCCCAATTCGATAGGAAACCCTAGAAATCCGAATTGGGTTGGAATCGAATTTCCGTAGTATCGGTTTGCAAGAGATTGGACCGATACTAGGGTTTCCGGTTCCAATTCCGTGCCAATACCCGTTTGCAAGAGATTGGACGGGTAGGAACTATCCCAAACTAGGTCGAGGGCCGAGTTTGCAAGAGATTGGGCTCGGTGCGTGATTGAACGATGATGTTGATCCTAATGCTAGCTTCCCTAGGCTAGGGTTTGCAAGAGATTGGACCCGAGCCTAGGATAGCTATAGACCGGCAACAGCGCGAGAGCGTGAGCTTGGTTCTACATTCAGTTTCAACTAGTTCATCCAAAATCTTATTCTAGCGATTATGATGCCGATGAACCACTTTTACGAAATATGGTGAGTAGCGGGAATTCCCCATTCCCTAGACGTTCTTTATTTGATTTGATATTTCCGTACTTTGTCTGACGATTGTGACAGGATCGCCAAAGGCAAATTTCTCTCTTTTTAAAATAGCCAGGTTGATTGGAACAAGCACGGTCATTCGTCCTCCCTGTGTTCCATAACCCGCTCGCTGCTACACCGTGCACTTGCGGTAAAACTACAACCGTTCTTTAGGGTTACATCCCGGAGCGATCAAGTTTTTGGCGCCGTTGCCGGGGAGGGCAATTCGACGGTGTTCGTCATCGACCACCCGGTTTCTTCTTCTTTCTCTCTTTCTTTACTTTCTTCTATTTGCATATTCTCTCTGTATTTTGCATAAGGTCTTTACAGGAAGAATGGAGGATGCAATGTCAACAATAGAACTCAGTCAGGAAGACTATGACTCCTTCACAGACCTCCTTAAGGAGCTTGTCGATGAGGTCCACGCTACCGGAGCTTTTGCTATCGATGTCAAGGACCCTGACGAGCAACTGTTTGCTAGTTTTGTGATGGACCAAGTCTCTCCGGAGGGGACTATCGGAGGCAACGTCAGGGTTGATGTGATGGACGACAAGCTATATTTCGAAGACGGTAGAACAAGTGTCGAGGATCACTATACTCCGGGAGGATCTTCAGAGCAAGCCATCGTTCATGGAGTTACACCCAATGACACTTACCCTTGCTTCTACGAGTCGTCTGATGTGTTTCTTGATTCCAGGAACGAACCGGAGCCGAGTGAAAGCTCTAATGACGCTAGCACAGAATTGGAGCGCGCCTATTTCGATGCATTGTCCTCACTAAGTAGTGAGTCTGACTCTTCACAAGAGAGCGCGCCACCTGAGCACGAGCTAGACCCGGCTGACAAGGAAGAAGCCAAACTCATGCGAGCGGATGAAGTAGAAGGAGCGGCGCCTCTTCAGGTAGAACTTAAACAATTACCTCTGAATCTAAGGTATGCCTTTTTGGGTAACAAATTAACTTTTCCGGTGATAGTAAACTCTCACCTCGCGCCAGACCAACTTGAAAAACTCCTAGATGTTCTTAGGAGCCATAAAGATGTCCTGGGATACACTATCTCCGATCTAAAAGGGATAAGCCCTAGGCTTTGCATGCATAGGATCCATTTGGAGGATACCGACGCCACCTCCATAGAGCCTCAAAGGCGGTTAAACCCGAACATGAAGGAGGTGGTTAAAAAGGAAATCCTAAAATTGCTAAAAGCCGGTATAATTTATCCTATCTCAGACAGTAGATGGGTTAGCCCCGTTCACGTCGTCCCCAAGAAAGGGGGGATGATTGTCATAAAAAATGAAAAAGGTGAGCCCATATCTACGCGCACCGTCACGGGATGGCGAATGTGCATTGACTATAGGAAACTCAATAAAGCCACCCGAAAGGACCATTACCCATTGCCCTTCATTGATCAAATGCTTGAACGCCTTGCAAAACATAAATACTTTTACTATCTAGATGGGTATTCGGGATTCTTCCAAATCCCTTTGCACGAAGATGACCAAGATAAGACAACTTTCACTTGCCCCTATGGCACTTATGCCTACCGTAGGATGCCGTTTGGCCTTTGTAATGCTCCCGCCACCTTTCAGAGGTGTATGACATTCATATTTTCCGATTACATTGAAAATATTATGGAAGTTTTTATGGATGATTTCTCGGTTTATGGGAGTGAGTTTGACTCTTGCTTGGAAAATCTTACTAAAGTCCTAAAAAGGTGCCAACAAAACAATCTCACTCTCAATTGGGAGAAGTGTCACTTCATGGTCACGGAAGGTATAGTTCTCGGACATCTTGTCTCTTCGAGAGGAATTGAGGTAGATAAAGCAAAGATTGAGGTAATCGAGAAACTCCCTCCTCCTATTAATGTCAAGGGCATTAGAGGCTTTCTTGGTCACGCGGGGTTTTACCGCCGCTTCATCAAGGATTTCACCTCGATTGCCCGACCGCTTACTTCCTTGCTCGCTAAAGATATTCCTTTTGTTTTTTCAGGAGAATGCTTGCAAGCCTTCAACACCTTGAAGGAAGCACTAGTCTCCGCGCCCATCATACAACCACCGGATTGGAGCATTCTTTTTGAGCTAATGTGTGATGCTAGCGACCAAGCCATTGGAGCGGTGTTGGGACAAAGAAAAGATAAGAAGCTTCATGCGATATACTATGCGAGCAAGACATTGGATGACGCGTAGAAAAACTACACAACTACCGAGAAAGAGCTTCTAGCGGTCGTCTATTCCATAGAGAAGTTTCGCTCCTACCTCCTCGGTTCCAAGGTGATTGTCCACACCGACCATGCGGCATTGAAGTATCTTTTAAACAAGAAGGAGGCCAAACCTCGGTTGATTAGGTGGATACTCTTGTTGCAAGAATTCGACTTAGAGATCAGAGACAAGAAGGGTACGGACAATGTCGTGGCGGATCATTTGTCTAGGCTCATTCGCGACAAGGAGGATGTGAGTTTGCCTATCGACGACACTTTCGTGGATGAGAGGCTATATGCCATAAGGACCGGAGAGGTCCCTTGGTACGCGGACTTCGTCAACTACTTGGCTTGTGGAATTAAACCGCATGGGATGCCCACGCATCAAAAGAGGAGATTTCTTCATGAAGTCCATAGCTATTTCTGGGAAGATCCATACCTCTTCAAGATATGCAAGGATGGCGTCATTCGGAGGTGTGTTTCTAAAGAGGAGGCGACATCCATCATTTTGCATTGCCACGGTCTACCATACGGAGGACATCATGCCGCCTCTAAAACTACCGCTAAGATTTTGCAGAGCGGGTTCTTCTGGCCGACAATGTTTAAAGACACCCACGACTTTGTAAAGGGGTGCGATAGATGCCAACGGACCGGGAATATCTCCAAGCGCAATGAGATGCCAATGAGGCCCATCCAAGAAATTGAGCTTTTTGACTGTTGGGGAGTAGACTTCATGGGACCATTTCCGTCGAGCAATGGCAACAAATACATCCTATTGGCCGTCGACTATGTCTCCAAATGGGTGGAAGCAATCGCCACCCCTACTAATGATGCAAGGGTCGTCTCCAAGTTCTTCAAGCAAAATATCTTCCCGCGCTTCGGAGTGCCTCGTACCTTGATAAGCGACGGGGGGAGCCACTTCATAGAGAACAAGTTTGAAGCCATGCTAAAGAAGTACGGGGTAAATCATAGAGTTGGCATGGCATATCACCCCCAGACAAGCGGCCAAGTGGAAGTCTCAAATAGAGAAATTAAGCAAATTCTTGAAAAGACGGTGGATCGATCCAGAAAGGATTGGTCAATGAAGCTAAACGATGCTCTATGGGCATATCGCACAGCCTTTCGCACTCCCATAGGCACCACACCATTCTGACTCGTTTATGGGAAAGCTTGCCACTTACCGGTAGAGTTGGAACACCGCGCATATTGGGCCATTAAGACCTTTAATTATGATTACAAGAGTGCGACGGTAAGGCGACTCTTAGACATCAACGAGCTTGATGAGATAAGAAGAGACGCCTACGAAAGCTCAAGAATTTACAAAGAAAGGACCAAGATTCTCCACGATGCCCGCATAACCGTCACGAACTTCAAGGTAGGAGACAAGGTCTTGCTCTATAATTCCCGGCTCCGACTATTTCCTGGTAAGTTGAGGTCACGTTGGTCCGGACCTTTCACCATCAAGCACATACAACCGGGAGGAGCTTTCGAGTTGGAAAGCAAGGACGGTTCCACATTCAAAGTAAATGGTCAGAGGCTCAAACACTATTCTGAGGGAGTCCCGACGGGCGAAACCAATAGAATATATTTGCTTAAGGGACGGCCGGATGATCTTTCATACCTCCTTGATGAGGTGATAGAAGAGGCGATCCCCCACTCGATTGGCGCTCTTTTCGATGAGGATTTCGAGGAAGGCCCGGATTTAGGCCAAGATGAGAAGATAGATGATTCCCCCGACATCTCCGCTGAAAAAGATGAAGGCGACGCTGATGTCGCAAGGATTCGAGAGCTCTGCAAGCTCTCGAAACAAAAGTCTCCAAAGAAAGCTCCGCCGATTCGGAAATCGGCGTCACCAGTGAAGCCGTTGACCGGAGAAAACGCTAGCTTGGGGGAGCCTCCCCCCAACACTATTCGAGACGAGAGACCACCGCGGGAGAACGCGCCGCCGCAACTTCCGAATCCAAGCGTTCTCCCCGGAAAGTTTGATGGGTGCATCTCATATGCACCGAACATCCCGCATTAATTGAAAAATCATAGGAGGTCGAGCTCACGACCTTAAACGAGCGCTTGTCGGGAGGCAACCCGACGGTTATTGCTTTATTTTTACTTTTTCTTTATTTTTGTTTTAAAAATTTTTAGTGTTTTGAGTCGTTCGCCCAAAAATTTTGTGATAACGGGTCCTATTTTTCTTGTCAGGAGAGGAGATAGGTAAATCCATCATGAGGAGGATGAACGAGACGACGAGGAGCGCCCTAGGAAGACGCTCGATGCTTAGGAGTAAGATGAAATCGACTTGAGGAAGAAAGACAGAGTTTAGAGCCCAAACGAAGACAAACAGCAGAACAGAAGGCTCACTCAGCCGAGTATACTAGTCACTCGGCCGAGTACACAAGTTCGTCCGGCTGAGCCGCTCACGAACGAGGGAAGTCTGTTGTACCCAACTCTCTGTTTATTTTCTTGATTTCAGTATAACTGCTACTCGGCTGAGTATATATTTTCACTCGGCCGAGTAAAACGGATACGCTCCTAGGGCGATTCTTACCGAGTAGCTTGAGCCACTCGGCCGAATGGACTTACTCCACTCGGCCGAGGCTGGCAAAGCCACTCGGCCGAAGCATAAGCGGGGAGGATATTTCCATTGATCTCACTCGGCCGAGTGACCTAGTCACTCGGCCGAGTCGTAACTTTTATTATATAAGAGGCCGGGGGGCACGTTTTTCGAAACGCAAAATCCCAAATCGCCCGCGACACTTCGCATTCCCCTCGCCCGTTCCCCTCTCTTGCGCCCCCACTCGCCCGACCGACCACCGCAGCGCCGCCGCTCGGCCAGCCACCGCCGGCCGAGCACCCGCCGCACCTCGCCCGAGTCGCCGCCGGCGGCCGCCGCTCCGACCACCTCCGGTATCGCCTGATTCGCCCTTTTTCTCCTCTTTTTGTGTATTTTTCGAGGATCCATGTGTTAAACGACCCCCAAACCCTAATCAATTTCTATATCTATCTATTATACCCCTAAAGCTCCATACGTTTTGAATATTACCCGCTGATATCTCCATTTCATGCGCAGGTTGTTTTTGGGAGCTTAGGGGAGCCCAGGGGAGCTTCTACGGACTGATTTGGGCTTCGCGGAGGCGCTGTCTTCGCACTCTTCCATTGCTTAGCACTCGCGGCGTGTCGGGGTACACTCTTTCCTTTATTTTGCACACGCCACACTATTTACACTTTTTCGGCTCGCGCTCGGGGCCGATATGCCGCCCCGGACACGGCCGCGGTCGAAGAGAGCTTCCGCCAAGCGGAAGCGGTCGGATGATGCCGGCCCCTCCCACAAGTTGGAGGACTCTCCTCTGCCTTCTCCCACACACCCCATCCACCCCGCACAGCCTGCAGGCCCCGCACACCCCGCACAGCCTGCAGCGCCCACACAGCCCGCACAGCCCGCACAACCACTCCCTGCCGCTCCACAGCCACCACCTCCGGCTCCACTGGTCGGGCCGCTCGGGATTACGTTCCGAGACGACGCACACCGCGCCGTCTTCGAGCGTATCTCCCAGCGCTCGATCGTACCCTCCAGGTTTGCACACCTTGCCGACCTAGGACGCCTGGGGGTACTAGAGTGGATGCTCACGTTGTACGACAACGTGGGCTGGCGAGATTTCTTTCAGGTGTCGGCGGACACGTTTACCCGCCCGACACTTGAGATTCTTAGTTCGATCGCCCGGACCGACGAGGGATGCTCGTTTCGGTTCATGGACCGGGAGTGCCAGGTCACTCTCGATATGATGAGAGCATTTTTCTCGTGGCCCGCTGTCCCCGAAGCCGATCGCGGTTACGGCCCCACCCATATCCCCCCACCTTCCTTTGATGTCGGTGCCTTCTGGACCCGGATTACGGGTCTTCACGCTGCCTTTGACCCTAGTAGGGCCAAGGCCTCGGCCATTGTCCATCCCTGCCTCCGTATTGCTCAGCGCCTTATGGCGACGACCTTTTTGGCCAGATATGAGCCGGGCACGATGTCTACGCCGGAGCTCTACATGCTCTACGCGATGACACGTCCCAGAGCTCTATCTAGGGATGGCGATGAGCTTGTCCCCGCCGTCGTTATTGATGTCGCGGCTTGGTTTTTGGACCGCATCATTGTATCGGTGGGCGCTCGCTCACCGATATGCTGCGGCGGCCTGATCACCTTGCTTGCCCTTATGACCGGCGAGGACTTCCCTGACGACCTGCGACGAGTACCGGGCCCCACTTCTTTGTCGATCGATGTTATGGCCCGGATGAAGATGCTTCGTCCGCACGGTGAGCGTCACTGGGTCTGGTTGCACGGCCTTTACGGTGCCGATTACATGATTCTTCCGAGCCCAGCTCGGACTCAGATTGCACCAGCCCACGTTGACTGGCTCCCTGCGATGTATGTTCTCATCCCCGCTGCTTATGTGCTCGAGGCCGAGGAGGCCGAGCAGGCCCACGCTGCCCACGCTGCCCCCGCAGACCCTGTCGCCCCTGCCGAGCATGCTGCCCCTGTTGACCCTGTGGCCCCTCAGCCTATACCTGATGTTTCCGCTGCCCCTGACACATCTGTCCCCACCTCTGTCGGTGTCAGGAGCACCTTAGCTGAGCCCACCTCCACTGCTTCCGAGGCTGTCACCACCACCACCGGCCCTCTGTCTGCTGAGCCTGTTTCTTTTGCCCCACCCGAGCACCCGCCGACCGTAGTTGAGTGCGGAGAGCCCTCTGTTTCCACTGCTACTGTATTTTCCGAGAGTGTCGTGGCGTCTGTCCACACTTCTGTGCCACAGACCTCTCTGGCTGCCTCGCTGCCACTTTTGCATTCTTCTTTCGTTGCTGCTGCCTCCACTTCTCACCAGCCGGTGCCCCAGCCTCACACCGAGGCCAGGCCCACATTTGCGAGCGCATCACCTTTTGTTCCCTTCCCCGCTGAGCCTGTCACATACACGACCCGAGTACGCCAGCCCCGCCCTGCATAGCCCCGACCGGTGCGTCCCTCTGCACCACCTCCCCCCGACACTGTACTTCAGAGCATTCGTGCTCTAGAGGGGGCGGTGAGTGGCCTCAGAGGCGACCTTAGGACTCTGTCCTCCACCGTCTCTGCGATGGCTAGCCGCTTTGACCTGATCCCCCAGATTCACTACTGTCTTACCCAGGTCCTGGAGCGTCTCCCGCGCGTACCTCCACCCACCCAGCAGGTTCCCGCCCACACTTCCACACACACTCAGCCTGCTACCACTTCCACACCCACACCCGCTCAGCGGCCTGTCCAGCCACCACCACCACTTCCGCCTCAGGACGGAGACGGCGCAGCACCACCTTCTTAGGCACCCTTGATGCCATCGATTATTCCTGCCGTTGTGCTGCCCGTTTCTGCTGGGTCCTGTTGCACTTTTGCCCACCCCCCTCCCCTCACTTATTTTGGGTTTCTCATTCAGACCGTATCCTTATATATCTTTTTTGGGAGAGAGGGAGAGTTTTTGGTGCCCCACCTTTATATCTGTATCACTCCATTCCTGCATGCATCATGTCCGCTTCATATTTTTCGTTTCTTTATTTTTCGTTTATTTTCCTTTTTTTCCATCATGCATGCATCCTCACTTGCCCCTCACTTTACTTGTCTCTCGGTGTGCCACACTTTGCACATTGAGGACATTGTGCCATTTAGCTTGGGGGAGTGAGTTCTCACGATCTTTTTCGATTTGCCACCTTTATTTTTAGTTTTTCACGCCATTTTCTGCTTTTGCACTTATTTTTATCATTTTTCTTTTATTTTGCCATGCATCACGTTTTTTCTTATTTTTCTGCGTGCCGCATTGTAAATAGTTCTATTTTCCCTTTATCTTTATTTCTTTCTTTTTCATCTCATGCTAGAGATGACTTTTCTGTGATGATGATGACGTGGAGTTAGCTTATTCTATATGCATGCTTTATTTGTCATGTCTTGGATTTTATTTCTGATATCATATGCTATGACTTGCCTTGCATCTAGAGATAGTAACCCACACTTTTTCCACATGAAAATGGATGAAATTTTATTATTAGCTGAGTCTTAATATTCATATCTATGCTATCACAGAAAACACACCAAGATTCACGCATTGAATGCCTATATCTGGAGTACCGATTTCTTTTGCTATATCACTTCTATATGCATGAACTGTACATTTCACTTCAGGATGATTGAATGATGTTAGCTATGATAAATCTGGATTAGTTAGTTTTTTTGTGATCGAAACTGAGTAGATTATATTACCCTGCTGAAGTTGTCGTGCATGTCTTATAGAGTGAACCGAGAGATATATTCATTTCTTTCTCCACAAATCTTGAACATCATTTCTCTACTTTTAAAATCATTGGTGAATCTCCCCTTAGCGATTCTATTATATGGCATTTCCCCCGCTATTAATTCCTAGGTCCAAATTTCTTATTCAAAAAAAAGAGCGAGAAAAAAAAGAGAGAAAATATTCATGTATATCATTATCTCTCTTCGAGTTGGGATCGTTGTGTATATATGCTTTTGCATCAAAAAAAAGAAAAAAAAAAGAAAAAAAAAGAAAAGAGGAAAAATCCTCAATAAAAGATCCCATCTCACTTTCTTTCTTTCTCTTCTCTTTTCATTGCTTTTGGAGCTTTATAAAAATGGGGATGTAAATATTTTTTTTATGCCACCACGCTTATAGATAAGCTTGGGGGAGGGGATCCATTGATGTGTGAGAGAGTGACTACTTGACGTTGCACGACAACCTAGGCTAAGTAATATTCTATACTCGGTGAGATTATTTTTAGCTTTACGACATCCAGAAATCTAAGCCTAGCATTCATTTCATGAAATCCATACTTTTCTATTCTCTCTATTCTATAGTGTGATACTCTTATACTCCTGATAGAAAGCATTCAATTGAAAAGTGTGTGATCTGTGATTTGTATACCGCTTTAAATGATTCAGACGATGTTAAATATAAGACTATTCCGTTTTTCATGATTATATTGTGCATGCTATGATACCATGATATCAAAATAAAACTCTTTGACATGTGTTTTTCATTCAGTGCATGCTATACGAGTAAGCGGAACCCACGTCCTGAGGAAATGATCTAGCAGCCTACCTCATCGCTTCTTTCTTTCTTCTTTATTTTTATTTCGTTTTTCATTCTTCTCCGTTTTTCTTTTTTCATTTTTTTTCCGCCGTTTTTGTTTTCCGAATCCACCGGGTTCGCCTTTTACTTATCTTCTTCGAGGACGAGTAAGAGGCAAGCTTGGGGGATTTTGATCACTCCTTATTTTACACCTTTTTCCCGCATGTTTGCATGCCATTTAGATCGCCCAAATCATGTTTTTCACGATATATCGACGATATTGCGATGCTTTTCACGATTTGTTGTTTTTGTCGCATTTCAGGTGATTTGGCGCGATTTGGAGTGATCTCGAGATGCGCTTACTCCAGAGGGTCGCCGATGACCTCCCCGAGGGGTATTTTGCTGTTGGAGAGGAGCGGAAGAAGAACGGACGTCGCAGGAGCGACGAGGAGGCCAAAACAAGCAATCTGGGCATTTTTTGTGTCCCACTCGGCCGAGTGGAGGAGCCACTCGGCCGACCAGCGAGACACCGCTCGGCCGACCAGATCAGACACGATTTATACGTGCACTCGGCCGAGCGACGGAGACCACATCGGCCGAGTGACGAGACCCCGTCCGCCCGAGTGGCGCCCAGATGAAGCCCTTCAAGAATCTCCATGTTACTGTTTTTCGGCTGCCTGAGCTTCAGAAGACCCACTCGGCCGAGTGGATAATCCCGACCGACCGAGTACCATGAAGCCATCGGCCGAGTGACGACAACTCACTCGGGCGAGCCGCCCCCGAAGTGAAGACCCCTGAAGATCGAGACTTACTGGAAAATTACAGGGTTTTCACTTGGCCGAGCGACTTTTGTCACTCGGCCGAGTGCGACGCGCTGCCTGTAGCGAAAATTGCGGAAAATAGGCTGCGCAGGGGTATTTTGGTCACAGTTTTTGGACGATTTTGAGGGGTATTTAACCCCTGTTTTTACCCTAGTTTGGAGAGCTTTTCTCTTAGATTTTTTGCAGCTTTTTAGATTAGCTTTTTAGTTTTATTCTTGAGATTGGAGAGGAGACAAAATTGGATTTTTGTTGGATTAATTGAAGAACTCCATTGGTTTGCTTTTCTCTTCTCTAAAAATTCTATTTTTATTGCATATCTCAATATTGTGATGAATTCTATTGCTTATTTCATTGATTATTTTTGTGATCTTGCTATGAATTGTGAGTAGTCGCCACGTCTTGGGGCGTGGGGATGAACCCTACAAGCCCTATTTCATGATTGTGATGAATTGGTAGGAATTTCATTAGAATTGCTATTAGAGATTAGATTGGGATCAATTTACTACGGATGGCTAGGAATTCACATCGATTGGGATTTGCAAGAGATTGGATCCCAATTCGATAGGAAACCCTAGAAATCCGAATTGGGTTGGAATCGAATTTCCGTAGTATCGGTTTGCAAGAGATTGGACCGATACTAGGGTTTTCGGTTCCAATTCCGTGCAAATACCCGTTTGCAAGAGATTGGACGGGTAGGAACTATCCCAAACTAGGTCGCGGGCCGAGTTTGCAAGAGATTGGGCTCGGTGCGTGATTGAATGATGATGTTGATCCTAATGCTAGCTTCCCTAGGCTAGGGTTTGCAAGAGATTGGACCCGAGCCTAGGATAGCTATAGACCGGCAACAGCGCGAGAGCGTGAGCTTGGTTCTACATTCAGTTGCAACTAGTTCATCCAAAATCTTATTCTAGCGATTTTGATGCCGATGAACCACTTTTACGAAATATGGTGAGTAGTGGGAATTCCCCATTCCCTAGACCTTCTTTATTTGATTTGATATTTCCGTACTTTGTCTGACGATTGTGACAGGATCGCCAAAGGCAAATTTCTCTCTTTTTAAAATAGCCAGGTTGATTGGAACAAGCACGGTCATTCGTCCTCCCTGTGTTCGATAACCCGCTCGCTGCTACACCGTGCACTTGCGGTAAAACTACAACCGTTCTTTAGGGTTACATCCCGGAGCGATCACGTAACAAGAGTGTCACCACAAATCTGAATACCATTAACGATATATTTGGTTTCCCCAATCTTGGGGATGACTCCATCCGACACTACGGGTACACGCCCGAGTTTAACGTCGATCAATTCTGGTTCCGCCTCACACTGCTCCATAACTATCCCCGAGGAAGGGCCAAGGCCTCCTCCATCATTCATCCCGTGTTTCGTTTGGCCCACAGGATCATATCATCTGCATTTTTTCCCAGGGACGAGTCCGACACCGTGACTATCCCTGATCTTTTTATCCTCTGGGCCATGACTTTCCCTTTTGTCCGGGACGATGATGGGATTAGCTTCAGGGTGTCTATCGTCCCCATCCATGGCGGCGATTGGCTTGTTTACAAGCTTCTCGAGATCAGCCGGGCCGGTAAGGGGAAGTTTTGTTGTGGGGGCATCATTACTATCATTTGTTCTTACCCCCAATTTAATATTCCCATCCCCAATAATCTTCCCGCTGCCACAGGACCCTCACAGCTAGATATTGATGTCCTGCGGCACATTCACATGATTAGACCCCACTCCGATGGCCGCTTCATCTTCAATTATGGCCACCCCCTGCCCCTTATACCTTTCTCCCTAACCCCGCTCGCATGACCATAGCTCTTGTGGGAGATTGGACCTTCCCACCCGATCCCAACTTTCTAGCGGGGTTGAACCTTCCTTTCCTTCCCGCGGACGCACGTAGACCACCGTCCCTACCGCCCACTTAGGCGAGCAGGATATCCCTGCGTCTTGGGGAGATATAGGGGCTGGCCCGAGTCGTCCTGTTTCTGTTCCGGGGCCCATCACGTCTGAGCATCTCTTAGCAGCCATTTCTGGCCTTGTCTCCACTTCCACCTTACCTGCCGGCACCACTTCTGCCTCACGTCAGTCCACATCTTTTGGTCGCCGCCAGGTCTCTGCCCGTCTTGGTCTTGAAAGGGAGGTCGCTGCCCTCCGTGAGCTCGCCATATCCTCTGCCTCCTCGGACCCATCACCGTCCTCTTTTCTCACTCACCCACGTTTCCTCGCACTTGAGAGGAACGTGGCCGCCATTCTTCGCCTTCTCACTCACATCCACGGTCCACCTCCACCTTCACCACCTTGACGATCTTCACCTCCACCTTCACCACCTCGACGATCTTCCCCTCAACCCTCCCACACATCCCCACATCCATCACCTCCCTCACCACATACTTCTCCTCCCTCATCTATTCTCATCCCGGTATCCACTTCCCCCCTCCCGACCACTTCCATCGCACCCACGCTACCTCCTCCCTCCTCCTCCATCACTGCATACGTGCGTCGGAGGAAATTGCCGGTGCGCTTCAGATCTCTCCCACCACCACCCACTACCGTCACCACCACATCTTCTTCCCCCATTTCTATTCCTCTCACCACCACCTTGATCGCCGTCCTACCACCACCACCCACCTCCACCGACACTCCTTCCATCGTTCACACCACTGCTGCCCCTATTCCTCCACCTCATTCCCCACTTCTCCGCACACCCCCAGCCTCCCCCGACCACCCAGCCACACCCTCTTCCGAGGAGGACGAGGACTCACCTTCTCCTGCTTTCTGATTTCACCTTGTTTATTTTTGACTCCCCCTTGCATATTTCTGCATTTCACGATCACATTTTATTCGCTAGCACTGTCATGTCTAGCTTGGGGGACGTCTATTTTGGTGTGTTGTCGTGTTTTGTTGTTTTTCTCATTTTTGTGTGTGTGCTTGTTTTTCCCCTTTTGAGTGTCGTGTCGTGTGGTTTTATTCCTATTTTCATGTCGTTTGATTTTGATTTTGATCTTTCTTTATTTTCAGTTTCATCTCTGTGTTTTCTCGTTTTCATTTCTTTTTTATGTCGGTGCGTATTCCCCCATCTTCATTGCCCTCCCGTACTCACTCATATTGCATTGAGGGCAATGCAAGCTTCAGCTTGGGGGAGTCGCACTGTGTGCGTCATTTGAGTCCTTCTTTTTCGTGTTTGTGTCGTTTTCATCGTGTTTTTTATTTTTTTCTTTTTTCTCTTCTCTTCTTTTTATCTCTTTCTCCTAGAGATGAACCCTATGATGAATCGCCACAAAATCACACACACCTAGCATGGCATCGATAATCACACTCACTGACCCTAGGATTTCGAGTCCTTTTGCATTTCACGCATCGTGGGTCCACTTAGCTTTTTGTGAGTCGTGCATCGTGCCTAGCTATTTGGTGTGCTTCTACTTTGTGATTTTACTTTATATACCTGTCCAGGAATGACCCCTAGATTATCATGCTTCGATTTGAATATGCAGTATTTATTTTCCCTGTCTGCTTCTGCATGCTATATATATATCGGGTACTTCATTTCGCATGTGTCGGGATTCCACAATTAGGGACTAGGACAACCCATTTAGCCTATGCCCTATTTAGCGAGAATAGTTTCCTTTGCCCAAGTGTTTAGATTTCGACTTCTTTTTTGTTTTACTTGGTGCAAATCCCCTCGTCGTGTACCGTTTTCCCACTTGGGAGAGTACACATGTGTATAGCCAAAAACCAAAAAATCCAAAAAAAAGAGAAAAGAAAAGAAAAACCCAAAAAGAAAAGAAAAGAAAAATTTTGTATAGCCAAAAAGCCAAAAAAATACAAATACCCAAAACCCAAAAAAATTTCAAGTGTGAATATTTTTCCTATCTACCGAGAATAAAGGGAAGGCGAGAATTTGCACCGAGTGTTCTACTCCACATCATCTCAACCTCCATCGTTTTCGAAAACACTTGGCTTAGGAACTTTTTAGCTAGTATCTAGGCTATAGTGGCGTGATTTCCTTAACCCTAGTTGTGGAATCCCCGATGCATGATACGCTTCTATTCTTATACTCTTCTCATGCATGCTTGAACTAATATTCACCGCAATTTCAAATTCGAATCGGTTTTTGGGTCATTTCATGGATTTGCGTATATGAGCTCATAGCGCATTGTAGAAAGCGACACCATTTGCTATCACACGACCGCACTCACACGTGCTTCACCGCGTGGGCCCACGACACTTATTTGGACTTGTTTTCCTAGGTTTAGTGATGTGATTTGATGTTTGCTTGCTTGGTGTGTCGTTTTTTATTTTGTTGGCTCTGACGGACGATCTATGATATAGAGTTTTCTTTTTCTCTCTTTCTCTCAATTTTTCCCCTCCGAGCTCCTACTCTCACTCGTCTTCCTCGAGGACAAGGAAGAGTTCAGCTTGGGGGATTTTGACGTGCGTTTATATTTCATATATTCACGCACGTTTTCTTTTGTGTTTCTCCGTATTTTCCACCATCTTTTATTCGTTTTCTCGCATTTTCTCGTTTTCTTTCACTTTTCTTTGTTTCTCCATGTTTGCAGGAGATTGCCCGTGTAGGGGACGTTTAACGACGATATCTCAAGTCCCCGGAGCAACGGGAGGAGTCACGCGTGATCCAGTGGGTCAAACGACGAAGATTACATCTTTCAGCCCCTCACCCGGTCGGTTGGTCATCTCCAACCGATCGGGTGATGCACGCGTGCACCACCCGGTCTCAGCCGGAGCTCAAGTGGAAGTCACCCGACCGGTTCACAGGCCGGTTCAACGGGGGCCAACTCTCTGTCTTCTCAAGCCAAATTCCAACCGATCGGGTGACTCTCACACGATCGGTTCATCTGTAGCTGATGCTGAGGAGTCGAGACACGGGCACCCAACCGATCCCTTCACCCGATGGCGCCAAGATCCAACCGGTCACTCCAAGAACTCAACCGACCGGTTCATATGACCGGGTGAAAGTTCACCGTTTTCTGTTTATTATCTGTAACGGATCACCCGATCGGTTGACTTGTCAACCGATCGGGTGATACGAGATCCTATAAATCGGACCCTTAGGGTTCCAGAAACGGGGAGCTGCTAGTTTTTACTGTTTTCTCCTATTGTGACGGCTGTAATTACTTTTCTATTGTAAGTTTTCGGATCTTTCTTAAACTTTAGTATTATCTTAATTGCTCTACTACCTTCGCATTCCAATCGTCTGATTATGATTCCAACGGTTCATTTTCATTTAGATCGCTTTTTAATGAATTTTTGTTAGTAGTTCCCAAATCTGGGATTTTGGCGGAAACCCCTTCGGGGGCTCTCCCCGATGCATCCATAGGGTTAGGAAATCGATAGGGATTAGGAATCTAACGGTTACGCGGGGTGTTTCATTGTCATCGGCTGGAAAAAGACCGCCTTTGACCGTTGGGCCAAGGGGGAATAAACTTGGCGGTTGACTCCCTAGCCATAGCTCACGCCCTTAGCGTAGACGCCGAATCCTAGCGCGCGGGAGCGGCAGGATGAGATGTTGGGAGTTATCGTTGTGAGCTTAGTGCTCCCGGAATCGATCAGTGTTAATGGACACGGGAGTGCCCACTGATCGAATCCAGGAAGTCCGGTGTATCATCCTGGGCACCGACCGGAATATCGGGCCCATGTGATACCGGTACCACTTTCAGAGGCAATGTCTCACCATTAGACCCTAATTCCGATCGCCATCCTACCCGTAGGCCACATCGGCGAGAGTTGCTCATTGGGGTGGAAACCAAAGTTCCAGGTTTATTTTCTTATTGTTCATACCTTGCATTCCTTTCCGTGACAACCCATCAACCGATTCGGGCTAGCTCGCCCACGGGGTGATTTTGGTCCTCCTTGACACAAGCACATCCTAGCCTCCCTGTGTTCGACCCCCAAGCCACACTACAACACCGTTCGCTTGCGGTTACAAATATCTAAACCCCCACGCGGGTCCCTCGGCCATTTGCGGCTTAGCAAACCGGGGGCACACGTCAGTTAGCCCGGCACACGTCGTACCCAAGAAAGGAGGAATGACGGTGGTTCGCAACGAGAAAAATGAGCTCATACCTACGAGGACCGTCACAGGGTACCGGATGTGCATTGACTATAGAAAGCTGAACAAAGCCACGAGGAAGGATCACTACCCTCTCCCTTTCATTGATCAGATGCTCGAGAGGCTGGCGAACCACAACTACTTGTGTTTCATGGACGGGTACTCCGGATTCCTTCAAATCCCTATTCATAACGATAACCAGGAGAAAACGACTTTCACTTGCCCATTTGGGACATATGCCTATAGAAGAATGCCGTTCGGACTTTGTAATGCACCAGCTACATTTCAAAGACTCATGTCAGCCATCTTCTCCGACTACTCCCAGGATATCATGGAGGTTTTCATGGATGATTTTTCCATCTATGGAACTGAGTTTAACTCATGCCTCAACAATCTAACTAAAGTCCTGGAGAGGTGTCAAGAAAAGGGACTAGTCCTGAACTGGGAGAAATGCCACTTCATGGTCCAAGAAGGAGTTGTACTGGGACACGTCATCTCTTCGAGGGGAATCGAGGTTGATAAGGAAAAAGTTGAGGTGATTGAAAAGCTTCCGCCACCGCTCAATCTTCGAGGAGTCCGTGGTTTTTAGGGCATGCGGGATTTTATCGCCGCTTCATAAAAGACTTCTCGAAGATTTCCAGGCCGCTGACCCAACTCCTAGTGAAGGACGCGCCTTTCGTCTTCGACGAGGAGTGTATGGAAGACTTCCGCCATCTGAAGCAAGCTTTGATTTCTGCGCTCGTAATACAGCCACCGGACTGGAATCTACCCTTCGAGCTAATGTGCGACGCTAGTGATTATGCCGTTGGTGCCATCTTGGGGCAGAGGAAGGATAAAAATCTGCATGTTATATATTATACGAGCAAGACCCTTGACGCCGCCCAAAGAAATTATACTACCACGGAAAAGGAATTGCTAGCGGTCATCTACGCCATGGACAAGTTCCGGTAATATCTCGTTGGTGCTAAGGTGATCGTGCACACAGATCACACGGCTCTCAAATACCTATTGAGCACGAAGGAGGCTAAGCTACGGCTCATTAGATGGATTCTCCTCCTCCAGGAATTCGACCTGGAAATCAGAGACAAGAAGAGGGCGGAGAATGTCGTTGCCGATCACCTGTCCAGAATGTCTACCATCGATTTGAATGCTACTCCGGTTGATGATTCGCTCCCTGACGAGCATCTTTTCTCCGTCTCTTCCGCTTGAACCCCTTGGTACGCCGACATCACAAATTATCTGGCTTGTGCCATCATCCCCCACAATGTGAGCTACCAGCAGAAGAAGAAATTCTTCCATGAGGTCCGCAAATTTTATTGGGACGACCCCCATTTGTACAAAACCTGCAATGATGGGGTGATACGAAGATACATCCCTGAAACTGAAGCGACCTCCATAATTTCCCATTGCCATGGTCAGCAATGTGGAGGGCATGCGAGTACCTATAAGACGGCTGCGAAAATTCTCCAAAGCAGATTCCATTGGCCAACCCTCTTCAAAGACACCCATGCTTATGTCCAAGCCTGCGATAAATGCCAAAGGATGGGGAATATCTCCAAGCGGAACGAGATGCCTTAGCACTACATCCTAGAGGTAGAGATCTTCGATGTGTGTGGAGTGGACTTCATGGGACCGTTCCCTTCTTCTTCTGGGAACTAGTATATCTTGGTAGCCGTGGACTACGTATCGAAGTGGGTTGAAGCGATAGCCAGTCCAACCAATGATTCCAGAGTGGTCGCCAAGTTCTTTAAAAACAACATCTTCCTGCGGTTCGGTGTACCTCGAGTCCTGATCAGTGACGGAGGGAGCCACTTTATAGAGAAGAAATTCGAAGCTCTCTTGAAAAAGTACGGGGTACAACAACGGGTGGGGCGTGCCTACCACCCACAGACTAGCGGCCAGGCGGAAGTTTCTAACCGGGAGATCAAGAGCATACTAGAAAAGAAGGTGGCCAACTCTAGGAAGGATTGGTCATCAAAACTTCCTGACGCGCTTTGGGCTTACAGGACGGCATTTAAAACTCCGATCGGCACAACCCCCTACCGGCCTGTCTACGGGAAGGCATGCCATCTGCCCGTGGAATTGGAACATAAGGCATTTTGGGCAATCAAGAACCTAAACTTTGACGCCAAGGAGGTTGGAGGGCACCGACAGTTACAACTTAACGAGCTCGACGAGATCCGGCTCAATGCTTATGAAAATGACCGGATCTACAAGGAGAAGCTGAAGCGGTGGCACGATAAGCGCATCCTGAAGAGGGAATTCAAGAAAGGAGACTTAGTTCTCCTATTCAACTCGAAGCTGAAGCTCTTTCCTGGAAAGCTCAAGTCAAGTTGGTCGGGACCTTTCCGCGTCACCAAGGTCTTCCTGCATGGGGCTATTGAGATAATGGGAAGAGATGAGCCATTCAAAGTCAACGGGCAGCACCTTAAACACTATGCGGTAGGAGAACCAGCATTCTCTCCATTCGGATTCTCAGCGATCGATGACTCTTCCTCAAACCCTCCGGATCCTAATTGACCACCATATGAGACGTCGAGCAAACGACGTTAAACAAAAGCGCTTCATGGGAGGCAACCCATGTTCTAAACTCTCACCCTTGTTTTAAGGCTTATTTTTAACTTGATTATTTCTATTTTAATAATTAAATTCAGCCCCGAGATCATCCGTCGAGAAACTTAGGCCATTCGTGAATTTCTGCAGGAAACAAGCCCTCACCTGATCGGGTGACTACTCAACCGATCAGGTGAGACGTATCAGATGATGGCCGTATCTGCTCTCCTTGCGAACCGGTCGGGTGAAGCATCGCATGACCGGGTGGCAGACCGTGTGAGAAGGGCCGAATTCTCGGGAAATTTAGGGGTTATACCAATCGATCGGTTGAGTGAAGCCGCTGTCGTGTGATTGACCGGGTGAAAAGTTACAGACTCGCGGGAAGAATTGAGAAGCGGTCAACCGATCGGGTGAAAACTCATTCGATCGGTTCACCTGTAGCTGTTGGCCGACGGAAGATTTTCGAGACTTATCCACCCGATCGGATGAATCCTCACCCGATCGGTTCGTTTTCGCCCCTATAAATATCCCTGTCGCACGATTTCGTCCAACCGACCCACAAACTCCCATTCGCGTGATCTCTCTCCCTCCAACTACCGAATCGATCTCCTCCATCCACCCTACTACCCATAGATCTTCATCCCCACTCGTTCCCATACTCCCCCACCCTCGCCACCTCGCCATCAACAACATTCTCTAATCAAATGTCCAAACCCTAACCCTAACCCCCAAATTTTCGAAAATTTTGATTCTTGTCGGATCAACGAGCGGCGGCTTCCCAAATTGCTTCCTTATATTGCGTGGGGTCTTTCGGGTGCTTGATCTTACAACGTTGATGGGTAACCTCTTTCCACTCTTCACATTTATTTCATTTTATGTAATGTCTTGAATTTGTGTTTGCACACTTTATCTGCTTCATCATCTTCATAAACACCATATCCCTCTCCATCATCTTTCCCCTCGCCGTCACCATGTCTGGGAAGGGAAAGAAAATAGCCTCGTTGTCACGCAGACATCCCATATACGGTCCCTTTTCCCCATCTTTCCTCGGCATAAACCCTTCGTCCGAAGAGCAATCCGATCGCTTGCAAGCCCTCCTTCATCGCCCAATGCGACCTACTCTTTTCACCGACTTCCCCGCCCTACAATCTCTCGGACTATTTAGGGGCGTCTGTGCACTTTTTTGCTTCATAGGTTGCGATTATTTTCTGCGGACCCACGCCAATACACACAGGAATCTCACACTTAAGTTCCTCAGGTCTCTTGAAGTATCCGATCATGGTTTCACCTTCCGAGCCTTCAATTGTTATTTTTCCATGAGCTTCAACACGCTTAATGACATTCTATACTTTCCTCACCCCGATCGCCATGTTGAATGCTCAACTCTTGATCGATCTGACATCTTTTCTCGCTTTCGGGCCGATGGCGCTTGGCAAAGATTCACCCGATATACCACCTTTCCAGCGGTAGCCCTCGCCTCATACATCATACACCCATGCTACCGTTTCACACATTGCTTCCTTGCCAACACCATTTTCGCTCACGTAGATGTATCCACTGTGTCTAGGGATGAGTTGCTCTTTCTCTATGCCATGTCCTATGACCGGATTCATGGCAATATCCCTTTACCCTTAAACACCACTCATTGGATCATCCACGAGATCCTATCCGTTAGCCGCGCAACTTTCGGCTCTATCTGCTGTGGGGGGATTGTCACTCTTATTATCAGTTGTGTCTTGAGGATGCTGCCTGACTTCCATATTGTCTCGGGACATAGCCGTATCAATCGCGACTACTTGATCTCTATCGGTATGCTGACTCCTTTTGGGGAGGATCGTGCACCCTACCTCTATAATCCTGCCTACACTCCTTTTGCCATCCTCCCACCCTCATCCCCAAAGCGCTTCACCTTACGACTTACACACCTACCCTGGGAGTTCTACCCACATCCTTGGTACGCTTCACTCCTTCACTTCCCACCCATGGATCCTCCCGATTGGCACCCGTGTGTCGGTCCACCCCATCCCACCATCATTCACCACGATCCACCGATATATCCCGATCCTCCGGTAGTCCTGCCTGTTGATCCTCCTTCTCCTATTCGCACACCCTCTCCTTCGTCCTCGGAGGATTCCTTCTACCATTATTCACCACCCTCTTCGCCGTCTCCTTACCATTCTACCGCCAGTGACTCCGATTGACCTCCCCTTTGTATATCTCTGCACTGTCATGATCACATCATATCGCTAGCACTGTCACGTCTAGCTTGGGGGCAGTCAAATTTTTCTGTGTGCTGTCGTGTGTCGGTTTTCTTTATGTGTTTGTTTATTTGTCGTGTCGTGTGATTTTCTTTTTTTTATTTTATTTTCTGTTTATATGTCGTGTGGTGTGATTTTTATCTTTATTCTTCTTTTCAGTTTCGTTTGTGTGATTTTCTTGTCTTTTGTGTCTTTTTGTGTATGTGCGTATTCCCCCCCTATTCATTGCTCTCCCATATTTAATTCTATTGCATTGAGGGCAATGCAAGTTTCAGCTTGGGGGAGTCGCACTTCGTGCGTCATTTGTCTCTTTTTCTTCGTTATTTGAGTCATTTTTCTCCGTGTTTTTCTTTTTCTTTTTCTTTTCTTCTTTTTATCTCTTTCTCCTAGACATGAACCCTATGATGAATTGCCACGAAAGTCACACGCACACCTAGCACGGCTTCGATAATCACATTCACTAGCCTTAGGAAGTCGAGTCCTCTTGTATTTCATGCATCGTGGGTCTACTTAGATTTTATGTGAGTCGTGTGTCGTGACTAGAGTTGGGTGTACTTCTACTTTGTGATTGTGTTTTATATACCTGTCCAGGAATGACCCCTAGATTATCATGCTTCGATTTGAATATGCGGTATTTGTTTCTCATATCTGCTTCTGCATGCTATATATATATATCGTATACTTCATTTCGCATGTGTCGGGATTCCACAATTAAGGACTAGGATAACTCATTTAGCCCATGCTCTAATTAGCGAGAATAGTTTCATTTGCCCAAGTGTTTAGATTCCGATTTCTTTTTTATTTTAATTGGTGCAAATCCCCTCGTCGTGTACCGTTCTCCAACTTGGGAGAGTACACATGTATATATCCCAATATCCAAAAATCCAAAAAAAGAGAAAAGAAAAACCCAGAAAAAGGAAAGAAAAGAAAAAAAAATATGTATAGCCAAAAATCCAAAAAAATACAAATACCCAAACCCCAAAAATTTCTGGTGTGAATATGTTTCCTATCTACTGAGAATAAAGGGAAGGCGAGAGTTTGCACCGAGTGTTCTACTCCACATCATCTCAACCCCCATCGTTTTCGAAAACACTTGGCTTAGGAACTTTTTAGCTATTATCTAGGCTATAGTGTGGTGATTTCCTTAACCCTAGTTGTGGAGTCCCTGACGCATGATATGTTTCGATTCTTGCTCTATTCTCGTGCATGCTTGAGCTATATATTCACCGCTTAATTCGAATCGAATCGATATTTGGGTCATATCTTGGATTTGTGTATATGGAGCTTACTGCACGATGTAGATAGTGACACCGACTTCTAGCACACGACCACACTCACTCGCGCTTCACCGCGTGGGCCCACGGCACTTGTTGGACTCACATTCCTTGGTTTAGTGTTGTGTTTTGTCGTATGCTTACTTAGTGTGGCGTGTTTGATTTTGTTGGCCCTGATGGGCGATTTAGGATTTAGATTTCTCTTTTTCTCTCTTTCTCTCTATTTTCTCCCTCCGAGCTCCTACTCTCACTCGTCTTCCTCAAGGACAAGGAAGGGTTCAGCTTGGGGGATTTTGACGTGCTTTTATATTTCATCTATTCACACACATTTTCTTCTGTGTTTTCCGATATTTCCCGTTGTCTTGTATTCGTTTTCTCGTATTTTCTTGTTTTCTTTCACTTTTCCGTGTTTTTGTATGTTTGCAGGAGTTTGCCGGTGTATGGGACATAAAACGGTGATATCATAAGTCTCGGAGCAACGGGAGGAGTCACACGTGATCCAGGGGGTCAAACGACGAAGATAGCATCTTTCAGCCCCTCACCGACTTTCAACCGATCGGGTGATGCACGTGTGCACCACCCGGACACAAGCTGGAGCGGTCAGAAAGTCAACCGGTCGGTTCAGAGACCGGTTCACACGTCCCAACTCTATGGAATTTGATACTGAATGCCAATCGATCGGGTGACCTTCACCCGATCGGTTCATCTGTAGCCAATTCTCCGAAGCCAAGACACGGAGAGCTCAACCGACCGGTTCAACCGACGGCGCGAAGATCCAACCGGTCAGCTTCAACCCTCAACCGACCGTACTGTATGATCGGATGAAGTCCCATGCTGAGCTGCGGAAGAACAAAGTAGATCACCAGATCGGTTGACTTTTCAACCGATCGGGTGATATCGTTTTCTATATATATGACCCCTAGGTTTTCCAGAAACGGGGGTGATTATTTTTTGCTGTTTTTTCTCTCTCTGACGGCTGTAATTTTTCAGATATTAGTAAGTTGTCCGATCTTTGTTAAACTTTAATATAGTGTTATTTGCATTGCTCTTACTACTTTTCAATCGCCTGATCATGTTTCTAACGGTCGATTTTGATTTAGATTGCTTTTTAGTAAATATGTGTGAGTAGTTCCCAAATCTGGGATTTTAGTGGAAACCCCTTTGTGGGTTCTCCTCGATGCGTCCATAGGACTAGGAAATCGATAGGAATTAGGAATCTACCGGTTACGTGGGGTGTTTTATTGTCATCGGCGGGAAAAAGACCGCCTTTGACCGTTGGGCCAAGGGGGAATAAACTTGGCGGTTGACTCCCTAGCCATAGCTCACGCCCTTAGCGTAGACGTCGAATCCTAGTGCACGGGAGCGGCAGGATGAGGCGTTGGGAGGTATCGTTGCGAGCTTAGTACTCCCGGAGTCGGTCAGTGTTAATGGACATGGAAATGCCCACTGACCGAACCCGGGTAGTCCGGCGTATCATCCTGGGCACCGACCGGAATATCGGGCCCATGGGACGCTAGTACCACTCTTAGATGCAATGTTTAACCATTAGACCCTAATTCCGATCGCTATCCTACCCGTAGGCCGTATCGGCGAGAATCGCACGATAGGGTGGAAACCGAAGTCCTGGGTTTTCCCTTTATATTGTTTATCCCTCGCATTCTATTTTCTGTGACAACCCATCTACCGATTCGGGCTAGCTCGCCCATGGGGTGAATCCGGTCCTTCTTGACACAAGCACAACCACGCCTCCCTGAGTTCAACCCCCAAGCCACACTACAACACCGTGCGCTTGCGGTTATAAATATTTAAATCTCACGCCCCCTATCATATATTGCACACATCTGACGCACAAACGCGGGGGAACATCAACAGCTTAACCTTACCCCTCCACGTGTATCGAGCCTTGGTTTCCCAAGTACGTGAGCTCGCTTCTGGATCACGAGTCCAGGAAGTGTTTTTCATTATGGTCTGGAGTCCACCTTCTAGATCATGAGCCAGGAAGTGGTTTTGGTATAGGGTTGTGCCCCGCAAAGCAGGTTCCTAGCCTCAATCATTACAATAAGTGTAGCGTGTGATACACAATCACGATGAAATATTAGATGCATGCAATGACATGGCAATGAGCAGATAATTTGTGTACCGTTAATTGAAATTAAGCATGGCATGGTAGCATGAATGCAAGCATGATGAAGTTGTCGGATCTAGCTTCGTTGTCAAGCTAGATCAAGTAGGGTGTCGGATATAGTTTCGTTGTCAAACTAGATCAAGTAGGGGCGTCTAGGCGACTATCATTTCACCGCCAAGTCTCTTTTATGCTACTGTACAAAAATGGCCTAAGACATGGCTGAAACAATACACTGGCAAGTATCACTTGCCTGCACAACCAAACTGAAGTTACGATCAACCAGAGTCCAAACTACCTACGTGCTCAGATTGCAGTCCATCCTACAACCCAATTATTAATCTTGATTAGTGAGTCATAACAAAGAGAAACTACCAATTTTAGCTAATTAATAGGCAAGTGGTGATTCCTACGGGACAAAACTTACCACAACACGACGCGAGAGCTACTCTGACATCGGGTAGCGACGTCAGGGGTTGGATTCATGCAGTGTGCACGGTACAGAACGGCGGATACTCTGAGATAAAACACATGCACGAGTAAGTTTGTGATGACGGCTAGAATTATTAGACAAGTCCTAAAATGTCTATTGACCCAATTTTAATACGTTCTATGTCCTACGATGGTTGTCATAATAATATTAATGATCGTTAAACAAACTAACCGGTTATCTACATTACGCTGCTAGTACGAAAATACACAAAAATTATAACTAGCAAACTAGGCTAACACGTTAACCAGAAATTGTTATCGGCCCTACTAACAATCTTGTTATCATTAATATATCACATCCACTAGTTGATCATTGTTCATTAAGGCTACTATCTAGCAAACACCATATCAATAAGTCTGTTCATCAAGTATTTACGGTTCAAGACTAATAACAAAAGTTATAAAACGAGTTACCATGAACATTACTAACCACAACGAGGGGATGATCCCACGAAGCTTCTGGGGAGTCGTCGTGGGTCGTCCATGGCTAGAGGATGGCCGTGAGAAGTTTGTTGAGCGGCGTTGTCATCGTGACGACATCGGAGAGCACCGCACGTAACTGAAATCATTACCGCGCGCTGGAGAACGTCGCTGGCAGTGCTGTGGAGATGCATAGCCAGCGGGGGAGGGTGATTAACGGCAAGGAGATGCCGCGAGGAGGAGGTCAGGTCGACGACGCGATGGGCTAGTGCGATCGGAGAGGGAGCCGCGTGCTGCTGCTATTGGAGAAGGCCGTGGCACGTGCCTGGGCGGAGCACATGTGGAGTACTGCGGGGTTGGCGGCCTTGGGCATGGTGGAGAGAGGGAAGTCGGAGAGAAGACGCGAGGGGGAGGTCGGAGGCTGTGTGTTCGTGCGAAGAGGAAGAGTTGCGGCGCCTGGGAAGATGACCGACGACTGCTAAAGGGGTGCTGGGGGACGTTTGCTCGGAAGATGGCCGGAGATAGTGCTACTAAGGGAGGACGCCGGAGCTAGGAGATCGGGAGGGTGGAGCTAAGGCCGCGGGTCGGAGGGGAGATGAAGCTGAGGGTGGGCTCTTGTGCGTGGGTGGCGGCTGAGTTTGGAAGTATCAAAACCCTAGTGTCCTCTAGGGTTCTAATGCTAGGAGATGGCAGGCTTAGGGCTCACGTGAATGGGCCCTTAGGATTTAGATGTTTCTTTGTTTATTTTTTATAAGCTTTAAAATCCCACCCGTATAAGCTGTGTGTGTGCTAGACCCATGGGCTCAACCATGTGGGTTCAAAAATTGGCTAGGTTTAAAGTAGATTAAGAGTATAATAATTAATACTTAGGAAAAAAATCTCAAAACTTAGGGTTAAATATAATAGGTTGGGCAAAATAGTGAAAGTGGGTCAAACGGAGCCCTAAAATTATGAGATAAATACTGGGACGACCGTGCCGACGAGAGAAACGAAACTAAGAAGATTGATCACAAGTTTGGCGACGAGAAACGAAACTAAAAATAAAAAGATCTCACGACAAAAGTGAAAATCACGACGCCTCTATAAACAAAGTCATTTCGTGGGGGAACGACCCGTGAAATGACGTTCCAAAATATTTCCACAAATTAATACTCTTCGAGAGAGTCACAATGGCATATTACATCATAGGGTTCGGATACAAGAAAGGTTTAAAAATAAATACGTCTACGAACAAGAGTACGCGCATGAACAACGTACGATCGAAAATAGACCGTGACAATTACTGTATTTAATGGAAAACTGAGAAATATTGCAAATCAAGCTTATAAACTTGGAAAAAAATATTCTGAGGTATAGTTGGTTCGTACAACTCTAAGATCTCATCCTGAACGGTTATCTGCTAAGGTAGCAGCTACTGAGGAAGCTAGAGATATCTCTACTATGAGACTTAATGAGCTAATGGGATCTCTTCAGACTTATGAGATGAATCAGAATCAGGACAAAAGAGATAAGGAGTGGCTTTTAAGGTTGATGCTGGAAATTCTAAGGAAGATGATGAATCTGAGTTAGATGAGGATATAACTCAGTTGACCAAAAACTTTGACAGGATGCTCAAGAAAATTGGAAGTAAAGGGCAATACTTCAGGATTAGAAATAATCTGTCTCGGCCCGGTGATTCTTCGAACGGAAAATTTTTCAATCAGAATCAGAAGAATAATCATTAGAAGGGAGGAGAAGGGATTTCGTATAGAGAGTGTGGAGGGTATGGACATATTCAGGCTGAATGTGCAAACACTCTAAAGAAACAAAAAGGGAAGTCTTTGACGAGTACTTGCAGTGAAGATGAGTCAGAGTGAGGTGCTGAATATGAGGAATCACTTGTAATCATATTGCCTTTGCAGCCTTCCTGAAAAAGCAATCTGGTTACAAAACTGGCAGTCAAGTCAGATCTGATGTTACAACTTCAGGCATGACATCTGTCACCAAATCAGACAATATCAGATCCAGTGTTACAACATCGTCAATGACATCTACAGCTGAATCAGAGTCTGAAGTTGACAGCGATGAGGAAGTAAGTGAAGAAGATATACGGGTCGCATACCAGATGATGTTTGAAAAATGGATGCAGATCTGTAGCATTAATAAAGTGTTGTAAGAAGAAAATGAAAAGTTGAAGAAAGAAAAGGAAGTATTCGAGAGCAAATGTCTGAAAGTTGAGTAAAACCTTAGAGAGCTGGAAAACAACTTCAATAATATCCTTCTCATGGCAGAGAAAGCTGAAACAACATTAAATAAGTTGAACTCGGGTAAAGCGAAATTGGATGGCATTCTGAACATGGGCAAAACTGCAAGAGATTGCTGTGGAGTGGGCCATCATAGAGGATTTAATTTTAACAGTTCTACTTCTAAAAGTGTACAAATCATGAAGGAAATTGATAAAATCGGCAAGCACAAGAGTAATGATGGTAAGAAGAAGTTAAACAAAACTGTCAAAGGTGGAAGTCCAGTGTGTGAATACTGCAGAATTATTGGTTGATAGGCTCATAGTTTACACATTATTTTTGCATTTTTCCATCCCTTAACGATTGCTCATATCGAGATTTTAACGATTATACGACGGTTTTACGATATATTTCACTATTTCTTTGTTTCGTCTGATTTCCGGAAATATGGAGAAATCGGGAGCAATTTGGAGCCACGAGTGCTTACACGCGTGTCGGAGCGTCATTGACGATGATATCGGAGAGCTAATGGCACAGGAGGATGAGTAGAAGAAGAAGGAATGCGAAAGAAACGATGCGGAAGCGAGAAGAAGGAGAAAAGAGTACTGAAACATGCTACTTGCTGAGTGACACAGCTCACTCGACCGAGTGGAGCAGCTCACTCGATCGAGTGAAGCTGATACACCCAATCTAGCCTGAAGAAGAGCCGTAATGTACTCAACTGAGTGGAAATTTTCACTCGACCGAGTGAGAATCCGACTCGACCGAGTGGAGATAAAATATGTGAAGAAATTCTTTGATACTTCTCTGTTTTTAAGAGGATCTACCGTAGGTCCCACTCTACCGAGCTAGAATCTTACTCGACCGAGTGAGAAAACTACTCAACCGAGTGGTTTGAACTTCCAGAACGCTGAAAATCCCTATTTCCTGCCATTTCTCACCCGACCGAGTTAGCAGTTCACTCGGCCGAGTTCGCCGTCAGCTAGCTTTCGAAAACTAGGGGTTGCAACTGTTCAGAGGCAAATCTGCCAGGATTTTCTGAACTTTTTGGGCGGCTATAGATACCCAGTTTTGTGGGCGGCCCAAAGAGAGACTCTTTAGAATAATTTTCTTAGTTTTAATTTGAGTTCTAGTTTTCTTTTGGCGAAAGGATTGGAGAGAAGGATCTAATTTTCTTATTCTTGAAGCTTGTATTCAAAATTGGTTTGTCTAAACTCTTGCAAGTTGATATTTTTATGCTATATTTCTTTCTAAATCTGAGTTTTGTGATGAATTCTATTGCACATCTTGTTTCTATTGTGATTTTTATTATAAATTGTGAGTAGTCTCTTTGCTATAGGGCAATAGGATGAACCATATGGATCTAAAGTATGATTTGTGAGATCTATTGAATTTCTATGTCGCTAAGCTTGTTAAGGGTTAGGTTGTGATTGGTTTACTATGGATATCTAAGGATTTCTATTGGATCTTGAGAGCTCACGAGAGGATCTTGATCTAAGGGAAGCCCTAGATATTCGATTTAGATCTATAATCGAGATTCCCTAGAATTGGTGCATGAGAGCGACCAAAGCTAGCATCTTTATTATATTTATATAATTATATTCGTTTGTACGATGGTAAAATGGATACGAACTATCACGATCTAGTTTCGAACTTAAGTTACGATAGAGCGTGCTTGAGTTGGAATTGGATATTATTGTCGATCTTAATGCTAGTAGTTTGAACTAGGCTTGCGAGAGAGCAAAGCTCTAGTTTAGATTATTATAGACTCGTGTAACGCGAGAGCGTGCATTGGTTTCCAATTTATTAGCAACAAGTTCACCCTAAATCAAGAGTAGTAATATAGAAATTCGTGTTTCACATTGATTGCTTGAAATCTATAGTGGGGATTTCCAAGTCCTAGACATTCTAATAAATAGAATTTGCAACCAAAACTTTGAACGATTATGACACCAACATTTCTTCGCCACCATTTTATAATAGCTTAGTAATCCATATAGATACCAATAGTTCCTCCCCGTGATTCAATACCTGCTTACCACTTAACCGTGCGCATGTGGTAAAAATACATTGTTTTTGGAGTTACTATCCGGGGCGACCACGTTTTTGGCGTCGTTGCCGGGGAAGTGACGGTATTCTATATTTTTATTTAGAGATTCCTTTTTTTTATTTTATTTCTTTTTCCTTTTATTCCTTTATTGTGCTAACACTTCTTTGCAGATTCTCTTTTTCTGTGCATGAACACACGATCGAGGGCAAATCGAGGAAGATATATTATTTGATTCCGAGATCGAGCATACCGTAAGGAAATTAAGAGCAGAAAAGAGGCAAACATCAGAGGAAAATCAAATGGCGGAAGAAAATATTCCACTACGAATTGCTAGGCTTATTTCCATTGGGGATAGGCTTACTCCAAACAACTCAGCTACTTCATCCATGCTTATGCCAGAGTTATCGCCAGAGAAGAATTTTGAGCTGAAAACGGGGCTTGTTGTGCTGATGCAACATGATCCCTTTCATGGGAATGCACATGAAAATCCGCATTACCATATCCAGATGTTCTTGGCGAAGTGTGCCACCTTTCACATCCCTAATGTACCAGATGATGCCATCCGCCTGCAGCTTTTTCCCTTCACTCTTCGATATAAAGCTCAATATTGGTTGAGGACGTAAGCATATGACACATTTACTACTTGGGATGAGCTAGCAAGTGCCTTCGTCAACAAGTTCTATCCGCCTTCAAAGACCGTAAAGATACGGAATTCTTTGATGCCTTTCAGGTAGGGCCCCCAAGAATCGTTATATGAGGCATGAGAGCGCTTCCAGGATCTACAACATCAATGCCCCCACCACAACATAGACGATTGGGAGCTAGTGCATAGCTTCTACAATGGTTTGAAAGCGGATACGAAGATGATTATTGTGCCACTGCTAATGGGGCGATATTATCAAAGACTCCGGAAGATGCTACGATGTTACTAGAGGAGATGGCCTCTAACAATCAACAGTGCGCTGATGAGAGGTGCCAAACATCATCATATGTGAAGTCGGCGAGCATATATGAAGCCAAGGCAATGGCAGAATTGGCGACAAAGTTTGACTCTATATCTAGAGTGGTGGAGAGACTTGAGAAGAAGCTGACTGAACCGTATGTTGTGCCTGGCACATCGACATCAAATGGGCACATAAATAATTGGCAAGTCCAAGTTGTGTACGTTAGCGTGAGGCCCATGAGGAACCTGTTGAGCAGGTTCAATATGTTTCTGATTACATGCCATGTGGAGCAAATAATGGATCTTAGATGAATCCTGCTTGGAAGTATCACCCCGGATTTTTATATGCAAACAATAGTAGAGCCTTAACCCCTACTCAACAACCACCACAACAACAACTACAAGCTCACCCACCACCTCAGCAACAACCCTACCAACAAAGGCCGCCACAACAACAACAATTCCAACAAAGGCAACAAGCGGGGCCTTATAGACTTTCCGGATTTAATCAAGGATGGAGGCCACAAAACCCACAGTCGGTGCTGCAAAGATCCGAGCATGAGACTAGAGTTGAGGAGTTTATGGCCGAGCAGAAGAAGATCAATGCAAAACTATCGGCGGGCCAAGATAGCCTCAACACCATCGTGGCACAATTGACAGAGCAAATCACATTGTTCAATAAGGCCCAAAATCAATTGCCGGCTCAACTGGAGCCAAACCCAAGGAGCAACATTGGTCACATCAATGTGACAATGACGGTAACTACTAGAGGCGGGAAGGATACTACTCTCACCATGGTTCAAACATGAAGCCCAAGGCATGAAGTTCTGGTTGGGAAAGAGGGAAGAAATGAAGAGGAAAGCCCCACGACGGCGACAAAAAATAAGGAAAATCTGAAGTTGATAAGCCCCAGAAGGAGATGATATATATGCCACCGGAACTATTCCCACAATGGTTGGCAAAGGCCAAATTGGAGAAAAAGTTTGCTCGATTTCTGGAGTACTTGAGAGGTATAAGCTTGAACATCCTGTTCTTAGATGCAATTATTGAAATCCCGACACAAGCGAAGTTTCTCAAAGCTATGATTACGGGAAGGAAACGACGAAGAAGATCATGCTTACTGAACGAGTTACTTTGTTCGTCAATGAAGATAAGTTGCCGAAAAAATTACAAGATCCCGGAAGCTTTAGAACTCTGTGCACACTTGGTGGAGTCCCCCTACAAAAGGTTTTGGTAGATTTGAGTGCGAGCGTGAGCCTCATGCCTTTCACAATGTTCAAGAAGCTCAATACATGGACCGACCTTAAGGCCACCGACATGAAGATTCAACTCACCAATGGGCGTATAACTAGGCCGGTTAGAATTGATCTAACCGTGCCGCTTCAAATACCGGGAGGACTTTACGTTCCATGTGACTTCGTCGTCATGGACGTAAAAGAAGAGGGAGACACGTCTCTTATACTTGGGTGCCCCTTCTTAGCTACCACCGAAGTCATCATGGACGTAAGAGAGGGAACATTATCACTCAACGATGGAAATATCGAAGTCGAGTTCCATCTCCTGTGCGCCATGAAGAATAGATCCTCGCTGGAGGAGAGCGACTATGTGGACCTACTTGATGAGGTCATTGTTGGATCTGGATCTAAGCCTAGATGGGGGGTGAATAGGCTTATAAATATACTCGTGCAACCCACATGAAATTACATGCAGATAAAGCACATATAATCAGACTCAGAGCCAAGTATAGCAGTCACAACATGCACAGGCGATATACCCTGGTTTGGTCGTCACAACGACCTACGTTCAGCCCCAAAGCAAATACTAGATTATTAAAGTTACTGGTACAACTAGTAGCTAGACTACCCACTTTACACTCACCTGGCCCTCAGTACTTGCACTCACCAAAGTGCTAAACGATAACAATCCTAGTAGAAGCTCTCTCCTTGGCTAGTCCCAACTACCCAAGTCTCCAAAAAGATAATAAATTGTTCTACAAAGATTACAATACCAATATCACAAATATAATAAAATATAAGTTTAGAATCGCTCAGTTTGTGACGGTGTAGATGTCTCTGTCATTCAGCGTGTGGTCAGAAGCAATCTGACAAGTAGTAGTCTCCTTTGAAGTCTCCTCATTCAGATTCCTAAGTTGCGACAGTATCTTTCAGCCTTATCCTATATAGAACTTGCGGCAAATGTTGACTTGATGCTAGCAAGCTTCAAAAAACACCATGAAGAAGGAAGCTTTGGATTGGTCAAATTTTGCGGCTCTCAAGGGTTTGTTTTGAGTCAAGATTTGTGGCTCTTACTTGAAGATGGGAGCTTTGTAAAATAATTCGAAAGGGGAGTTCTCCAAGTCAAAAATTGCGGCTAGGATGTTGAGCTCTTTGGCCTTGAAATTGAGAGCAAGTCACGGCAATGGAGAGCTATTTGAGGTTTCTATGTGGGATTCGACAAAGGGAGCTCAAAAGTCAAACCTTGCAGCATGTATCAATGTTGGGCTCTTGGAGTTTTGAAGTCAAAGAATGCGGCTGATTGGAATTTTGTTTCTTGAGAATTGGTTAAGAAAAATTTCGGCTGCTTTTGGGATTTGCAAAGAAAGGGCTCTTGATGTTTTGTTTTGGAGATGAACTTTTGGCCGCAACTTGGAAATCCTTTGTATGCTGCAAGTTGTTGGCTCCTTCTTTTTTGCATGCTATGGGTGGTAATTTATTGTTGCCTCCTTTCTTCCCTTGTCTTTTGATGCATACTTAAATATGATAGGGTTAGGGTATATTGCGGTAAGGGGAAGGATCAAGGGCATAGATGAATTCGGCCAAGAATAATCCTATTCCGAGGGGAATTCCAATGGATGTGGATTTGAATTAGATATGGAATATGATTTGATATTAGCTCATCCAATCTCTAATTGATATGAATAATTCCAATGAGATTCTCTCCATCTCTATAACTTAATTTGACCAGGTCCTAATTGGATATGAGTAGCCATTTATCTCCATCACATTGACCAAGTCTCCTCTTGCGAATTTACTCTCTTGCCACTCCTGAAAACATTTAACACACACATTAGAAAGTTCACACATGTTTGCTATCATCGAACACGAAGTTCATAGATCGTTGCTACCAATAATCTCCCCCTTTTGATGATGACAAACTAGGTATAAGATTTGAGCAACAAATTTCCAAATAGTGTGTGTGAAAGTGTGACGATAGAGGGACATGTAATGATATAGAATGATGTGCAAACAATGATGTGCAAACGTCAATATGCATGCTCCCGCTATGTTTGTGCTTCCCCCAATATTCATGCATGCTCCCCCTTAATTAAACATTCATATTCATCAAGCATACTGTCACATATAAATCAAATTATTCTCTCCATTTTGTTATTATCAAAAGTGGAAACACGAAGTCAATAACATATAGCATGCAAAAAGAGAGCATTATAAACCATTACTAACAATTGCATGTATACTTTTATAGAATAAACATGTCATAATCCAATGAAAGTAGACAACTAAGACTTCGATACCAACTTGCTAGATGATTAAAATTGAAGCACATAAGGAGAACTTTTAATCGATACAACCATAACCAATTCACATTTTCCATATAACATCACATCACCTAGGATTGATTTTCCCACTCTCATTAAAAATCAGTTCAAGATACCACACCCAAAAACATAGCCTATGAGGAGTCTTAGATGTGGGGTGGCATTGCTTGACGAGTAAAAAAACCAACGCTAAAGTTTAACCATAAAGATTATGTTGGATACTCGTGGGTAATACCGTTGCAAAGGATTGTATCCATTTTTCATACGTAGCAATTATTATTCTTTTTCATTTTTATACTTTTAGTATGATTTTTATGCTCAATTTTTATCAATGGCAAGGTATATCATATCCCTTAGATGTTCAGTTAAGTTTTCCTCCCACATTCACATTCCAGACTTCATAAAAGATATCTACAAATGTGCAACAATCTATATATTAAAACACAAAGGTTTTTGAATTCTAGGGCTGACTGGGACAAGCTGATGTCATGCTGATGTATAAAGAGGTTTATAGAAGAATGGTTAGGATTTAATCTTGGTAAAAGAAGGGTTTAGATGAGTGTTTGGAAAACCCACCACTTTTTCCTTTTGTTTTCATACCCCCCAAAATCAATACATTTGCGCACAATACCAACTATTTCCCCATTTTGCTAAAAAAAACCCTCTCATTTCATTTTTTACACACACCACGCACACACTTATGCACTTCCACCCTTCGCGCCGAAGGCGCCCGCTAAATTTTTTTACACTAATTTGTTGTTTCGACTCAAGGGCGCCCTCACCGAATTTATTGTTGTATGCCGAATTTGTTGTTTCGCACAAATTTGACTGTGTAAATAATGTTTGGGAACAAAGATTTCGCGGGTGAAAATCTTACATGAACCGTGCCCGCAGGCACGGGTTATGACTAGTGTTTTTATATGTACGGTTATTATACTACGTATTTTCGACCGCATTTAACATGCGTATATTTTCACGTATTTTAGACATTTTCCTAAATTATTAGTATTATAAAACTATCTATATATTAAAACACAAAGGTTTTTGAATTCTAGGGCTGACTGGGACAAGCTGATGTCATGCTGATGTATAAAAAGGTTTATAGAAGAATGGTTAGGATTTAATCTTGGTAAAAGAAGGGTTTAGATGAGTGTTTGGAAAACCCACCACTTTTTCCTTTTGTTTTCATACCCCCCAAAATCACTACATTTGCGCACAATACCAACTATTTCCCCATTTTGCTAAAAAAACCCTATCATTTCATTTTTTACACACACACCACACACACACTTATGCACTTCCACCCTTCGCGCCGAAGGAGCCCGCTAAATTTTTTTATGCTAATTTGTTGTTTCGACTCAAGGGCGCCCTCGCCGAATTTATTGTTATACGCCGAATTTGTTGTTTCGCACAAATTTGACTGTGTAAATAATGTTTGGGAACAAAGATTTCGCGGGTGAAAATCTTAAATGAACCGTGCCCGCAGGCACAGGTTATGACTAGTAATAATACATGTGGAAGTGAAATTGTAGTCAGTCATTGAACATGCCATGAATATTTAGAAAGATGAACATGCGCATGTAGGAAAAGCAATAATACACCAATTTCTAAATAGATGTGAAAATCATTCATGAAGACTTCTTTAATGAATCAAAGAGTAAGATACACATTTAAGCACCATTTTTTTAATTTTTCAGTTTTTTAATGCATGGAGTACTAAAGCAAACATGAGATGCTATCACACAAAACAAAGAAAAACATACACAATAACAATGCAACTACTAGCACATAAACAAGACAAAGTTCAAGCACGCATGAATGCATGAAATCTCGTACTAAGTTTTATCAAAAATACCAAGCTCAAGACGAAGACGACAAAAACGAGCCTCAACTAAACGTTTTGTGAAAATGTCTGCAAGTTGTGATTCAGTAGGAACAAATTCTACAGACACATCCTCTTTAGTGAGGTAATCTCTAAGAAAATGATGTCTTACATCAATATGTTTAGTACGAGAGTGGTATACTGGATTATTAGAGAGATCTATGACACTCTTGCTATCACATCTAAGAGGGACTCTTTTAAGAGCTAGTCTGTAGTCAGTTAATGTTTCTATCATCCACAATACTTGAGCACAACAATTTCCTAAGGCAATGTACTCTGCTTCAGTAGTGGATAATGTAACACTATTTTACTTACGGCTAGACCATGAAACTAAAGAGTGTCCTAGAATAAAACAAGTTCCACTAGTGCTCTTTCTATCAGTTAAACATCCCGCATAATCAGCATCATCAGAATAACCCAACAAATCAAAATTACCACTAGAAGGATACCAAAGGCCTAAAGTAGGTGTACTAATTAGGCACCTAAAGATCCTTTTAATGGCTTTTAAATAAGACTTTTGGATTCGCTTGAAAGCGTGCACACAAGCATACAGCAAACATTATATCAGGCCTAGAAGCAGTCAAGTACAACAAGGAACTAATCATACCTCGATATAGCTTTTGATCCACTGCACTCCTTGTTCATCCTTGTCCATTTTTGTAGTGGGACACATCGGCATTCCAATTCCTTTAGACTTCTCCATCCCAAATTTTTTCAAAATTTTCTTGATGTATTTGGTTTGAGATAAAAAGATGCCTTCTTTTCCTTGCTTTACTTGGAACACCAAAAAATATTTCAGCTCTCCCACAAGGCTCATCTCAAACTAATCCTACATGACTTTCTCAAACTTTTGACATAGAAGATCATTAGTAGTACCATAAATAATATCATCAACATATTTTTTGCACAATGAGAAAATCATCAGAATAATGTATCAAGAATAATGTATTGTCAGCATTCCCTTTTTTAAAATCATTCTCCAACAAATATGTGCTTAGATGGTCATACCAAGCTTGTGGAGCTTGCTTAAGTCCATACAAAGATTTTTCTAATTTATAAACATGGTTTGGAAAATTATGACTTTCAAAACCTTGGGGTTGCTCAACAAATACATCTTCTTTAAGGTAGCTATTAAGAAAAGCACTTTTTACATCCATTTGTTTCAGTTTGAGCACTTTATAACTTGCAAAAGCGAGCAAGATTCTAATGGACTCAAGCCTAGCAACTGGTGCAAAAGTTTCATCCACATCAATTCCTTCAATTTGATTATAACATTAAGCTACCAACCTAGCCTTGTTTCTAATAACATTACCAGTTTCATCATGCTTATTTTTAAACACTCATTTAGCACCAAATACAGGATAATCAGTGGGTCTTGGCACAAGTTTCCAAACATTATTTCTAACAAATTGGTTCAATTCATCTTGCATGGCCAAAACCCAACTTTCATCTTCTAAATCAGTTTTAATATTTTAGGCTCTATTTCAGAAATAAAATCACCATAAATACATAGAGCACAGAGATTTTTAAAAGAGGAACGTGTGCGAATACTTGTCATAGGCTCACCTATAATCAAGTCTGATGGGTGGTTTGGATTGAATTTCAGCTCTCCTCTGGTAACAGCTTCTTCTTGTACTTCTTCTGTGCCAGTTACATTTTCCTTTTGTCTTTCAAGTTGCTCCTCATTATTCCTTAGAATGCTTTTACGTTCTGCATTTTCCTCTTCTTCGTTCTACCTGCAATCCAAAGAGTTTATATCTGATTCATCAAATTTAACATGTATAGATTCAATAATAGTAAGAGTACATTTATTATATATCATGTATGCTCTGCTCCTCGCTGAATAGCACACGAACACTCCCTTATATGATTTGGATTCAAATGTGCCAAGGTGATCTCCTGTATTTAATATGTAGCACCTGCATCCAAAAACTCTAAAGTAAGATATGTTCGGAGTGTTGCCAAGCCATAGTTCATAAGAAGTTTTATTTAATAAAGGTCTAAGCATGACTCTATTACACACATGGCAAGCAGTATTGTAGGGATTTTCAAGGTCCATTAGGGCTAATTTAAAACATCTCGTCCTAAGTCGGACGATCTAAATTTAAATAAGCAGCAGAAAACTCCACTATTAAACTATTTAATAATTACTGCCCTAAGAAAAAAATCCTTAAGCCAGGATTATCTACTGACCGGTTGGGTCTGACTAACTCGAGAAAGTTCTAACTACTACAGAATATGAAATGCATAAATAAATATGACTCACCAGGAATCTTGCCTTGGAACAGGCAAGATGTTCCGCACAGTCTTGCGCTCCAAAATCTGAGTCGTATCCCGAACCGCATCGCATCGCTCCTTGTCGCAAACTGGATCACCTCCTGAGCCGCACCTTGCCTCCGAGCCCATCACTAGCCATAGAAGGTTTCACTTGAGTAAATCCGTGTCGTAGACTTCCGAATTAGATTTGGACCTCCTTGTTGCCTTGTTAGGACTCGGTTGCAGGACATGAAATATTAATAGATGAAAAGAATAATTTTAAGTCTTGATCAAGTTTGCTCAAATAATTAGGAGCTCCATAATCAGAGACTTGGTGCAAAAAAACAAAGAAGAGAGTGCACCCCTATTTATATAGGAGGCCGGGTCCTCTTCTTTTGTCATGAGCAATGTGGGACAAAGATTAGGGAAGAGGTTTTGAATTAATTTACTTAAGTTAGAGAACCTTTCTTAAAGGCCTAACTTTAATCAATTAAATCTCATCCACCATTGAGCCCTAGAGACGATACAAGTTATCATTTCGAATGGCTAGGAACGGTGAACGTGTAGGAACAAACGGCAACAAAAACCGATCTTGTTTGAACCTTCAAACAAATGCTCAAAGTTGAGCAAAAATCACATGTTTCGTAGCCGTCAAGGGTTTCAAAAACCCTAACCAAAAACGTCTTAAGTTGCGGGCGCGCCCGCTAAGTTTAGCGGGCGCGCCCGCCTAAGGGAAATGGGCGTGCCCGCAAGGGTGCACCCGTGCGGGCACACGACCCACTGTCCCCAGTGGGCCGCGCCCACTGTGAGCAGCGGGTCACGCCTGTTTTGTCCAAGTGGATCTTATCCACTTCTTTCTAGTGCCTTTCTTGCGTTTCTGGGCTCATTTGAGCTCCGTTTCCAACACGGTTTGATCCTGTGGTTCCACATGAAATCCCCTCCAATCCCAAATGCTCTAAACTCACAACCAACTTGTGAATTTAACAATCTCATTGCATCAAATGTATTCCTCTATACGATCTTCCTATTACTAAGACGTGAATGTTACTCGGTGTGAGACCCTACAGCCTGACCCTACTACAGGTTGAAACTCGAAGTCTCTAGACGACAGTAACCACTAGCAGCAGGTGTCGTCCCTGTTTCAGAATCATCAATTACATGATTGACTCATTAGAAAGAGTGCCGACAGGATCACTCTGACTGTGACCGTGATGATTTCTGCAGTTTTAGCCCCATCGTCACAACTATGTCACTTACCTAGCCTAGGGTATAGAACTCTGTCAACCCCACTAGCTAGCAGTGGTCAGTATACGCCGGTCTCTGGTACATTCATGTTGTACATCTTACAACATACCTTGGCCAAGGTTTTATCGAGGGCCGTACTGACCTGCAACACTAACTTCACATCAACGGAAGAGACAAATCCTCTATTGATCACTACTCAGCTCGTACGCTTCGAGTGTCACCCAGCCTAAGTTCTTTCAGCAGGCCTTGCCTCGAAGCTAGATGATCTCAAGTTCTAAGGACCAACTTACCTATCAACACTTAGAGTTATTAATGACAGTTAGTTAATGTTTAACCATTTAATAACTCGTGTTTGGGTTGTTCAGTGGACTCATTCTCTAATGAGCACATGCGCCTTGTCTCTGACTTCGCCAAGTCGTATGGTTATGAGACCAACTAAACTAAGACATAATGGTCTGTCTGAGGTGCCGATATCCCTATCTCGATACATCTATAGTCACGAACACTTTTTAGATTCAAGCTGCTATCGGTCAGACATTTCTCATAATCGCAATCTACATCGTGAAACATGTGTGACCTAACTTTGAATCCAAGGAAATAATCTAAGCAATTAATAAATTGAAATTACTCAGACAGTATTTTACCAGAAAGCATTCTTTCACTTATTGAACAAGACGTTTACAAAGATAAATTGCCACGAGGGCATACATCTCTCTACATCTCCCACTTACACTCAGGCCTATTTATTTTGGTATCTTATACCATATTTACACGCTAGTCTCTCTAGCCGATCGCATGCCAGCATCTTTGTGAATGGATCTGCTAGGTTGTCTTCTGTACAGACTCTATGGAGTTCTATGTCCTTCCTCTGCTCGATCTCTCGTATCAGGTGATACTTGCAAAGAATGTGTCTGGATCTCTTGTGGAATCTCGGTTCTTGAACCAGGCTGATGGTTGCATTGTTGTCGCAATACAATGGTATTGGACTTTCAATAGCAGGCACCATTCCGAGCTGGTTGATGAACTTCCTCATCCAGACTGCTTCCTTTGCTGCATCGTTGGCCGCTATGTATTTGGCTTCCATCGTGGAGTCTGCAACAGTGACTTGTTTTGAACTCCTCCAACTGACTGCTCCTCCGTTGAGAGTGAAAACATATCCAGAGATCGATTTGCTATCATCCACATCACTCTGAAAGCAGGAATCTGTGAAGCCTTCAACTTTCAGGTCTTCACTTCCATAAACTAGGATCAAGTCTTTAGTCCTTCGCAAGTACTTAAGAATTGTCTTGACCGCTTTCCAGTGCTCCTCTCCAGGGTTAGACTGATATCAACTTACTACACCTAGTGCATAAGTGACATCGGGTCTGGTACAGATCATGGAATACAAGATTGATCCCACAACTGAAGCATATGGGATCTTAGTCATTTGTTCCGTTTCCAAGTCTGTCTGTGGAGACATCTTCTTGGAAAGGGTTATTCCATGATTGGCTGGTATTAAACTACCCTTACTGTTTTACATGCCAAAATGTTTTAGCACGGTGTCAATGTACCTGGTTTGGGAGAGTCCTAGCATCCTTTTAGATCTATCTCTATATATCTTCACACCTAGTATGTAGGATGCTTCTCCCAAGTCTTTCATGAAGAAGTTGGTTTATATCCATCTTTTAACAGACTTCAACGTCTCTATGTTGTTACCTATTATCAGAATGTCATCCACGTATAGAACAAGGATAACTAAAGAATTATTATTACGGGTCCTTTTGTAGATGCATGGATCAACCTCGTTTCTGACAAAACCAAACTCTTTGACTGTTTTGTGGAAGCGGATGTTCTAACTCCTTGAAGCTTGCTTAAGCCCATAGATGGACCTATGCATCCTACACGCTTTTCCTTTACTCCTGATCACTCCTTATTTTACACTTTTTTCCCGCATGTTTGCATGCCATTTAGATCGCCCAAATCATGTTTTTCACGATATATCGACGATATTGCGATGCTTTTCACGATTTGTTGTTTTTGTCGCATTTCAGGTGATTTGGCGCGATTTGGAGTGATCTCGAGATGCGCTTACTCCAGAGGGTCACCGATGACCTCCCCAATGGGTATTTTGCTGTTGGAGAGGAGCGGAAGAAGAACGGACGTCGCAGGAGCGACGAGGAGGCCAAAACAAGCTGTTTGGGCATTTTTGATGTCCCACTCGGCCGAGTGGAGGAGTCACTCGGCCGACCAGCGAGACACCTCTCGGACCGACCAGATCGGATACGTTTCATACGTGCACTCGACCGAGCGACGGAGACCACATCGGCCGAGTGACGAGATCCCGTCCGCCCGAGTGGCGCCCAGACGAAGCTATTCAAAAATCGCCAACTTACTGTTTTTCGGCTGCCTGAGCTTCAGAAGACCCACTCGGCCGAGTGGATAATCCCGACCGTCCGAGTACCAAGAAGCCATCGGCCGAGTGACGACAACTCACTCGGCCGAGCCGCCCCGAAGTGAAGACCCCTGAAGATCAAGACTTACTAGAAATTTACAGGGTTTCTTACTCGGCCGAGCGACTTTTGTCACTCGGCCGAGCGACTTTTGTCACTCGGCCGAGTGCGACGCGCTGCCTGTAGCGAAAATTGCGAATTTCAGGCTGCGCAGGGGTATTTTGGTCACAGTTTTTGTACGATTTTGGGGGGGTATTTAACCCCTGTTTTTACCCTAGGTTAGGGAGCTTTTCTCTTAGATTTTTGCAGCTTTTTAGATTAACTTTTTAGCTTTATTCTTGTGATTGGAGAGGAGACAAAAGTTGATTTTTGTTGGATTATTTGAAGAACTCCATTGGTTTGTGTCTCTCTCTCCTAAAAATTCTATTTTTATTGCTTATCTCAATATTGTGATGAATTCTCTTGTTTATTTCATTGATTATTTTTGTGTTTGTGCTATGAATTGTGAGTAGTCTCCACGTCTTGGGGCGTGGGGATGAACCCTACAAGCCCAATTTCATATTTGTGATGAATTGGTAGAAATTTTGCTAGAGTTGCTATTAGGGATTAGTTTGGGAGCGATTTACTACGGATAGCTAGGAGTTCATACCGATTGGGATTTGCAAGAGATTGGATCCCAATTCGATAGGAAACCCTAGAAATCCGAATTGGGTTGGAATCGAATTTTCGTAGTATCGGTTTGCAAGAGATTGGACCGATACTAGGGTTCCCGGTTGCAATTCCGTGCCGATACCAGATTGAACGATGATGTTGATCCTAATGCTAGCTTCCCTAGGCTAGGGTTTGCAAGAGATTGGACCCGAACCTAGGATAGCTATAGACCGGCAACAGCGCGAAAGCGTGAGCTTGGTTCTACATTCAGTTGCAACTAGTTCATCCAAAATCTTATTCTAGCAATTTTGATACCGATGAACCACATTGACGAGATACGGTGAGTAGCGGGAATTCCCCATTCCCTAGACGTTCTTTATTTGACTTGATATTTCCGTACTTTGTCTGACGATTGTGACAGGATCGCCAAAGGCAAATTTCTCTCTTCTTAAATAGCCAGGTTGATTGGAACAAGCACGGTCATTCGTCCTCCCTGTGTTCGATAACCCGCTCGCCGCTATACCGTGCGCTTGCGGTAAAACTACAACTGTTCTTTGGGTCACATTCCGGAGCGATCAAGTTTTTGGCGCCGTTGCCAGGGAACGTCATTTTGACGGTGTTCGGCATCGACCACCCGGTTATTTCTTCTTTCCTTATTCCTTTACTTTCTTCTATATCTTGTTCTAACTCTGTTCGCAGCCCTATTTGCATATTCTCCCCGTGTTTTGCATAAGATCTTAACAGGGAGAATGGAGGATGTAATGTCAATAATAGAACTCAGTCAGGAAGACTATGACTCCTTCGCAGGCCTCCTTAAGGAGCTTGTCGATGAGGTCCACGCTACCGGAGCTTTTGCTATCGATATCAAGGACCCCGACGAACAACTGTTTGCTAGTTTTGTGATGGACCAAGTCTCCCCGGATGGGACTATCGGAGGCAATGTCAGAGTTGATGTGATCAACGACAAATTATATTTCGAAGACGGTAGAACAAGTGTCGAAGAACACTATACTCCCGAAGAATCCTTCGAGCAAACCGACATTCAGGGAGTTACACTCTATGACGCTCACTCTTGCTTTTATGAATCGTCTGATGTGTTTCTTGATTCCAGGCACGAACCAGAGCAGAGTGAAGGTTTTGGCGATGCTAGCACAGAATCGGAGAGCGCCTATTTCGATGCCTCGTCCTCACTAAGTAGTGAGTCTGACTCGTCACAAGAGAGCGCACCACCTAAACATGAGCTAAACCCGGATGACAAGGAAAAAGCCAAACTCATGCGAGCTGATGAAGTGGAAGGAGCAGCGCCTCTTGAGGTAGAACTTAAACAATTACCTCCGAATCTAAGGTATGCCTTTTTGGGTAATAAAATAACTTTCCCGGTGATAGTCAATTCCCACCTCACACAAGATCAACTTGAAAAACTCCTAGACGTTCTTAGGAGCCACAAAGATGTCCTGGGCTACACTATCTCCGATCTAAAAGGGATAAGCCCTAGGCTTTGCACGCATAGGATCCATTTGGAGGATACCGACGCCACCTCCATAGAGCCTCAAAGGCGGTTAAACCCGAACATGAAGGAGGTGGTTAAAAAGGAAATCCTAAAATTGCTAGACGCCGGTATTATTTATCCTATCTTCGACAGTAGGTGGGTTAGCCCCGTTCACGTCGTCCCAAAGAAAGGGGGATGACAGTAATAAAAAATGAAAAAGGTGAGCCCATATCTACGCGCACCGTCACGGGATGTCGAATGTGCATTGACTATAGGAAACTCAATAAAGCCACCCGAAAGGACCATTACCCATTGCCCTTCATTGATCAAATGCTTGAACGCTTAGCAAAACATAAATACTTTTGCTATCTAGATGGGTATTCGGGATTCTTCCAAATCCCTTTGCACGAAGACGACCAAGAAAAGACCACTTTTACTTGTCCCTACGGTACCTATGCCTACCGCAGGATGCCGTTTGGTCTTTGTAATGCTCCCGCCACTTTTCAGAGGTGTATGACATCCATATTTTCCGATTACATTGAAAATATTATGGAATTTTTTATGGATGATTTTTCGGTTTATGGGAGTGAGTTCGACTCTTGTTTGGCCAATCTTACTAAAGTCCTTAAAAGGTGCCAACAAAATAATCTCACTCTAAATTGGGAGAAGTGTCACTTCATGGTCAAGGAAGGTATAGTCCTCGGGCACCTTGTTTCCTCGAGAGGAATTGAGGTAGATAAAGCAAAGATTGTGGTAATCGAAAAACTTCCTCCTCCTATTAATGTCAAGGGCATTAGAGGCTTCCTTGGTCATGCGGGGTTTTACCGCCGATTCATCAAGGATTTTGCCTCGATTGCCCGACCACTTACTTCCTTGCTCTCTAAAGACACTCCTTTTATATTTTCAGGGGAATGCTTCAAGCCTTCAACACCTTGAAGGAAGCACTAGTTTCCGCACCCATCATACAACCACCGGATTGGAGCCTTCCCTTTGAGCTAATGTGTGATGCTAGTGACCAAGCCATTGGAGCGGTATTGGGACAAAGAAAAGATAGGAAGCTTCATGCGATATACTATGCGAGCAAGACATTGGATGACGCGCAGAAAAACTACACAACTACCGAAAAAGAGCTTCTAGCGGTCGTCTATTCCATAGAGAAGTTTCGCTCCTACCTCCTCGGTTCCAAGGTGATTGTCCACAACGACCATGCGGCGTTGAAGTATCTCTTAAACAATAAGGAGGCCAAACCTCGGTTGATAAGGTGGATACTCTTGTTGCAAGAATTCGACTTAGAGATCAGAGACAAGAAAGGTACGGACAATGTCATGGCGGATCATTTGTCTAGGCTCATTTGCGACAAGGAGGATGAGAGTTTACCTATCGATGACACGTTCGTGGATGAGAGGCTATATGCCATAAGGACCGGAGAAGTACCTTGGTACGCGGACTTTGTCAACTACTTGGCTTGTGGAATTAAACCGCATGGGATGCCCACGCATCAAAAGAGGAGATTCCTGCATGAGGTCCGTAGATATTTTTGGGAAGATCCATACCTCTTCAAGATATGCAAAGATAGTGTCATTCGGAGGTGTGTTTCTAAAGAGGAGGCAACGTCTATCATTTTGCATTGCCACGGTCTACCATGCGGAGGACATCATGCCGCCTCTAAAACAACCGCTAAGATCTTACAGAGCGGATTCTTCTGGCCAATAATGTTTAGGGACACCCACGCTTTTGTGAAGGGGTGCGATAGATGCCAACGGACCGGGAATATCTCTAAGCGCAATGAGATGCCGATGAGACCCATCCAAGAAATTGAGCTTTTTGATTGTTGGGGAGTAGACTTCATGGGGCCATTTCCGTAAAGCAATGGTAACAAATACATCCTATTGGCCGTTCACTATGTCTCCAAATGGGTGGAAGCAATCGCCACCCCTACTAATGATGCAAGGGTCGTCTCCAAGTTCTTCAAGCAAAGTATCTTCCCGCGCTTCGGAGTGCCTCGTACCTTGATAAGCGACGGGGGAAGCCACTTCATAGAGAACAAGTTTGAAGCCATGCTAAAGAAGTACGGGGTAAACCATAGAGTTGGCATGGCATATCACCCCCAGACAAGCGGCCAAGTGGACGTCTCAAATAGATAAATTAAGCAAATTATTGAAAAGACGGTGGATCGATCTAGAAAGGATTGGTCAATGAAGCTAAACGATGCTCTATGGGCATATCGCACGGCCTTTCGCACTCCCATAGGCACCACACCGTTCCGACTCGTTTATGGGAAAGCTTGCCACCTGTCGGTAGAGTTGGAACACCGCGCATATTGGGCCATCAAAACCTTTAATTACGATTACAAGAGTGCGGCGGTGAGGCGACTCTTGGACATCAACGAGCTTGATGAGATAAGAAGAGACGCCTACGAAAGCTCAAGAATTTACAAAGAAAGGACCAAGATCCTCCACGATGCCCGCATAACCGTCACAGACTTCAAAGTAGGAGACAAGGTCTTGCTCTATAATTCCCGGCTCCGACTATTTCCCGGTAAGTTGAGGTCACGTTGGTCCAGACCTTTCACCATTAAGAACATACAACCGGGAGGGGCCTTCGAGTTGGAAAGCAAAGACGGAGCCTCGTTCAAGGTGAATGGTCAGAGACTCAAGCATTATTCCGAGGGAGTCCCAACAGGAGAAATCAATAGAATATATCTACTTAAGGGACGGTCGGATGATCTTTCATACCTCCTTGATGAGGTAATTGAGGAGGCGATCCCCCACTTGATTGGTGCTCTATTCGATGAAGATTTCGAGGAAGGCCCGGATTTAGGCCGAGATGAGAAGAAAATTGATTCCCCGACCTCTCCGCTGAAAATGATGAAGGCGACACTGATGTCGCAAGGATTCGAGAGCTCTGCAAGCTCTCAAAATTGAAGTCTCCGAAGAAAGCCCCACCGATACGGAAATCAGCGTCACCGGTGAAGCCGTTGACCGGAGCAAACGCTAGCTTGGGGAAGCCTCCCCCCAACACTATTCGAGACGGGAGACCACCGAGGGAGAACACGCCGCCGCAACTTCCGAATCCAAGCGTTCTCCCCGGAAAGTTTGATGGGTGCATCTCATATGCACCAAACATCCCGCATTAATTGAAAATCATAGGGGGTCGAGCTCACGACCTTAAACGAGCGCTTGTCGGGAGGCAACCCGACGGTTATTGCTTTATTTTTACTTTTTCTTTATTTTTGTTTTAGAAATTTTTAGTTTTTTGAGTCGTTCGCCCAAAAATTTTGTGATAACGGGTCCTATTTTTCTTGACAGGAGAGGAGATAGGTAAATCCATCATGAGGAGGATGAACGAGGTGATAAGGAGCGCCCCAGGAAGGCGCTCGATGCTTAGGAGGAAGATGAAATTGACTGGAGGAAGAAAGACGGAGTTTAGAGCCCAAACGAAGACAAACAGCAGATGACAAGGCTCACTCGGCCGAGTATACTAGTCACTCGGCCGAGTACAAAAGTTCGTCCGGCCGAGCCGCTCACGAACGAGGGAAGTCTGCTATACCCAACTCTCTGTTTATTTTCCTGATTTCAGTATAACTGCTACTCGGCCGAGTATATATATTTACTCGGCCGAGTAAAACGGATACGCTCCTAGGGCGAGTCTTGCCGAGTAGCTTGAGCCACTCGGCCGAATGGACTTACTCCACTCGGCCGAGTCTGGCAAGGCCACTCGGCCGAGGCGTTAGCAAGTAGGGATTTTCCATTGATCTCGCTCGGCCGAGTGACCCAATCACTCGGCCGAGTCGTAACTTTTCCTATAAAAGGGGGCGCGGTCGGGCTCGTTTTTCGAAACGACACAAACCGCAGCTCGCCCGACGCTTCAGCTCCCTCGCCCAAACTCGCCCCCTACTCGCCCGACCGACGTCGCCGCACCGCTGCTCGGCCTGCCACCGCCGGCCGAGCCGCCGCCGCTCCTTGCCCGAGTCGCCGCCGCCGGCCACGTCTCCGGCCACCTCCGGTATCGCCTATTTAGCCTATTTCTCCTCTTTTTGCGTATTTTTCGAGGATCCATGCGTTAAACGAACCCCAAACCCAAATCGATTTCTATATCTAGCTATTATACCCCTAATGCTCTATACGTTTTGAATATTACTCGCTGATATCTCCATTTCATGCACAAGTTGTTTCTGGGAACTTAGGGGAGCCCAGGGGAGCTTCTAGGGACTGATTCGGGCTTCGCGAAGGCGTTGTCTTCGTACGCTTCCATTGCTTTGCACTCGCGGCGTGTCGTGGTATACTCTTTCCTTTATTTTGCACACGTCGCACTTTTCACGCTTTTCAGCGCGCGCTCGGGGCCCATATGCCGCCCCGGACACGGCCGCGGTCGAAGAGAGCTTCCGCCAAGCGGAAGCGGTCGGATGACGCCGGCCCCTCCCACGAGTTGGAGGACTCTCCTCCGCCTTCTCCCACACACCCCGTCCACCCAGCACAGCCTGCAGGCCCCGCACACCCCGCACAGCCTACAGAGCCCGCACAGCCCATACACCCCGCACAGCCGCCCCCTGCCGCTCCACAGCCACCACCTCCGGCTCCACTTATCGGGCCGCTGGGGATCACGTTCCGGAACGACGCACACCGCGTCGCTTTCGAGCGTATCTCCCAGCGCTCGATCGTACCCTCCAGGTTTGCACACCTTGCCGACCTAGGACGCCTGGGGGTACTAGAGGGGATGCTCACGTTGTACGACAACGTGGGCTGGCGAGATTTCTTTCATGTGTCGGCGGACACGTTTATCCGTCCGACACTTGAGCTACTTAGTTCGATCGCCCGGACCGACGAGGGATGCTCGTTTCGGTTCATGGACCGGGAGTGCCAGGTCACTCTCGGTATGATGAGAGCCTTTTTCTCGTGGCCCGATGTCCCCGGGGCCGATCGAGGTTACGCCCCCACCCATATCCCCCCACCTTCCTTCGACACCGGTGCCTTCTGGGCCCGGATTACGGGTCTTCACGCTGCCTTTGACCCTAGTAGGGCCAAGGCCTCGGTCATTGTCCACCCCTGCCTCTGTATAGCTCAGCGCCTTATGGCGACGACCTTTTTGGCCAGATATGAGCCGGGCACGATGTCCACGCCAGAGCTCTACATGCTCTACGCGATGACACGGCCCAGAGCTCTATCTAGGGATGGCGATGATCTGGTTCCCGCCGTCGTTATTGATGTCGCGGCTTGGTTTTTGGACCGCATCATTGTATCGGTGGGCGCTCGCTCACCGATATACTGCGGCGGCCTGATCACCTTGCTTGCCCTTATGACCGGCGAGGACTTCCCTGACGACCTGCGACGAGCACCGGGCCCCACTTCTCTGTCGATTGATGTTATGGCCCGGATGAAGATGCTTCGTCCGCACGGTGAGCGACACTGGTCTGGCTGCACGGCCCTTACGGTGCCGATTACATGATTCTTCCGAGCCCTGCTCGGACTCAGATTGCACCGGTCCATGTGGACTGGCTCCCTGTGATGGATGTTCTCATCCCAGCCGCTTACGTGCTCGAGGCCGAGGAGGCCGAGCAGGCCCATGCTGCCCACGCTGCCCCCGCAGACCCTGTTGCCCCTGCCGAGCCTGCTGCCCCTGTTGACCCCGTGGCCCCTCAGCCTATCCCCGATGTTTCCGATGCTCCTGACACCTCTGTCCACACCTCTGTCGGTGTCGGGAGTACCTTAGCTGAGCCCACCTCCACTGCTTCCACGCCTGTCACCACCAGCACTGGCCCTCTGTCTGCCGAGCCTGTTTCTTCTGCCCCACCCAAGCACACCTCACCGACCATAGTTGAGTGCGGAGAGCCCTCTGTCCCCACTGCTGCTGTATTTTCCGAGAGTGTCCTGGCGTCTGTCCACACTTCTGTGCCACCGACCTCTCTGGCCGCCTCGCTGCCACTTTTGTATTCTTCTTTCACTGCGGCTGCCTCCACTTCTCACCGTCCTGCCCAGCCTCCCACTGAGGCCAGGCCCCCACTTGCGAGCGCAGCCCCTTTTGTTCCCTTGCATGCTGAGCCCGTCACCTACGCCACCAGAGTACGCCAGCCCCGACCTGCACAGCCCCGACCGGTGCGTCCCTATGCACCACCTCCCCCCGACACTGTACTTCAGAGCATTCGTGCTCTCGAGGGGCGGTGAGTGGCCTCAAAGGCGACCTTCGGACCCTATCCGCCACCGTCACTGCGATGGCTGGCCGCTTTGTCCTGCTCCCGCACATTCACTACTGTCTTACCCAGGTCCTGGAGCGTCTCCCACGCATACCCCCGCCCACCCAGCAGGCTCCCACTGCCACTTCCACACCCACTCAGCCTGCTGCCACTTCCACACCCACACCCGCTCAGCAGCCTGCCCCACCCCCACCACCACTTCCGCCTCAGGACGGAGACGGCGCAGCACCACCTTCTTAGGCACCCTTGATGCCATCGATTATTTTTTCCGTTGTGATGCCCGTTTCTGCTGGGTCCTGTTGCATTTTTGTCCACTCCCCCTCCCCTCACTTATTTTGGGATTCTCATTCTGATCGTATCTTTTTATATCTTTTTTGAGAGGGATGGAGAGTTTTTGGTGCCACACCTATATATCTGTATCACTCCTATATCTGCATGCATCATGTCCGCATCATATTTTTCGTTTCATTATTTCTTCTTTTCCGTTTTTTCCCTTCCATCATGCATGCATCCTCACTTACCCCTCACATTACTCGTCTCTCGGTGTGCCACACTTTGCACATTGAGTACACTGTGCCATTTAGCTTGGGAGAGTGAGTTCTCACGTTCTTTTTCGATTTGCCACCTTTATTTTTAGTTTTTCACACCATTTTCCGCTTTTGCACTTATTTTCATCATTTTTCTTTTATTTTACCATGCATCACGTTTTTCTTATTTTTCTGTGTGCCGCATTGTAAATAGTTCTATTTTCCCTTTATCTTTATTTCTTTCCTTTTCATCTCATGCTAGAGATGACTTTTCTATGATGATGATGACGTGGAGTTAGCTTACTCTATTTGCATGCTTTATTTGTCATGTCTTAGACTTTATTTCTGATATCATATGCTATGACTTGCCTTGCATCTAGAGATAGTAACCCACACTTTTTTCACATGAAAATGGATGAAATTTTATTATTAGCTGAGTCTGAATATTCATATGTATGATATCACAGAAAACACACCAAGATTCACGCATCGAATGCCTATATCTGGAGTACCGATTTCTTTTCCTATATCACTTCTATATGCATGAATTGTACATTTCACTTCAGGATGATTGAATGATGTTGGCTATGATAAATCTGGATTAGTTAGCTTTTTTGTGATCGAAACTGAGTAGATTAGATTACCCTACTGAAGTTGTCGTGCATGTCTTATAGAGTGAACCGAGAGATATATTTATTTCTTTCTCCACAAATCTTGAACATCATTTCTCTACTATTAAAATCATTGGTGAATCTCCCCTTAGCGATTCTATTATATGGCATTTCCCCCGCTATTAATTCCTAGCTCCAAATTTCCCGAATTCAAAAAAAACAAAACAAAACAAAACAAAAGAAAAAAGGGGGAAAAGAAAAAGAAAAGAGGAAAAATCCTCAATAAAAGATCCCATCTCACTTTCTTCCTTTCTTCTCTCTTTTCGTGTTCATTTTTATTACTTTTGGAGCTTTATAAAAATAGGGATGTGAATATTTTTATGCCACCATGCTCATAGATAAGCTTGGGGGAGGGAATCCATTGATGTGTGAGAGAGTGACTACTTGACGTTGCACGACAACCTAGGCTAAGTAATATTCTATACTCGGTGAGATTATTTCTAGCTTTACGAAATCCAGAAATCTAAGCCTAGGACTCATATCATGAAATCCACACTTTTCTATTCTCTCTATTCTATTGTGTGATACTCTTATACTCCTCATAGAAAGCATTCAATTGAAAAGTGTGTGATATGCGATTTGTATACCGCTTTAAATGATTCAGACGATGTTAATTCTAAAATTATTCCGTTTTTCATGATTATATCGTTGTTCGTGGGTTTTCTATTTCTATTTGCATTATTATACTATGATATCAAAATAAAACTCTTTGACATGTATTTCTCATTCAGTGCATGCTATTTGAGTAAGCGGAACCCACGTCCTGAGAAAATGATCTAGGAGCTTACCTCTTCGCTTCTTTCCTTCTTCTTTATTTTTATTTCGTTTTTCATTCTTCTCCGTTTTTCATTTTTCATTTTTCGCCGTTTTCGTTTTCCGAATCCACCAGGTTCGCCTTTTACTTATCTTCCTCGAGGACGAGTAAGAGGTAAGCTTGGGGGATTTTGATCACTCCTTATTTTACACTTTTTTCCCGCATGTTTGCATGCCATTTAGATCGCCCAAATCATGTTTTTCACGATATATCGACGATATTGCGATGCTTTTCACGATTTGTTGTTTTTGTCGCATTTCAGGTGATTTGGCGCGATTTGGAGTGATCTCGAGATGCGCTTACTCCAGAGGGTCACCGACGACCTCCCTAAGGGGTATTTTGCTGTTGGAGAGGAGCGGAAGAAGAACAGACGTCACAGGAGCGACGAGGAGGCCAAAACAAGCTGTTTGAGCATTTTTGATGTCCCACTCGATCGAGTGGAGGAGTCACTCGGCCGACCAGCGAGACACCGCTCGGCCGACCAGATCGGATACATTTCATACGTGCACTCGACCGAGCGACGGAGACCACATCGGCCGAGTGACGAGATCCCGTCCGCCCGAGTGGCGCCCAGACGAAGCTATTCAAAAATCGCCAACTTACTGTTTTTCGGCTGCCTGAGCTTCAGAAGACCCACTCGGCCGAGTGGATAATCCCGACCGCCCGAGTACCAAGAAGCCATCGGCCAAGTGACGATAACTCACTTGGCCGAGCCGCCCCCGAAGTGAAGACCCCTGAAGATCAAGACTTACTGGAAATTTACAGGGCTTCTCACTCGGCCGAGCGACTTTTGTCACTCAGCCAAGTGCGACGCGCTGCCTGTAGCGAAAATTGCGGATTTCAGGCTGCGCAGGGGTATTTTGGTCACAGTTTTTGGACGATTTTGGGGGGGTATTTAACCCATGTTTTTACCCTAGGTTAGGGAGCTTTTCTCTTAGATTTTTGCAGCTTTTTAGATTAACTTTTTAGCTTTATTCTTGTGATTGGAGAGGAGACAAAAGTTGATTTTTGTTGGATTATTTGAAGAACTCCATTGGTTTGTGTCTCTCTCTCCTAAAAATTCTATTTTTATTGCTTATCTCAATATTGTGATGAATTCTCTTGTTTATTTCATTGATTATTTTTGTGTTTGTGCTATGAATTGTGAGTAGTCTCCACGTCTTGGGGCGTGGGGATGAACCCTACAAGCCCAATTTCATATTTGTGATGAATTGGTAGAAATTTTGCTAGAGTTGCTATTAGGGATTAGTTTGGGAGCGATTTACTACGGATAGCTAGGAGTTCATACCGATTGGGATTTGCAAGAGATTGGATCCCAATTCGATAGGAAACCCTAGAAATCCGAATTGGGTTGGAATCGAATTTTCGTAGTATCGGTTTGCAAGAGATTGGACCGATACTAGGGTTCCCGGTTGCAATTCCGTGCCGATACCAGTTTGCAAGAGATTGGATGGGTAGGAACTATCCCAACCTAGGTCGTGGGCCGAGTTTGCAAGAGATTGGGCTCGGTGCGCAATTGAACGATGATGTTGATCCTAATGCTAGCTTCTATAGGCTAGGGTTTGCAAGAGATTGGACCCGAACCTAGGATAGCTATAGACCGGCAACAGTGCGAAAGCGTGAGCTTGGTTCTACATTCAGTTGCAACTAGTTCATCCAAAATCTTATTCTAGCAATTTTGATACCGATGAACCACATTGACGAGATACGGTGAGTAGCGGGAATTCCCCATTCCCTAGACGTTCTTTATTTGACTTGATATTTCCGTACTTTGTCTGACGATTGTGACAGGATCGCCAAAGGCAAATTTCTCTCTTCTTAAATAGCCAGGTTGATTGGAACAAGCACGGTCATTCGTCCTCCCTGTGTTCGATAACCCGCTCGCCGCTATACCGTGCGCTTGCGGTAAAACTACAACCGTTCTTTGGGTCACATTCCGGAGCGATCAACTCCCACTGACTTCGAAACCTTCTGGATGAGTCATGTAAATTCGCTCTTCTAAATCACCGTTTAGAAAAGCAGTCTTCACATCCATTTGCCAGATTTCGTAGTCGTAGTGGGCAGCAATAGCGAGTACGATCCGAATAAGCTTGTGCATGGCTACTGGTGAGAAGGTCTCATCATAATCTATTCCTAGAATCTGACGATATCCTTTTGCAACAAGTCTAGCTTTGTACGTTTCTATTTTACCATCTGCACCAATCTTCTTCTTGAAGATCCATTTGCAACATGTGGGAACATTTTCCTTGGGCACGTTTTCTAAGGTCTATACCTCATTCACGTGCATGGAATCTATTTCGGATTTCATTGCATCTAGCCATTTGTTAGAGTCTATACTCTTTATGGATTCCAGGAAGCTAACAGGGTCATCATCTAATATGATGCCATCCTCAATCCCACCGTCTACGAGAAAACCGTAGTACCTTTTGGGGACTCGAGGGAACCCTATTTGACTTCCTAATGGCTTATTAAGAGATGTCAAATCTGACTCTCCCACTGGTTTCGACACTTGTTCCTGTGTGGGTACTTTCTCCGAGCATTCGTCAGATCAATTACCTTGCCAGTTGATTCCTTTACAAGGAATTCCTTTTCCAGAAAGTGGCATGTCTAGAGACGACAATTTTTTGTTGCTTTGGATGGTAAAAGAATAACCTAATGAATGTCATGGATACACTATGAACTTACACATGATAGATCTGTCTTCCAGTTTGTCTGGATTCTGTCTTTTGATATGTGCATGACAACTATATACCCTTAAATGATTAAGGCTGGGTTTCTTGCCGGTCCATATCTGATATGGTGTCGTATGCACAGATCTTGACGAAACTTTATTTTGAATGTATATAGCAGTTTCCAGGGCATAGCCCTAGAGGGAAGTCTTTAACTCAACTTCACTTACCATGGACCGCACCATGTCTAACAAGGTGCGGTTTCTCCTCTCTGACACACCGTTATGTTGAAGTGGGTAAGGAGGTGTGACCTGTGAGAGAATCCCATTCTCTTTTAAGTAAGTAAGGAATTCATGGCTTAAGTATTCTCCTCCTCGATCTGATCGAAGGATCTTAATACTTTTCCCAGTCTGGTTTTCAACTTCGGCACGGTACTCTTTGAATCGCTCAAAGGTTTCAGACTTATGTTTCATCAAGAACACATGTCCAAACCTTGAGTGAACGTCAGTAAACGTGACGAAATATGAAAGTACACCTTTGGCTAATGTAGACATTGGTCCACATACATCGGAATGCACTAGATCCAAGAGTTCGATAACTCTCTCCCCTTGACTTGCAAAAGGAATTTTGGCCATCTTACCTTTAAGGCAAGACTCGCAAGTGTCGAATGACTCATAATTCGAAAGGCCCAAGAGTCCCTCTATATGTAACTTGCTGAGTCTCTTCTCTCCGATATGGCCTTGTCTACAATGCCAAAGATAGGTTTCATTAAACTAGACTCCTTACGTTTTATTGTATCAATGTTTAATACAACCTTATTTCTTAAAGTGTATACACCATTATTAAGTGTCCCTAAACCTAGCAACTTACCATCAAAAGAAATGTTCATGATATTTCTGTTGATAGTAAAATTATAACCATCTTTAGCCAAAGCCGAGACAGATATAATATTGCACAGGAAGTTTGGGATGTAGTAACATTGCTTCAAAAGCAAGTTAGCTCCACCAGCTAATGTGTGTTTAAGGTCTCCCATGGCTACAACATCAACATTTGATGCGTTGTCGACTTGGAGAATGATTTCATTCTTTTCGAGTTTTCTAATGATTCTCATTCCCTGTAATTGATTATAGATATGAGAACCTGCACCGGTGTCTAACACCCATGCATTAGAGTTAACCGAATGAACTACACTTTGCCTTTTAGAAGTTAAGGCATAAACTAGCCCTTCCTTTATTGGTTCCCTTTCTGCTATAGATTTCTTTGACCAGTCATTATTTTTATTATAACCAGTTAATAAGTTCTTATCTCGGATATTATTTATCTTACTCGTCATGCTGCAAAGATTGGAACTCCTATCATTAGTATGTGTTCAAAATATTTTAAATATAATTAGAAAGGTTTTTATCCAATTATACTCTCCCATTAATTGAAAGATCAATTAAGCCAAAACATAATTAATATTAAATGGGAGCAGGAATCCAACAACTTTGAGTCGCCCGACCTTGAGTGTAGCTCAACAAGTCGTTCGACTCGGCTGTCGGTTGATGAACTCTTTGTCAATTATATCGAATATGACTCCCTATTTGATTTTTACCCCTAGTCATTTATGATCATGAGTGCGCTCATCCAAATCACAACGACTAGTCTAGTCAGACCATTGTTTTCGTGTCTAGCTTGACTTGCCTCGGCGCTCGGTGTATTCACGACACGTCGGTTTGGGTCAAGTCTTAGACTACATCGTTGGCCTCACTTACACCGGTGCTCGGTGTATGCATGATGCAACGGTTTTGGTTAAGACACATGTATGAAGAAATTGGTTTCTATAAGGTTGTCGTGTCACAGCTTGAGTGTAGCTTAACAACTGTAACATGGAACCTACAGATTCAAACGTCTAAAACAAAGAGGGCTACAAATTATCTAATAAAAGATTTATTAACGTTTTTGACTAGATATAGTTGACAGCGTTGCATAATAATGCTTCACGTCCTTGCGGTCCAGCGGACACGGCCAGGGAATTGACTAAGCCATGACCACTTAACCCCTAGTCGAGCTAGGGTGATCCAGCAAACTTAGCCAAGCACATTGACCGGTATCATGGTCCATTGAAGGTTGCTTGTCATTTATATGCATACTATCAACTAAAAGCTTTTATTAATGCTAGTTAATCCTTATCAACTAGTGGATCCTAAAATTCAGAATTTTAAGGATTTGTTTGACGATTTTTATTAAGTCTTTATTAACTATAAGGATTTAATAAATGTGCTGCTACCCTAACCGTCCAATAGGCATTTTTAAACAATTTAAAACATAGTAGAGTCTCAAAAAAATATCTCATAAAAGTTTGAGGAATTTTTAATGGCTATCCTAATCATCCATTAGGCAATTTTAAACAATTTAAAATTATAGCATGGTATCAAAATTTATCTTATAAAATTTGAGGATTCATTAATAGCTAACCTAGCAAGTTCCTCTTGTGTTATCATATAAACAAGAATATGCTATTAAACTAATTATCACATAATTAAACCTGCAGTTCATATAGAAGCAGTATAAGAACAGAGTAGACCTGGCTCTGATACCACTGTAGGGATTTTCAAGGTCCCTTAGGGCTAATTTAAAACATCTCGTCCTAAGTCGGATGATCTAAATTTAAATAAGCAGCGGAAAAACCATTTATTAAACTATTTAATAATTACTGCCCTAAGAAAAAATCTCTAAGCAAGGATTATCTACTGACTCGAGTTGGGTCTGACCAACTCGAGAAAGTTCTAACTACTACAGAATATAAAATGCATAAATAAATATGACTCACCCGGAATCTTGCCTTGGAACATGCAAGATGTTCCGCACCGTCTTGCGCTCCAAAATCTAGGCTGTATCCCGAACCGCATCGTGTCACTCCTCGTCGCGAACTGGATCACCTCCCGAGCCGCACCTTGCCTTCGAGCCCATCACTAGCCGTAGAAGGTTTCACTTGAGTAAACCCGCGTCGTAGACTTTCGAATCAGATTTGGACCTCCTCGTTGCCTTGCTAGGACTCGGTTGGAGGACATGAAAAATTAATAGAGGAAAAGAATAATTTTAAGTCTTGATCAAGTTTGCTCAAATAATTAGGAGCTCCTTAATCAGAGACTTGGTGCAAACAACAAAGAAGAGAGTGCACCCCTATTTATATAGGAGGCCGGGTCCTCTTCTTTTGTCATGAGCAATATGGGACAAAGATTTGGGAAGAGGTTTTGAATTAATTTAATTAAGTTAGAGAACCTTTCTCAAAGGCCTAACTTTAATCAATTAAATCTCATCAACCATAGAGCCCTAGATACGATACAAGTTATCATTCGAAGGGTTATGAATGGTGAACATGTATGAACAAAGGCGACGAAAATCGAGCTTGTTTGACCCTTCAAACAAATGCTCAAAATTGAGCAAAAATCACATGTTTCGTAGCCGTCAAGGGTTTCAAAAACCCTAACCAAAAATGTCTTAAGTTGCGGGCGTGCCCGCCTAAGGCAAATGGGCGCACCCGCAAGGGCGCACGGCCCGCTGTCCCCAGTGGGCCGTGCCCACTATACATAGCAGGCTGCGCCCGCTGGGACAACGGGCCGTGCCCGCTGCGCCTAGCGGGCCGCGCCTGCTGTGAGTAGCGGGCCGTGCCTGTTGTGAACAGCGGGTCGCGCACGTTTTTTCCAAGTGGATCTTATCCACTTCTTTCTAGTGCCTTTCTTGCGTTCTGGGCTCATACGAGCTCCGTTTCCAACACGGTTTGAGCATGTGGTTTCCACATGAAATCCCATCCAATCCCAAATGCTCTAAAATTATAACCAACTTGTGAATTTAACAATCTCATTGCATCAAATGTATTCCTCTATACGATCTTCCTATTACTAAGACGTGAATATTAAGCGGTGTGAGACCCTACAGCCTGACCCTACTACAGGTTGAGACTCGAAGTCTCTAGATGATAGTAACCACTATCAGCAGGTGTCGTCCATGTTTTAGAATCATCGATTACGTGATTGACTCGTTGGCAAGAGTGCCGACGGGATCACTCTGACTGTGACCGTGATGATTTCCGCAGTTTTAGTCCCTTTGTCACAACTATGTCACTTGCCTAGCCTAGGGTATGGAACTCTGTCAACCCCACTAGCTAGCAGTGGTCAGTATACGTCGGTCTCTAGTACATTCTTATTGTACATATTACAACCTACCTTGGCTAAGGTTTTACCGAGAGTCGTACTGACCTCGACACTAACTTCCCATTAACAAAAGAGACGAATCCTCTATTGATCACTACTTAGCTCGTACGCTTCGAGTGTCATCCAGCCTAAGATCTTCCAGCAGGTCTTACCTCGAAGCTAGATGTTAGACCTAAGTGATACCGTTCATGCACAGCTTCGTATAATTATCTCAAGTCCTAAGGACCAACTTACATATCAACGCTTAGAGTTATTAATGACAGTAAGTTAATGTTTAACCATTTAATAACTCTTGTTTGGGTCGTTCAGTGGACTCATTCTCTAATGAGCACCTGCGCCTTGTCTCTGACTTCGCCAAGTCGTATGGTTATGAGACAAACTATACTAAGACACAATAGTCTGTCCGATGTGCCGATTTCCCTATCTCGACACATCTATGACCACAAACGCAAGCTGCTATCGGTCAGATATTTCACATAATCGCAATCTACATCGTGAAACATGTGTGACCTAACTTTGAATCCAAGGAAATAATCTAAGTAATTAATAAATTGAAATTACTCAGACAATATTTTACCAGAAAGCATACTTTCACTTATTGAACAAGATGTTTACAAAGATAAATTGCCACGAGGGCATACTTCTCTCTACAAGTATTAATGGCCTCAGCCCAAAAAGACATAATCAAACTATATTCATTAAGCATACTCTTAGCCAACTCTTTTAATGTACGGTTATTTCTTTCGGCCACCTCATTTTGTTGAGGTGTTCTAGGAGAAGAGAACTCATGTAAAAATCTCTTTTTCAAGACAAATTTTTTCAAAAATAGCATTTTCAAACTCACCTCCATGATCGCTTCTAATTTTTATAATGGAAGAATTTTTCTCACTAGAAACTTGTATGCAAAAGTTTTGAAAATTGTCAAATGAGTCTGATTTTTTGGCTAGGAAGTAAACCCATGTGTATCTAGAGAAATCATCAACTAATACTCAACAATACTTTTTACCACCTAGGCTAGAAATGTCTGTGGGACCAAATAAATCCATGTGCACTAATTCCAATATGCGTGTGGTAGCAACTTCATTAATGCTAGAAAATTTAGATTTAGTTTGCTTACCTTTTGTGCATGCCACACACAACTTACCATTCTCAAATGTCTGATGCGGTAGTCCTCTTACCAGATTTTTATTTTCCAGCTTCTTTAGCAATCCCAGGCTTACATGTGCTAGTCGTTCATGCCATAGCATGGCCTCTTCTTCACATACAAGCAAGCATTTAGAAAGTGTCATTTCTTCAATCATAAGAGTATAAACATTATCTCTTCTACTAGCTGTAATAATAGTGTCACATGTGGAACCATCAATAATTCTACAAAATTTTGCATCAAATTCTACTTTCATACCTTTGTCGCACAGCTGACTAACAGAAATGAGGTTGTGTTTAAGCTTGTCAACCCAAAGGACATCTGTAAGCTGAAAGGTGTCGTTACCTACAACACCTTTACCAATTACCTTACATTTTCCATTGTCCCCTAAAGTAACACACCCTCCTTCATGCTTCACAAGGCTAAGGAACTTTTTGCTGAAACCTATCATGTGACTTGAACAGCCAGAGTCTAAGTACCACCCACACCGTTGTCCCTTAGCCGTGCCATGTACCTACACATAGGAAGAACATGATATGTGTGACCTAAGTATCCAGATTGGTCCACTGGTGTTAGTCACTGTACCTTTTGGAACCTAAACTTGCTTAAATTTAATGTTTGTTTTCCTATACTTGCAATTATAATAAGCATGACCAACACCGCCACATGTATAACATTTAGCAAACACACTTCTTCCTACACCAGTTTCTTTTTTATTCTTTCTGTTAATTCTTGGCCTTTCATCAATTTTGTTTCCATAGCCCAAACCACGCCTATTGTTACCATGTATCTGACTTCCTAGAATAATGTCTAATGAATGCTTTCCAACACCAATTTTGTTTAATAGACAACTCAAGATCAGATATTTTAGATTTTAAGTACATGTTCTCATTAACAAGCATGGTGCATTTACTGATAAAAGCCTTTTTGTTCTCTTCCTCACTCTTTTTCAGATTAACCATCTTCTTGTCTAGCTCTTTGTTTTCATTTATTAGCATGCAAATCTTCTCATTCAGTAATTCATTTTCAGTTTCTAGCTTTATCGTATTTTTTTAAACATACTAATATCTTTAAGCAGAGTAGAGCAATTAAGACATTTAGTTTTCTCAGGCATGCAAGATTTTCCCTTTTTCAATGACCTAATTGTAGAGTTACATGCAAAAAGCTTTTCTTTTATTTCATCAACTTCTAATGACATGTTATAATTGTCTTGCTGCAATTCAAAGTTAGCATTTTTAAACTTCTCTACATGGGATTCAAGCAACTTTACAATTGATTCCAAGCTTTGAATTTCATCTTGCATTTCTTTAAAAGTAGTTACAAGTTTGGCTTTGGTTAGAGATTTTACCTCATCAAGCTCTCCCATCAAGCAAAGGGAGGAGTGTGCAACTACTTCCTCTTGAGATTCATCCTCGCTGTCCATGTCCCATGTTATCACTAGTGATTTCTCTTTTTGTTCCGCAGCGTTGTTCTTTGATTGAGGGAATTGCTTTATGTAATGTCCCTGCTTTCTGCATGTATAACATATAACAGGATCAGTAGTAGTCTGCTCAGAGGATTTATTAATAGAATTAGAATTAGAACGATTAAACCTTTTTATCATCTCTGATCACCCATTACATGTTCTGATATATCTTTGGAAGCTTCTGACCAAGAAAGCTTCCTCCTCATCTCCATCTTCAACCTCCTTAGCCTGAAGGACTAGTGCCTTTGAAGTCTTGATTTCATCTTTCTCTCTATTTTCTAGGCTCTGCAGCTCCAACTCATGAGACATTAGGTTCACTATCAGGTTTTCCACTTTCATCTGCGATAGATCTTTTGCTTCCTGAATAGCTGTAATTTTGGGACGGAAGGAGCTAGGCAGCGCTCTCAAGATTTTTTTGATTTGCTCTAGACTTGAGTACGGCTTTCCAAGAGAGGTAGATTTGTTGACGATGTTTGTGAACCTCGCAAACATCTCCTTAATTGACTCTGATGGAAGCATGCGGAAGCTTTCATATTTAGTGTTGAGCAATGCAAGCCTGGACTCCTTCACCTGCGATGTGCACACATGAGTCACCGTTAACGTAGACCAAATTTCATGCGCAGTTTGACATTGAGATATACGGTTAAACTCAGCTTTATCTAAAGAACAAATCAGAGCATTCAAAGCTTTATTATTAAGTGATCGCTCCTTATTTTACACCTTTTTTCTGCATGTTTTCATGTCATTTCGATCGCCCATATTGTGTTTTCCACGATTATTCGACGATATCGCGTTGCTTTTCACTATTTCTAGTTTTTTTCGTGTTTCAGGAGATATGGAACGATTTGGAGCGAAAATGAGATCAAAGGATTTTCACACACATCATAGCATCACCCACAGCTTATTGAGGAGTCAGTAGCGCTAAAGAAAGGGCAGAAGAGGAAGGAGCTCGAGAGAATCGACGAGGAGGCGAGGAGGCGAAGAAAAGAGCCCAGATACAGCTCACTCGGCCGAACAGCCAGTTCACTTGGTCGAGTGAAGAGCTGTACTCGGTCGAGTGAAACGGATACGCACAGCCAATTTTCAGAGTTCACTCGGCCGAACAAGGAAGTTAACTCGACTGAGTGAAGAAGCTCACTCGCCCGAGTAGAATAGGGATTTTCTTTCGAGAAGAGGCCAAGTTACTGTAAATTCTGAGAAGACCCACTCGGCCGAGCAAGATTGCTCACTCGGCCGAGTGAAGAAGCCCACTCGCCCGAGTCAGTCAGAGCGACAGACCCCCGAAACCCCAGACTTTCTATCTTTTATTGGGTCTGTCACTCGACCGAGTGACATAGGTCACTCGGCCGAGTGACGCAGTCCGACAGCTACGCAAATTGGGATTTCTGGGCTGCGCACGGGCAAATCTATAAGGATTTTTTGGACGAATTTGGCTTGTATTTAAACCTAGTTTTATCCCTAGTTTTAGGAGAGACTTCTATTATTTTTTGACGGATATTCCTTTTGTAAATCTCAGCTGGAGATCATAAGCGACAATTTTGGTTTGTTTTTTCTTGCTAAAACTCTTATTTGTATGAATTGTTTCTTCTCTACAATGAATTGTGCTATGATCTATTGCTTTATTTATGAGATTTCCATGATGATTTGTGAGTAGTTTCGTCGTTCTAGGGCATGGGGATGAACCCTATGGACCCGATCTTTAAACTGTGATGAATGAATAGAAACATTGCTAGGATTGAAGAATGGTTAGGTTCTGATTGATTTATTACGAGTAGCTAGGAATTTCCATCAATTGGGATTTGTAAGAGATTGGATCTAAATTGATGGAAAGGCCTAGATATTCGATTTAGGTTTATAATTGAGATTCTCTAGATTTGGTTTGCAAGAGATTGGACCAAAGCTAGGATTTTTATTATAAATCTATACTAATATTTGTTTGCAAGAGATTGGATGAATACGAACTATCATAACCTAGGTCGTAGCTCGAGTATGCACGAGAGTGGGCTCGAGATGCAATTGGACGATGATGTCGATCTTCATGCTAGTGGCTTAAGTTAGGGTGTGCACGAGAGTGGGCCCTAATCTAGGTTGCTAAAAACCAGCAATAGCGCGAGAGCGTGAGCTTGGTTCAACATTAAGTTGTGACTAGTTCACCTACATTCAAGCTTTGCAACATTGATATTCATGATCCACAAGGATAAGAAACGGTCCTTTGTGGGGATTTCCTATCCCTAGATGCTTTATTATATTGAATTCTATTTGCTATTTGAACGATTGTGACATTACCATCAAAAATATTCGTATCCCATCAATAGCTAGGTGATCAAAGTAAGATAATGTCAATTGTCCTCCCTGAGTTCGATACCCGCTCGCCACTACGCCGTGTGCTTGCGGTAAAACTACAGTCGTTTTCCGGGTGTATATCCGGGAGCGACCAAGTTTTTGGCGCCATTGTCGGGGAGGCGACAGTATTTTATTTTATTTGCTTAGTTATTTAGTTTTATTTTTATTAATTTTTTTCCTTTTTATTCCTCTATCGTGCTAACAATTCCATCAAGACTCTCTTTTTCTATGCATGTACACGAGATCAAAGGCACACCAAGAAGACATATTATTTGATCCTGAGATCGAGCGTACGGCAAGGAGGCTTAGAGCTGAGAGGAGACTTGTTATAGAGGAAGATCATATGACCGCTCTGGAGACACCAGAGGAGTTAGCGGCACGCATGGCTAGGCTTGTCTCTATCCGAGATAGGCTACGGCCTAAGACTACTTCTACTACCTCATCCATTATGATGCTGGAGTTGGCGACGGACAAGAACTTCGAGCTTAAAACGGGACTTGTGGTGTTGATGCAACAAGACCCATTTCATGGGAACTCCCAAGAGAACCCACACTACCATCTACAGATGCTCTTGTCCAAATGTGCTACTTTTCAGATGCCCGGCGTGCCGGTCGACGCTATTCGACTGCGCCTCTTCACATTTACTCTTCGAGACAAAGCATTGTATTGGTTGAGGATGCAAGCGGAGGGGATCATTACCACATGGGATGAGTTAGCAAGCGCATTTGTTAACAAATTCTACCCACCATCCAAGACCGTCAAGATAAGAAGCGCGCTCATGTCCTTCAAGCAAGGACCTCAGGAAACTCTATTTGAGGCATGGGAGCGTTTCAAAGATCTCCAACACCAATGCCACCATCATAGTATTGAAGCATGGGAGCTTGTACATAGTTTTTACAATGGATTGCAACCGGACACCAAGCAAATAATCGATGCAATCGCTAATGGAACTATTTTGTCTAAGACGCCAGATGATGCTACGGCCCTACTCGAGGAGATGGCCTCGAATAACCAACAATGGGGCGACAAGAGAGGACATTCTTCGTCATCCTTGAAGCCGACAAGTATTTATGAGGCAAAGGTCGTAGTGGAGCTATCTACGAAGTTTGATTCTCTCCACAAGGTGGTGGAGAGATTGAGATGTTGATTAGTGAGCCGCATGGGACCCCCACCGTTTCTACACCGGGAGGAAGCATGAGCGATTGGCAAGACCAAGCTCATGTTATGTATGTTGGAGGAGAGCAAGGAGAGGGAGCTATAGAGCAAGTCCAATAAGTTGCGGGAAACCCCGGTTATTGGGCAAACCCGGCCACGAGAAATCACCCGGGATTTTTATATGCTAATAATGATGGAGCCTTGAATCCACCACCGCAACAACCTCAAGCTCGGCCTCCACAACAACCGCAATACTAACCGAAAGGGCCTCAACAACAAAACTTCCAACCGAGGCAACAAGCGAGACCATGTAGACCTCCGGGGTACAATCAAGGGTGAAGAGCCCCTAATCCACCACAAGCACCGCTGAGGTCGGACCATGAAGCAAGGGTTGATGAATTCATGGCCGAACAAAAGAAGGTAAATGCTAGATTGACGTCCCAACAAGACTCTCTCAACACCGTCGTGGCACAATTATCGGAGCAACTAGCATTGCTCAATAAGAATACTCAACAATTGCCGGCTCAACCGGAACCAAACCCACGGAGCAATACTGGCCACATCAATGCGGTGGTGGCTGTAACTACTAGGGGCAGGAAGGACACTACTCCTGTCATGGTTCAAACTAAGGATCCGGGGGAGGAAATTTTGGATGATAAGGAGCCGGTTAATGAGGAGGAGTGCCTAAAAGATCCAAAAGACGGTGAAAATTATGAAATCGTAAAGTCACGCGAGGAGCGCAACTATATGCCACCAGTACCCTTCATATAACGGTTGGCAAGGGCAAAGATTGAGAAGCGGCTCGCCAAATTTCTAGAGTACTTGCGAGGAGTGAGCCTAAATATCCCTCTCTTGGACGCTATTGTAGAAATCCCGTCTTACGCTAAGTTCCTCAAAGACTTGATTTCGGAAAAGAAGCGAAAGGAGAAGATAATACTCGCCGAACAAGGTATATGGTTTACCCGGAAGGAGAAGGAGCCTACAAAATTTAAAGATCCCGGAAGCTTCCGCATTCCTTGCACGCTTGGAGGAGTCCCGCTACAAAAAGCTTTGGTAGATTTGGGAGCAAGCATGAGCCTAATGCCCCTAACAATGTTTAAGAAATTGAATACGGGGACCGACCTAAAGCCGACGGACATGAGAATACAACTCACGGACAGTCGGGTCACTAGGCCAGTGGGAATTGCAGAGAACATACCGCTCCAAGTTCCGGGAGGAATTTGCTTGTCGTGTGACTTCATGGTAATGGATATCAAGGAGGAGGGCGATACATCGCTTATTCTTGGACGCCCCTTCTTGGCCACCGCCGGTGTGATAGTTGACGTGAGAGAGGGCACCTTGTCTTTGAATGTAGGAAACATTGAAGTTGAGCTCCACATTCCTAAAGTGATGAAGCATATGCCTTTGCAAGAGGAAGTGGATTACGTGGACCTCCTCGACGAGGTCATTGATGATGCTATGCCAAATGCTATCGGCGCATTGCACAATGACGGCTTCGAAGAATGCCAATCTTCTTGAGATGGAGAAATATTGGAAGACTTGTCGGATCATTCTATGGTTGATGACAAAGACGACACTGGTGTCGCAAGAATTAGAGAGCTATGCAAGCTCTCCACGGCGAAAAATGCAAAGAAAGCTCCGCCGGACAAGAAATTGTCGTCACCGGTAAGGAGAAAGAACTGAAAAAGCTCAAGCTTGGGAGACTCGTCCCCCATTACCATCCATGATGAAGAGGAGCCGAGGAACGACCATGAACAACAATAATTAAACCCAAGTGGCCTTCCCGACAAGTTTGACACGCGCATCTCACAAGCGCCGAATATCGACCGTTAAACGAGAATCTTAAGGGGTCGAGCTCAAGACCTTAAACGAGCACTTGTCGGGAGGCAACCCGGCGGTTTTATCTTATTTGAAGTCGGATTTTTCATTTTATTTTTGTTTTAGATCTTTCTTAGTGCTTAGAGTCGAGAGTCTATGAAAATCCTGACAACGGGCTCTATTTTTCATGACAAGAGATGGAGAACAAGGAATCATTTGAATAGAGGATGACCATGGTAAAGGAGAGCACTCCAGGAAGGTGCTCAGGCCTCGGGAGGAGGAAGGAACAGACCGGGAGACGAAAAACAGAAAGTAGAGCAAAAACAGAGAGTTGGAGCTGAAAACAACAGGCCACTCGGCCGAGTGGAATTCTCACTCGGCCGAGCAAAGACCCTACTCAGCCGAGTAGGGTCCTGATCTGGAAAGATCCTAAAAACTACTCTCTGTAATTTAAATGCCAGTCGGCCGAGTGACTTTGTCACTCGACCGAGTGAATCTGACACTTTTTACACTTGAAAATCACTGAGTGGCCTTACCACTCGGTCGAGTGACCATTGTCTACTCGGTTGAGTGAGATAACTGCTCGGCCGAGTCGCGACTTATGTGGAAAATTTTCGTAAATTATATAACGGTTCCACTCGGTCGAGTGAGCTCATCACTCGGCCGAGTGACTTATCCTTTATAAACAAAATGACGCGGGCTCAAATCCCAAAAACCCAAAATTTCCCAAAATTTCCCCGAGCCTCTTCGACTTTCCCCGTAGTCTCCCGAGCCAACCCCGCCTTTGCCCGAGCCACCCTGACCTGTCGACCGAGTCGCCATCCCCCATCGCCGACCCATGCCTTCCGTCGTCGCCTGCGCTGTGTTCCCCGTCGCCGTTCCTCCTCCATTGAATCCTATTTCGCCCTTTTTCTCCCAATCTCCGATCTGTAAGCCCCATTAAGCCCCGAATCAAAATTAATCTATATATATCTATTATCTCCAATATTCTCCCATATATATTGATATTCATTGCTGATTTGTCTATTTTTGTTTCAGGCTAGCTTGGGAGAGATACAGGAGCCGATTTGGAGCTTTTAGGGGGAGGCGATTCTCTGCACACATCCACCGCTTGCACTCGCGTCATGTTCAGGTACACTTATTCCTCATTTACAGCACTTCGCATTTGGGTGGGCACTTTTTACGGCTTATATGCTGCCCCGCACTAGGTCGCGCACGCGGGCGCCTGCCTCGAAGCGGAAGAGGACCAGCGAGCCTGGCTCCTCTTCCGCAAGAGCGGACTCCCCTCCACCTACCCCACCACCACCCACACTTCTGCCTCCTACCGCACCTATCCCACCACCACCGGTACAGCCCGCCCCCGCGTTCGACACGCTGGGCATTACGTTCAGAGACGATGCACACCGTGCCAGATTTGAGCGTATCACCCATCGTTCAATCGTACCCTCTAGGTTCGTGCACCTAGCAGAATTTGAGCGCCTAGGGGTACTCGAGGGGCTACTCCAGTTGTATGACAACGTGGGGTGGCGTGACTTTTTGTCGATGTCAGCGGACACCTATATCCGTCTGACACCAGAGGTCCTGAGTTCTATTGCTAGGACTCTCGGGGGTTGCTCTTTCCGACTGATGGATCGTGAGTGCAAGGTCACTCTCAGTATGCTCCGAGCCTACTTTCAGTGGCCCATAATTCCGGACCAGACCAAGCCTATAGTTCCACACACATCCCACCACCGTCATTCGACACACACGCCTTCTGGACACGTATCACGGGATCACCTCTCACCTTTGACCCTAGCCGGGCCAAGGCCTTTGCTATCCTCCACCCATGCCTCTGCATTGCACAGCGCCTTATGGTGACCACTTTCTTAGCGAGGTATGAGTCGGGGACGATGTCGACGTCGGAGCTCTACATGCTCTATGCGATGACTCGATCGAGGGCCTTCGAGAGGGGTGGAGACGTCTTAATCCCCGCCATTGAGATTGATATAGCTAGTTGGTACTTAGACCGCATCATTATCTCTGTCGGTGCTAGGACACCTATCTGTTGCAGCGGTTTGATTACCCTTCTGGCTCCCATGTGCGGAGTAGACCTTCCAGCTGGTTTGCTTAGACCACCAGGCCCCACTTCACTCTCCATAGACGTTATGGCCCGGATGAGGATGTTGCGTCCTCATGGTCAGCACCACTGGGTGTGGCTGCACTGTCCTTTTGGTGCTGATTACATGGTTCTCCCGAGCCCCGCTCGGACTCATATTGGACCCGGAGGTGGGGAGTGGATTCCAGCGATGGATCTCCTCATCCCAGCTGCATACATGCTAGAGCCTGAGGGTGCTCATGTAGGATCCTGTCAAAACAAGGACGTTAGGATCGAATAATAAAGTAGAGACTTACGCTTGCGTACGCGGCATCGTAATCTCTGAACTTAGCCCTCGGATTCGTCACAACGGTCGGTACTTCGTCACGGAGGATCGAAGCAGCGTTTCACCGCCTAAATCTCTATTTAGAAGAGGATTTTAATGGAAGGGAGAAGAAGAACACAAGTTTCCTTATGCAAACTTATGGCATGGTAAGATTAGTGTAAATGACTTACCCTTGGGTCCTATTTATAGGCTTTAGGGGTAGTTATTGTAGGAAATAACTAAATATAAGCTTATTAGCCTATATTAGCACATTTACTTATCCTCTTCTTCACTCACTTATCAAGTGCCTTTTTGCACTTATAAAGTTAATTTTTACCCTTATCGAGTGGTCCTTTTCACATGAGAAAAGGTTCCCTTCGTGCACGCTTTCGTGCACGCGACATCTGAGGTCCGTATACCCTCATACATCCCCGCATGGGTGTATTCATGTCGTCCATATCCAACATCTCCCACTCACACTTGAGGGGATTGTAAGGAAACATCTTTTCCTTTAACTCTTCTATTTGTCATACCGAGAAATAGGCCGTGTGACCGTCATGCGCATAGAGTCCGTTGTTTGTGCACTTGTTAGAGATACACAACACTCCTCGAGGTGCAAAGTTGAGTAGATTAATGCATGCTTTACCCTAGATTATTTCTTCACATTTCTTATACTTTATATTCAACAATTGAATCCCATCTGGATTACAATTGACTGGCCAGCTTTGAATCTTTAAAGTCCAAATGTGAATATGAAATTAATCTTCCTCTTCTTGCGATCCTTTTGATCTTGACTTGACTTGCTTTTCTAACATGCCCCGCCGGACCGAATTGACCATAGTCCATAAGCAACATGCTAAGATAGCAATCACCCAGTCAAATCTAAAGGAACCAATTAGAGTCCATAAGGGTAATGAGGTAAGACCCATGTGGTCTTTGGGTCTCACATAATAGTAAACACAATTACTATTCTAACCCAATGGTCAAAATGCATATGTAGTATGAATACGTATTACAACATCACTCCTTTCCCAGGGAGCGTATGTCTTAATGATGTTGTAAGGATGATGATCAGACACCACAATGTCTGGTTTTGAGTCCCTTTTACTACTCAAATAATCTTCTGGACCTTCATCCCGCATAAGACATATAGGATTTAAGAATCCTCTTAGATCTTTTGTAAGCATCCATTTGATGCAGATCTTTCATACGACCATTTTGTTTAAGTCATGACTCTAAATCATCCGTCTGACGATTTTGACTTTAAACAGGTCTCATCTTTATTTTATCCGTCTGATATAATAAAGGCGGTTGCTCATGTGAGAGAGCCAACCTCAATCTATCCGACATACTAGAAAATATAGCTGAGATTTAAACTGTACACAAACATTTTCTAGAAACTCATATGCAAATGTTTTGAAAAAGAACTTATTCTTTTATTAAATTTGATCTTTTACAGACATGGGAATTTACATTTGTACAACTCAGCTCTTACGCAACCCTTGAGATGATAAGTGTTTGTAAAACACATCTCTGGGGATCGCCTTCGTAAGCAGATCCGCTATCATCTCTTGCGTAGATATGTACCTTATGTCTACCTTCTTGGTCTTATCATAGTGTTTTGCAAATTTGTAGCAGATATCAATGTGTTTGGTCTTACAATGGAATTTTGGATCTTTGACATAGGCTATAGATGCTTGACTGTCACTGTGTATTGGAACAGCACCTGAGTCACTTACATCAATTAGCCTGTCTAAGAACTTCCTAAGCCAAACAGCTTCTTGGACTGCCATGCTAAATGATACAAACTTGGCTTCCATAGTTGAAAGTGCGATGCAGGATTGTTTCTTGCTACTCCAGGATATTTCACCAGATCCGAGTAGAAAAACATATCCTGAGGTCGATCGTCGCTCATCGAGATCACCCGCCCAATTAGCATCAGTGTAGCCTTCGAGCTTCAAGGCATCTCCTTGATAGCATAAAGTATAATCTGCAGTTCCTTTAAGATACCGCATTATCCTCTTAACCGCTTTCCAGTGTACTTGCCCTGGATTGGATTGGTAACGACTTACCATTCCAACGGCAAAACAGATGTCCGGTCTTGTACACATCATAGCGTACATAAGACTACCAACTGCACTGGAATATGGAACTTTTTCCATGATTTCCTTTTCCTTTTGGTTCTTTGGACACGATTTCAGACATAAATTATCGCATTTGCTTATAGGAGTATCAATAGACTTGCAGTCATGCATATTAAAACGTTCTAGAACCTTCTTTATATAAGTCTCTTGTGAAAGAGAAAGAAGTTTCTTCGAACGATTCCTTGAAATCTTAACTCCAAGGATATATGCGGCTTCTCCCATGTCTTTCATCTCAAAAACTGATGAAAGCCAAGCCTTGATATCCATCACAAAGCCCTTGTCATTTCTGGCTATTAAAATGTCATCTACGTATAGAGACATAATAATATACTTGCTTTTAATCATCTTGATATATACACAGTTATCTTCATCAAGCATGGAAAAACCATTTGATAAGACAACTTCTTGAAATCGTATATACCATTGCCTCGAGGATTGTTTAAGACCATATATGGACTTACGAAGTTTACAAACCTTATGTTCTTTTCCTTCTTTTACAAACCCTGTTGGTTGTTCCATATAGATCTCCCCGTCCAATTCTCCATTGAGAAAGGCAGTCTTTACATCCATCTGATGTAATTCGATGTCTAAGCAAGCTACCATAGCCAGAATCAAGCGAATCGAGGTAAAACGCACAACAGGTGAGAAGGTCTCTTCGTAGTCTATCCCTTCCTGTTGCGTAAAACCTTTCGCGACAAGGCGAGCTTTATATATGTCTATAGAGCCATCAGCCTTATGCTTGATCTTGAGAACTCATTTGTTCCCAATAGCTCTACGTCCTTTGGGTAAGTCAACTAAGTCCCGGACTTGGTTAACTTTCATGGATTCCAACTCCTTCTTCATCACTTCCATCCATTTGTCTTTTGCAGGGCATGATACGGCCTGTTTGAAAGTAGCAGGCTCGTCATCATCTTGTAGTAAAGTAATAAAGGTTTGCGGAAATTCATCCTCAAATCTTAGAGGAGCCAACCTTGTACGACTCCTACATCGTATTTGAGATTTTTCAAGTCCTTGTTGACTCGAATTTAGATCAATTCTAATATCACTCCCACTTGGAATGTCGTTAGAAATGCTCCCACTTGGATCATTATTCCCGTATGGAATAGGATTCGCGTCATTCGTATCATCCATTGGTGAAGTTTGAAACGTATTTTCTTCTTCACCAAGAATTCTCCCACTCGAATGAGGTAATCCTTCTTGATCATTAATCTCAAATAGAGATAAGTCCTGACTTGTCTCGCCCTGTCTTGAAAACTCATTTTCCAAGAAAGTGACATCCCTCGACTCAAATTCAATTAGACCTCCATTGTCTTCCTGACCAATGAAAACATATCCTTTGGAGTTTTCTGCGTATCGTATAAAGATACATTTCCTTCCCCGTGGCCCATGTTTGCCATACTTATGGGAGGAAATATGTGCATAGGATGCACACCTCCAAGGTATCAAAATGTTTAAGTCAGTAGACCTTTGGTTCCATAACTCGTAAGGAGTGGAGCTAACTGATTTCGAGGGTACGCGGTTCAAGATGAAAGTGGCCGTCAATAATGCATCACCCCAAAAGGTGATTGGCAAGTTAGCTTACGCCATCATTGAACGGACCATTTCCATTAAGGTCCTATTCCTCCTTTCTGCAACACCATTTTGTTGCGGAGTATAAGGCATAGTTACCTGATGAACTATGCCTTTTTCATCACAAAGTTCCTTAAAACTTGCCGATTGATATTCACCGCCTCTATCAGTTCGCAAGACTTTAATCTTGCGATCTAATTGATTTTCCACCAAACTCATATAGTTTTAAAGCAGGTTAATGCTTCACTTTTGTGGGATATCAAATAGATATGACCGAATCGGGTGAAGTCATCAATAAAAGTGATGAAATAGGACTTCCCGCGTCTTGTCTTGACATTCATCGGACCACATATGTCCGAATGGATGAGCTGTAATGGAACCTCGGCCCTTGTGCCGGTTCCAAACGGCTTGCGACAAGATTTCCCTACAAGGCAATGTTCGCAAGTCGACATTTCGACCTTTGAAACATTGGATAGAAGGCCATGTTTGGCAAGTCTATCCATACGCGTTGGTCCAATGTGACCAAGCCTTGCATGCCAACAAATTATATCTGACTCATAATTCGAAGAATTTACAACAAGGAAATTTTCATTACAAAATGAAGAGTCATACATTGTATTTAATACAATAAATCCTTTAAATACATACCCAGAACCAATTAGAGTATTATTACAAGACAAGCCCACTTTACAATTTTGAAAGAACCAGCTATAACCAAGACCCATTAACACAACCACAGATATAATATTCCTTCGAATATCTGGAGCGAAGAGAACATCATGAAGTAGGATAGTGCGGCCATTGTCCAAGACTAGCTTGCAAGTCCCAATGCCTTTCACTTCAACACGTGTGTTGTTTCCTACGTAGATCCACTTCGTTCCTTGGGGTATCCGGTGATACTCCATGAAGGACCGTCTGTCCCTTGCTATGTGGTCGGTGGCACCTGAATCAATTATCCAAAAAGGATTAGATTCTACAAAAAATATTGAACTAGAAACACATATGTAACTAGTGCTACAAGTTACCTTGTCACCTCCATCCGTACAAGAATGGGCATAGTGACCTAACTTGTTGCACTTGAAGCACTTGATCCTCTTCAAGTCTTTCTTCTTGTGCCATTTCTTGTTCCCACCCTTGTGTTTGGGTTTCTTGGTAGACTCAGGTTGCTTATTATGTTCGTTAGTAAACTTCGAACGATTTTTCCGTTTCTTTCCCCCGTGTGAGGAACTAGCAACCATGTGCACTTCTGCACTTGGTTTGGCATCCGCAAGCCGCTCTTCCTCTAACTCGAGGTGCTTTGAAACATCGCTGAAGTTCTTGATGCTCTCATTATGAGTGAGATGCATCTTCATTTGGTCCCACCCATTTGGTAGGGAACGTATGACTGCTTGGATTTGTTGCTCATTAGTAAGCACATGACCTGCATCCTTTAACTCTGAGATTAGATTCGCCATAAGTCGCAGATGTTTCCCCATGGAATGATCTGGACGTTTTTTGTATGAATCAAATCTTATAGTTAAAGAATGAAGTTTGGACACCGAGGTGACACCAAACTTCTCTTCTAGCTTGGACCATATGTCCATGGCTAGGTCATTCTCTCAGAAGATACGCATTATGTCATCGGCCATACTGGACAATAACGTAATGCGAGCTATCTTGTTCTTCCGAGACCAAGCATCAAAAGCTTCCTTGTCTCTTCTATGTTGGGCCGTACTGCCCAACTCTGGTTCAATCATTTTGTTCTTTAGAGTTTCGAGCACATCTTGCTCCTCTAGAACATATTGTATCTTGATGGACCATAGTTTGTAATTATCGCCGTTGAGTTTTTCACCTTTGTTCAACTCAGCGACGATGTTCTTAGCGGCAGAAGACATTTTAGCTTTAAATTGCTGCAAAAATGATTTGGGTTGAATATTGCGTATTTAACCCCACATCTAGCAATATTTTTTGTGTAAATGATGCTTAATTGGTCTCTAGTACATTCATATTTTGTATATCATGATTTACTAGAGCAAATCACTTGATTTGTACATAAAGTATGAATTTTACTGAGTATTTTTGCATTCTTATATTTTTCCTATCTTGGTCTCGATCTCACGATTCCAACGACTATTTATTTGCATTTTTCTGAGATCTGTGCTAATTACTGTGAATTTTTGAATGCAGAATACATATTAAAGGGGGAAATACGCAAGAAATACGGATTAAATACGAAAATACGTATCCGCACGAATCTTGGTACGCCACGCGGCATTCATCCACGCGTCCCCACTCAGATCTGACGGCGGCTGATATTGTTGGTGTCGCGGCCCAATACAAGCCGTTGGATTCTAATCCAACGGATCGAGTTCATCCCCGAAACGCAGCAGTGAGAGGCGGTCTACGTGGTGTAATCCGAGCGTTCGATTGCTGATCGGACGGCTCCTAATCGACCCGCTTCGAACGCAGACGAGATCAAAGCACATCACAAATTCGTGCGTTCTTGGGGAAAACATGGCGCAACGTGGGTCGTCGATCTCCGATCGAACGGGCCAAGATTACTCCGATCCGCGATCGATGTCGAAGCGCTGAGCATGATTTTCAACGGACACGCGGCACTCGGAGATCGAATCCTGCACACGATCGACAGCTGACGTTTAACCCGCTCGCGGATCGGGTTCGGATACTATTGGATGCGAATTTTAAACCCGATAGCAACGTATAAACCCGCAATGAGCCTATATAAGGTATTCCTAGGGTTTTAGGCCGTATTCTTGGTGTATTTGGGCGATTTTGGAGACGATTTTTGCAGTATTTCACAGAGAGGACAGAGGGCAACCTGAGGCAAAATTTCAGAGGTTTTGAGGAAGAAGAAGAGGGGGTTTCTAAGGCTTTTTGCTAGCGTATTTGGTGATATCTTGAACTCTTTTGCGTATTTTGAACTATGTTTGATTGTATTGTGTAGAACCATGCTATATATGATGAATTCTCTATTTATTTTCAGTATGAGTAGCTAATTTTCTATTGTGCATGGTATGTCGTAGTTAGGAGATGTGATTCGTATTCGTTTGGTTGTATTATTGCGCTAAAATTGCATGTCGATAAAGTTGTGATCTTTAGCTTAAAAATCCACTTTTTCATATTCCAAAAGAATTGATTTAGTTGATGATCACCTCACAAGGGTGAGTTTTTGATCTCTCCAAAAGAGAGCTTCATATCTTATTTCAAAGATTATAACTTTAGCGACAATATAATTGAAATTTGTGCTTAAACCCCCAAACGGGTATATTCCGATGAATTGCTCCCAAAAGGAGAATTTATTGAGTCATAATAAACCAACCAAATAAATACGAATCATTGATCCTAATGAACCCATACCATGTGCATATTTCTCATTGATATTTTCACGTATTCTCATTGTTCGTATCGTTCACGTATTCACAATTCACCATCAAACACATCCACACCACCACCACTAAAGTGTTTAGTTTCTCTACGTTGGCTTTCTAGTTGATTTAGGCTTGTGGTTTCAACAGATTTCTCCCGAGGATTCGACATCTGGACTCCCAGATTTTACTACTTGTACGGACTCTTGCGCTTGAGAGAGAGCACCTTTTCGGAGCCCACCAAGTTTTTGGCGCCGTTGCCGGGGAGAACGGTTTGTTACTACGGTTTATTTCATTCAGAGGACCTTCGGTGAGATCTTTCCACTTTATTGTATATAAATTTTTGTTTGCTTTCATAAAATATATATATATATATATTTGTGCTAGTTTATGTGGCATAGGAATACTAGGACACATAGGTTGACTCGACGTTTTGATATGGCTAATAATAATATGTATGAAAATTTTAGCAACAACAACGAAAATAATGTGCAACCTGGAGTGCATAGGACTTTAAAAGATTTACTCAGACCCATTAGGACTAGCACTGCTTCATGCTTTGTTTTACCTAACGATGCAAATTCTTTCAATTTTAAACCTGGGGTGATCCAACTCTTACCCACCTTTCATGGGTTAGACAAGGAAAATCCATATCTTCATATTAAAGGATTTGAGGAGGTGTGCTTGACATGCTTTGATGGAAAAACTAGCGAGGACACGGTATATCTTAAACTGTTCCCATTTTTATTGAAAGACAAAGCTAAAAATTGGTTGAATGCATTGCCATCACGTTCTATTACTGCATGGATTGATTTGCAGGCTGAATTTCTAAAGAAGTTTTTTCCTATTCACAGGACACAGGGATTGAAGCGGCAGATCATGAACTTTGCCCAGAAAAGCGAGGAGACATTCTACCAGGCGTTTGAAAGGTTCAATGAGCTGTTGCTTGCATGCCCACACAGTGGCTTCGACAAAAGCAGGATTATTGGCTTCTTCTACGATGGACTGCAGCCGCAGATGAAGCAATTTGTAGAGATGATGTGCAATGGAGGATTCTTTGATAAAGGGCCAGATGAAGCTTGGACGTACCTGGAGGAGATAGCAGAAAATGCGCAGACATGGGACACTACTTCAGACTACGAGAGAGGAGGCCACTCTGCACCATCTCAGCCTACACGAGGATCGGTATTCAATTTAAAGCCAGAGGATGCGTTGGAGGCAAAGATGGAGGCCATGAGCACAAACAAGCTTCATGCAATGAATTTGAAAGAGGCCAAGGCAGTTGAGATAGAGCAGATTTACGCACTTTGCGACGTTGGTGGCCACGACACTAGTGCTTGTCCTACACTCCCAGCTTTGAAGAGCATGCTAGGCAATCCAACGGGGGTGAATCAAGTGTCATCAAACTACCAGAACTTCAATTCCAACAATAAGGGGTGGCGCAACAATCCTAATCTAAACTGGGGCCCCAATCAGCAATCTCAGCAGCAAGCTCCACCGCCGTTCAGACAGAATCAATATAACAACAATTATCAAGGTGGGAACCAAAGGAGGGACCATGAGCCAGTGCAACAACAACAGATGCAACCATTTGGTGATGCGCTTCAACAGCTTATTCAATTACAGCAAGCCCAAATGCAGCAACAACATGCTCAATTTCGGGCTCAGCAGACTCAAAATCAGCAGATGAGCGAGAGCTTGGCAAGGCTTACAGCGACATCGGAGAAAGGTAAGCTTCCATCTCAGTCAATTCCAAATCCTAATATGGGCTCATCTTCTTCTCCAGGTAACAATATGAAGCCATGCCAAGCTGTGTCCACTTTGAGGAGTGGAAAAGAGATTCAGAAGCCTGACCCACCAAGCAGAGAAGCTGAGCAAGAAGAGGGAATTCAGACCCAAGAAGAGGAAATTCAAGAACAAGACGTACCTGGATGAGATTCTTGGATGGCAGGCTGAGGACATTAATGCTTCCACCTCTGAGGAGACAACGATGCCATGTACAGATGCAGCCACTTCTGATGAGAGAACTGTGATGAGACACTCGGGACGTGTTGCTGCAGAGCCAAGTTGCACCGTCATCACTCCCCCACCCACAGATACAGCCAGTCCATACGATGAGTAGATGGATGGAGATGATTCAGATGGAGAATACATTGAGGTTATTTACCTCGCGGAGCCGAAGCATGCTTTTGAGGAGGCATTACACACGGAGCCAGAGTTTATCGCCGAGGAGGTCGTGCATCGGGACGAGGACATAGCCATTCATGAGGATCCCGAGCACTACCCTCCTCCATTTGAGCTTCCGCTGCCACCACATCCTTCCATTGACGTCGAGGACTACCCCACAGAGCTTATTGCTCCCTTTCAGGATACACATACATATGAACAAAAGGTACAATGGGATGTATACGAGGAGGAGAGCGAGGAGTTAGCACCCATGGACGCATATGAATATGATCAAGATGTGCGTTGGGATGAGTCTGACGATGATGAGGAGCATCTTGATGAGGTCCACACCTATGATCTAGATTTACCTTAGCAGCATAGAGAAGACACCATGGAGACAACTATCACGGCACGTGAGGATATTGGATTATTTCCAGGGAAGTATCGTCCACCATTATTTATTACATATATTTCTATAGACGATCCTCTTTGGGATACTTTTATTACGAGGGTGAATTTTTTGCAGCAAACTGATGCATCCTATTCTCTGCAGGGTACAGGTGGAGTCCTTGTGGGAATGCTGGAGGATGCATTGCTGGAGTTCGTTGGAGTCCGTAGACACACGCATCTGGCAGAGCCATAGAAAGGGCAGTTGGAGCAATTGCCTGCACCGACAAAGATACTGGATCCGCCTTTTGCTATAGGTGAATCAATCCAGTAGTGTAGAAATTTTTATGCTTTAAATAAACACGAATTCTCTCAACAGCGAGAGGACCGTATAGATTTGCTTGAATAAATATCACCTCATATGACGGCAACAAAAATTTTTACACCCCAAACCCATTATATATATTAATTGCCCTCTTTATATTTTGATGTGTCACATCCTTTTTACTCACCACCTATCGAGTATTTCTTTCAAGTGAATACTCACATTCTTATTCGTTTGACTCAATCTCGCTTAGCAACGCCATGACATTTTTGATCGAGTCATTTGAATAGGATTGTTTAGCATAAGCTTGGGGGAAAGCGCTCTTATGCATCATTGCATGTGCATGTAGTTGCATTAGGATTTCATGTCATTCATTTCATCATTTTTCATTCACCTCCCTCATATTTATCGTTGTTCCTCATATTTTTCCTTTTATGATCACATTGAGGACAATGTGAAGTTTAAGCTTGGGGGAGTGCATTTCCATGCCATCTAGTTGCACTTTTACTTTATTTTTAGGGTTTTTTAGAATTTTTCAAAATTTTGCATCATCTTTTTGAATTTTCCATTTTATTTTCCTTTTATGTGTGTTCATGCATTATATTGTGTACTTGATTTTCTTTTCTTTCCCCTCTTTTATTTTTATTTCTTTATTTTCCTTTTCTCTTCTTCCGCTGGATGAATTTCGTATGATGATATATCTCTTATTGTTTTAGCAACCATCACGATGCTTATTATTCCTTGCCATGCTACTTAGAGTATTCCATAGTCTTGCTATTCACACGTGCTTGAAAATCCATTTCTCTTGATGACTCCTCTAAGTGAATGCATGATATTAATTGAAGCTAAATGTATGGATTAGTGCTTAGTATGCTTTTGTTGGAAGTGCACCAAGATTCACGCATCAATTGTATAACGGAAGCATCTGCCTTATTGTCTTATTCGCCTACTGTTGCATGCTTGATATGATTGTGCGCTTTACCGCTTGACTTCACTTTTTATTGAGATGATTGAGAATATCCATGCTTACATATGAGTTTTACTTGAAGTATTATTTTGTTGAACCGTTCGTGCACATCTTAGAGTGAACCGAGTGCTACATTATTTCTTTCTCCACATATATCTTTTTATTCTCTACATGTCACTTGAGTTCACCTCCTAAAGCTACTTATATCGCATTTATTTCCCAAAAATCACTACAAAATAAAAAGGTTGCTCCAAAAAGTCCAAAAAGCCAAAAAGGAGCCAAAAACCAAAAAAAAAAACAAATCAAATAGCTCCTACAAAAATCCAAAAAGAAAAATGAGAAACAAAAAGGTCAAAAAGAAAAAGAAAGATATTTCTCTATCTCATTATTGGAGCCACAAAATACTTGGGAAACCCAAGGAAAAAATCACATTTTCCACTATCATATTCCTTTAGATGCGATGACTTAAGCTAAGCTTGGGGGGTGAATTCATTTGACCAAATGAGTGAGTATGACATTAGAGTGGAGACGTGCATGAATGGGAATATTCGATAATGCTTCGACTTTGCAAAATATATTAGATATGGAGATTTTTTCATTATTTGAAATAAATATGTGAATGCCGTAGCTCTTATTCTATTCTCTATTGCATGTTTGGTGTGTATCTTATATGTATCATTTATAACTTTTGATTGAAAAATGCATCGCCAACATTTGTATATTAAATTCTATGAATGCGTGATATGGATATGAATTGATTGTATGAATTTAGAGAGTCCCTTTTGTTATTCTTAAAAGCTTGCAAGTATCATGTCTAAGTAAGATATGAAATCCTTATAGCATGAGATTCGTATTTTCTGAGTTATCGTGATGTGTAGCTTATGGCTTGAGATCTGAGAGAATAATTTAGCAACCCCTTCCACCTCGTTTTCTTTCTTTTTCATTTCATTTCCTTTGTATTCATGTCCCGAGTTCTTCTCTTTACTTATCTTCCTCGAGGACGAGGAAGAGGCAGTTGGGATAAAAGGCTATCAAGGAGATCGGCTAGGGTTAACCTTTTACAGATTGGTTCATCATCCTGGGAAGGAGGCTGACGGCTACGGGAGTAGGGATCAAAGGGAGTTTGATTCAGGTCAGTTTTTGCAAAGAGATCTTGCGGTTTCTACATTCGGGGGCGGAGGCTGACGGAGTTTGATCTAGTCAGTTTTTGCATGGGGATCTTGCGGTTTCTACAATCCTGGGAAGGAGGCTGACAGCTACGCAGGTAGGGATAAAAGGGAGTTTGATCTAGTCAGTTGGTGCAAGGGGATCTTGCGGTGATTACTCCATGGAGTTGATTGGGATCACCCATTGCGGGTTGTATTAAGGGGGAGTGTGTTCCTCCTAATGATATTGCAATATTAGTGATTGTAATCGTCTTGATATAGTGGAGTAATCTGATTTATCTTGGCGTGACCCCGCAGATGTAGATGTGCGCACCGAACTGCATTACCAAGTTTTGTGTGTTCTTGTGTTTTTCGTATATGTGTTCATATTTATATGATTGATTCCTAAGTACTGACATTTCAGAGAGAATTTGTTATTCCTCCATAAATTTTTCACATTAGTAATTGCTCCTTGATACATGTCGTAAGTTGAAGAAACATAATTTAATGGACCATCTTTTTCATTAAGGCCTAACCAGGTTGCTATTGAGCAGGTCAATTCTGAAAATCGTATCAGAGACCGAACTGCGGTACCTTGCGAGGGACGCCTCATATGAGTGGTTAACAGGACTTTTTAAACGCAATTTAGAGTCCGGGACTCTACTGTGTGATTTCTACGTGTCAATAAAGACCATAAGTAAATATACTTATCTCACTTGCTCTATGTTGCTCCATAGCTTGCCTGAGAAAACAGATCGCATTTGTTGTCGGTTGCTAATACCCTTCTCGGTTTTTAATCTATTATTTTTAATTTACTAAATAATGCGCAAGTTGGCAAATATTATTCCTCGGACCCATCAATCTAACTAATAAAATAAAGTAAAGAAGTATACATGCCAAGCCATCAAGTGGCCCATCAAGTGGCCATGATAGACCAAATCACAATTTGAGCTAAAAAGAAACGACAAATAGAAGCACAATAGATTAATGGGAAACGGAATCAAATGCGAATAGAAGCACAAGAACTCCTCTGATCGTGACCTCCACTCTTTTCGCTCCATGGGGCGATGGAACCACGACTAAATTCATTGACCCGGATTTTTCTGATATGCGTCTCTGAAATCTTCCTAATTTTGAGTGTCAGCGTTAAAACGGAGAGTGCATACATTGGACTCTGCCTTAACGTCAGCATTGGTCGGGGAGTCACCGCATCACTTCCGTAGCTTCCTCATTTTGTGATTTATTATGTGATGCCAGCAGTAAAAACTTTTTTACGTGCTGACGTGTTTATATACACTATTTATTTTTAAGTTTTTTTTTATAAAATTCGGATATGTTCTTTTCATCTTGAATGATCAACATGCCCAAAATCAAGTGAATCCAAAGTTACTTGTTTTTTTGTAACAATTGGATCGAGTGTCAACACCACCCCCGCGGTTTCATCCATATTTAAGATTTTGATGTCTTAAAATTCGTACACCAACCCTGAAAAAAAGTACAAAAAACCACAAGAAGTAGGGGAATTTTTTTCCTCCTATCAGCCCATATGGAAATTTTCTACGTTAACAACACATATCAAGTTTCCTGTTTAAATTTTACATACTTTATTCGGCATGCTACTCAAGAGAAGTAAAAAAGAAAAAAAGAGAGAAAAAAGGAGAGTGTGAAGGTGGCGGCTACGGAACCTGTATTCATATATTTATTGGAAAAGATTACATAATGGATGGATAAACCTAGTCCTAAGTGGGCTGCACGTGGGCCTACAAAAGCTCATTCATAACGCTTCCCATTATCCATCCATCTTTGTAAGCTTGGTATATGAATGCTTCGGGATTCATAGAGCTTACCTGATCATAAGGATTTGGATACTTCTTGATCCTAAGTTAGGAGGTCTTGCCTCGTTAAAACCTTTGGCTATGGAAAACTCAGTATGAAAAAATCAATAGCTAAGAAAAAAAGAGTACAAGTTTCCTTAACTTCCCCTGATCGATGGATATCACTATGGGCGGATACTTCTGGATCCAGAGTTAATGTGGTTGCCTCGTTAAAACCTTTGGCTATGGAAACCCCAGTGGAAAAAACCAATAGCTAAGGAAAAAAAAGTAAAACTCAACATTTAACTCCCCCTGTTGTGTACAAGCTTTAGGCTTGTAAGTCTCTCAACTGTCTCATCCCAATCCCTTTTACAAGATTCCTAAAAGTACATCGAGGTAGTGCTCTAGTAAACAGATCCGCCAAGTTGTTACAAGACTGGATTTGTTGAATGTTGATCTGTTTGTCTTTTTGTAGTTCGTGTGTCCAGAAAAGCTTAGGGGAGATGTGCTTCGTCCTGTCACCCTTGATATAGCCACCTCGTACTTGAGCTACGCAGGCTGCATTGTCTTCAAATATGGTGGTTGGCTCAAGGTCGCCCGTCTTCAGGCCGGTCGTCACTAGGATGTGGTGAATGACTGAACGTAGCCAAAAACATTCGCTACTAGCTTCATGGATCGCAATCAGTCCAGAGTGATTGGATGAGGTCGATGTCGTGGTCTGCTTCACAGATCTCCATAATATGGCTGTCCCACCGTAGGTGAACACGAACCCAGTCGATGACTTCTCTGTGTGGAGATCTGATCTGTAGCATGCATCTGTATAACCGATTAGGTTGGAGGATACACCTTTCTGGTAATATAATCCCAGATCGATTGACCCTTGTAGGTAGCGCAGAAGGTGCTTCACTCCAATCCAGTGGCGCTTTATGGGCGTTGCATTGCATCTGGCTAGTAGATTTACTGCGAACAGTATATTGGGACACGTGCAGTTTTCCAGCTAGAGGAGTGCTCCAATGGCACTTAGGTAAGGTACTTCAGGACCAAGTGTTTTCTCCCCCTCTTCCAGCGGACGAAAGGGGTCTTTATTGATATCCAATGATCTGACGACCATTGTGTACTCAGCGGGTGACATTTGTCCATTTGGAAATTTTTCAGAAATTTCTGTGAGTAAGTGGATTGATGTAACATGATTCCTCCACTGAGGTGTTCTATTTGTAAGCCAAGGCAGTATTTGGTTTTACATAGGTCTTTCATCTCAAAAGGCTTTGTAAGGCTTTTGGATATCTCAAATATCTCTTCGGGAGATCCTATAAGATTTAAATCGTCTACGTAAATGGAAATAATCACAAATCCTATTCCCTTTTCTCTTATGAAGATGCAAAGGCAGACTTCATCATTGGTGAATCCTTGTTGTACAAGGAATTCACTGAGTCTGTTATACCACATTCTTCCCGATTGTTTTAGACCATACAATGATCGTTGGAGTTTGACAGAATAGACGTCCCGATGTCTATTTGTCATTTTTGTTTGTAATGTATAACCATCCGGAAGCTTTATATAGATATCATTATATATATTACCGTATAGGTATGCAGCCACAATGTCCATGAGATGCATATCTAGGCCTTCCATAGATGTTAAGCTTAGTATAAATCGGAAAGTGATCGTATCCATAACCGGGGAATAAGTCTCTTCATAATCTATTCCCGGTCGTTGGAAAAAACCATGTGCTATAAGGCGTGCTTTGTAGTGTACGATCTGATTATTCTCATTTTTCTTTCTTACGAATACTCATTTATATCCCACAGATTTTACACCTTTTGGTGTTGGAACTACTGGTCCAAATACTTTGTGTTTCAAGAGTGAGTCCAGCTCTACTCCTATTGCCTCGTTCCATTTTGGCCAATCCTATCTGCGTTTACATTCTGCTAGAGAGTGTGGATCGATATCATCATCGTATTCAGAGACGAGATTAGTAATATCGAACGCAAAGTCGTCATCGATGACAGTACTTTTTTGTCTAGTACCTCCACATTACGTACATAATTTAATGATATTTCTCCTATGTTTTCCTCTTCTGTGGAATTGAGGAGGTGAGAGGTATTTGGGCTGAGCTCAGCATCCTGTGGTGGTATCGTTATATTTTCTCCAGGAGTTTTTCTCTTTCGAGGAAACTTATCCTTAGAGCCTGTGGGTCGTCCTCTCTTTTGTTGAGGTATGACCGCTTCCGATAAAGGTGGATTGCATTCATCTTTACGTATGTCAATTCTAGCTTGCGTGTTTGCAGTGGGGACGTGCGATCTGAAAATCTTCTGGTTGTCAGTGAATTTGTCCGGTAGTATTTGAACTATGTTTTGTATTTAGAGGATCTTCAGGATCTCATCCTCACATTGGTTTGTATGCGGATCAAAGTGGGACAAAGTCTTGGTGTCCTATGAAAGGGTCTCTGAAGCTTCAGGCTTCGTTGGTTCCAACGACACCAAGAACACGAAAAACGGGGGTCGGATGAATTTTCTAGAATTTCTGCAAGATTGGGTAGCAGTGCTGGAATTTGCGTATCAGTGTCACTCGACCGAGTGACACTTTCACTCGACCGAGTGAGATCCCACTCAGCCGAGTGACCAGAAAAAACAGAATGCTAATTTTTGCAGTTTCTGCAGGAGATCCCACTCGACCGAATGACATTTTTACTCGGCCGAGTGAGATGTCGGCCAGAAATCTGAAAATCTGTTGCAACTAGGGTTTTGGGTATTTTGGTCCACTTTTTCTTAGGGATTTGTGGTAGCTATAAATACAACTTTGTAGCCGTCATTGAGGGGAGTTCCTATTATTTTTCTTGGAGAATTTTTTAGAGGTTAGGTCATACCCTAGGCCCCCTCTTGGTTCTAAAAACTTGTATCTGGATTGGATTTCTGCATGAAAGCTAAGTATCTTTGTATTTGTCATTTGAATCTTTGATTTGATATCTTTTTATCTACACTCAATGTTTCTTATTGATTTATATATCATTATTGCTATGCTTGGTTGATCTTTGCTCTAGGGCAAAGGATGAACCATATAGATCTAGGGTTCTATATGTGAAATTGATTGAAACCCTTGCTGCTAAACTTGTTTTAGGGTTAGATTATGGTCGATTAACTACAAATAGCTAGAGATTTCTACTTAGATCTTGAGAACTCGAGAGATATTTGATTTAGATCTATAATTGGGATATCCTAGAATTGGTGCACGAGAGCGACCAAAATTAGCATCTTTATTATATTTCTATGCTTGTATTCGTCTGTACGACGGTAAGACTAATACAAACCATCATAATCTAGATTCAAACTCACGTTGCAAGAGAGTGAACGTGAGCGAGAATTGAATTATATTGTCGATCTTAATGCTAATAATTCAAAACTAGGTTTGTGTGATAGCAAGGTTCTAGCTTGAGTTATTATAGACTTGTGTAACGCAAGAGCGTGCTCTTGTTCACAACATAGTTGCGACAATTTCACCCAAAACTAAGAGTTAGTAATTAGGAGTTCACATTCACATTGATACTCGAAAATCTATTGTGGGGATTCCCTAGTCCTAGACATTTTTATTGATTGAATATACAACCGACATCTTTATCATTGACATCGACATCCATCACCATTGCCATTACATCATACCATAACCATCTCCACCAATAAACCTTCGTAGTCGAGCCAACCTAAGATAGATTGGAGCCAACACCACCTCCATGTGGATATGATACCCGCTTGCCACTAGACCGTGCGCTTGCAGTAAAACTACATTGTTTTGGGAGTACATCCCGATGCTATCACTTCTACACCATTGTGTAAGTGTGATGATTAAAATTTGAAGTACATAAGGAGAACTTTCAAGAAAAACAACCAAAACCAATACACTTTTCCTTGTAACATGATATCATCTAGAATTGATTTTCCACATCTTATTAAAAATGAGTGCAAGTTACCACACCCTAAAACATAGCCTATGAGGACTCTTAGATGTGGGGTGGCATTGCTTGACGAGTATACCACCAATGCTAAAGTTTACTCTTAAAGCTTATGTTGGATACTCGTGGGTAGTATCGTTGCCATGGATCGTATCCATTTTTCACACGGAGCTCTTTTCTTTCTTTTCATTTTTATATTCCCCCTTTTTGGGTTTGAATTCAATTCTTTTGAGCTCTATTTTTTGTCCAAGGCAAGACACATCATATCCCGTAGAACTTCAGTTAAATTACCCGCCTACATTCACTTTCCAATATTTCATGAAATATGTCTTCGTATGTACAAAAACATTTAATACTTGTGGAAGTGAAAGTGTCGGTGTAGAAATCAAATTATTCAAATCATTGAACATGTCATGGTTATTTAGATAGTCAAACATGCACATGTAGCCATAACAATAATATAACAATTTCTACATGGATATGAAAATCATTCATTAATACCAATTTTAATGATTTAAAAGAAGAATACACATTAAGCAACATTTTTATAGCTTTTTGTATTTTTCATTTTTTTTGTTTTGGTTTTATAAAGAACTAAAGCCTCCTAACAAGCAAATACTAGCATACAAACAAACAAAAAATCTAGCATACACAAATGCAAGAAATCTCATAGTAGTTTTTATCAATTATTCCCAATTCAAGACGAAGACGACAAAACGATCCTCAGCTAAAGATTTGATGAAAATGTCTACGAGTTGTGAATCCGTAGGAACAAACTCCATAGACACGTCCTCTTTAGTGAGATGATTTCTAAGAAAGTGATGTCTTACATCAATGTGTTTAGTACAAGAGTGATGTACGGGATTACTAGAGAGATCTTTGTCACTCTTGCTAACACATCTAAGAGGGACTCTCTTAAGAGATAGTCCGTAGTCAGATGGTGTTTGCATCATCCACAACACTTGGGCACAACAACTCCCTATGGAAATGTACTCTGCTTCAGTAGTGAAAAGTGCAACACTATTTTGCTTATGGCTATACCATGAAACTAGAGAGTGTCCTAGAATAAAACATGTGCCACTAGTGCTCTTTCTATCAGTTAGACTCCCAACATAATCAGCATCTGAATAACCCAACAAATCAAAATTACCACCAGAAGGATACCAAAGACCTAAAGTAGGTGTCCTAATTAGGTACCTAAAGATCCTTTTAATGGATTTTAAATGAGACTCTTTTGGGTTGGCTTGAAAGCGTGCACATAAGCATATAACAAACATTATATCTAGTCTAGAAGCAGTTAAGTATAACAAGGAACCAATCATACGTCGATAAAAATTTTGGTCCACGGCGACTCCTTGTTCATCCTTGTCCATTTTCGTAGAGTGGCTCATTGGTGTTCCAATTCCTTTAGACTTCTCCATCCCGAACTTTTTCCAAAGCTCATTGATGTACTTGGTTTGGGATATAAAGATGCCTTCTTTTCCTTGCTTTACTTGGAACCACAAAAAGTATTTCAACTCTCCCACAAGGCTCATCTCAAATTGATCTTGCATGAATTTCTCAAACTTTTGACATAGAAGATCATTAGTAGCACTATAAATAATGTCATCAACATATATTTGTACAATGAGAAAATCATCAGACTCATGCATCAAAAATAATGTATTGTCGGCACTACCCTTTTTAAAATCATTTTCCAACAAATATGTGCTAAGACGGTCATACCAAGCTTGTTGAGCTTGCTTGAGACCATAGAAAGCTTTTTCTAATTTGTAAACATGGTGTGGAAAAACATGAATTTCAAAACATGGGGGCTGTTCAATAAATACATCTTCTTTTGGGTAGCCATTAAAAAAAGCACTTTTGACATCCATTTGTTTCAATTTGAGCCCTTTATAACTTGCAAAAGCTAGCAAGATTTTAATAGACTCAAGCCTAGCAACTGGAGCAAAAGTTTCATCCATATCAATTCCTTCAATTTGATCATAACATTTAGCTACCAATCTTGCCTTGTTTCTAATAACATTACCAGATTCATCACGTTTATTTTTAAACACCCATTTTGTGCCAACTACAGGATAATCAGTGGGTCTAGGTACTAATTTCCAAACATTATTTCTAACAAATTGGTTCAATTCATCTTGCATGGCCAAAACCCAACTTTCCTCTTCTAATGCAGTTTTGTAACGGCCACGTTCTGTTGTACGTATTTCATACGTACTTCTTTAATGTAGTGGATTGTGCGTAAAAGTACGTCGTGATTTTATTTAATATTTTCCTTAGCTCAGACTCACGATTGGACCTTGTATTCACGATCCTCTGGATGGCATGATCATCCCGGTACTTTCCATATAATTTTTGGGCGACACCGAGTCGAGTGGCAAAAAAATTGTGAAATGTAATATTTTATATTAATACTTTCAAATTTAATTAATAAAATCTAAATATTTCTAAGTGTTAAAATCTTTACAATTTGAATTTTTAAATTCAAATTTGGTTTTCTAATCATATCTTAACAGTTCTCCACCCAAACCCCGCTCCTCCGTTCTCAGCTTGCAAATCCCATGCATGGGATCTCATCAACCCACAACCCACGCTTCATCCCCTCCCGCATGCGGTTAACCCCAAGCCCGATTCTCTTAACCACATAATCCCCCCCATACAGATCTCACGCCCGCAAACAAACCCACGTCCGCCACTACTCCATCTCCCCTATCACATAACAACCAACCCTCCCCCCCACGTCCTTCGTCGTCATCTTCTTCTTCTCCCCTTCTTCTTAAACCCCCACGACCATCACCCACAACCCTCACCATCAACTCCCTCCGACGTTCAACTTCCCCAAGCACAACCCCAGCGAACTCCACACAAACAACACCCTCCGACCAACTCACCGTCGAGCCCGCAGCCAAACTCCTCAACCCACCGACGTCTGAACTCCTCCCTCCAAGCCTCCAACCCAACTCCTCCGACCACCCGCAACCCCGTCGATCTCCTCCTCTTTCTTGGCGACACCCCCCCTCAAACCCAAACTTCGATCACCGCCAAACTCCCACCACCGTCTCTCCACCCCTCACCGATCATCTCTCCCTCCTCGACCCCAAGCTTCTGCCTCCCTCCGGTGAAACCCCATCAACCCCACCTCATTTTACCTAACGCCACCGCCAGCCCCTCACGGCATCTTCGACGAACCCGCGGCAGCAACACGCAACATGCAACATGCCAGCCTCGACCTCCCACTCCTCCCTTCCGGAAGTGACACCGCCACCTCCCTCATTTCGTCATCGTGTTCTTCGACATCATCTCCAGGAGCCCCACCCCGTGCCAGCAACCAACACCCTTCGATCACACCACCTCCTCCCCCACTCGACAGCTCCGGTGCCCCATCACTTCCCGTGCCACCTTGCCCCCTTCACGAACCCACACCAGCACCCAAGTGCCACCCCCATGGCCGCAGCCTCCTGCACCACCACTCGTCGTCGGACGATACCGCAGCATCGCCTCCGACCTGTCGCCGCCCATCGTCGCAAGGCAACACGCTGAACACACGCAAGTCTTGCTGCATGATATGTTTCATATAAAAAATTAGTACTTTAGTTGGTGTATTATTATAACAGTATATAATAACGTTAAATATCAGTGTATATGCAATGTTATCAGTATGTTAGCATATAAGTTAGTTAATATAATATCAGTGTATACTAATGTTAGTTAGTATTGTTAATGTATATGTAAGTTAGTTTAGTTTTATTAAACCAGTATGTTAGTTGCAAGATAATATAAAATTCTAGTTGTATATGTATAACAATATTATATATATTAAGTATAGTTATTAATATGTGATAGATTTTAATAGTATTATAATTAGTTAAAATCCTTTAGCTTGATGTTAAAATCTAATGATGCAGAAAATGTCCGCACCTTCCATACGAACTTATCGACACCAAAATCACCAAAATTAGGCAAGTGCACATTTTTATATGCATTCTTAAATGTTGTGCATTTAGACGTTTTTCACATATAGCTAGTGCTGGACGATTCAACTGTGAAATGTTGTACACGAAAATTGCCATGCGACAAAACGACACTAAACTCCATATACGCACTTTTGTGAATTGTCAGATAAGTTCCTCGTGTGTGTGCGTGTGTGGAAACTTTTTCAAGTTGACTGATGATGATTCGTAAATTACAAACAATCTAGACATCTAGACATCCTGAATCACTTGAACATCATGACTATATTGCGGGCCGGTTTGGCTATTTTGCAAGCCGGTTTGGCTAATAATACACCTTGTGGGCCGGTTTGGCTGGTTCTGGCTCGTGGTCCAGAAAAGTACACATGGGTGGGGTTGGTTGTACAAGCACTAGCCGAAAGTAAACGGGTCACCTTCGAGGGCACGAGAAGGTCGATTCACTTGTTATCCACCGAATGACGTGGACCATAGTCACTAGTTAGGAACACTCAAGAATAGCTTAAAAACTACCATCTTAAAATGTCTAACATGTAAAATTGTTACTTTTACTATCTTAGAACAGCCGTGCTGATCTCATCTCTGCTCATATTGCTTAGAAATGTTAATTATTCATTCATTCTTAAATTCTTTAAATGCCATGCAAAATACTTTGAAAATCTTGCCAAGGGTCCCATTTCTAACTATTGCTTGCCAAGGACCATTGTTGACGTACATTTTCATGTTGTTTGAAATGTATGTCAGGTCACGAGACAGAGTACTTGGAAGACAAACTTCTTGAGGAGACCGTCCCACAGGACCAGGAGTACACTGACTCAAGAGTTCTTCCCACGGAGGACTAGTTTGCCGGACACTATCTGCTGCTACGTAAGATTCTTATTTGCTGTTGTTATGTCCCGTTTCCCAAAATGGGTACGAGGACGAGACGAAGGTCTGCATAGGCCGGAGCTGTGAGGCTCGGGCCCAATAAGTGTCTGTAGATATACCATTTAATTAGAGGTTCATGCATTTAAAAGTTCATAACAATAAGAAGAGTACTCGAAAGGAAATTGTATTCATTAGTAAAAGAGATAATATCCAGCATTATATCAAGTCTAATAAAAGAAGCCCAGCATGGCTACAACTACGAAAAAAGAAACTAATGGTGCGACGCACCCAACCTAAATAAAAGTAAAGTGGTGCTACGCACCCAAACTAGAAAGTAGTAAACCTCTGGAAGACAGCAACGGTGAGGAACCTCTAGGTCTGGTCCTCGTCTGGCACGTACTCCGGGTCAACGTTCTCCGGCTCCAAGTCCTCAAGTAAGGCCGTCTCGTCGGTGTACTCTGTCTCGGTACCTGACGTACAACACCCAAGAGAAAGGAGCTAAACGTCAGGTAAGTCTACAAGGAAAGGTTAGAAGACTCCACTGCAAGTGTAAAGGAATTTAAGAGCGACATTTTAAAGTTGATTTAAAATGAGATGATGCAACATTATGACATGTATAAGTAAGGAAAAGTAAAGACGGTGCAAAAGTAAACGTGGCAGGCAAATTCGTAGCGTAAGCTACCAAGACAAGACTGGACAAGACTGTGTGACACCAAGCGACTCGACACCAAGAGGGTTCATGCCTTCAGCTTAGAAAGTGGCCAAACTCTCTAACCTGGTGGCCGCTCAACCCTACCCAACCCCAAGACAAGACTGGACAAGACTGTATAGGACCACTCACTCTGCTAGGTGAGTGCCTCTATCCCCACGGTCTGCAGGGACACTCACTCTGCTAGGTGAGTGTCCGGCTTCCTGTAGGTGTATCTGTACCACTGTAGAGGACTACTCACTCTGCTAGGTGAGTGCCTCTATCCCCACGGTCTGCAGGGCCACTCACTCCGTCCTGGTGAGTGACGAGCTTCCCGTAGGTGAATCTGTAATACTGTATAGGACCACTCACTATGCTAGGTTAGTGCCTCTATCCCCACGGTCTGCAGGGTCACTCACTCTGACCTGGTGAGTGACGAGCTTCCCGTAGGTGAATTTGTACAAGGGATCACACACTCTGTCTCGGAGAGTGCCCTATTGCCCGCAGGCTGTACAAGACAAGTCGTGAATGTTGTTACATGACATGACATGGGAATAGTAGTTCTAGGGTGTCCACACGCACGCACACACAGATAGTTCCTAACATGTTTGCAGTTTATACCTAGATTTCGTTGTCAAGTCTAGGCTATCATGAGAGGGTCCCGGACGCTATCATATCACGTCCGATTCTCTTGTTCAACAGTTTACAGTTTTAAGAAGAAAGTGGCCTAGACATGGCCGTAACTACGCAAGTGGGTACACTTGCCTGCGATGGCGAAAAGAGCGTCCGTCGAAAGCGTCTCGTCTCGGTCGGTGCGTCGGTCAACGTCCGCTATCACAAGTCAACGCCACAAGTCAACGCGGGTGTTAGGTCGCGTTTTAGAAGTTCCTATTATGGTAGGTTTCTAAGTTGATCATGTCTAACCTATCAGTTTTTATGTCAAGTTCTGAAAATTCAACCTATTCGACGATTCTATCCTATGTGCACAGTCAAATTAGTCTGATCGTCGATTCTAGACGTTACAATGGTTTAATGGTGCGAAAAGTAAATTTAGTGAGTTAGTTGTCGGGTTTTAAGTATGGTTTCAATGTCGTATGGTTTGGGTTGCTACGAGTGAAAAGACCAACCTAGTGCGACGAACGCGCACGTGCCTGACGTCAAGTCTGAAATGATGGCGGTGCTCAGTGTCCTCGACTGTGGGTAGCGCAGTAAGGATCGTCTCAAGATCATCTCGGGATCGTCTTGACTGTGGGTAGCACATCAAATTAGCATGGTAATGGTAACGGGGTCGGGATCACCTCGGTTGCGAGTAGCACAATGAGACGGCAACGGTAACGGCGTCGGAAGAGTGTGCGAGATCCGTGGCGAGCGTGGGCTCCTAGGGTGCATGGGGCTGATGTAACGGCGGGAGGAGGAAGCGATGAGTGCTTCGAGCGGAGAAGCGATGGCTGGGTGCTCGAAGTAGGGAGGTGCGGCCTTGGGTGGTTTCATGGGTGTTTAAAGAGCCGGGTTACTTGCGGCTTGCAGGTCGATGGAGGAGTAGGGCTGTTCATGGATGGGGAATGAAGGCGGCGGCCTGGAGAGGGGCCGGCAGGGCTACCGTGGACTTGGCCGGAGTAGGGAGAGGGGGTGCGGCCTGCTGCGGGTCTAGTGGGCTGCCGGCAGCTGGGTATGGTGGCAAGGGGCAGTTTCTGGTGGGGTTGCCGGTAGGTTCATGAGGTGAGCGGCAGCCTATCAAAGGGGGAGGCCGTGACTCTCTTGGGTGGAGGTGGTGGCCGGCGACGAGCTGGGCGAGGAGGAGGCCGCGAGTTATGGAGGGTTACGGGGAGGAGATGAGGAGAGCTTGACCGGATCTTGGTGGTGTTGGTGGCCGGAGTTCGGGGAGAGGGTGGTCGGAGGAGCCGTTGATGGACGGAGGATGAACAGAAAATTCGCGTGCATGAGAGGTAGGAGAAGAAGCAAAGGCGGCTGTGTTTGCATTTTGGGTTTGAGAAAACCCTAGGGAGAAAACGATATAAAGGTGGGAGATTGCTAAATAGGGTATAAAAGGGGTAGATTCTAGGTTGATTGGAGAGAGAGGGTGTGAGAGGGGGAGGGTAGATTTTATGTGCAAATAGCTAGGAGAATAAGTTGGCATGATACGTAGGATTCCAAATGGGTTTGATTAGGGTTTTGGGTTAGGGTATAGGAAATTGAATTAGGTTAGAGCTAATTTGGGTTTAAAAGCAATTATGGTGGTAGGTCGGGCTAACGGTGTCCGAAAATTACGAGAAAAATATCGGGACGACCGTGACGGCAAGAGGCTCGAGGGTACGGCAGTCGATCGTGTGCTAGGGTCACGAAAAATGAACTAAAAATAAAGATTTCAACCGTCGAAGTCTAAAGTTATGACACCCCTTCAATCAAAGCTGATTTGTGGGATAATGACCCGTGAAATGAGGTTCACTAAAAATCACACAAATAACTACTCTCTCTGAGGGTCACAACGACATATAACTTCTCATGTTTCAGATACAAGAGGAGGTCAAAATAAATACGCGTACGGAAAAGAACGTACACACATGAAAAGCGACCGTGACATCCTGCCCACCTTAAGAAATGATTCTGCCCTCGGAATCAACATCAACTACAGCTCAGGAAAAAGATGTGGGTAGCGCTCTCTCATCTCATCTTCATGCTCCCAAGTGGACTCTCCAGGTGATCTGTGATGCCACATCACTCTCACCAGGTCGACTACCTTGTTCCTCAACTGCTTCTATCGACGGTTCAAAATCTGCACTGGCTGCTGATCATAAGTCAGGTCCGGTCGAACCGTGATCTCCGGAAAATTCCACAGTTTGCGATGAGCCACTGAAGTATCGGTGTAGCTGAGATACGTGGAAAACATCGTGAACTCCCTCCAAAGATGGTGGCAGAGAAAGGCGATAAGCCACTGCTCCCACACGCTCCAGCACATCAAACGGTCCAATAAACCTCGGACTCAGCTTTCCCTTCTTCCCAAAACGATTGACTCCGCGGTTCGGAGGAATTCTCAGGAAGACATGATCTCCAGGCTGAAACTCCAAAAGTCATCTCTTGGTGTCTTCCCAATGCTTGTAACGATCCTACGCAATCCGAAGCTTATCCCTGATGTCTCTCACGACATCCACAGCTTCTACAATCATCTTCGGACCCAACAGCTCTCTATCTCTGATGTCATCCCAGGTCAGTGGCGATCGACATTTCCTTCCAAATAGGGCAGCAAACGGCGCCATGCCAATGCTCTCCTGATAGCTGTTGTTGTATGAGAGATATAAGCCTACATCAGCAGCTCACCTCTAATGTCCCTGCAGGTATGCAGAGTCTACTGCCATACCTCAGCGATCAATCCTCATGATTACTAAACTCCGTCCGTAGTCCAGCTTCTACCTGTCTTCTGATCCTCTGCAGCTCCTGCCTGAGCTGCCCCGATACGATCCACGATCGTAGTCTAAATCTGTAAATTCATCAGCAAAACGATCAATCCTGGTAGGACAACCTCAATGTTCATCCCTCTCAGCTCCTGCTGTACTCTCCGGTCGGTAGTATGCATCATCACTGCGGGCAGTCTGCTCAAAGCATCTGGCACTACATTCACCTTCCCTGAGTAATACTGCAGATCTATCTCATAGTCTGCCATCAGCTCCAACCATCGTCTCAAACGCATGTTGGGATCCTTCCACGTAAAAATGTACTTCAAGCTTTTGTGATCGGTGAAAATTTCACGCTCTCTCTCAGCAAGAAGTGTCTCCAGATCTTCAACGCTAATATCACCACTGCCTACTCCAGATCGTGCGTCGGGTAGTTCTTCTCATGATTCCTCAACTTCCGATAAGCGTACGCGACCACGTGACCATGTTAATGTAAGATGCATCCGAGACCCTTGCCAGATGCATCACAGTGAATATCGAAGCCTCCGCTCCGATCCAGTACAGCCAATACCGATGTTGTGGTCAACTGCTCCTTCAAGATACTAAAGGCCTTCTCATAATCCTCTGACCAAACGAACTCAATATCCTTCCTCGTTCACTTCGTCATCGGCTCCAGAATCCTCGAAAAATCCTTAATGAACCGACGGTAGTATCCAACTAAACCAAGAAAGATCCTGATATTTGATGCTGATTGCAGAGTCGACCACTTGTTGACTACTCTAACCTTCTCCAGATCTACAGATATGCCATCTCCGGACACCACGTATACCAGGAATGCGAATCTGTCCAACCAGAACTCGCACTTACTAAACTTGGCATACCGCTTATGACGTCTCAGTGTCTCCAACACTGTCCTCAGATGAAGGCTGTGCTCCTCTTCAGACTTCGAGTAAATAAGAATGACGTCGATGAAGATGACGACAACTTATCCATGAAGTCGTAGAAAATCAAATTCATCAGGTTTATAAATACTGCTGGAGCATTGGTCACACCAAACGGCATGACTACGAACTCATAGTGTCCCTACTTCGTCCTGAAGGCCGTCTTCGGAATATCGTCCTTCTCCACCTTCAGCTGCTGGTACCCGCTCCTCAAATCCAATTTCAAGAAAACCCTCGAACCTCCAAGCTGGTCAAAATATCATCAATCCGAGGCAGCGGACACTTGTTCTTCACAGTCACTGCATTCAGTCCTCTGTAGTCCACACACATCCGGCGTGATCCATCCTTCTTCTTCACCAACAGAACCGGTGCACCCCAAGGTGACACACTAGAGTGTATGAAACCCTTCTGCAGCAATTCGTCCACATGTTTCCGCAACTCCTCAGCTCTACAGGAGCCATCCGATACGGCACCTTCAAAATAGGTTGCGCTCCCGACCTCATATCTATACTGAACTCCAAAGCTCTGTCAGGTGGCAAACCTGAAATATCATCCGGAAAGACATCGTCGAAGTCTCTGACGACTGCTGGCCTACTGGTCTCCATCTGCATGGCGACGACGATCGACTCTTCCGGCTTGGCCCAGAATCTAACGGGCCCAAGCGGTCACTCTCTGCTGTGAAATTTGAACTCCGGGTGGCCTAGAATCTTGAACACCACATTCTTACTGCAGCAATCGATCGAAGCATGGAAATCTGATCGAAGCATGGAAATCTCCCAACCAATCGATGCCAAGAACAACATCGAAATGTGGCAGATCATGGACAATGAAGTCGGCATAAAGCTCGTGTCCACTGATCACCAACGGAATCGAGCGGTACCCCAAATTAGCCGTCACCACTCCATTCCATGTAGTGATGTCCCAACACCTAGGAAGGGTATGGATGGGAATGGAGTGTTCTGTTACGAATCTATGGGTTATGATGCACATAGATGTACCGGAGTCAAACAAGGTTAATGCTGGGTAGGATGACACTAAAATGGTGCCTAAGATAGAAAGATTATAACTAAGGTCACATTAGGGTCACTAATCTAACCAGGGATTATTAGACTTGTACATGTTAAACTGGATGTTTAAATGAATGCGAGCACTTTTATTGTTCTGAACTTTTCGCACAGATCTGCATGGGCCACCACTAAAACATGTCACGCCCCGCTTCCCAAATGGGTACGAGGATGAGACGAAGGTCCGCATGGGCCGAAGCTGTGAGGCTCGGGCCCAATAAGCGTCTGTAGAGATACCATTTAATTACATGTTCTTGCATTTAAAAGTTCATAACAATAAGAAGAGTACTCGAAAGGAAATTGCATTCATTAGTAAAAGAGATAATATCCAGAATTATATCAATTCTAATAAAAGAAGCTCAGCATGGGTACAACCACGAAAAAAAGAAACTAATGGTGCGACGCACCCAACCTAAAGAAAAGTAAAGTGGTGCTACGCACCCAAACTAGAAAGTAGTAAACCTCTGGAAGACCGCAACGGTGAGGAACCTCTAGGTCTGGTCCTCGTCTGGCACGTACTCCGGGTCAATGTCCACCGGCTCCAAGTCCTCAAGTAAGGCCGCCTCGTCGATGTAGTCTGTCTCGGTACCTACGTACAACACCCAAGAGAAAGGAGCTGTACGTCAGGTAAAGTCTACAAGGAAAGGTTAGAAGACTCCACTGCAAGTGTAAAGGAATTTAAGAGCGACATTTTAAAGTTGATTTAAAATGAGATGATGCAATAGCATGACATGTATAAGTAAGGAAAAGTAAATATGGTGCAAAAGAAAACGTGGCAGGCAAATTCGTAGTGTAAGCTACCAAGACAAGACTAGACAAGACTGGACAAGACTGTGTGACACCAAGCGACTTGACACCAAGAGGGTTCATGCTTTCAGCTTAGAAAGTGGCCAAACTCTCTAACCTGGTGGCCGCTCAACCCTACCCCACCCTAAGACAAGACTAGACAAGACTGTATAGGACCACTCACTCTGCTAAGTGAGTGCCTCTATCCCCACGGTGTGCAGGGACACTTACTCTGCTAGGTGAGTGCCGGCCTTCCCGTATGTGTATCTGTACCACTGTAGAGGACCACTCACTCTGCTAGGTGAGTGCCTCTATCCCCACAGTCTGCAGGTCCACTCACTTCGTCCCGGTGAGTGACGAGCTTCCTGTAGGTGAATTTGTAATTCACTGTATAGGACCACTCACTCTGCTAGGTGAGTGCCTCTATCCCCACGATCTGCAGGGTCACTCACTCCGTCCTAGTGAGTGACGAGCTTCCCGTAGGTGAATCTGTACAAGGGATCACTCTCTCTGTCTCGGAGAGTGCCCTATTTCCCGCAGGCTGTACAAGACAAGTCATGAATGCTGTTACATGACATGACATGGGTATAGTTGTTCTAGGGTGTCCACACGCACGCATGCACAGATAGTTCCTAACATGTTTGCATTTTATACCTAGACTTCGTTGTCAAGTCTAGGCTATCATGAGGGGGTCCCCGACGCTATCATTTCACGTCCGGTTCTCTTGTTCAACAGTTTATAGTTTTAAGAAGAAAGTGGCCTAGACATGGCCGTAACTACGCAAGTGGGTACACTTGCCTGCGATGGCGAGAAGAGCGTCCGTCGGAAGCGTCTCGTCTCGGTCGGTGCATCGGTTAACGTCCACTGTCACAAGTCAATGGCGGGTGTCAGGTCGCATTTTAGAAGTTCCTATTAGGTAGGTTTCTAAGATGATCGTGGCTAACCTGTCAGTTTTCATGTCAAGTTCTGAAAGTTCAACCTATTCAACGAATCTATCCGATGTGCACAGTCAAATTAGTCCGATTGTCGATTCTAGATGTTACAACAGTTTAATGGTGCGAAAAGTAAATTTAGTGAGTTAGTTGTTGGTTTTTAATTATGTTTTCAATGTCGTACGGTTTGGGTTGCTACGAGTGAAAAGACCAACCTAGTGCGACGAATGCACATGTGCCTGACGTCGAGTCTAAAACGGTGGCGGTGCTCGGTGTCCTCGACTACGGGTAGCGTAGTAAGGATCGTCTTAGGATCGTCTCGGGATTGTCTCGGCTGCGGGTAGTGCAACGAAATGGCACGGCAACAGTAATGGGGTCTGGATCGCCTCGGTTGCGAGTAGCGCAACGAAACGGCAACGGCAACGGTAACGGCATCGGAAGAGTGTGCGAGATCTATGGCGAGCGTAGGCTCCTAAGGCACAAGGGGCTGACATAACGGTGGGAGGAGTAAGCAATGAGTGCTTCGAGAGGAGAAGCGATGGAGGGGTGCTCGAAGTAGGGATGTGCGGCCATGGGCGGTTACGTGGGTGTTTGAAGAGGCGGTTTACTTGTGGCTTGCAGGTCGATGGAGGAGTAGGGCTGTGCGTGGATGGGGAATGAAGGCAACGGCTTGGAGAAGGGCCAGCAGGGCTGTCGTGGACTTGGCCGGAGTAGGGAGAGGGGGTGCGGCCTGCTGCGGGTCTAGGGGTCTGCCGGCAGCTGGGTGTGGCGTCAAGGGGCAGTTTTCGATGGGGTCGCCGACAGGTTCATGAGGGGGAGTGGCAGCCTGTCAAAGGGGGTGGCCGTGACTCTCTTGCATGGAGGTGGTGGCCGACGACGAGCTGGGTGTGTAGGAGGCCACGAGTTATGGAGGGTTGCGGGGAGGAGATTAGGAGAGCTTGGCCGGATCTTGGTAGTGTTGGTGGTCGGAGTTAGTGGAGAGGGTGGTCGGAGGAGCCGTTGATGGCCGGGGGATGAACGGAAAATTCGCGTGCATGAGAGGTAGGAGAAGAAGCAAAGGCAGATGTGTTTGCGTTTTGGGTTTGAGAAAACCCTAGGGAGAAAACGATATAAATGTGGGAGATTGCTAAATAGTGTATAAAAGGGGTAGATTCTAGGTTGATTGGAGAGAGGGTGTGAGAGGGAGAGGGTAGATTTTATGTGCAAATAGCTAGGAGAATAAGTTGGCATGATACGTTGGATTCCAAATGGTTTTTGATTATGGTTTTGGGTTTGGGTTAGGAAATTGAATTAGGTTAGAGCTAATTTGGGTTTAAAAGAAATTAGTGTGGTAGGTCGGGCTAACGGTGTCTGAAAATTACGAGAAAAATATCCGGACGACCGTGACGGCGAGAGGCTCGAGGGTACGGCAGTCGATCATGCGCTAGGGTCACGGAAAATGAACTAAAAATAAAAAGGTCAAATGTCGAAGTCTAAAGTTACGACACCCCTTCAATCAAAGCTGATTTGTGGGATAACGACCCGTGAAATGACGTTCACTAAAAATCCCACAAATAACTACTCTCTCTGAGGGTCACAACGACATAAAAATTCACACATTTTGGATACAAGAGGAGGTCAAAATAAATACACGTACGAAAAAGAACGTACACGCACGAAAAACACACGGTCGAAAAGCGACAATGACAGCTGTTTTTCTATAGGGTGTACCCATTTTGTTGTAGAACTCTGTTGTTGGCCCTGTTTTGGGCCTTATTACTTTTGTGTACTTATCTCTGGATGTTGGCTTAAATTTAAAGTTATTTATGTTGCTTCCGAATGCATGCAAGTTCCTTCGATTGGTGTAATCACAGACGATTATTGGACTTGAGCTTCACCGCTCCAGCCCATGCAGACATACAGGCGTCCTCGCTCCCAAGTATAATGGAAAGTGGGGTGTGACATTTTTTTGTGGTGGCCCATGCAGGTCCTACATTTATGGAAAACTTGATAGCATTAGAAAAACTATCATTAGCCAAAACGTTCAGATTTATCGCGTACATAGAAATTTACCCTAGTTTCTTGTTTCAGCATGGCAAGAGGACACAACACCAGTGACGGTAATGGATCTTGGGGAAGTGGTACTTCCGATATCAATGAACTCCTCGAAGTCACGAGAGGCATGTTGAAGATCTAGCAGCAGCTGATTCAGCAGGGTCAGCAGCCTGCTCAGATTGCACCACTACCCCCTCAAGCTAAACCCAGAGTTAAGTAATTTCATGATCTGTAACCCAAGAGCTTCTCTGGGAAAGAAGGACCTCTGAATGCTGAAGAATGGGCCCAAGGGACTGAGGACAAGCTGAGTGCTGCTCTTATCCCTCAGGCAGGATGGGTTGATGTTACGAAGCTCCAAATGACTGATAATGCTAGGAGCTTGTGGCAACTAGAAGAAAGACGTTTGGTCAAGCCCATCTCTTGGGGCTGATGGGAAATATAGTCCCACCCCTAAATGGTTTTGATGATGAGCACACCAACTGTGGTTAATATACTAATAGTATTATCTAAGTGTGTAGGTTGTGCGATCAATTGATGAAAGCTCTAAGCATACTTCGAAAAGAAGAAGCTCAACCACACTCAGAAGATGAAGATGAATTTGATAGCTCACATTCTACGTCAAGCACAAATGAAGCTCAAAGATGAAGCTTATAGAACATGTTCAAGATTAAGCTAAAGAGGAGCTCAAATTCAAAGTGAAACGTGCATCTACATCAAGATCTTATCGGCTTCAGAAGTCTTCATTTAAGTCTAAATGTGTGAGTTGTTCCTTTTAAGACTATGTTAAAGCCAAGATAAATTGCACACACACAAAAACGTTTTCGAAACAAATTTTTAAACTCGTTTTAAATCTCGTTGAGAGCTAAGCTATTTGATTCTAATTCTGTAGTCAATCTCCAAACACCCAGGAATTGATTACTCTCTTTCACAGCTGAGTTTCACTGAAAAACTGCTCTGGGAGTCGACTACCTACTGTGAGCAGAGTTTTCATTGAAAACTCTCTAGGAGTCGACTACCTCCCTTGGGAGTCGACTACCACCTATGTTTTGACGTCCCAGATTTCGCTCCTTCATTTACTCGTTTGCTTGATTGGTGGATGAAGTCAAACCGTTTTTGAATTTCAAAATCTCTTTTGAAACTCTATAAATAAAGAGCCTATGAGAACCATTCCTTGCACTAATTCTCATTTTCTTAAGCTAAGCAAAACTCTCGTGAATTCTCAATCGCTCTCATTGCTCTCAAATCATCGTAGCCAAAAAATGTTTTTGAATTTCTGATCTTATTGTTCTTATTTTAAATTCTCTTAAGATCATTTATTTTTTGCTATTACAAAATTGTTTTTCAAAATCCTTTCTTTTTGATTTCATATTCTTCGAAGGATTTTTGAGAATCAAGATTCTTGATCACAACGAATTCATATATATTCTTTGTGTGATATAAGAACATTTTAATTCTTTTAGCCACATAAGCACAATTGCAATAATATCTTGGCTATAGAATTATATTGGGTGTAAACCAATATCCACCAATTATTGTAGTGAATTGGATTTTGATCTTTTACTTGGAGTCCCTTTGTGATAAGGGTTGTGGAAAATCCTAGTCAAGGCTAGGTGGTTGGAAATCTTGGTAGGGATACTAGGTCGTTGGAAATCCTAATAAGTGAAGTTAGGTAATTGCATTGCTAAGGCAATAGTGGATTAAATCTCATACCGGATTGGTCGGGGACTGGACATACCCAGGTTGTGGGGAACCAGGATAAAATCGCTTGTCTTTCTGTGTGCTTTCTGTGTTTGTATTTATTTACTTGTTCAAGGAATTCATTTGTTGTTTATATATTTTCATTGTAATTATTTGTTAATATTATATTATTATACAGATTGCATTTTTATTCCGTTGTGTAATCTCTTGGTTGCTTGTAATTAATCTTCATATTTATTTAATTTTATCTTGTTGATTAAGGACCAAGCGTAGATCACTCTACTTGGTTTCTTAAGCAACATTGGAAGGGAGATCTATTATGCTCTAATAATCAAAGAAAAAGTTTTAACTTATACAACACTATTCAACCCCCCCTTCCAGTGTTGTTTGCCATCCACAGGATCCAACATTCGGTAGCAAAGCAAGGTCAAAGAGGATGGCATCAACAACATTCTGTCTTTCCGGATATAGCATTCATAATCTACCAACCTTCAACGGCACTTCCTATCCCCAATGGAAGAGAAGGATGGAGATTTACTTGGAGGCACAAAATCTAAAGTATGCACGATTTCTTAGAGATCCATACGAAATTCCAACCACTCCACGAACTCAATGGAATCCAGATCAAGAGGAAGCATACTTCAGAAACATAAAGGTAATGCATCTACTTTATATTGGCTTAACTAATGAGATGGTAGATCTTGTAGAAGAGGCAGATACCGCACACCAAATTATCAACATATTGGAAGAAAGATTCGGAACAAGTTCGAATGGAATCCAAACACCCATGGAGACAACCAAATCTAACTATGAGAACTTTGGAAAAGAAATATGCATGATGGCCCGTCAGGACAACAAGGAAGAGGTATGTGAATCTAGTTCTGATGAAGAAAATGACTTTGACATTGCTAATGCATATGAAAATTTGTATAGAGAGATTGAAAAAGAAATGCAAAAAATTAGATAATAAATATAATGTTTTGCATAATGAACAAGACAATCTCAAAAGCAAATTTGATTCTCTTTCTAGTAAATATAATAAATTAACTTGTGATCATGATGATTTGAAAAATTAACATACTCTATATGTATCTACCTTGAGTGATAAATTCAATATACTTACAAATGATATTGTTTCAAGTAAACTCAAACATGAGAAACTTGTTCTAAGACTTGAAAAGGTTAAGAACAAACCAAATGTGAAAGCTACTCTATCTTGTATGCATGCATCTGCTTCAAAGAAAAATGTTGTTCAAAATAGTGTGCATAAAGGTGTAAAACAATATGCTTTTATTTATGGCAAGAATGCTAAACACAATGTACATCATGATTCTCAACACAATATTGTTCATCACAATTATGTTGCACATAATACACACCAGATACTTGATTCTAAAAGATTTGTTAAGAATAATGTTATATGGGTACCAAAACATTTAAGTAATCATGAGAAAAATATTTATGTTTCCAACATGTTTAAAAGTATGCAAAGGAAATCAAATTCAAATCGAATTTGGGTTCCTAAAAAGTGATCCTTTCATATACGCATATGTTAAGGTATCCATATGCTTCATGAACATTTCCTTGATACCCAATACTTAGGATTGTGCTTATAGATAAAAAGTATAACTAACAAACTTAGACCCAATCATTAGTGGGTACCAAATACATTCAATTATTTTCTTTCAGGACATATGGATAATGGATAGCGGATACTCTGCACACATGACCTGGAATGCAAAACTGCTTAGCGCTCTAAAAATGTATGATGGAGGAACCGTAACTTTTGGCGACTACAAGAAAGGTAAAATTATTGGCATATGTAATATTGGCGACCCTTCGAAGCTTCTTCTCAAAGACGTCAGTTTGGTAAGCGGGCTAAAGCACAACTTGATAAGCATAAGTCAATTATGAGATAAAGGTTTGAAAGTTATTTTCACATTAGATGCTTGCTTAGTTTATGATAATGATATGAAAAATATTCTTATTAAGGGTAAGCGAGTAGAAAATATTTATGTGCTTAGATTAAATGATTATGATTCCAATGTATGTTTAATTGTTTCAACAAATGACCCGTTGCTATGGCACAGATGCTTTGTTCATGTAAACACAAAAAACATGAGTAAGATATCTAGGAAAGAGTTGGTGCATGGTCTTCCAAAATTGAATTTTAAATTGGACAAAATGTGTGACTCATGTCAACTTGGCAAAATGCATAAAAGTATATTTAAGAGTTTTGGAGCTCTCAGCTCGAAGAGGCCACTTGAACTACTTCATATGGACTTGTTTGGCCCGGCTAGAACTTCATCTCTTTATGACTCCAATACATATTTGTTATAGTTGATGCTTTCACACGATATATGTGGGTATTATTCTTAATCAATAAGAATCATGCCTTCCGTGAATTTAAAATATTTTTTCAAAAGAATTGAAAGATTATACTCTTTGAAAATTATTTCCATAAGAAGTGATCACGTTGGTGAATTTGACAACAAACCTTTTAAAAGATTTTGTGAAAAACGATGTGCTTCTCATACTTTTGCTTTTCCTAGAGTTGCCCCTCAAAATGGGATAGTTGAAAGGAAAAATAGAACACTCCAAGAGTGTGCACAAACAATGTTGTGCGAAAGCAACCTTTCAAAATATTTTTGGGTTGAAGCTGTAGCAACTGTGTGCTATATTCAAAACAGAGTTTTAATTAGAAAACCTTTTGAAAAGACACCTTACGAACTATTGCTCCAACAAATTCCAAAAATATCTTATTTCAGAGTTTTTGGTTGTAAATGCTACATTCTTAACACAAAAGATAACTTAGATAAATTTGACTCCAAAGCGGATGAAGGTATATTTATCGGTTATTCTTTTCGTAGTAAAGCATATAGAATCTACAACAAAAGAACCAATGATGTTGTTGAAACTATGCATGTAACATTTGATGAATCCCTTACTAATAATGTTCGCATTGTTATTGATGATGATGATGCTCATATTTCTGATATTACACATATCTCTGATGTTAACACTTCCACTCCTTTACCAAAATCTTTTCCTGAAGTAACACATCACACACACAAGTTATTGCTGAAATTGATGCATGTGTTAGAACTAGATCTCAAATTGAACACGTGACATATGTTGCATTTGTTTCTAACATTGAGCCGAAAAAGGTAGATGAGGCTTTTGCATATGAAGCATGGATTGAAGCCATGCAAGAAGAACTTCTCCAATTTGATAGAAACCAGGTATGGGAGCTAGTTCCCAGACAAGAAGATCGTCCAATCATCGGCACAAAATGGGTGTACCAAAACAAAATAGATGAAGACGGAAAAGTGGTAAGAAACAAAGCAAGGTTAGTGGCATATGGATATTCATAAGAAGAAACTATCAATTTCGATGAAACTTTTGCTCCTGTCGCTAGACTAGAATCCATTAGGATGTTGCTTGCATTTGCATCATATAAAAATTTCAAATTATACCAAATGGATGTAAAGAGCGTATTCTTAAATGGATATATAAATGATGAAGTTTATGTTGAACAACATCCTGGCTTTGAACATGATAAGAAAATAGGACATGTTTATAAGCTAAATAAAGCATTATATGGCCTGAAACAAGCTCCAAGAGCTTGGTATGAAAGATTAAGAAAATTCTTAATCAATTCAGGATATAATATTGGAAAAATAGACACTACATTATTTGTTAAGAAAATTCATGATGATAACATTCTTATTCAAATTTATGTAGATGACACTATTTTTGGATCTACTAACGAAGATCTTTGTCGAGGGTTTGCTAAGTTAATGCAGGAAGAGTTCGAAATGAGCCACATGGCAAACTTACATACTTCCTCGGACTACAAATAAAGCAGTCAAAAGAGGGAACCTTCATTCACCAAACGAAGTATGCCAAATATCTAATCAAAAGGTTCGGGATGGAGAATGCATCGGGGAAGAATATACCTATGACAACATCCAATTATTTAGACAAAGATGAAGCATGTAAAACGATTGATCAGAAAACATATCGAGGTATGATCGGTTCTTTACTTACTGAACTGTAAGCCGACCAGATATAATGTTTAGTGTATGTGCTTGTGCTCGATTCCAACGTGATCCAAAGGAATCATTTCTTAAAATAATAAAATACATATTTAGATATCTTAAGACCACTTTGACTTTGGATTGTTTTATCCCAAAGGTAGCACTTTTGATTTACTTTCTTAAAGTGACTCAGACTATGCTGGTTGTAAAGCCACTAGAAAAAGCACAAGTGGAACATGTCATTTTCTTGGACATTCACTTGTTTCGTGGTTTAGAAAAAAGCAAAGTTCAGTGTCATTTTCACCTACTGAGGCAGAGTATATAGCGCCTGGACTTGCTTATGCTCAGGTACTTTGGATGAAACAAGTCTTAGTAGATTATGCTATTAATTCATCTACTTGTGTAATTTATTGTGATAATAAAAGCACTATTAATCTCACTAAGAATTCCGTTCTTCATCCTAGAACAAAACATATAGATATTAGACACAGATTCATAGATGATCACTGTGTTAAAAGGGATATTGAACTTAAGTATGTACCCTCTGAGCATCAAGTTGCAGATATTCTCACGAAGCCCTTGCAAAAGGATATATTTTCAAAACTTCGTCGAGATTTGGGTATCATGGGGGAAAAGGAATTGAATCAAGATTAACTCCTTTTTACCCATGATATTTTTTTGTAATAATTCTTTTTGATTGATGTCAATGGGGAGAAAATTAGTATGCAAAAATGAAAATGAATAATCGCTATTGCTAACCAGCTTTAATGTAGGGGAGTATGATTGTATCATACCCCATCTAAGCAAGGGGGGTAAGTTATATTACTCATCATTTTAATTGCTATTATTCATTTTTTTTCATTTGGGTGTCATCATTAAAAGGGGGAGAGTGATGGGAAATCTAGTCCCACCCCACATGGTTTTGACGATAAGCACACCAAATGTGGTTAATATACTAATAGTATTATCTAAGTGTGTAGTTTGTGCAATCAATTGATGAAAGCTCTATGCATACTTCGAAAAGGAGAAGCTCAACCACACTCAGAAGATGAAGATGAATTTGATAGCTCACATTCTACGTCAAGCACAAATAAAGCTCAAAGACGAAGCTTATAGAATGTGCTCAAAATTTAGATAAAGAGGAGCTCAAATTCAAAGTGAAGCATGCATCTACATCAAGATCTTATTGGCTTCAGAAGTCTTCATTTAAGTCTACGTGTGTGAGTTGTTCTTTTTAGGAATATGTTAAAGTCAAGATAAATTACGCACACACAAAAACATTTTCGAAACAAATTTTTAAACTCGTTTTAAATCTCGTTGAAAGCTATGATATTTGATTCTACTTCTGTAGTCAATCTCCAAACACCCAGGAATTGATTACTCTCTTTCACAGCTGAGTTTCACTGAAAAACTGCTCTGAGAGTCGACTACCAAAGGAGGGAGTCGACTACCTGCTACGAGCAGAGTCTTCATTGAAAACTCTCTAGGAGTCGACTACCTCCCTTGGGAGTCGACTACTAGCTGTGTTTTGACTTCCCCGATTTCGCTCCTTCATTTACTCGTTTGCTTGATTGGTGGGCTGAAGTCAACCCGTTTTTGAATTTCAAAGTCTCTTTTGAAACTCTATAAATAGAGAGCATATGAGAACCATTCCTTACACTAATTCTTATTTTCTTGAGCTAAGCAAAACTCTCGTGAATTCTCAATCACTCTTATCACTCTCAAATCGTCGGAGCCAAAAAACTGGTTTTGAATTTCTGATCTTACTGTTCTTATTTTAAATTCTCTTAACATCAGATTATTTTTTGCTATTGCAAATTTTTTTTTCAAAATCCTTTATTTATGAATTAATATTCTTCGAAGGATTTTTGAGAATCAAGATTCTAGATCACAATGAATTCATCTATATTCTTTGTCTGATCTAAGAACGTTTTAATTCTTTTAGCCACATAAGCACAATTGCAATAATATCTTGGCTATAGACTTATATTGGGTGTAAACCAATATCCACCAATTATTGTGGTGAATTGGATTTTGATCTTTTAATTGGAGTCCCTTTGTGATAAGGGTTGTGGAAAATCCTACTCAAGACTAGGTGGTTGGAAATCCTAGTATGGATACTAGGTCGTTGGAAATCCTAACAAGTGAAGTTAGGTAATTGTATTGTTAAGGCAATAGTGGATTAAATCTCGTACCGGATTGGTCGGGGACTGGACGTATCCAGGTTGCGGGGAACCAGGATAAAATTGCTTGTCTTTCTGTGTGCTTTCTGTGTTTGTATTTATTTTCTTGTGCAAGCAATTCATTTGTTGTTTATATATTCACATTGTAATTCTTTGTTAATATTTTATTATTGTAAAGATTGCATTTTTTATTCTGTTGTGTAATCTCTTGGTTGCTTACAATTAATCTTCATATTTGTTTAAGTTTATCTTGTTGATTAAGGACCAAGCGTAGATCACTCTACTTGGTTCCTTAGGCAACATTGGAAGAGAAATCTATTGTGCTCTAATAATCAAAGAAAAAATTTGAACTTATACAACACTATTCAACCCCCTTCTAGTGTTGTTTGCCATCCATAGGATCCAACAGGGGCATGCTTCAGGAGCGGTTCCACGCCAAGTATTTTCCCAAAACGGCCAAACAAACTTCAGCAGCACTTCGTCAATTTGGTCCAAGGAGATAGGACTGTTGACGAGTATGAGGCGAGTTTTCTATGATCAGCTACTTTGCACCCTACAAGGTCGAGGACCCAGAGGATTGTGCATTTCAGTTTCACCAAGGTCTGAATCCCAAAGTTCAAGCCTCGATGAACTCGACAAAATTGACGACCCTTCAGGATGTTTTGGATACTGCACGGAGTCATGAAGTTGTGGCGAGACTTCCAGTGGGACCTCAAGTTGGAGGAAGTAAGCATCCCATGGAGACACCTAGAATTGTGCCCAAGGGAAATATCTGGCCTCAACAGACCACACAGTTCAAGAGGCCAGCTACTTTTGCCGACCGAGCTCAGCTGACCTGTTTCTTCTGTGGCAAGACCGGACATCAGAAGAAGGATTGTAGGTGGATGTTGAACCAATGCCTGATTTGTGAAGCATCTGCATATGCTGCGAGAGACTTCCCCACGGCAAGGGCCGTCAGTCACCTACTGGAGTGCCTGGACCTGTTCAGTGGGGAGCACTAGAACTGTTCAGCGAGGTGTACCTAGACCTGCTCAGTGTGGACCGCCTCTGATTCCACAGAACCGAGCTTATCAGCAGGCCAATCAGCCAAAGCACCAGGCGTTCACTATGACAGCTGCAGAAGCTGAGGCTGAGGATGAAGTGATTACAGGTAATATCTAAATCTAGTATTTCATATTGCTTTTATATTTATGCTTGTTAGTTAGACACTTGCTAAGATTTAATCATTATCATCTTAGGTGTCATCTTAGTGGCTTCCCACCCGGCTCTGACCCTATTTGATTCTGGAGCTTCTTTATGTATTTTATCCTGGAAGTTCGTGATTAAACACTCAATTCCCACATACCCACTTCCCAAGAGTTGGAATGTCACTACTGGAAGTGGCTTGGTGAGTGTTTACCTGGGATGCAAATCATGTCCTTTAATGATTTGCAAACATGAACACTATGAAGATTTCATGGTCCTGGACACGCCTAACTTTGATGCGATTCTCGGCATGGACTGGTTAGGAACATTCTATGCTACTATCGACTGTCACAAGAAGAAAGTAGTATTTGAGATTCCCAACCATCCGGTGTTCGGATTCATCAGTGGGAGTTGTTCGCTTGGACCTATCAAATTTCAGGCCCAACCGAACGAAGCAATTGTCACATCTAACAAGTCAAATCGAAGAAGCCTGCATTGGTTCGAGACTTCGATGACGTATTTCTAGAGGATATTTCTGGATTGTCGCCTGACTGAGCTCTGGAATTTAGCATTGACCTAATGCCTAATACTCAACCGATCTCGAAGGTGCCTTACCGTATGGCTCCTGCAGAACTTGAAGAGCTTCGGAAGCAATTGGCCAACCTGCTGCAGAAAGGATTCATCCATCGCAGCGTATCTCCCTGGGGTGCATATGTTTTGTTGGTCAAGAAGAAGGATTGATCAAGAAGGATGTGCGTAGATTATTGGGAGCTCAACAAGGTCACTGTGAAGAATAAGTACATGTTACCTTGCATCGACGACATCTTCGATCAACTCGGTGGATCACGAGTTTTCTCGAAGTTGGATCTCAGGAGTGGATACCATCAGGTGAAGGTCAAGAATGAAGATGTCTACAAGGTGGCCTTCTGGGCCAAGTATGGGCATTACGAGTTCGTTTTCATGCCGTTCGGTGTGACCAATGTCCCTGCATTATTCATGAATCTCATGAATCTCATATTCAACGAGTTTCTGAATAAATTTGTAGTGATATTTATTGATGATATATTGGTCAACTCGAAGAGCAAAGAAGAGCATGCCGAGCACCTGCGGATTATTTTGGAGATGCTTCGTCATCGTCGGTTGTATGCTAAGTACAGCAAGTGTGAATTCTGGCTGGACCGGATTGCATTTCTTGGTCATGTGATATTGGGCGACAATATCTCTGTCGACCCAGAGAAGGTTGCATCAGTCAGCAATGGCCTACCCCTCGGTCGGCATCAGACATTAGGAGTTTCCTAGGAATGGCGGGTTATTACCGTCGATTCATCAAGGATTTCTCGAGGATAGCTGAGCCCATGACTCGATTGACGATGAAGGATATCAAGTTTATATGGTCAGACTCTTACGAGCAGGTATTTGGGATATTGAAAGTAAGGCTGACGTATGCACCAGTCCTAGTTATACCAGATAGGACTGGAGGATTTGCGATCTTCTGTGATGCGTCAGTCAAAGGTCTTGGATGTGTCCTGCACTGTAACAGCCACGTTCCATTTCGTATGTACTTCTTGGGTGTATTAAATTATGTGTATTTTTCGTCATGATTTTATTTGCTATTTTCCATGGCTCGAACCCGCGATCAGATCCCGTATTCTCGATCCTCTCGATGGCACGATCACCCCGATATATATATATATATATATATATATATATATATATATATATATATATATATATATATATATATATATATATATATATATATAAAAGTTAGGTAGTAATAGGTTAAAAGTGCGTAAGTTATTTGTTATTGGTATGTTAGTGTGTCATAGTTAGTGATGTTTTTATTTTAACAGTGTATAGTGTTAGTACGTAAGTTAGTAAATAATTATAGTGGCAGTACCTTATGTAACAACATGTTAGTTGAATTGTTATTGGTTGTTATAATACCTGTACTGTACTATATATGTTTATATATGGGTTAGTGTTAGTTGATATATGTATATTTATAGTTTAGTGTATAAGGTATGCTAGTAAGTTCATATAATCATATGTTAATAATAATCAGAACTGTAAAACATGTAAGTCAGTTATATATGTACATTTTTTTGGAAAGTTAGCGTCTGTCTTTATTAAATATCAAAAATGTACAAAGAATACATGTGCCATCTAATGGGTGATGGAGTATATTAGAGAGAGGATAGGGCACAAGCACCATCACTATCTACTAACAAACTCCCCCACCCTAACCAACAAGAATACAAAATGCGAAAATACAAGAACAAAAAGTACTAAGTCAGCCTTCATCTCGGAACTCCCAATTTTCCATGGCATGAGCATCATCAGGTGCTTTAATGTCTTGGTCACTGAGAATTATTCTGATATCAGCAGCTATATCCTCAAATAGTAAAGTCTTAGGCTTTCTGATGCCTTCAAAAATCCTCATGTTCCGCTCCATCCAGATGTGCCAGACTATCGTAGCTAGGGCAGTTTTGGCAAGCAAGCTAATAGTATCCTTTCTGGCGTCGTGTAGTAGATAGTAATCTCCAACTTCAAATAGTAGAGGCTCAATGGGGTCTGATACATCCAATTTAAGGAGGCTCCTGCTCAGAATGTATTTTGTGTAATAACATCCAAAATAGAGATGGTTTATACTTTCATCAATCCCATCCTCACATAACACATAATGAGTATGAGTGTTTATGCCCCACTTATTAAGCATATCCCTAGTGAGTAATTTTTCGTGAAATGATCTTAGAAGGGTTAAAGACATTTTGGGGACATGATTTTTATACCAGACTAGTTTTGCATAAGGAAAACTTGTACCCCAATGTCGCGTACCTTCCCAAGCATCCCTGAAATAAAAAGTCGAACCTGGCGCCCATTTCCAGGCATTAGCACCCGAAGAGGGTAATTTACTTCAGTATGGGCCGGACTAGGTGAATTTCCGGGTCATCAACCCTGTAATGCCCTACCAGCTACTGCACAAGTACTAGAGGGGGGGTGAATAGTACTTTAAAATAATAAGGCGTATAATTCCAAATTAAATTGCAAACAACCACCAAATCAATTTGCGGAAGCTTAAATTGAATGACAACAATGAAATTAACAAAGCAAACAAACGATGTTAATGGGTTCGGATCCACCCAAGTCTCCCCGACTTGTTCCCGGTGATCCTACGTCCCAACCACCCGGATCCCCTCCGGATACTTGAGTTAGAAACCCTAACTCAAGATTTCCACTATGAATATCTTGTGAAAAACCTTCACAAGATCAAATCATACATGCAATGGCAAAGTGAATCCCACAACCCGGGATCACAAACTTCTCTCACAACCGAGAGAGCCAATAAGCAATATAAAGAGTTTAAATGAAATAAATACTCTTACCACAAAATCCTATACCTTGAGTTTTTCTTACCCAATAGGTGGAATGAAGGATTTGAGGAAGATGAAGTCACCAAGCCCTAGCACCAAGGAAATGAGCAGCAATGGGTGCCTAGGGAAGAGTTGGAGACTTGGATCAAGCAATAGCTTGAAGAGCTCACCAAGAACAAGCTTCTCTCTAGATCTAGAAATGAGAGAGAATGGGTTTCTTGTGAGGAAGAGAGCTTTAGATTTGAGGGAGAATGGCTATCTCTTTAGAACTCAATGAATCTCTTAATGGCAGCTCTATCTTAGATAGAAATGACCTAGGTTCGTATTTATAGGAACCCAAAAACATAAGTTAGGTCAATCTCCAACGGAAAGAAATCTGGGAGAATTAGTCGGTCAAAGAACAATCACTGACCGACTAGTTCATCAACTAGTCGGTCAGTCACAAAGCATGGACCGACTAAGAGCAGATCTGAGAAGAGATAGAATTTCAGACCTAGAAAACTAGTCGGTCCAAGAAGACTTTCTGACCGACTAGTTTCACAACTAGTCGGCCATCCAATGAACGTAGACCGACTAAGAGGCAAAACAACATAGTCTGAAGGCAAGTTGACTTAGTCGGTCCAAGAACAAAAGTTGACCGACTAGATTGTCAACTAGTCGGTCATCAAACGTTCTTAGACCGACTAACGGTAAACAGTAGCTTAGGAGAATTTTAGAGTGAACAGTAAGTCACAACTAGTCGGTCAAAGAAGCATCACTGACCGACTAGTTCACAAACTAGTCGGTCGGTGAGTCAACGTAGACCGACTAACTGTAAACAGTAAAGTCCAAGAAATTAACTGACAGAAACTAGTCGGTCCAAGAACAGTGGCCGACCGACTAGATCACCATCTAGTCGGTCAGTACTTGTTCTTATACCAACTAACATGCACAACAAAGTCCGAATCGAAGCGCGACGCTTCGAGGAAGTTAGAGTGAACTTGTGCAAGAATCCTAGAGCTACGAAATGAGCGTAATGAAGATAGAAACGTAAGATATACTCAAGGCTTAACATTCTATCAATCGAAACTAAAAGACTATAAATAAAACCTTAATAAACGGTCTTCAATAGCTTCGATTGAATCTTCATATTTTCCAAAGCGTCGCAAGAGCTTCAACGAAGCTTTAGGCATGAATATGAGCTTTTGGAAGTGTTGAGATGTCGCTTTGAATATTCGCGTGAAATTGGCGACGATCTCCAATACTGCGCTCACAAATTGTTAGTTCATGAATTATTTATGTTTGCTCATCATCCAAAACCAAATCCGGGGAGTCCAATATTCAACATTCTCCCCCTTTTTGGTGATGACAAACCAACATAAATAATAATCAAGGATAATAATACAAATGTAAAATACTTACTCCCCCTGCATTGATGATACGTTAATTCCAAAATGAATATAAATGAATTGTATCAAGCAGACGAGTAAGATAAAAAGAGTGAATTGATTTTTGAAATATCGGATTTTGAAAAATCCTTATATGTATCTTAACTCCCCCTGAATCTAACATATCAAACTAGATTCTTGGAAATTGAGTTAAATTTTCATTTGCGCTATTTATTATCATTATCTCTCCCCCTTTGGCATTATCCCAAAAATGGGGGGCATATAACGACAACAACTAGGAAATGTAAAATCCAACATCGGGAGTCGTAGACAAAGACAATGGACCAACTTGACACCAAGGGAAAATTGTGGAAATCAAAATAAGGTGTGCCAAATTTTCCATTATCAATAAAAATCAATGATAAGCAAAATCATCAAAAATACCAAATGTTTATTCATTTCTTGAATAAAGAAACATACTCTTCAATATTCAATATTCTTGGTTAATATTCAATTATAGAATTTAAACACATTAAACCAAGTTTTTATGCGTCGAGCGACGAAGTAACATTTCAAATGAATTCAACGAATATTCAAATTTGCACGACGAATAAAAGACAAAGTGAACGATGATGAACATATATATATATATATAGACAACATGAGTACTTCCAAAAAATATCACATCGAATAAATGAGATACATCATATCAAGCGCTACAGATCATCAAAAAGAAATACATCATCATCATCATAAAATCCAACACCGACAACCAGAAAGCACAAAAAAAATACATCAAAGCATCTCTGAACCCCATCCTAACCCAAAACACTCTCACTAAACATATATCATCCAGAATGCAGTGGAGAGTCCTCGGAACAGACGATCACGAGGAGGAGGCAGGATCTTCAGCGTCCGTGGGTCCAGTCGACGGAGTGGACTCAGGATCTGCAGGGAGTAGAGGTGTCTCAACAGATGGAATCGTCGGGGCAGGAGTCGAGATCTCAGCAACAGGCGCAACAGCAGCATGAGTCTCGACAGAAGCAGCAGCAGCAAATACATGAGCAGGCTCGGAAACTAGGTCAGCAGCAGGCTCAGAAGGCTGAAGAACTGCAGCAGATGGCTCTGGAACACCGGAAGAGGTGGCAACTCCAGGAGCCGAAGAGGAAGAACCAGCAGCAGCAGTACCAGCAGAAGTGCCCTCGGGGGCACGAGTCGAAGCACGACAGAGCTCCTCAATGTCCTCCTCAGCCATCTCATCAAACTCCTCATCCTCAGACACGGAAGGAGGAAGCTCAACACCCATCTGACGAGCCATACGGCAGACTACCTCCTCGGTACGAGCCAAGCGGGACTCGTGACGACGAAGTATCCGTAGGACATCATCAAGGGTGGCAACGGGAGTGGCAGAGGCACTGGCAGAGGCAGGGACAGACGCAGAAGGTGTCGTCCTCTGAACGTGACGAAGAGCCGCAAGAGATTTCTTGACGGCCGTCGCATTCAGGGGAGGACCAAGGGGTCGCTCATCGTCACGAGGCAACGTGACACGAAAATGACGAAACACGAGGGTCAACATGCATGGGAATGGGATATGAGCTGATTTATTGGACTTTCGAATACACTCGAAAGAGTCAATCTTATCGAGTATAATTCGAGCCCAATTAATCGAGCTCCCCATGAAGATCGCATAGATAAGCTTCAAAAATGGCTGGGAAGGTAAAGATGAGGAGCCGTACTTGGGAAGCAATCACGACTTCAGAATCAGATTGAGGACCCACACATTAGGCTTGAAAGATTTAGAAGGCACGCCAATCATGGCAGGAGGGATCTGATGGAAAATCTCTGAAAGCATATCCTGATCAAGAGAAGAAATATCATCTATCGAAATATCAGACGGAAGAAGGCCAGACGAAGAGATACCCAAAATCTCTCCTAAGATTTCCGCAGTGAGGACTATAGGAGTCCCCAAAACGGTCGTCTCAACAGAGTGGGTCTGATCGTACTGACCCCGGATCCTATTCGCATAGAAAAGCTTCACTAATCTAGGGTAGGGGTGAGGATTCGCCTTCGGGTCATATCGAAGGTAATCGAGAAGACCCGACGACGACAGAAGATCAGCTAACCCTATGAAGTCGCTAAACTGGACGAAATGCTCCAGAAGCAGCGGGCAATGTTCGATACGGTTATACGCCGCGAGACACAAAGGGTCATCGCGACATAAGGAAATATCGACACCGCCCACCGGCATCGGACCCTTTCCCTTAGGCTTTCGAGTAGACGAACGAGGGTGGGTGCTAGACTCGGGATGACTAGGAGGAGTGGGTTCCCTATGAGTCTCAGTCTCGGGGTTATACTCCGTATCGGAATCGGTAGGAGTATGAAACGAAGATGCAGAAGCAAGAATTTTGGCCTTGGGCTTAGGCTTGGGTTTGGGTTTCGGTTGACCTCTAGGTTTAGCGGTCGTCGTCCTCTTCTTCTTGAGAGGAGGCGAAGACGAAGAAGGATGGGTGGTCTTGGCTCTACGCTTCGGAGGGGTTGGATGCTCGGGATCCGAAGAGATTGGATCAACGGTCATCGGAGAGGGGCTAGAGGGAGTGATCGGAATGCGTGTTCTTGCCATAGTCGAAGCAAGACACGGGACAAGGAGATCAAACGAAGAAGCCCTAGCCGAAAAAAATAAACAAACCCTAAGAACCCTAAGAACCCGAGCAAGCCCTAGCTCTAGGAAATGAAATCTAACCCTAGGAGGAGAGGAGATCACCTAGAATGAGGGGCCGACGGAGGAGATCGACGGAGATGGCCGGAAAAATGGCCGGAGATCGATCGGAAGTCGAAGGGTTTCGAGGGAGGTCGGGGTTTTGAGCGGAGAGAGAAGAGATTTCGATCGATTAGAATGAAAATCGATCGACTAAACTGAGTTTAAGTCGGTCGATTTCGCAAAAGACCAAACAGCCCCTGGCACAACTAGTCGGTCACAGTTCAAGCACTGACCGACTAGATCACGATCTAGTCGGTCGGTCAATGAGCTTGAACCGACTAGTTGCAAACAGTGGCTGAATCCAAGAGTTACTGACAAGATTTAGTCGGTCTGTGTTCATTTACTGACCGACTAGATCTCAATCTAGTCGGTCGGTCACTGAGCATGAACCGACTAAAGAGTTCAAGATGGAAAGGAAACTCAATAAGCTTGAGTTAGTCGGTGTAAGTTCTTCTACTAACCGACTAGATGAACATCTAGTCGGTTGGTGGTTGAACTGATACCGACTAACAAAGTCCAAAAAATGATAATCAAGTTCTCTCCTCAAAACACTTGGACGATATATCGTAAAACTCTCAATACTCATCTAAACTACCCCATTAAACGTCGAAATCTTAAATAGACATTGAGATACGATTTCGATCATAAATTCAAACAAATCACATAAAATTCTCAAAAATTCTATAAATCTATCATGATTGAAATAACGCGAAATATAGAAGCATGCAAGATAATTGAATGAAATATGAATCCTATATCTCGGATTCACCCATAATCCCCAATTCTCGACGCAACCGCACAAAGGAGTCCTCCTTTAGGGGTTTCGTGAAAATATCGGCGATTTGCTTTTGGGTTTCAACGTACACTAAAATGATGTCCTTTTTAGCAACATGATCATCTAAGAAATGGTGTCGGACATCTATGTGTTTCGATCGGGAATGGTGCACCGGATTCTTTGAAAGACAAATAGCACTTTGGTTATCCACCATGATAGGGCTAGTATCACAATGAATACCAAAATCCTTCAATGTGTGTCTCATCCAAAGAACCTGGGCACAAGCGGCACCGGCGGCAATATATTCCGCCTCGGTGGTTGAAAGTGAAACCGAATTTTGCTTCTTGGAAAACCAAGAGACAAGAGAATTTCCTAGAAAATGGCAAGTGCCACTAGTACTTTTCCTGTCGGATTTGCATCCCGCATAATCAGCGTCACTATATGAGACTAACTCATATGTGCTAGATCTCGGATAAAGTAATCCAAAATCTAATGTGTAACTTAGATAGCGAAAAATACGCTTTACCGCTACTAAGTGAGACTCCTTAGGTTGAGACTGATAACGAGCACATATACATACGGCAAACATAATATCGGGCCTACTTGCGGTAAGATAAAGCAAACTACCTATCATACCTCGATATAGACGAATGTCTACATCCTTACCGCCCGTATCCTTGTCAAGATGCGTAGTCGTGCTCATCGGAGTCTTTTTCCCGGAGGCATTCTCCATTCCAAATCGCTTTAGCAACTCCACCGTGTACTTCGTTTGGTGGATGAAGATTGCATCGTTCATTTGGCGAATTTGGAGACCTAAGAAATATTTGAGTTCGCCCATGTGGCTCATCTCAAATTGTTCCTTCATAACATTAGAAAACTCTTCGCAAAGAGTGAAGTTAGTAGCACCGAAAATGATATCATCAACATAAATTTGTACTAATAATATATCATTATTCGCATGCTTAATAAAAAGTGTTGAATCGGCTTCGCCCATTTTAAAATTCAAATCCAAAAGAAAATTCTTTAGGCGATCATACCAAGCTCGAGGAGCTTGTCTCAAACCATAAAGAGCTTTCTTTAGTTTAAAAACGTGATTTGGAAATTTTTCATTTATGAAGCCCGGAGGTTGAGAAACGTAAACTTCCTCAACTACATCTCCGTTTAAAAATGCACTTTTAACATCCATTTGAAATAGTTTAAAATTCTTATGGCATGCAAAAGACAAAAGTAATCTAATCGATTCTAATCTAGCTACCGGAGCGAAGGATTCTTCGAAATCAATACCTTCCTCTTGTCGATAGCCTTGAGCTACTAACCGAGCTTTGTTCCGGACGACGACTTGGTTTTCGTCGGTTTTGTTCTTGAAAATCCACTTTGTCCCTATGACGGTGTGGTTCTTCGATGGCAATGGAACGAGCTCCCATACCTCATTCCTCTCGAATTGAATGAGCTCCTCCTCCATGGCTAAGATCCAAGCGCTATCTTCGCATGCTTCATTAATATTCTTTGGCTCTATCGATGAGACAAAGGCACAATTTGCGAAGTGGTGAACTTGCGATCTCGTCTTGACACTATCATAGATATTGCCAATGACTTGCTCATGGGGATGGTCACGAACCGAATGAAGCCGTTTGGGAATACCTTGATCACTAGGAACATTCTCAACAACTTCATTAGTTGGGTTAGTCTCAATAGAATCAATAGAATCATTAGACTTAGAATTATCAAACGAATCACATAAAACATCCAAAGAATCATTATCATTTGAAATTCTAGTTGGAACAAATCCTTCATTAAATGAGACATGAAGCGACTCCTCGATCGTTGAGGTTCGTTTGTTGAATATCCGGTATGCTTTGCTACGCGTAGAGTATCCAACAAAGATCCCCTCATCGGATCTTGGATCGAATTTGTCCAAACAACCATATGTGTTCTTAATAAAACATTTCGAACCGAAAACACGAAAATGTTTAACTTGAGGCAACCTACCAAACAACAATTCATAACAAGTTTGTTTAGTGCCGGGCCTCAAAAGTATTCTATTAAACACATAGCAAGCGGTGTGTACCGCTTCCGCCCAAAATTGATGGCCAAGTTGGCTATCATCAAGCATAGTGCGAGCACACTCCACTAGCGTCCTATTCTTTCTCTCAACTACACCATTTTGAGGAGGTGCACGAGGGAAAGAGAAGGTGTGAGTAATACCAACTTCATCACAAAATGTCTCAAAAGACTCATTCTCAAATTCACCTCCATGATCACTACGAATAGTGACAATGGTGGTTCCTAAGAGATTTTGTACTTTCTTAACAAAAATTGTGAAGTTTTCAAAAGCTTCATTTTTATTACACAATGAAAATACCCAAGTAAATCTTGAATAGTCATCTACGATGACAAGTCCATACCTTGCATTTCCTAAGGAAGCTACTCTAGTTGGCCCAAATAAATCTAGATGTAATAGCTCTAGTGGCCGTTTTGTAGAGATGCTTTTCTTAGGTTTAAATGAAGATTTAGGAAGCTTGCCGCGTTGACAACAATCACAAAAACTTTTCTTTTCAAAAACAAGCTTCGGAAAACCTTTAATAGAATTCAATTTTGAAAGCTTATATAGTGTTCCAAAGTTCACATGTCCAAAGCGTCGATGCCATAAGTGTTGTTCACTTGTGTTGGCAACGAGACATTGTTCATATGACTTAGGAAGATCCAAAATATAAATGTCTTTACGACGAGTTCCGGAAAATAATAATTTTTCATTATCCTTTCTTAAAATATGACACAATCCTTTCGCAAAGCTAACTTTGTAACCTTTGTCACAAAGTTGGCTTATTGAAATGAGATTATGATTTAAACCACTAACAAGATAAACATCACTAATTAGGGGTTTAGAAGGGTTACCGACTTTACCAACACCTATGATGGTTCCGCTCTCGTTGCCTCCAAATACGACGCGGTTTCCATTCGCAATGGGAACCACTCCGGAGAGCAAACGTGCGTCACCCGTCATGTGTTTGGAACACCCGCTATCGAGTATCCAATTCCCTTTGGAGCTAAATTTAAATTTGTTGCTCCTTTTCTTTTTCTTTTCCTTGAGTACCTAAAGATAGAAACTTCCATATCATGGTACCCAAGGTCATTGGGTCCAAGGGATTAGACCTTTGGAAGCCAAGTCCAAGTGGACTTAGACTTCCCCACATAATTCTTACTATGCACAACATCCGAAAAATAAGCATTCATATATATTTGTTTTTCGTCCATGCTTGTGTCCTTTGGGCTCCAAATAGTGAAAACTTTGGGAGCCATCATCCTATTGGGTGCATGCATGCGACGTTGATTTCTACGTGATGCATGTTGTGGATAGGCATACGGGACATGATGGAATGGTGCACGACGAGAATTATTCATATGATGAGGTGGGTGTACATATGCATGTGTGGGAACACGTGCGTGAGGGTGTCTCACTTGGTGTGCACGTGCCCGGGAATGTGTTGCATAAAAATCATCATAAGTGTGAGACGGTGGAGTAGGACGTGTGTTCCTACGTGGCATGGAATTGGTGTACATAAAAGCATGCCCCTTCTTTGGAGGTCCACCCAATGTGGGTTTCTTTCCGAAAGAGGGTGTGGACGAGGTGAAAGCACCATTGGTAGATGAACTACCAATAGAGTGTTTGCTCCCACTCGTTGAGGCTTCGGAAGTTGGCCTAACAAAAGTAGTGACCGACTTGGAAGAATTTCCCATCATATACCCCAAGCCAATGTGGTGTTTGGCCGGAAGTAAATCTTTTAGGATATTATCCAAATGGCCTTTACCCTTGTTGAATTCGTTGATTCGGCCCAATGTGTTCTCATATTTCTCTTTGAGAGAACGCAAGGAAGTATCCAAAGTGGATATTTGCGAAGTGAGCACATAAACACGAGATTTAAGATTCTCGTTCTCAATACTCAAAGTCGAGTTTTGAGAAGTTAAATCCGCTATCTCATGTTCTTCCGCATCCTCAATGCTAACATGTTCAAGTTTAGATTTGAGATTTACAATCTCATTTCTTAACTCTTCAACAACGGTGTCGTTGTTGGTGATGATAGTCTTAGGCGATGTTTGAATGCTAGCTAGGTCATCTTTTACCTTAGTATATCTATTTACTAACTTAGTATATTTTGACCAAAGTTGAGTGTTAGCATCCCTAAGATCATCCATCGTTACCTCATCGCTTTCTTCATCACTATCATCGGAAGAGGAGGATCCTTGATCGTGCTCCTCTCTTGCCATGAAACACATGTGTGCTTGCTCCACGTGCTCATCGTCCGACTCTCCGATTGAGGAATCCTCGGAGTCGGTGAAGGTAGCTCCGACAAGTCCCTTCTTGTTTCCTTTCGTGTACTTCTTGGACTTGTCATACTTTGGCGCCTTCCACTTCTCCTTTTGCTTGTTTTGAGGACAATCCGCTTTGATGTGTCCTGGCTTATTGCATTTAAAGCACAAAGGTGGAGAGGCGTTAGTAGATGTAAACTTAGATTTTTGTTTGAAGTTACCCTTTCGGAAGAAGCGATTGAACTTCTTTGCCATGAGTGCAATGGATTCCATGTCCATTTCTTCTTCCGAGTTCTCATCATCGGTAGAGGTGGATGAAGCCGCCTTGAATGCAATCGCCTTTTTCTTAGGCGCATCTAGGTTCAAATATGACTTCATCTTTTCTTGTAGCTTCACCTTGCTATCTTTGCGTACCTCATATGACATCAAAGTACCCATTAGTTGCACTACGGTATATTTGTCCATGTCATTACCTTCCTCGATGGCGAAGGTACGTTTTTCCCAAGAAGAGGGAAGTCCTTCAATAAGCTTTAAGCACTTCTCCTTTTGAGTGTAGATCTTGCCGAGGGCCTCTAACTCGTTTATTATGTCAACGAAACGAGCGTAATATTCTTTCATCTTCTCGCCCTGTTGCATATGAAACATTTCGTAATCTTTGGTTACGACTACGAGTTTAGAGTCTCTTACCCTACTCGTCCCTTCATGTAGAATGAGGAGGGAGTTCCAAATTTGATATGCACTCTTACATGTGCATATCTTATTGAAATCCTCGGGCTCCAATGCACATTGCAAGGCGTTCATTGCCTTGGCATTGCTTACCTCCGCGGCGACCTCCGCGGTAGTCCATTTCTCAAAATCTTCTTCTTCGGGTACAATATACTCCTTCATTGTAGTTCTCCATAAAGATGCACTTCGGAGGAAGGTTTCCATCCGACACTTCCAGTACCCGTAGTTGGTACCGTTGAAGAATGGAGGCCTCGTAGAGGAATGTCCTTCCATCACGGAAGATGCTCCTTCACGGTTCCTGAAGGTGTCATAGTTGGAATGTGGACGCACGGTCTTGTTGTCGTTGGCAGACATAGCTGAGAATCTGGCTCTGATACCAAATGTAATGCCCTACCAGCTACTGCACAAGTACTAGAGGGGGGGTGAATAGTACTTTAAAATAATAAGGCGTATAATTCCAAATTAAATTGCAAACAACCACCAAATCAATTTGCGGAAGCTTAAATTGAATGACAACAATGAAATTAACAAAGCAAACAAACGATGTTAATGGGTTCGGATCCACCCAAGTCTCCCCGACTTGTTCCCGGTGATCCTACGTCCCAACCACCCGGATCCCCTCCGGATACTTGAGTTAGAAACCCTAACTCAAGATTTCCACTATGAATATCTTGTGAAAAACCTTCACAAGATCAAATCATACATGCAATGGCAAAGTGAATCCCACAACCCGGGATCACAAACTTCTCTCACAACCGAGAGAGCCAATAAGCAATATAAAGAGTTTAAATGAAATAAATACTCTTACCACAAAATCCTATACCTTGAGTTTTTCTTACCCAATAGGTGGAATGAAGGATTTGAGGAAGATGAAGTCACCAAGCCCTAGCACCAAGGAAATGAGCAGCAATGGGTGCCTAGGGAAGAGTTGGAGACTTGGATCAAGCAATAGCTTGAAGAGCTCACCAAGAACAAGCTTCTCTCTAGATCTAGAAATGAGAGAGAATGGGTTTCTTGTGAGGAAGAGAGCTTTAGATTTGAGGGAGAATGGCTATCTCTTTAGAACTCAATGAATCTCTTAATGGCAGCTCTATCTTAGATAGAAATGACCTAGGTTCGTATTTATAGGAACCCAAAAACATAAGTTAGGTCAATCTCCAACGGAAAGAAATCTGGGAGAATTAGTCGGTCAAAGAACAATCACTGACCGACTAGTTCATCAACTAGTCGGTCAGTCACAAAGCATGGACCGACTAAGAGCAGATCTGAGAAGAGATAGAATTTCAGACCTAGAAAACTAGTCGGTCCAAGAAGACTTTCTGACCGACTAGTTTCACAACTAGTCGGTCATCCAATGAACGTAGACCGACTAAGAGGCAAAACAACATAGTCTGAAGGCAAGTTGACTTAGTCGGTCCAAGAACAAAAGTTGACCGACTAGATTGTCAACTAGTCGGTCATCAAACGTTCTTAGACCGACTAACGGTAAACAGTAGCTTAGGAGAATTTTAGAGTGAACAGTAAGTCACAACTAGTCGGTCAAAGAAGCATCACTGACCGACTAGTTCACAAACTAGTCGGTCGGTGAGTCAACGTAGACCGACTAACTGTAAACAGTAAAGTCCAAGAAATTAACTGACAGAAACTAGTCGGTCCAAGAACAGTGGCCGACCGACTAGATCACCATCTAGTCGGTCAGTACTTGTTCTTGTACCAACTAACATGCACAACAAAGTCCGAATCGAAGCGCGACGCTTCGAGGAAGTTAGAGTGAACTTGTGCAAGAATCCTAGAGCTACGAAATGAGCGTAATGAAGATAGAAACGTAAGATATACTCAAGGCTTAACATTCTATCAATCGAAACTAAAAGACTATAAATAAAACCTTAATAAACGGTCTTCAATAGCTTCGATTGAATCTTCATATTTTCCAAAGCGTCGCAAGAGCTTCAACGAAGCTTTAGGCATGAATATGAGCTTTTGGAAGTGTTGAGATGTCGCTTTGAATATTCGCGTGAAATTGGCGACGATCTCCAATACTGCGCTCACAAATTGTTAGTTCATGAATTATTTATGTTTGCTCATCATCCAAAACCAAATCCGGGGAGTCCAATATTCAACAAACCCAACCTGAGTTTGTCCAATAGTCGGCCACCTTCCGTTTGCTTGCCCTGTTTGGCATGTCATACAGATCGCTAAGTGGCCCGCATGGCAACCAATTGTCGTGCCAAAATAGAGTGGAACAGCCATCCTTAACTTGTCTCTTTATCAGTTTCTTAGAGTACAGTCTGCAGTGTAACATAAACTTCCAAGTGCCAGAGTGTGTTAGTTTACCTTTAGCTGAGAATTTTTTTTCGATATCCCTATAATTACTTCGCATAAAGTTTGCCCATAGACCCTCTGTAGATAACATACGCCATGTCAATCTAATACCTGCTACATGGTTGAGATGAGGAAGCGATCTCATGACCACTCCCCCCTCCTCCTTAGGACTGCACATGTCTTTCCAGGCCCAAGTGTGAGAAGAACCCCAAATAAACTTCCTACATGCAGATGTTATAGTGTTCAATACAGATTTTGGGACACGATAAACTTGCATCCAAAAGTTAACCATACCATAGATGACTGTCCTGACCAGCTCAATCCATCCTGAGATAGATAATATGGACGACATCCAACCCATAAGTCTCTTCTTGCACTTGTCTATCAACATGATGTACATAGATGGTTTCGGATATCGGGTGGAGAGCGGAAGGCCTAAGTATGTCGTGATGGAAGTACCCAGCTTAATCCCTAGTAACTCTGCTAAACTAATTGGACTTTTGGTCCCTTTACTAAATATGGATGTACTTTTTCCCCAATTAATATGCAATCCTGTGAGTTTAAAGAAATCTGCTAATAAAGCCTTGAGGCCCACAAAAGAATGCTTGTTAACTCGGCAGAATAAGAGCAAGTCATCTGTGTTGGATCTGGATCCTAGCCTAGAGGGGGGGTGAATAGGCTAATAAAAAATTCTCGTGCAACCCACGAGAAATCACACGCAGTTAAAAGCACAACCGAAGTAATGAAAAGCAGACACAGAGTACACAGCAGATTTACCCTGGTTCGGTCGTCCCAACGACCTACTCCAGCCCCCAAAGCAGAACTAGTATTGAATAGTGCAATAGGTACAAAACCACAAGTTAGAGCACGCTCAGAGCACCCTCTACGTCTCTACACTCGCCAGGCTCTCAGTACCCCACACACAGTGTTTCCTCTCACTATCAATCCTAGCAAAGCTTTCTACCAGCTAGTCCCAAACTAGCTGGGTCCCACTTGTCTAGCCCCAACTAGACAAGTCCCAAAATAATTCCCAAGGATGGTAAAGTTTCCCCTACGAAGATCTATCACAATTGCTACACAAAATAATAAAGTATAGAGTTTAGGAAGCTCAGATTGTGTAGCAGCGATGTCTTCGTCAATCAGCACGGGCCAGAAGTCGTCTGGCAAGTAGTAGTTGTCTCTCAGCAACGGCAACGGCAACGCAAGTTACAGATGAGCTTTCCTCCTTTGGTGACTTGCGGCAAGCTGCAATCAATGAGTCAACATTTGCGGCTAGTAGCTTTGTAGGGGTATGTTGCATCAATTGGATGCGTGAGCTATAGGTTGCGGCACAATGAAATTCTCTTAGCCTTCTAGTCAATTTCTGTGGGTTGTTCCTTATGAAGATCACCAATGGGTTGATTATTACGAATTGCGGCTTGTGCACACAAAAATTTCGGCGGCTTCTTCACATGCACACAACAATAATTAATGTGTCAAGCAAGAATGTGAACAGGCAAAGGAGCAGAAATAATTGAAGAGCTTTCAAAAAATGTGCTTCCCTTCTAATGCGGCTAGCTCCTTGGTGCGTGACTTTGTGCTTGCTCCTCTTGGAAAATTTTGAAAGGCTGTTGATTAATGAAGAGGGATCACAAGTCTTGGGACTTGAGAAATACATGGCCTTTGCTCCTATAAATTATTTTTCGGCCTGCAATCAAATAAAGTCAAGTGCCCCAAAAAAACAGTAGATACCCTTTGAATGGCCGGCTTTGGGTCTTTGAATTGATCAGCAACAAAAAAATGATTGCACACCCAAAATAAGGAACATAGGTTATTTTATTATTTTAAAAAAAAACTTACCTTGGGTGGCCGGCCTGTGATTTTTCTGAAGATGCAAACAAGAAAACAAAGCACTGGCTTTGTTCGGGTAAACCTTTTTGATTGGATCCCAAAGAAAAAATGATGTGTGTGCCTTCAACCAAAATATCTTGTGAATTGCTATCTGCACCTCAACAAATGAGGTGCAGATAGGAATCAGAGCCCAAAAACACTATTTTTGGATGAAAAAGAGTATGATAAGAGAGAGTTTGATGTGAAACATTGCCATTTTTAGGGAAAACCTCTGTCTGCACCTCAATTGCTGAGGTGCAGAGAGCAGTTGTCAATATCTTTCCAATCACTTAACATTTGTCCACCTTTTGAGGTAACCTGCAAACAACTCCTTAAAGGTATTAACAGTAATAAAATATCTTGATTAAAGCACTTACCTGTAGCGTTTGGTTCCCTTTTATTGAGTGCGGCTTGGTTATTGAAACAAGAATTCGGCCTTGGGTTTTGGGATTATCAAAAGTTTATTTTAGGCTGCTCCTAGATTTTCGAATCAAGGCAAGAGAAATATATCATTGGCCTTTGTTTTTATTGAAAGAGATAACCAAAAAAAACGCCTGATGCTCTTGGTTGCGTGAGGGTCTTTTGCAGGGGATTAAAAAAATTGCAATGAAAGTTTCGTGCGGCGGCTAACCCTCTTGGAACTTGTAATGAAAAGGCACGATCTGCTCTTGGGACTTGACAATGAGGTGGGCGGCTCTTGGGAAATTTTTTATCAAGAGCTAAACAAAAAAATTCGGCTGCCCTAAAGAAAAAGAGCGCAAAAGAATTTCGGTTGTTTCCTGTGGTGTTCTTGCCGCTATCTCTTAGGGTTGCTTTGAGGATGGTTTATATAGGACTAGGAGGGAATCAATAATGATCAAAGAGAATCCCTAGAGTTTTGTATTGGGATTGAATTGAAGTTTGAATAGGAAATGGGTAGCAACAAATCTCCCTAATTGATTTGATCACATATTAAATTAGATCTCCTATGTCAATCAATCCAATCTACTAAGTAAATTTGACTTGGTCCACTTTTCTCTCCTTTGACCAAGTCAAACTTCTTTGTGCACACACAGACTCTTTCTCCCAATATGCTATACGAATAGCATTTGACTTGGTCCACTTTTCTCTCCTTTGACCAAGTCAAACTTCTTTGTGCACACAGAGACTCTTTCTCCCAATATGCTATACGAATAGCAATTCCTCCAAATAGTGATCGCCAAGACTGAAACACACTAAGCACACACATCAGATATACCGACACGTTTGTCATCATCAAACCAAGATCCTAGATCGTTGCTTCCAACAATCTGCAAAAAGTAGATGGCTTATAGCACATGTTCGTCTCATGGGGTGAATGCTGCGACCTACAATTGCTTTATAACCCATTAAAGAGAGAGCCTACATAGTGATGACAAATAGGTATGGGGGGAGGGGATCTCCCTATCTGAGGCCTCTGTTACCTTCAAAGTAACCTACTGGAGAGCCATTTACCATGACTGAGAATGTAGGGGTAGAGATACATTCCTTTATCCATTCTGAAAACTTCCTGCTGAATCCCATCTGATGAAGCAAATAATAAATAAATTCTTGATTAACACTATCAAATGCCTTCCTCAGATCCAGTTTGAGGCAAGCTCTGGCACCCATGGGATTACTAAAATCCCGAATCTGTTTGTGTGCTAGCAGAGCACAATCAGATAATAGTCTCCCCTTGAGGAAAGCAGATTGATTAGGCGAAATTAGTTCATGAATGACTATTTTCAGCCTATTACATATTACCTTGCTAATCACTTTATAAAGTACATTGCAGCAAGCAATTGGTCTGTAGTCTCCTAGCCCAGAGGCATTTGAGTTTTTAGGCACCAGAGATAGATAAGTATGGTTTATATGATTCATTAAAGAGCCAGAACGAAAGAAAGACTGTATAGCATCAGTGACATCGTTACCTATAATGCTCCAGTTGTGCTGATAAAATAACCATTAAAGCCATATGGACTAGGGGATTTATCCACCCCTATTTGGAAAATAGCTTCCTTAATTTCCTCTTTAGAGATTCTTCTCTCCAACCAAGTAGCAACATCAAGGGTCAATTTACGCTTTAGGGACAGTTTGGGGAAAACATTCCAGTAGTCAAATTGGTTGTACAACCCTTCATAAAATAGGGGCGCATCATTCCTGAGATCCTCGTAAGATTTTTTCTGATTTCCATCCACATCAATTAAGTGACCCAGATTATTGTGGCTCTACATCGCCTTCATGGCGATGTAGAAAAACTTGGTGTTTTTGTCACCCAAGCTCAGCCAACCATGCCTACTTTTTTGCCGTAGCATCTCCTCCTCTATCCCCATTAAACTAGCAAGCTTATTAGACAAATCATTCTCTTGCTTCTGCAAATTGAAATCAAAATGAAAATTTGATGAGCTACGAACCTCCTCCAGTTTTTGGCGGCACACTGAAACATCATTCAGCCTACATTGTATTAGTGCCCATGCACGCAACAAGGACTTTAGATTTCGGAGCTTAGTTACTACACGGTGCATTGGTGAACCTTCCACATATTGATCCCAAACCGAATCTACTATCTCCTTATACCCGGGCCATTTTACCCGGCATTGAAGAATTTAAAGGGTTTAGGATGAGTCTTCACCTTGGTCAGCAGATTAATCAGCATTGGAGAATGGTCACTTGTTAGTAGGTCCAAGTATTTGACAAAAGTTCCTGGCATCATACCGAGCCATCTCGGATTGCAAAGGGCCTTATCAAGCCTTGCCACAATCTGTCTTGGGCCCAGCCTCTTGTTAAACCAATCAAGGATCTCCCAACATATTTTATGTCCATAAGTGAACATCTGTTAAGACAATTATTGAACTCATCTAAAACTTTTGTGTCGTAGCTTCTACCCCCGGCCTTCTACTTAGAGTACCTGATACAATTAAAATCACCTCCTAACAGCCAAGCTTCTCCGCTAATCTTGGCTGCATCCAATATAAATTGGTCCCAGAGATGTATGCGTTCTGAATGCAAGTTAGAGCCATAGATGGCTGAAATGATAACTAAAAGTCCTCCACCATTCTTGCACCGCATAGTGATATGTTGATATGATATGGACAGAACGAAAACTTCCCAAACTAAGCTGTCGAAGCCAACAAGAATCCGACCACGCTTGCGCAGGGAAAAATTATCAAACGTACACCAACTCGTCAGGAAACATGGCTTCCATTTACTATCTCCTTCCTTCAGTTTAGTCTATAGCAATATCACAATAGATGGCTTAATCTTCTTTATTCTGTCGCGCAGGTCTCTTCTTCTGATAGAGTTATTGAGACCTCGCGTATTCCGTATAAAAAGACTCATAAATTAATAGGTTGAGTATACTTCACACTAGTCCTGTCTTTGATCCGCAGGCTCTTCCTTGTGCCCCCTCCTGTTGCTGCCTGTGTTGTGGCATTCTTAAGGTCAATCCCCTTCGCAGCAGCATCCTTCACTTTGACCGCTTCCAATTCCAATTCCCATTCTGGATTAGCATATGAAAGTTCTTCTGGGAAGCAGTCAATTTCTAAGTCTTTTTCATCATCATTAATAGAAGGACTTGGCCTTGCAGCATTGTGGGGCTTATCACCTTCGCCCAAAGCGAATTCCTCCAAGAGCGGCTCAGTCGAAAGGTCCTGACCCACAGTTTGTGCTTCGGTGGTTGCCCTGTCATGCTCAAGGATCCCACTACCTCTAGCTGATGTCCCCTTATTTAATGCATTACTCAACAAATTCGTGTCGTCCGTAACCTTTCCCACATGTTCGATAACTATCTACTGCGCAGTTTTATGAATCCCCTCTCCATCTGAGAATTCTTGTGAACTATCTACATCCATAGCTTTAGAAGAGACCGCAGCTCCAGAATCTGGGTGATGTGTCCCAACGTCTGGCTGCTTATTAATTTGGATTGAAGGGAGCTTAGTTAGGTCTGGGCATTGAGTGTCAGCGTGGCCAAAGCAAATGCAGTGGCTACACCTCGGGGGTTCACCTTTAAACTTGGTTTCAATATTAATAATAGACCCTTCGTCAAGCTCCAATCCAACCGTTTCTGGAAGGGGATTCTTGGCGTCAACATCGACTAGTCATCGGGCATAGGACAGTTGTTCTAACTTTGCAGTAGCTCTGTCAAGGCACAGTGGGATGCCGACCATCGAAGCAACTATATTCAGGATGTCAAGTGTCCACATACTAAGCGACAACCCATGAAATTAGACTCAGACGGGGACTGTAGACAGGATGTCACGATCATGTTGGAGAGTTGGACTCCATCGTTGAAGAACTGTCAACCTATCATCAAAGAGCCATGGCCCTCCATATAGGATCCTCTCACACTCATCTTCACAATCAAATCTGAAGTAAAATATTCCATTGTCACGACTATGTATATGTACTCCCTTCTTCAGCTTCCACAAATGATCCACCCACATGTGTAGTTATCCATAGTAGGGGACGTCGCCAAGGACGTCGCCCACCAATGTGCTATTTCATCGCTCAGCCCCCCTCTCAAGCAAAGAGCCTGCTACTCTACCAATTTGTAAACCATCTTCCTTAATTAAAGAAGGGATGTAAGACAATGTCGTAGACTCATCATATTATCTCATATTGGCACATACTTCAGACCAAGAGATCTTAGCCCCTGTAGTGTTAATCTTTATTGCAATATTCGGTCTTACCGGTATACGAGCGAACACCTTGTGTGCGTCTTCAGATTTTCCCTCCTGCGATTGCTATGGATTGTGTTGCCGTCGAGTCTTGCGGTTGTCCACCTGAGGCCAAGGTCTGCCTCTATCGTACATGTTGCCACCTCCTCGCGGAGGTCCAAAGCCACCGCCCCCTGCTGTTTGCCTCTTCCCCCTATCCCTCCTCGCAACAACCCAACAACGTCCTTCTTCTCCATCAATATTAATCATGCTATCTACCGTCGACAGGTCACGTTGGCCGGAGCTGCCGCCGCCAAGTTTCCCTTTGCCGTTGCCGCTTTGTTGGCCTGAGATCTTGTCGTTGGGTTTTCCTCCTGAGTCACCTTGGTCGCCTCGTTCTTTCTCCATTTCCTTTAATACGCTTATATATATATATATATATATATATATATATATATATATATATATATATATATATATATATATATATATATATATATACATATATATATCTATATATTAAAACACAGTGGTTTTTGAATTCTAGGGCTGACTGGGACAAGCTGATGTCATGCTGATGTATAAAGAGGTTGATAGAAGAATGACTAGGATTTAATCTTGGTAAAAGAAGGGTTGAGATGTGTGTTTGGAAAACCCACCACTTTTTCCGTTTGTTTTCAAACCCTCCACAATCACTACATTTGCGCAGAATACCACCTACTTCCCCTTTTTGCTAAAAAAACCCTCTCATTTCACTTTTTACCCACACACCACACACCACACACACACACACACTTATGCACTTCCACCCTTAGCACCGAAGGCGCCCGCTAAATTTTTTACGCTATTTTGTTGTTCCGACTCAAGGGCGTCCTTGCCGAATTTATTGTTCTACGCCGAATTTGTTGTTTCGCAAAAATTTGATTGTGTAAATAATGTTTGGGAACAAAGATTTCGCGGGTGAAAATCTTAAATGAACCGTGCCCGCGGACACGGGTTATGACTAGTGTATATATATATATACATATATATGTATATACATACATATATATGTATATACATACATATATATGTATATTTATATATACATATATACATATATACATGTATATATATGTATACATATATACATGTATACATATATACATGTATACATATATACATGTATATTATGTATACACATGTATATACATATATACATATATACATATATAGATATATACATGTATATACATATATACATATATACATATATAGATATATACATGATATATACATATATACATATATACATATATGTATATGTGTATATATATATATATATACATATACTAGTATATAACCCGTGCCCGCGGGCACGGTTCATTTAAGATTTTCCCCCGCGAAATCTTTATTTCCCAAAAAATTATTTCAACAGCCAAAATTACGCGGAACTGTTATGAATAGGCCCATTGGGCCAATTGGGTATCCAACCCACTATTGAAAGATATAAATACATGGGTAGGGGGCTCTTAACCCCTTACACCTATTTCTCCCTAAATTCCCTTCACAACACGTTATCAGCACGATCACGCTCGTTGGAGGAGACGGCGGCTCGCGGGAAAGGAGATCCACAAATCGCTCAGAAAAAGAAGATCGTAATCTTCTCAACGGGGAGCGAAAAGGGCATCCTTCACCAACCGTCGCCTAGATTCCTCGTCGAATCTAGAAGGTAAAAATCCAAACTTTTAGATCTAAACCTGCTTTTCTCATTAGATCTGCATGTTTTAGGATCAAAAAGTTGATAAACCCGGTAAAATTCAACATTTTTAATAAGATCTGCATGTTTAAAACAATAAAAACTTGTTTTTTTAGCGATCAAAATTGTTGAAAAACCCGATTTTTACCTCCCCGCCTTTGATCCAAATTTCCGTACGCCCATAGGGCGAAACGGCGGCGCGCCCTTCGCGCCGCCGGCGGAATCAATCGCCGCGGCCTGAGGCCGCGACGGCCGCGGCCTGAAGCCGCGGCCCTGTGCCGCGGCCTGCAGGCCGCGGCCCGCAGCCGCGGCCCGTCGCCGCGACGGCGGCCGCACCCTACGCGGCCAGCCGTCGCGGCGACACGCCGCGGGCCCCCCCTAGGGTTTCCTGAAACCCTAACCCTAACGGGTTATTTTTCGGGGGAGGCCCAATATTAACCCTAATGGGTTGTTTTCATGGCCCAAAAAGGCCAGAAAATTAGCCCATTCACACAAATTATTTTATTTATTTTTTGGCCCTAAAAAGCCCAAAATATGTAAAAGAAAATTTGAAAGGGTTTAAAGCGGTAAAATAAAACAATAAAATATGGATCAAAAAGGCAAAAGTTTTCAAAAAAAAAAAAAATTTTCTTGCACGTCGCACACAATTTTAAAATTATTTTAAATGCTTGTGTTTCGATTATCTGCGTGGTTGTATGTTGCAAAAATATTATCTGCGTGGATGTGCAAATATTAGGCTATGTTTTTAGGGATCAGCCAGGTTTCCGACACCGTTTTAAATTCCCGCAATTTTTCTTTTCTTTTGAGAGAAACTTTGTATGTGAGGATGAAAATGTAAAAAGAAGACCGAAGGACACCAAAAAGAAGCTGAAGGCGTTTCGCTCAATGAAGATAGGGGCTTCTCTCTGAAGTTCCCGAGTTGTAATTTATTTTCATGCCTTTTATTTTGATGTAACCTCGGACTGGACTTTTTATTTATTTTTCGATGTCGGCTGGCTGATCCCCATAGCCTAAGGTCATTATTTCTGTTTTTCATTGTTTTTGCATTAAACTGCGTGGTTGATTAATTAGCTTTAATACCATGTTTTAATGTCGCAATGAAAACCATCAAACAGCATGCGTGATTGTTAATTTTTAGTAATTAATTATTCACATTACCTGAAAAAGCATGTATGTTAAAACCACAGTAATTTAAATTCATGAAAATGACTACATTACATGCGTGGATGTCTGTCTTATTTTCAGTCTTAATGATACATGCTATTTTGTTTCTGTACATGCTAGATCATAAAATGGCCAGACTCGCAAATGTAGACTTCTCAGTCCTGAAGGCTGATGGGTCAAACTACCTGAGTTGGCAGTTGGACCTGAAGTTCCATCTGCGCTCTCATGGTTTCAGTCTCACACAGACTGAAAAGGCAACAACTAGTACTGCCCCAGCTAACAAGGAGGCTTCAGTGGAAGCACCTCATACAGAGGAAGTTTCCGATATATTAAAGGCGAAAGCCATTATATATATCAGGAAACACTTAGACTCGACCTTAAAGGACGAGTACCTCACTGTAGAGGACCCTTACGAGCTGTGGGATGCACTCGAGGAGAGGTACCGACATCAGAGGGATGTCATACTCCCCCGTGCACAGTACGAGTGGACTCACCTCCGCATACAGGATTTCAAATCCGTAGCGGAGTACAACTCAGCTCTCTTCCGCATCACCTCACGCCTGAAGTTGTGTGGTGAACCAGTGACGGAGAAAATGTTGCTGGAAAAGACGTTTACGTCTTTCCATGAAAAGGACATGATCCTTATGCAACAATATCGAGAGAGGAAGTTCACAAAGTACTCTGACCTTCTTTCATGCCTACTTATGGCTGAACAGAACAGAGACCTGTTGGTTGCCACCCACAACCTGCGCCCTCCTGGCTCCGCTCCATTGCCACCTCCTGCAGAGGCCCACTTCCAGTCTTCCCAGAAGAAGAAGACGGACAAAAAGGCAAAATTCCAGAAATGGAAAGAACAGAAGCAGCGGAAGAAGGCCACCCACCCAGCTTCTCCCCAGAACCAGAAGTTCGTGGACAAGAAGCAGAAGAGGATTCCCAACAAAGGAGGCACTCCCAAGAAAGACTGGGAGGACAAATGCTCAAAATGCGGGATGACGGGCCACTGGTCCAGAATCTGCCGCACAGCAAAACACCTCCAGGACCTCTACCAGGCAAGCCTCAAGCCTCGAGCTGAGACAAACCTGATGGAGAGCGCAGCGTTGGCAGAGACCTCATGGACTCCCGAAGATTTCATGGGAGATGATACTCTCTAGATCTGGACCACTTTTATGCAATTAGCAATGTATCTTAAATTTTTATGCATCGTATCTAGTTCTTTTTTCCATGTCAAACAATATCTTTTTAGCATTTATTTATGAAAGTGAATCTTTTATCTATATTTATTGCTTGAATGTCTTTCCCCAATTTTTTAGATATGGAACTTATCTGCCTAGTGGACAGTGCATCGACGCACTCGATCCTTCAAAACATAGACTATTTCACGAGCGTAAGTAGTTATTCTGGCCCACTGAGAACAATCTCAGGGCCAGCAAATATAATCGAAGGATCAGGGGAAGCAATTATATTGCTCCCCGGCAACACACAAATAACACTTAAAAATGCGTTATACTCCCCAAAATCCATCCGAAACCTCCTAAGTTTTAAAGACATCCGTTTAAACGGATATCACTTAGAGACGGTCGAGGAGGATAAAAGGGAATACTTGCTTGTAACGGCTCTTACAAATAGTTCAAAAACCATTGTGGAACGTTTCAAGGGACTCCCCTCGGGACTCTACCAAACAAGTATACAAACTCCAGAAACATCCATGGTGGAGCACCTGCAGTGCCCCCAAACACCAGAATTCCAACTCTGGCACAGTCGACTGGGACACCCTGGTTCGGTTATGATGTACCGCATCATAAAGAACTCCAGGGGCATTGACCTGAAGAACCTGAAGATTCTTCAAAAAGGCAAATTCCCATGTCCACCCTGTTACAAGGGTAAACTGATCACGAGACCCTCTCCACTGAAAGTGGATGTGGAGTCTCCCAGCTTTCTGGAAAGAATCCACGGAGACATTTGTGGGCCGATTCACCCATCAAGTGGTCCGTTCAGGTACTTTATGGTCCTGATAGACGCATCAACTAAGTGGTCACATGTGTGCCTACTGTCCACCCGTAACCTAGCACTATCTAAGCTTTTAGCTCAGATAATAAAGTTACGGGCCCACTTCCCCGACCACCAGATAAAGAAACTTCGTCTGGACAATGCGGGGGAGTTTACGTCACAAGTCTTTCTAGACTATTGCCAAGCTCAGGGAATTGAAGTCGAACATCCTGTAGCGCATGTTCACACCCAAAATGGGTTAGCAGAGTCTCTAATTAAGAGACTGCAATGGATCGCTCGTCCATTATTACTTCAATCCCAGATGCCAGTGAATGCGTGGGGTCATGCAATTTTGCATGCTGCATCTTTAATAAAATTAAGACCCTCTGGAGGTCAGTCATCTTCTCCAATGCAACTAGCACTTGGAGCCCCACCAATTGTCTCACATTTGAGAATATTTGGTTGTGCAGTATACGTCCCCATAGCACCACCACAAAGGACAAAGATGGGTCCACAACGTCGCCTAGGCATTTATGTTGGGTTTGACACCCCCTCCATAATTAGATTCCTAGAACCCCTAACGGGGGACGTCTTTAAGGCACGTCTAGAAGACTGTGAATTTGATGAAACATCGTTCCCAAGACTAGGCTCACAGACAAAGAAGCCCGAAGCTTCAGAAAGTATCACTTGGGATACAAAAACTTTATGTCACTTTGATCCGCCAACAAGCCAGTGTGAGGAGGAGGTCCTGAAGATTCTCCACATCCAAAACACTGTCCATCTCTTGCCGGACAAATTTACTGACAACCAGAAGATTGTCAAATCACACGTCCCTGCTTCTAACACTCCAGCTAGGATTGACATACCGCAAAATGGATGCAATCCGCCTGCAGCAGAAATGGTTGGACCTCTCAAAAAGAGAGGACGACCACCGGGATCCAAGGACCAAGTCCCTCGTAAGAGCAGGACCCTTGGCAATGGTAAACAAATACCACCACAGGATGCTAATTTAAGCCATGCTACCCCATCTCTCCCAAACTCTCATGAAGAGGAAAAACCGGGAGAAAATGAAGTATCGATACACTATGTACGAACTGGGGAGTATTGGGACAGAAAAAGCACAACAATAGATGACACATTTGCGTGTAATATTGCCATCAACGTCGCGTACTGCGACGATGATATTGAACCACGCTCTCTGACAGAATGTCAAAGCAGAGATGATTGGCCAAAGTGGAAAGCGGCAATAGGAGTGGAGTTGGATTCACTCACCAAACGCAAGGTCTTCGGACCAATAGTCCAGACACCAAAAGGTGTAAAACCTGTGGGTTATAAATGGGTATTTGTTAGAAAAAGAAATGAACAAAATGAGATCGTACGCTACAAAGCAAGGCTTGTAGCGCAGGGTTTTACCCAACGTCCTGGGGTGGATTTTGAAGCCACATACTCCCCAGTCATGGACGCGATCACCTTCCGATTCCTCATTGGCATAACAGCACAAGAGGGTTTAGATATGCAACTCATGGACGTGGTTACTGCATACCTATATGGCAACCTAGACCGAGACATCTATATGAGATTGCCTGACGGTTATTCTTTGCCTGCAGCACTAAAAGAGAGAGACCGTGACATCTACTCAGTGAAACTGCAAAGATCATTATATGGTCTAAAACAATCTGGAAGGATGTGGTATAACAGACTGAGCGATTTCCTTGCACAGCAAGGATTTAAAAACGACCCAGTCTGTCCTTGCATCTTTATAAGAGCAAAGGCAACATGATTTGTAATAATAGCCGTCTATGTAGACGACTTAAACCTCATCGGATCTCCTGAAGAGATCGCAAAGATTTCTAGAAGCCTGACAGAAACTTTCGAGATGAAAGACCTCGGAAAATCAAAATTCTGTTTAGGCCTTCAGATAGAGCATCTTAAAGATGGGATCCTGTTACACCAGTCAACTTACACATCGAACTTACTGAAAAAGTTTCAGATGGATAAGTGCCACCCCCTCAGCACTCCGATGGTCGTCAGATCATTGGATGTTCACAAAGACCCCTTCCGGCCGCTGGAAGAGGGGGAGGAAGTACTAGGCCCCGAAGTGCCTTATTTAAGTGCTATCGGTGCACTCCTTTACCTGGCTAACTGCACTCGCCCTGACATAGCGTTTGCAGTAAACTTACTAGCCAGATATAGTGCTGCACCTACACAGCGGCACTGGGCCGGAGTTAAGCATCTTCTGCGCTACCTCCAAGGGTCCATAGACTTAGGTCTATTCTACAGGAAAGGGGCATCAACTGGTTTAGTTGGTTATGCTGACGCAGGTTACAGGTCCGATCCTCATACAGAGAAGTCTCAGACCGGATACATGTTCACATATGGCGGTACTGCCATATCCTGGAGATCTGTGAAGCAGACCATGACGACCGTCTCATCCACCCACTCAGAGCTACTCGCGATCTTCGAAGCAAGCAAGGAATGCTTTTGGCTACGCTCAGTGATCCAGCACATACTCACCTCCACCGGCCTTACGACCGGCGTACTTGCACCCACTCCACTACATGAAGACAATGCAGCATGTATAGCCCAGCTACAGGACGGCTACATCAAAGGTGACAAGACGAAGCATATATCCCCCAAGTTCTTCTGGACGCACGACCTTCAGAAGCAAAAACAGATTGAGGTACAGAAGATCCAATCATGTAATAACTTGGCGGATTTGCTTACCAAATCCCTGCCTACTAGTATCTTTGAGAAACTTGTATATGGGATTGGGATGAGGAGAGTGAGTAAATGTAAACTGGGTCAGGATGAGAGAACTATGAACTCATACTCATAGATACATAGGAGACTGATGTATAGATTCATAGGAAATCTGCAAGCCTGAAGCTTGGTCAGATAAGGGGGAGTCAACTGCAGAGTTGTACTCTTTTCCCTTGGCTACAGGTTTTTTCCCACTGGGTTTTCCGTAGTCAAGGTTTTGACGAGGCAACCTCGTTGACTCTGGATCCTGAAGTATCCACCCCTTGACACATCCCCAAAACAGGGGAAGTTATGGGTTAACTGTTCTTTCTTTAACAAGACAGTTACCCTTACTCGGATCCTGAAGAATCCACCTCTTATTTCAATGTTGATTGGATAAGGGGAAGTGTTATGAATAGGCCCATTGGGCCAATTGGGTATCCAACCCACTATTGAAAGACATAAATACATGGGTAGGGGGCTCTTAACCCCTTACACATATTTCTCCCTAAATTCCCTTCACAACAGGAACAACAAATTAGCGTAAAAATATTTAGTGGAACAGATGCCTTCGAAGCGGAACAACAAATTTGGCGCAGGAGTTTTCGGTGTAGAACAACAAATTCGGTGTAGAATAACAAATTAGGCACAGGTGCCTTCGACGTGGAACAACAAATTAGCGTAAAAAATTTAGCGAGTGCCGGGGCCCTTCGGCGCGAGCAAGTTCGATGCGGGCGCCAAACTTGTTGTTATACACCGAATTTGTTGTTCTGCACCAAATGCATTAATTGCATGCACTCTGCTATCCCCAGAAAATTTCATTACCCAAAAATTTTCATATTCCCAGAAAGTTTCATTTTCCTAAAATTGATTTACCCTCCAAATCTGCAGATAGTAAGTGGTGTGTATAGTGTTGGAGTTGTTAAATTGTCTAGAAACTTGGAACTAAATTGGTAATAATCTGATGAACTAAATGTTCAACTTGTTTGTGTCGTCCATGTCATCTCCAACTCAATAAAACCATTAAACCCATTCAAAAATCTTACTCTTCCAAGAAAAATTCTGGAAATGCAAGATAGCTCAGCAACCACACAAACATCATGACAATGAAAGATTCCTAGAAATTCTCTTAGATGGACCAAATTAAATATTATAATATTTACGGAATCTAATGCATGAGAATCATATTTATGTGAATATGATTATAAATGATAATATTGCATTCTACGTACCAAAAATCCTTGGTTCACACCCTTTAATACATGAACACTCATATTAGCAATCTAACTCAATCACATAAATAGTTCAAGAAACCCTTTTAGATTCATTCATCTAAACAACAAACTCGATCAACCACCAGTTACAATTTACAATGAGTGATAAGCATTTGGAATCGTTAACACACAGTTACATTCATCCATCCATATTTTACATCAGCAACAACAGAAAGTAGTGATACGGTCAGCTTATCTACATAGCATTTATGCACAAAATACCTTCGCTAGATCAGAAAGGTATGAAATCAAAGCTAACTTCGAAACGCAAGATCATGCACTTCTGTTTGAATCAGTCAGATGTCCCTTCTAAGCAAATGTAGTCATACATAACTGCTTGCCAATGGCTTGTAGTTCTTTCTTGCGTAAGAAAGATAACATTCTCTCCTTCGAGGAGCCATACACTCTGCACATCTATGTTGTACAGCCAGTACATGCCATGGATTCCATGTCTTGCAACCGTGTTGTCCGTACCAATTAGCCTCGTTGAAAGGTGAGGAGGGTTCACATTCAAGTCAATGAAATGAACCTATATGAAGAGAAGTATACCTTACTAATTTGAATTGAGATTTAGAGTTCTGGAAAAAAAAGTAAATGGAAGTACACAAAGAAATTAATACTTGCAAATATGAAAGCGTAGCTGATGCAAGTGCCATTCGTAGTTTGTACTTTCCAGTTTGGTTAACTGAGTCGAGCTGGAATTTAATCTACCAAGTCGTTGGTAGATATGTGTTCTCATCACTCTTCCTGCAGCAAAAGAATAATTTAACTTGATTATAAATCCTATCAAAATTTATAATGGCATACACACAACATGAATTTGAATCCAATTTCACTTGATTATAACCATCAAAGTGAATACAATGGCATTTTCTACACATCATGGATGCATACATGGTTTTTGCATATATGGAAGAATATACAATGTCATTTTCTACAATTCTATGCATATGGCAGGATAACTTGATCACAGAATTAAAATGAAAATTTTTCACTATTTAAATGCCATTGTGCATATGACATGATTCAAATCCCATTGCAAATTCCTGACATATCATGTCATATATGCAAAAATGGAATTGTATAAACAATCTTATTAACAATTCTGTGCAATATCACGGAATTTATACAAATCTTATTAACAATATCATGTGTCAGATCCTGCCATATCTTATTAACTTGATCACAAAAATATTGATCACATGATTGTTTCATATCAGCATTGTTTGATATGGCATGATAACTTGATATGGCAGGATAATAAGAATTGTTTGATATAAGGATTGTTATGGCAGGATATACAGAATAGATATAACGATTCTTATATGGCAGGAAGTGTTTAGGCACAATTGTTATTGTAGGAATTGTTATGGCAGGATATGCAAGTTAACTTGATCCAAGACATCAAAAATGTTTAGGCACAATTTTTTAGCAAAAATAAACTTTTCTTTTTGTGAATGACCTGGATCAAAATGAACTGAAAAATTGTTTATTTGTACTGCTTGCATCAAACTGCATGATTCAAAAACATCCTGATAATTCCCAGATTTAGTGTCGATATGCAATTACATGGTCATTACACCCATGTCCCGTGGTGCCTCCATATGCACAGATAAGAATACTAGAAGAGAAATACATAGCTACAACAGGAACATTATTCAATCATTCCTATCATGCATTCGACAAATTAATTCTGCATGCATATTTCCTAATATGACAGTGAAATTTAGCTTTAGACCTTGAAATTTCCTAATATGACATTGAAATTCATGCATATTTCCTAATATTTCCTAATATGACAGTAATTCTTCATCCAATTACATGGTCATTCCACCCATGTCCCAGCATTGCCTCTATATGCACAGATAAGAATACTTGAAGAGAAATACATATCTACATAAGGAACATTATTCAATCATTCCTATCATTCATTCAACAAATTAATTCTGCATGCATATTTCCTAATATGACATTGAAATTTATCTTTAGACCTTGAAATTTCTTAATATGACATTGAAGTTCATGCATATCTCCAAATATTTCCTAATATGACATTAATTCTTCATCCAATTACATGGTGTCCCCGCGGTGCCTCTATATGCACAGATAAGAATACTCGAAGAGAAATACATAGCTACATAAGGAACATTATTCAATCATTCCAATCATTCATTCGACAAATTAATTCTTGATTCATATCCCTAATATGACATTGAAATTTAGCTTTAGACCTTGAAATTTCTTAATATGACATTGAAATTCATGCATATTTCCTAATATTTCCTAATATGACATTAATTCTTCATCCAATTACATGGTCATTCTGCCCATGTCCCCGCAGTGCCTCTATATGCACAGATAAGAATACTCGAAGAGAAATACATAGCTACACAAGGAACATTATTCAATCATTCCTATCATTCATTCGACAAATGAATTCTCAATGCATATTTCCTAGTGAATTTGTGAAACCTGTCAGATTCTATATCAAGTTCTCAATGTGACACCCAGTGTAGTTACTATATGTATCAAAAAAACTTGAAGCTAATGAACTTGAACACCTAAAAAACTGGAAGCCATACGTATCACCAAAAGTAGCACTCAAGGACTGCCAAATTGTCCTGCCATATATAACTCAAAGAGTAAACCAAAACTTGAAGCTATAATCAAAACACCAAGTGTCCTGCCATATATAATTTTTTTTCTTAAATTTTTTGGTAATGTCAATTCCAAATACCCACGATTTTTGCATAAAACCATTTTCTTGCTAAGAAGCAAAAAATTTTCTGCTATTTTGGCAGTCCACATGTAAAGTTTGGTTAAATGCAGCAAGTCCCTAATTAAATATGTCCTTCTATAATCAAAACCAAAGTGTCCTGCCAAAAAGAGATATGGCAGAATCATCATGACACCAAAAACGTGATATAATTTTTTTGGTGATTCTGCAAACTTGGTTTTGATTAGAGAGTTTGGTTTTACAAAAACTTTGGTTTGCAGAACTTGTATACCTTTTTGATGTCACCAAAACATATATATCCCTTTTTAGCATCACCAGAACATGTATATAAACATACAACAATAAGTATATCATTAAAATTGTTATTTAGTTTTCCTAAAAAAAATTTGGTCCGCTAAAAATTTAAGTCCTACCAAAGAATTAGTTTTCCCTAAAAAAATTATTCCGCTCATAATTGAAGTCCCAAAAAAGAATCAAAACATCAAAAATAATCAAAATCAAAAGATGTGTACTTCTCATTTTGCTTCATCAAATACCTTGAAAAGATGAGATCTTGAGCAACCTCTCAATGAGATTTATGTCCATGGTCAGTAAACCCATTTGTCCTATCAATAAACCTATTCAAAAATATCACTCAATTGTATTTTCAACATTCATCAAAATCGTACAAATGTAAGGTTTTCGAAGCAAACAACAAATTTGAAACTAATTATCCAACCCAAAGATGCATTTTTAACAGCCTCTGGTCTATTACCAGGATAATCAGCTCCAATTAGCTCATATGCCCTTTTGATCCATTGAAAGCATATATGATCCAAAGCCCCCTATCATAAATACATCATAGAAGAATGTAATTCAGTATAAGAAGAAAACATCAATAAGTTTTTCAAGACAAAAGAAAATAATTCAAAAATAAAAGTATCCATTGTTTATTTGGAGGTAGAGGCCCTGGCCTCTTCATCCTCCAGGATACATTAACCTTGTTGATTATTTAATTGAACAGGGTAAGCAATATGTGTGGAGAATAATGACAATATGGATTTGCCAAAAAGAAAAAAAAAGAAAGATAGCAAAAAAGAAAGATAGCAAGAAAGATACACCATAGAAGACAGTAAAAAGGAAAAAATTTCACAAAGTAGAACCATTAAGCAACAAATATTTAGGCAAATTCAACTTGAGAGACATAAAAATTACTTAATTTATGCGAACTTATAAGGAACCAATGAAAGTAGTACTGGAAAATGATATTGTTGACATGACTATTCTGACCGGGCCCGGAAGAGCAAAGTCAACTATGACTGGTCAACCGGATTACTACGACCTTGGGGCCTCGGCCCAAGGATCTCACGAGCGGGCCGCGATTCTCCACCCATGACGAAGGCCCACTTCCTCAGTGGAGGATATCGAGGCCCAAATCAAGGAAGCATCCGCCAAATATGGCAACTGTCCAAGGCCATCACTCTCTAGCCATCATGGCTCGGCTTAATGGCTCGGCTTAATAGCCTGACTTAAATGGCCTTCACTCTATAGCCATCATGGCTCGGCTTAATGGCTTGACTTAATGGCCCGACTTAAATGGCCATCACTCTCCAGCCATCAAGGCCCGCCAAATATGGCAACCGCCCGAGTCCATCACTCCAGCCATCATGGCCACCTTTAGGACGTTCATCTCCTCATCAAGATGGGCGCAATTAGTGTGGGTCAAAACTTCCCACATTTGCACGTCCCCATGAATGATGGCCATGATATCACATCATGGCACATTATTAGGAGGAGTCACCTATATGAGGGGAGGGTGGGCATCATCGGAAGGGGGGGCTTCACGATCTACAACGGAGGTATCACAAACTCCATCTTACACCTTCTTCCGCCTAACATATTTCTCCTCCATAGCTCGGCTTGAGGATGGGGGCTCGGTCTCTCCGTGAACCGAGCCCGATCCCACCGAGCATCCCTCAGACTAGATCTGACTTTGGCATCGGAGGGGATTCGGTCGGAACCAAGGTCCGACCCCCCTGACGAGCTCTTTCGTCCATTCAGGTCCAGGAGATCCCGCGGCGCCGAGGCTACCCCTCAGCGTCATCACAGCCGGAGTCGAGCACCCTCGTCCCCGAGCCCGTTCGTCTCCACCACCAGAAGATAGTCGCTCTACCGAGGCCACCCCTCGGCTAGCCGACGTGAAGATCCGCACGTCCCCTCACCGAGCGACCCCGCCTTCTACCGATCACGGAAGTTGTCATCCGAGCCGAGGCTTCCCCTCAGCTCCACGCCGGCCGCGCATCAAGCGAGACGACCGAGGCTACCCCTCGCCGTCCGACCGACCGAGGCCGATCGCACCCATCCGAGCCGAGGCTTCCCCTCAGCTCTGTGTCGGTCGCGCGTCAAGCCAAGGTGCCGAGGCTTCCCCTCGTCGCCCGACCGTCCGTGGCCAAGCACCTCGCACCGGGCCGAGGCTTCCCCTCAGCCCCCCAGAGGCCGAGGATCCAGACCCGGCCCAGCTGACGTGCCCTGCGTCGACTACATCCCCGATTCGCGTCGCGTCTACACGCACTCGACGCACCCAAGGGACCCTAATCGGCCCCTTGACCACGTTGACCGAGCAGTCCACGGTTAACGATACTGTAGTGAGAAAACACTCTGAAACATCTGGCGCCGTCTGTAGGAAACGAGTCGACATCCACGTCATCAACCACACGGACAACGACTTAACCCAATAATCAAAAACCTGAGATCACGAGTTCTACACAGTGGAGCGAGATTGAGGTTGTTACGCAACTCATGACCCAGACGGGCCCCCGCTAGCATTCTAGGGATATCTGTATTCAAATTGCAGGCTCACTTGTTCCGCGAGGTCCAGTGGCTATAAATGCTCACCGTCTATTAGGTATGTGACTATAGCAAGGCGAAACAACCCATACGTCTCTTGGCTTCCTAGATACAATTCTACAATACAATTTAGAATGCTTGAGTTGGATTGTTGCAACCTCAAGACTATGTGATTTCATTTCACTGACAACTTTATTTGGAATCTTAAATCTCAAACTGGAATCGGATGAGGATCCCGGTCGATATCATCGTCCAGAGTCAAGACGCATCTCTCTAAGGCTCCTCCAATCCCTCCAGAACGCCGACAGGGGCATCCTGACCTCGGAGTAGTCCCACAAAATCATCATTGAGTGTGCCCTCCAGGCGAATCTTTGGAGACCGGCTGGCCTACTCCAGGCAACCCTCGGGGGACTCGGCGTGTCTCATCTGAACGTGGGGGTGGATCTTGGGAGATCGGCCGGCCTACCCTGAGTAAACTTGGGGGAGCTCGGCACGGCACATTACGTCGAGCGCTCCCTCGGCAACTCCGATCTGCGTACCCTCGATCAACCGGGCTCCTTCTGACCTAAATCGGTTTGGAGTTCTATCAACAAGTCCGAGAATGACCAGTTCGGTGACTGGGCTCAATCCGAGCAGGCGTCATCGGGGAGACCGAGTTTTGTCCTAGGTGATCAACTCCGACCTCTCTCCGGAGCGAGAGCTGTCACGACCATCCTGTGGGCCGATCACGGGTCTTCCGACCCCTCCTCCGGTCAACGAGGCTTCCTCCGATACTCCTACGGATCAACGGTCTCGAAAGGACATCGAAGCTCAGAGCTCACTTCCGGGGCTTTGTCGGAGGTCAACTCTCAACGCCAGAATCTCGAGGAAACTCGACGCTAGTTGCCAGGCCTAATCAACACAGCTCCGAGATTCATCGATCCGTACAACAAACTTTGACCCAAGCCTCCACGGCTTACCGGAAGCTCGACCAGAGTTGCCTAACACTATTGGAACCCGATTGTCATCTCCGAGCCTCGATCCAAGATTTCGAGGGTCAATTGAGCTCTCCTCGCCTCATGTGAGCTTTGCCATGGCTCGGCCTTCTTCATCAGAATTTCATACGGGCTCCACCACAACACAATCTCACCATCGAGGCTGAGCTCAGACTCTCTTGTCGATTAATCACCTCAATCCAAGCTCCAGGCCAAAGACGATCTCACGGAATTCCTATCCCTTGGGCAAGCTCGATCCGTCGACTACCGACCCAGCCGAGCTCCGAGCTCAGTGGTGCTCCATGCTGATAAGGGGATTTGGGGGCTTGATCGTCCATCGAGATCGTAGCCGGAGAGTGAAACTCCAAGAGACTGCAAGTAGCAGCCCGCTCATCTCCCTCAACGCGCTGGGGGAGGAGGTCGTTGAATTCTCCGCCACCGCCGTCGGTGACATGTCCCCTGCTCTCCTCCAGTCAGATCCGGCCCTTTCCTCCGGCCAGTGCATAGATCCAGACTGTGCTCCGACTGGCTCCGATCTAAGCTCCGACTGGTCGCAATCTGTGCTCCTACCGGCCGTGATTTGTGCTCGACCGGCTCCGATTTGTGCTCCGACCGCTGCCTCTGACCTGCCGCGACCTGAGAGCTCCGAGCTCCGAGCCCCAGGCTCAAGGCTCGCCCAAACGTGATGCTTCGGATCCGTGCGTCACGATGCTCCAGGGCTCAGTCCCGATTCTCCCCTCCGAGCGTCAAGTCCCGAGCTCCGCCCGATCCTCGCCGCATGGCTCAGCATTTCGGGCTAACGAAACCAGCGTAAACATCTCAGCCTTCATGTGAGCAACAAAGAGCTCCCTCAACAGTTCTCCTCCCTCAACAGTTCTCTTTTGGCTAGCGCATGGCAAGCTCGACTTCTGGTGCAACAACCTCAGCCTTGTTGTGACTTGTCCCATCAAGCAGACCCCATCTCCGATCTGAACTCCGAGCCTACGCCGACGACTCAACTGGAGAAGCATCACCCCGCTTAAGGCATTGTCGACTTCAGATATGAGCTCTCGGCCCCTCGATTGTCCAAGACAGAGTCCGCCAAGTCTTCATCAACCTGAGATGGAGGCCACCAAGCCTTCATCAACTAGAAATCGAGGCTCCCACGACGAAGATCGGGGCACCCAGACTCCGATCGACGGGGATCGGCTTCCTCTGACATCTTCTCGATCACTTCCAGGTGGATCGACCCTTCGCCCCTCTCGATCGAGACCCTTCGAGATGGATCGAAGCTCGCCTCTCTTGATCAGGGACCCCCGGGTCGGATCGATTCGCCTCCAGCCAATTCACCTCTGCCACCGGTCGATCGAAGCACGATCACTTCAAAGTGACGGGGGCTGAACCAGTCAAAGTCTCCTCAATGCCATCTCGATGCCTCTGTCTTAAGGTCGATGTGGATGCTAAGGACCTCCGGGCTCCGACGAGCCCCTTCTTCAACAGGTGGAACTTCGGGATAAACATGGGCACCATCGCTTCCCAGCTGATCTTGAGCTATGTTCAGGACGACGTGAGCTGGGTCTAGACAAGGCCGATCGGCCCAGGGGAGTGACCGACTAGACAAGTCCAACTCGCCTTGCTGAGCATCATTGTCAAGCATCCGAGCCCCCCCGCGAGCCGAGCCGGGCCGAGTTGACCCATCAATTGCTCGAAGCTCACAGAGGTGGATCCGAGCTGCCTGACCTCATGAAAGTTCTCCAAAAGGGAATCAAAGATCCAGTCTCTCAGAGCACTCCTCAGACATTCGCCAACGATCAATCTGCACACCCTGGCCCCATCAAAGGAGAGCTCAAACCGCACTGCGACCAACAGCACTGAAGTTGGAAATGGAGCTGAAATTGGAAATGGAGCTAGAGTCGGAACTAGGATCCAGACAAAAGCTGGAGCCGGAGCCGGAGCTAGAGCTGGAGCGGGAGATACGATCCAGACAAAAACTAGAGCTGGAGCTGGAGCTGAAGTTGGAAATGGAACTGGAGCTGTGTCTAGACGAGGCCGACCCATACAAGAGGAGGCCGACACACCAGTTCAACCGAACCAGGAGGAGGCCGACCGGACGAGTCCGTCCACCTTGCCAAGTATCTGAGCCTCAACACCGAGCCGATCTGACCGCACCACAAGTCGTCCAAGTTTGAGCGTCCATACAGCTCCTCCGACTGTGCTCCTGGGTCCCCGCTTGCCGAACCGCTCCTGCATCCACCCGAGCGGGACGAAGTAGTGGCAGAGCGCCACTATGAATCTTCGAAAGTATTCACAAGGTCCTCACTTCTTCATCGGCCGTAAGTCGAGGGGCGACTCCCCTCGCCACCGAACGAATCTCCTTCGTCGGTCGTAAGTCGAGGGGTGACTCCCCTCGCCACCGAACGAATCTCCTTCGTCGGCCGTAAGTCGAGGGACAACTCCCCTCGCCACCGAACGAACCTCCTTCATCGGCCGTAAGTCGAGGGGCAACTCCCCTCGCCACCGAACGAATCCCCTTCGTCGGCCGTAAGCCGAGGGGCAACTCCCCTCGCCACCGAACGAATCTCCTTCGTCGGCCGTAAGTCGATGGGCGACTCCCCTCGCAACCGAACGAATCTCGGACCGACGATCTATCGTCCCCAGCCAACTCCGCAAGACGGACCAAAGTTTTGCAGAGTGTGCAGCTTCTTCCCCATTATACTACATCTCCCGACCTCCACCTCAGTAATGGTAGAGTTCAGAAGATAGGGGCTGTTGACAGGACTATTCTGACCGGGCCCAGAAGAGCAAAGTCAACTATGACTGGTCAACCGGATTACTACGACCTTGGGGCCTCGGCCCAAGGATCTCACGAGCGGGCCGCGATTCTCCACCCATGACGAAGGCCCACTTCCTCAGTAGAGGAAATCGAGGCCCAAATCAAGGAAACATCCGCTAAATATGGCAACCGTCCAAGGCCATCACTCTCTAGCCATCATGGCTCGGCTTAATGGCTCGGCTTAATAGCCTGACTTAAATGGCCTTCACTCTATAGCCATCATGGCTCGGCTTAATGGCTTGACTTAATGGCCCGACTTAAATGGCCATCACTCTCCAGCCATCAAGGCCCGCCAAATATGGCAACCGCCCGAGTCCATCACTCCAGCCATCATGGCCACCTTTAGGACGTTCATCTCCTCATCAAGATGGGCGCAATTAGTGTGGGTCAAAACTTCCCACATTTGCACGTCCCCATGAATGATGGCCATGATATCACATCATGGCACATTATTAGGAGGAGTCACCTATATGAGGGGAGGGTGGGCATCATCGGAAGGGGGGGCTTCACGATCTACAACGGAGGTATCACAAACTCCATCTTACACCTTCTTCCGCCTAACATATTTCTCCTCCATAGCTCGGCTTGAGGATGGGGGCTCGGTCTCTCCGTGAACCGAGCCCGATCCCACCGAGCATCCCTCAGACTAGATCTGACTTTGGCATCGGAGGGGATTCGGTCGGAACCAAGGTCCGACCCCCCTGACGAGCTCTTTCGTCCATTCAGGTCCAGGAGATCCCGCGACGCCGAGGCTACCCCTCAGCGTCATCACAGCCGGAGCCGAGCACCCTCGTCCCCGAGCCCGTTCGTCTCCACCACCAGAAGATAGTCGCTCTGCCGAGGCCACCCCTCGGCTAGCCGACGCGAAGATCCGCGAATCCCCTCACTGAGCGACCCCACCTTCTACCGATCACAGAAGTTGTCATCCGAGCCGAGGCTTCCCCTCAGCTCCGCGCCGGCTGCGCATCAAGCGAGACGACCGAGGCTACCCCTCGCCGTCCGTCCGACCGAGGCCGATCACACCCATCCGAGCCGAGGCTTCCCCTTAGCTCCGTGTCGGTCGCGCGTCAAGCCAAGGTGCCGAGGCTTCCCCTCGTCGCCCGACCGTCCGTGGCCAAGCACATCGCACCGGGCCGAGGCTTCCCCTCAGCCCCCCAGAGGTCGAGGATCCAGACCCGGCCCAGCTGACGTGCCCTGCGTCGACTACATCCCCGATTCGCGTCGCGTCTACACGCACTCGACGCACCCAAGGGACCCTAATCGGCCCCTTGACCACGTTGACCGGGCAGTCCACGGTCAACGATACTGTAGTGAGAAAACACTCTAAAACAGATATCTTAATCATCAGTTCCAAAGTCAAAAAAATCAAACTTCATATGAAACACCTAGACTTGAACCATAAATACCATATAAATATAAGCTGGTAAAATAGTTCAAAGTTTTCATTAATACTTATTACACCAAATAGACATCAAGTTTACAACCATTAACTTATTTCACAGTTTCTAAAAAACTGTCAGAAGATAAAATGATCCACTAAAAAATTAGGTTCTCGATCAAAATTTAATAAACCAATATGGTATCACTATGATCCCACTGGATGAATAAAAGAGTGGATTGAAACCATTGGTTTCTATCGGTTAAAGTGTTGAGTAAATTTAATGAATGACTGGAAAATTTTCTACATGATATATAAAGAATTAAATGGTTAAGGAATGCATGCCCTTGTATTATGCATCTTACTTCTTATATTAAGCAGTAAAACATGCATTAAATTAATTGAAACACATTAAAGACCATCTTGAACATTTTTAATATGTCGATTATAGCTTACAACCCACATTTGGTACTTATATTTTGCTTGGAACTCATCGTTTTCTCTATCAAATACTTCGACATATTCAGTGGAATAATTTATGTATGAACAAAACATAAAAAATTATATAAGAAGGAAGGATAAAAGTGCTAGATCGATTTTAGGGTGTGAGAACATGGTAAAGTTTGATTTAAATGGGTAAAATGAACTATACTGAAATTTTTCATTAAAATGGCAAAATAATCCATAACTGCAAGGGAAACAAAATTTCTCTACCTGCTTTATAAATAGAGTGGTAATGATTTTGTCAATACCCGCAAATTGTGGACAATTATACAATAACCATATGCTCGCAAAAGGAAATACAACAATGATCCAGTATGGTTCCTATTCTTCAAAAACTACACAAATTTTTCAGTTTGCCATGTATAAAATATAGTAGCTAACGTCTAATCTATTAAGCAATATTGTTGGACTCACCAAATATTCAAAATGTTTTTGAAGAATTTGGCATTAAAATAATTAGCACAATGCCGAGGTTCATTTGTGCAACACCTAGAAGGATTGACATCTTCGGCTACCATGCTGTTTGGGATCCATACCAAATGAATATGCAGGCGTCACCTTAATTAAACCAAGCATAATAGCATCTCTACATTTGATGGAGAGAACATATAAGAGGATGGCGATAATATAAATAATATCAAAGCCATGACTACACACTCATACCTGCAAGAAGCATCACGACATGCATAGGTAGAGGGCCCCAAAATCTCAAAATGAACAAAAAAGAACTCATTGTAGATGACTACACGCTCATACCTATAGGAAGCATCACGACTTGCATAGGCAGAGGGCCCAAAATCCTCAAAAGAAACAGAAAAGAACTCATTGTAGATACACACTGTACAAATTGAGAACATTGCCATCAACAAAATTACATAGCGACCACCAAATGTCATCTACATGATATCTCCAAGTTTATGTCGATCATATAACATGGAGGGAAAAGACATCAGTTATGAACTCTGACAAATAAAATTCCTTCGATCATCATATTAAAACATCGAGAATTCCTTCAGTCACCATACTAAAATTCCTTCAGTCACCATACTAAAACATCAAAGCTACGTTAAAAAACAGAACCATGAAACAAAGGGAGCAAACATCGAGAATACCACAAAAGGAAAGTAACCATTTGTCTGAGAACACTAAAAATTTGAAGCAACCCATAAAAAATAGTCATCATGAACCATAAAGCACATAAATAATATCAAAGATATGACTACACACTCATACCTGCAAGATGCATCACGACATGCATAGGCAGAGGGCCAAAAAATCTCAAAAGGGACAGAAAGAACTCATTATAGATAAACCCCGTATAAATTGAGAACATTAGCATCAACAGACTCTTCAAAACTGGGATCCCTATCCTCTTCACTGCAATCCACAGGTTCCTCATGAGACAGCCTCTAATCTAACTGCAAATTGTACATGCCAAAAAAGTTACTTTCATCTTGATTGCCAAGAGAGAAATCAAAAATCTTACATCTTCATTCAACAATCTGTACTTCCATTGTTGAATGAGAGTAATTGTAGAATGAGAGCAACTGATCAATTAATTGAATAAAAGCAATTGTACAGAAAAATCAAAAGCTTACAATCTTTACAGTTGATCATAAAAATACAAACCACCAAGACTGTTGATCATAAAAATACAAACAACTCATAAAAATACAAACAATCAAGATGAAATTTAGGTTGATTGCTGATTAACAATCTACACATAGAAATCAATTGCTCTCATTCAGCAATTGATTTTGTATAGAGAAATCAAAAGGCTGCGCTACCGTCCTCAAACCTGCGAATGCGCCTGACGATCTCCTAAGGTTTTTGTTTTTTGTTTTTGCAGGGGGGAGAGTTATAGGGTTGAAGAGATCTATACAGAGGTATCAATTTATTTCGGACAAAGAAATTGTAGAGAGAAATCAAAAAGCTTACAGCTTCATTCAACAATCTAGCAATTGATTATTGGGCTACATCAAAAAGCTTACATCTAAAATTATACAGCAAGGGAACCAAGTTGCTTACATCCCCTTGATGTATGCATCTTCATTCAGCTTGGAATCTAGCAATTGATGTTCTTCTTCAAGCTTTGCACTGCCGTTGCACTGCCTTACTCGAACCTGCGGTGGAGCTTGACGATTCCTTGAACCTGTCGTTGCACTGCCATTGCACTGCCTAGATCTCGTCATGTGTCACTTGTCATTCCACAGCACTCTTCCTTCCACCGCTTCAACTTTCACCTCGGCCTTCTTGACTCTCAGGAGGTCGGCCTTGAAGACGTGAGCCTTGGATATCTCCTTTAAATTAAAGAACCTGGCAACATTTATTAATAGGATGCAAGTCACATTATCATCAAATTAAAGAACCTGGCAACATTAAAGAAGAAATATACCCAATTAAAGAACCTGTCAACATTTATTAAGTTGGAGTTGCTTTTCCTCCCGTTATCAAGAGTTGCTTTTCCTTCGGCATCTCCAGTGATCAAGATTTGCAGTCCAAAATTGCAGACGGCATCTCCATGGAATCAAGATGATTGCAGACCAAAATCGCTGCCTTCGTTCTGAGTTGCTTTTCGTCCAAACTCTTGGGTGGCTGAGTTTTTTGGGTGATCGGATTCAAGAAGAGAGAAGAAAGAGAGATGGTTTAAATTTCAAAACTTATTTTTTTGGTCAGAGTTAGAGAGAAGTTTTGGGCGGCTGCGTTTTTTGGGCTTAAACTTCAAGTTTCAAAAGAGTTCCCCCCCAAACTTTTGAATTCAGCCTCAATTTCAAACCTCCTACCAAACAAACTCAATTTCTCTTTCACTTATCCAATTTCTCTTATCTTATCCAATTTCTCTTAATAACATCCCTCATTTATACCCAATTTCTCATCTCTTATCCAAAAACTCTTATCCAATAACCCATGATAACATCCCTGTTTTATAATATATATATATTTTTTTTTGAAAGGCAAAACAATCTATATTAACGAAAATATACAGGCATATACAAATGGGATCTAACTTAGCATGTAAGACTATGCCAGAAAAAGGAGCGGGCACAAGCGCCGTCACTCTTTACTAGCATTTTCTTACATCCAAGTCAATCACAAGATCAAAGGTATGTAGGCTACCATACAATACATTAACAAAGGTCTTTAATTCTCGCCCTAACCATTATCCCGCAGCTCCCAGTTAGATATGGCTTCAGCAGCTTCCACATCTTCTCCCTCCATGTTCTGTAGGGCAACCCTAAGGTCTGCCTCAATGTCTTCAAACAGTCTGGTCTTGCATCTTATAGTTTTATCAAAAATCCTTCTGTTTCTCTCCCTCCATATATGCCATACCATTGCGGCTAATGCCGTTTTGGCAATCAAGCTCAACTCCCTATTATTCCCAAACCTCTGTAAGTAGAAATCCCCCACATTCGTAATTGTTGGTTGGATGTGGAAGCTAATACCTAGTTTCAGAAAGGAGCGAATTAGAATGTAACTTGAGAACTCGCATTCAAAGAAGACATGATTGATGCTCTCCTCCCTATTACCATCACATAGTACACATCCAGCAGTTTGACATACTCCCCACTGTATAAGCTTGTCCCTGGTTAACAACTTCCCTCTAAAGGCTCGAAGTAGGGATAGCGACATCTTGGGCACATGAAATCTGTACCATACCAGTTTGAAGTAAGGAAACACCGGAAAATGATTTCTACACTCCTCCCATGCTTCCCTAAAATTGAATTGCTTACCCGGCACCCATTTCCACATGTCCGCTCCATTGGTCAGCTTTATGTCCTGTAGCAATGGAAGTATAGGCCGAATCTCTGGACTGTCATTCCATGTGTGGCCGGCCCAGTATTCAGCAACATTTTTCTGGGAACAGCCCGCAGGAGTAGGGTATAGCTCCTTAAGTGGCCGGTTGGATATCCATAGGTCTTGCCAGAAAAGTGTTGTTTGCACATCCCTTACTTCTTTCTTAATGAGCTGTTGTGAGAAGGGTCTACAGCGCAGCAATCTCTTCCATGTTCCAGAATCCAGTGGCTTCCCCCTAGCAGAAAAAAATAGATCAGGATGGCCATACTTTGCTCTCATGAACTTTGACCAAAGCCCATCCCCAAAGAAGTATCTCCATGTAAGTTTAACACCCGAAGCCATGTTTAGATCAGGTAGAGATCTTAAGCCCACTCCCCCCTCCAATTTTGGAGCACAAACTTCCTTCCAGGACCATACACGAGAAGAGCCCCATATAAACCTCCTGCATGCTGAGGATATTGCACGAACGACAGTAATTGGCATATGATAGGCTTGTAACCAGAATGAGACCATGCCGTAAATTACAGATCTGACCAATTCTATACGGCCAGAAATTGAAAGACTAGAAGAACTCCAACCCATTAGTCTTTTTTTGCACTTATCAATCAACCGGGTGTACATTGGTGCTTTAGGATATTTCGAAGAAAGCGGTAGCCCCAGGTAAGTAGTGATTGTGGTCGATAGCTTGATTCCAAGGTATTCTGATAATCCCAAAGCCAATTTTGCTCCTTTACTGAAGATGCCTGCACTCTTATCCCAGTTAATATGGAGTCCTGTCTGTTTGGAGAATTCTTCTAACAGGATTTTGAGACCATTAAAAGAGTGCCGATTTGCTCTACAAAAAACCAGAAGATCATCAGCAAATAAAAGGTGAGTAATAGTGCATGAACGACGCATGGGATGGATAGCACGGCATGCAAAAGCTTTTCCTATCATAAGGGAGAATGCCTCCATAACAATGACGAATAGATACGGGGAGAGGGGATCTCCTTGCCGCAGCCCACGGTTTCCCTCAAAATAGCCTGTTGGGCTTCCATTTATCATAACAGAGAACATGGGTGTTGAGATGCATTCCCTGACCCAGCTGATGAAGTTGCAACCAAACCCCAATTTTTCCAATATGTAATAGACATATTCTCTATTCACGCTGTCAAAAGCCTTTCTTAGATCCAACTTGATGCACGCTCTGGCTCCCATGGGGTTGCTAAAGTCCCTAATTTGTTCGTGGGCAAGAAGGGAACAGTCTGATAATAGCCTCCCCCTTAAGAAGGCCGCCTGGTTTGGTGAGATCAATTCATGGATAACCTCTTTAAGACGGTTGCAAAGTATCTTGCTAATAATTTTATAGAGGACGTTACAGCAAGATATTGGCCTATAGTCTCCTAGGCCTGTGGCATTAATATTCTTTGGTACCAAAGTAAGGAAAGTGTGATTTACCTGCCGGACCAGTTTCCCCGTCTTGAAGAAAGAAAGGACAGCTTTAGTGACATCTTCATTAATCACGCTCCAATTGTGCTGATAAAAATACCCATTGAACCCATCCGGCCCTGGAGATTTATCCACTCCAATTTGAAATACAGCGGTCTTCACCTCTTCCTTGGATATTCTTCTGTCAATCCACAATTTCCCTTCTGGAGATACCTTACGTTTGGGGGTGATGCTAGCAAAATTCTGCACATAATCACTTTGATTGTATAGTTCTTTGTAGAATCTGACTGCCTCAGCCTTTAGTTCTTCATAGGATTTATTCTGAACCCCTTCCGCGTTCACAAGATGATATAGATTGTTTTGTGTGTGCCTTGCCTTCATAGCTGAATAGAAGAATTTTGTGTTTCTATCCCCCAGGATCATCCATTCTTGCCTGCTTTTTTGGCGAAACATATCCTCTTCATTCCTAAGGAGATTGGCTAACTCTTTTGCTAGTTGGTGCTCTTTGTGTTGCAGCACCTGCGAGTAGTGGATGCCAGCTAGAGTCCTAACCTCTTCCAAATGTCGCCTACAAGCAGGTATACTTTCAGCCTTGTTCCTTTGTCTAGCCCAAAGCCGCAACTCATCCTTTAGGCGCTTCAACTTTTGGGTAATGCAATACATAGGAGTGCCAAATATATATTGGTTCCAGTTTGATTCCAGGAGCTCACTGAATCCTGACCATTTCATCCAGAAATTGAAGAATTTAAAGGGTTTAGGGTCCGAGGGTACCTCAGTATGCAGATTAATCATCATAGGCGCATGGTCACTTGTACTGGGGTCAAGGTAACAACATACGAATCAGCCAATTTGGAAACCCACACTTCATTACCGAAAACTCTGTCCAGCTGGGCTGCGATCCGATCCCTTCCCACTCGCTTATTGCACCAACTATATCGAGACCCAGTACTTTTTAGCTCATGAAGAAGGCAGTCTGAGATACAGTTTGTGAAGTCCTCAACCATTTTGGGTTCCAACTTCCTGCCGCCTATCTTGTCAGTTGTAAACAAAGTGCAGTTAAAATCACCTCCCACTAGCCATGGTTCATCGCGGATGTTACTAGCTTCCCTAACCATCTCATTCCACAGTAATTTCCTGTCATTGCTGTTGTTGAAGGCATAAACTGCAGTTAAAATCATGCTAAACCCTCCGGCATTATTACAACATACCGTTACATGTTGGGGGGAGGAGGATATCATGTTCACTTGCCAGACTAGCGGATTAAAACCCAGCATAATCCGACCACCTTTATGAGTATCAAAGTTGTCAAGTAGTGTCCAACTTTTAGGCAAACAGGACTTTCTAACCGCAGAATCAGTTTTCAGTTTTGTCTCTAATAACACTACTGCAGATGGTTTCAGAATACGGAGCCTATCTCTCAAGTCTTTACGCCTTACAGAGTTGTTAAGGCCCCGAGTGTTCCATAGAAGAACAGACATTAAAGAGATTTATTTTGACGCGCTTGACACCCCTCCTTCAGTCTCGCGCTTTTCCTAACGTTAGTAACATTAGCTTGCTGGTACACAGAATGTGTTGTCTCTTCCATAGTAGCATTTGTGATGGTACCCCCGAATTCATCTTCAATCACCCAATCTGGATTTGGGATAGTCATTATTTCAGGCATTCTATCCAGTACCGGGTCAAAATCATCTTCATTGGTAGACGGAGTAGGTTGTTGTTTAGCCCCAGAAATACTGTTTTGCTCCACAGTATTGGTAGACGGAGTAGGTTGTTGGTAGACGGAGTGGGTTGGCAATTGGGAATTTGCTTTAGGCCATGCCTCATGATTCTGCTCCACAGTGTCTCCCCTTGGCAAAATTGACTCATTGCTATCCATAGAAACTTGCTCCTGGTCAGTGTGGGGGCCGGTGATGTCCATTGCAAACACCTCACCATCTGAAGGCATCTCCTCCATGGCTGCATCTATGTTATTACCCTTAATTTTACTATTCTCCGCATCTTTGAAATTTGTTGAATGTCCACCTGTAATGTCCACAGGGTCACCCGTTCCCTTCAGCACACCTGAACTCGATCCCCTCTCATGCAGTGGACCTTTTGGAGGGTCAGTATTACCCCCTCCCCCTGATGATTCATTGATAGTTCCTTTTCCTTTGCTTTGTAGCACAATAGTCTCTGCATTTCCAGATTGGATTGAAGGGAGCTTGACCGTGTCTGGGCATTGTGAGACTGAGTGACCGAAACAGACACAGTTTGTGCAACGAGGAGGTTCACCTTCAATTTTGACCCCAATACTGATACGGGAGCCATCTTCAAGTTCCAGCTCCACCTTCTCCTTTAAAGGTTTCTTGGCATCAATTTCTACCAAACATCTAGCGTAGGAAATCCTCTCCTTCTTAGCTGTTTGTTTATCCAGACATATTGGAATTCCAACTAGAGATGCTATAATATTCATGATGTCAAGGGTCCACATCCCCAACGGAACTCCATGTAACTGTACCCATACTGGTACGGTTGACAAAATATCTCTTTCATGCTTGATTGTTGAACTCCATCGCTGTAATACAACCAGCCTACCATCAAACATCCAAGGACCACTTTGCAAAATCTTGTCACAGTCATCCCCTTCTTCAAACTTGAAGTAGAAAAAACCATTTTCTCTGCTGTAAATCTGACATCTCTTCTTCAAATTCCACAACCTATCAACCCAAGCTCGTATCTGCCCATAGTATGGAACATCCCCCAACACATAACCTACCAATGTATTTCTCCATTGCTCCGCCCCCCTCTCCAGTTGATCATTTGTCACCCTGCCTACTTCCGTACCATCATCCTTAATGAGAGGCGCAACAAAAGACATACCCATATCAGCGTTGTATTTACGCCTGTTAGCACAGATATCAACCCAAGATTGTTTTGCAACATTCGTATCAATTCTTATGCTGAAGTTTGGCCTTACGGGCATTTTAGCATACAGCTGGTGGGCAGAATTTCCAGCCCGTACAGGTCCACGTTTAGGTTGGGATTTGTTACCTGCTGCCTTTGAGAAACGATTACCGTCTCTGCCATGGAAGTCCCCTTGAGAGATCCCGACACCACCCAATCGACCCGGATTCCTTCTCCTGCTGACCAACTTCCAGCCCTCATCTATGCTCTTTCCCGCTGTGTCTACCAAAGGAGGGAGATCGGAGTTCCGAATCTCGCCCCCTTTCGCCATATGACCTCCATTTGGGTGAGAAACCCCTTCCGTGCTGCCTCTGCCGCCTGGATCATCACGATCCCCCCCGCCGCCAGAGCTCATCACGATTTTTTATTGTGTATAATATATATATATACATATATATAATGTATATGTATATATATGTATATATGTATATGTATATATATATAATATACTAGTCATAACCCGTGCCCTAAGGGCACGATTCGTTTAAAATATTACCCACTCAAAATCGTGTATTCTCTAATTTTAAACGAACAACAATTATTAAAATACAATGATTTTTTATTTAGTTCACCTTAGAAATTTTTGTTACGCCCAAAATTTAATGTCCCCGGAGAATTTAGTTACACCAAAAATTTATTTCACTCAAAATTTAGTTCCCTCTAGATTTAACTCGCGCCCTTAAGGCATTGTTTATTTAAAATGTTCTCCCCTAAAACTCTTGGATCAACTAATTTTAAATGAACAATAATAATTAAAATACAATAAATGTTCTTTAGTTCTCCAAAAAAATTTACTTCCCCCTCAAAAATTAGTTCCACAGTTCATTTAAAATATTCCCCTCTCAAAAGCTTGGATCCTTTAATTTAAATCGAACAACAATAATTAAAGCACAATAATTATCATTTTGTTCCTCCAAAAAATATTAGTTCTCTAAAAAATTTAGCTTCCTCCAGAGTTAGTTCCCCACTAAATTTTCCAAAACTTATAATTTCTCCCATAATTTAGTTCTAACCGAGAATATAGCTCCCCCAAAAATTTTAGTTTGCTCCAAAATTTAGTTCCAGACAAAGTTAGTTATCCCCAAAAATTTTGAGTTTCTTCCTAAGATTTTTACAAATTCGCATCTTACCCATTGATTCCTCAAGATTCAATCTCAACAGTCTTTATACCCACCCTTTTTATCCTATGTGTAATTGTTTCACATTATATAATGCACTTGCAGCACTATGCTTTTATTACTCTCAATCGAAGGTGTTTTCTTTTATTTATTCGCTAAATCTCCCCTTGTTGGAAGTGTCCAATGAGATGGAGATTAAGATGTATCAACACCCAAAAATAAGATCTTTGCTAATTCAATATAAATCAATTCAAAGCGATCAATTCTTTAAGTTTTGATCAGATAAAGCGGGTATTGATTGAAAGTCACTAAACTAAGAGGAGCGTGACAATTGAGGGGAGGATTAGAAATGGTGATAAGCGCAGTGCCATCGCTTTCAACCTTTTCTTATTTTTATTATATTTTCGCATTTTTCCTCTGCCCTTGATCCTGATGATTGATGGAGAGAGTGATTAGACACGCACATGCACACAACTCTAGATTCTAATACATTTAGCATTTGACAGATTAGCATATGATAGCAACATCATCATGTTTTGAAACTCATCTACTCGCCTAATGTCCAAAATAGAATCCCAAAATAATAATCATGCATTCACGTTTAGCCCATTAAATAAAATGACAAACAAATTCCAAAAAAATAAAACCACAAACAGATTCCAATAGACTCCAGAAAAAATAGAATCCCAAAATGGAAAATCCAATAGTAATAGTCCAATTTCTCCCATTCAGCCAATTAATCATGCATTACAAAACTTTTTATCGTCTCAACAAATTCAAGTGCATAAAAAGAAAACCCAATCAAAAAATCAGGAATATCTACGATCTACAAAAGCTTATAAAAACCAACCATAAAAACATAAATTCCTCTATAATTGTAAATTGGTTTTCTCACATGAATAATCCCTTTTATCATCCAAACTCCTCTGCTATAAACAATAATATGGGAATCATCAGGATGATTCTCAGCAACCTCCTTCCTACATTCCTCCAATGTGACGTTGTGAGCACTCGTCAATCTCTCAGCAACTGCTCTCTTATCATGCCCCTTTTAGTCCCATACTTGCCACCTTCAATTTGAAAACATTGAAAAATTAGAAACATATTAAGACAAATATAGGGAAAATAACAGTGGAGTCAGAATCCATCAGTGAATGAAGATCTGAGGGAAGCATAGACCGCTCTCCTATTAGGCCCCTTTCGATCCAACACTTGCCACCTTCAAATTCAATTTTTTTTGGAAAATTAGCAACATATCAAGACAACTAAAGGGAAAAACAGCGATGGAGGAGCTACAGATCTGTGGTAAGCAGAGAACGCCGTCTGAACAGAAATTGCACTTAGACAGTATGCATTAAGCCGGTAAGAGAAGGGTAACCCCATGTCTAATTGCACTTAGATATTTTTTGAATCTTTGTTTGCTGATTTTTAGTGCAAATTATCTGAGGTATTTCTGTATGGACAGTCAACTGCTTTTTTTCCAGGTTGCTAAGTGACTGATGGGCTTGCAACAGAACAAAATTGATATCGAATGGACATTGGAGATCAGCATGTGTTTGTTAAAGCTCAGATTCTGCATTTTATCTCTTTTAGCATGTTTCATTGGTATTCCGTCCTCCACATAAAAATAACACAACTATATAGAATGTGCTCATAGGATCGTACATCGGATCATAGAGATGAACCCTGTTTGAATCAGAAATATAAAAAACCAAAACCAAAATATAAAAGATCACATCTTGTACTATTGTGAGAAGATCTAGAAAAGTTGGATATAAAATTGTGAGAAGAAGAAAAAATTTCATGTTTCCATTGAATCCTATACTACAAATCACATGAAGCAACATCCATCAACATAATTGATCTAAAACATCATATATATTCAACAATAAACACCAAAAATAGAAAAAAGTGAGTTCTGTTCACGACATAAAAATAACACAAATATATAGATTTTGCTCGTAGGATCATACACCGGATCATAGAGATCAACCATATTTGAAGCAAAAAAACCAAAAAAAAGTTAAATTATGCATTCCATCACCATATGAATCCAACCCCTACGGAAATTTCCAGTGAAGAATATTTGACGCTTCACATAAGAAAACAAAATTTTAATTATAAGTTTAATAAAAAGAGATGGTCTTTGAGGAATATACGACAACATCTCTTGTGCACTCATGTACCAAAGCTAGATTTCATCAATTGTAACAAAAATTATACCAATCAAGCATAAAAAATAGAACGTACCAAAGAATTGCCTTTGCAGATTCTCATATATGGTGTCTTTATTGCAACACCCCCATGGTACTAACTCTCGAGATTCAGCTTGATCAATTCCAGAAAATCCTTCGAAATCTGTTTGCAACAGGATAAAAAATTTAGGAACGAGATAAAACAAAGAAAGCTAAAATTACCAACAAATGCAACTTAAATTACCTTGCGGCATCGACCAACTCTAATTGGAGTAGGAGTAGGACCGAAAGCATCATGCATCAATATTGTTGTAACATAAACAACATAAATTAATTAACAAATTATACAACTTTATAGAAAGAAATCTATTTCCTATTGATAATAAGTAAATTATTCGGTTGAATTTAATTTTACCTCCATAATTGATAATTAGTTTGAAGGTTGCATTTACCTTCCACAATGTGCTTCACAAATGCAACAGAGTAGGAGACATTTAAAACAACACAAAAATGATGCAGTAAGAGACTTTTTAGGATGGATGCCAAAAAAGAAGGTTTACAGGGTTATCTTCTCTCAAAAATCCTAAGATTCAACATATCAATATAGAGACGCCATGTCTGAAATGATGGTTCATACGGTTGGCCTGATCATTAAATCATAGGTGAAATTTTTTGAAGTTCATTAGAGATGTAATGATTATATGTGCAAGACATGATCACCTATTTTTACCTATATCACATTAACTTGTTAGCGTGGAGTGTACATATTCCTTTCTCATGTATGTTCTCTAGTTAAGGTAACACGAAAATGTTTTCGAGTTGTTAGTCACTTAAAGAAAAATTGATACTGCTAGATATATTATTGCTAGTTTGATGCTTTCTAAAGGAAGAAATCACTTGCCATGTACATGGTAATAGACTGAAATCTTGCTGATTGCTTTTTAGCATAATATTGTGCCACATAGAAAGCACATCATTTTGCCGTTTTTCCAAGATGACATATTTACTATGGTTTTCTCTGTAAGTTGTTAACCACAATGAGTGCATGAGATGTGATTCAAAAAATATCTATATGGATGTTAGCTCACAGCATGGGCATGTATCTTCCTAGCGTGTGCCAGTATCTTATGACTGTCAACAACCGTATTAGGTTGTTATGAAAGTTACTTCTAATTTTTTTGACCGATGTCGAAAATAAAAGAACTTCCCTCTCATTTGTGTCTAATTAGCAACATTACCATGGCAATTGATGAAAATCCAAATTTCATGGCACATAAAAGCACTTGGTTAGATACAGCTAGATGAAGGAGTGTCATGGGCTGCAAATTGGTCTTTTACATGCACCCTGCTACAATCGCTGCTCGACATGCTTTTGAGTCATTTTATTATATCAAAATTCTTTCGTTTCATTATTTTGAAGTTGTTCATCATGTTGATTTAATCCTTGATGTAATTGTTGGCTCTAATTACTGTGTTCATTGACCGGGTCATTGATAGGGAAATGCTACGATGAGGACAATACGACACGATGATACTTAAGAAAATTCTAATATATATTATCAAAATAGAAATGTCATGTCTATTTGTGTGACAGCTATATGCCACAACTCCATGGTTGAAGTGTCCTGATTTCTAGGCTAAAAGTTTACTCTTATGACCATGCAGAATGAAAGAATCATAAAGAAGAAGGCTGCGCTTTTACAGCATGACATGAAGAGATCATCATCCGATTCTTTTTAGATAAAAATGATTATGAGATATGAAGGACAAAATGGGAAGGTTTCAGGATCAGAAGCACAATTTTCTGAGATATGAGATATGAAGGAAAATTTTCTGTGCTACATATATTTCTAAATATATGCCACCAAATATTTTGAGATATGAAGCCATTTTGATATTAGACATGATATTAGATATGCCATTTTGATATTAGACAGGATTTGACAGGATATTTGACAAGATATTAGAAATTTTTTGAATTTTTTGAATGTGCAATTTGTCAGGATATTTCAAAAGATATCAGAGAGGATATTAGATATGCAATTTGTAAGGATATTAGAAAAAATTTGATGTATTAGATATTTCAAAATGGCATTTTCTGAAATATTTGACAAATTGAATATCCTGACAAATTAGATATCCTGAAATCTTGATGTATTAGAAAAAATTTGATGTATTAGGATATCCTGAAATCTTTTTGAAATATCAAAATAGAATTTTCTGATATTTGACAAATTGAACTCATTCTGATATTTGACAGGATATTAGAATTTTCTGATATTAGAATTTTCTCATATTAGAATTCTAATGCACATCAAAAATTCCATTGAACATGATATTAAAATTTCTAATGCATATCAAAAATTCCGATATTAGAATTAGAATTCCAATGCTACTGCTTGAACAGGAATCTCAAAAATATCAGAGCAACTGATAAAATTCTAATGCATGTTCCAAAATATGCATATGTAATGCTAAAAAATTCAATTTTTTGGTTACTCAGAAATCTCATTTGAAATAAATTCCAGTTCAAGCAACGTTGAGGAATATTAGCATATGCAAAAACAGTTTAAGTTCTAACTATATCAATGCCATCAAACTCAAATTTCTGACATCAGCATTAGATATGCCATCTAATTCTAATGCTGATATCAGAATTCTGATATTAGAATTCTGATATCAAAAATTAGATATGCCATTCTGATATTAGATATGCCATTTTAATTCTAATGCTGATATCAAAACATTAGATATGCCATCAAACTGTGAGCAAAAATTCATGTTCAAGCATTTGAATTCTAATATCAAAAATTTGAGTTCTAACTATATCAATGCAATTCTAATGCACATCAAAAATGATAAAAAATTTTAATGCACGTTCAATTTGTAATGCACATCAAAAATGCCATTTTGATATTCGACAGGATATTAGATATGCAATTTTGATATTAGACAGGATTTTACAGGATATTTGACAGAATATTAGAAATTGTTTGAATTTTTTGAATGTGCAATTTGTCAGGATATTTCAAAAGATATCAGAGAGGATATTAGATATGCAACTTGTAAGGATATTAGAAAAAATTTGATGTATTAGATATTTCAAAATGGCATTTTCGGATATATTTGACAAATTGAATATCCTGAAAAATTAGATATCCTGAAATCTTGATGTATCAGAAAAATTTTGATGTATTAGGATATCCTGAAATCTTTTTGAAATATCAAAATGGCATTTTATGATATTTGACAGGATATTTGACAAATTGAACTCATTCTAATATTTGACAGGATAATAGAATTTTCTGATATTAGAATTCCATGTCCACCATCTGTCCATGTCCATTGATGGTCAAGCACTTAACTTTTGCTCAGTTCCATGTCCACCATCTGTCCATACTGATACCATTTCAATTTGAGGAAGCAATGACCATAAAGAAAATTCTTAACATAAATCATTTTATTACTCTCATGCCATGTTTCCAGAATAGCACCAGGAAGAAAAGATTCCAAAGCTTCACGGCAATTTGGGCACAGTGAGTTTGATGGTTTGGTACTGGGTGACCATTGAACAGCCATTAGCTTCATAAAGCTATTCCGCCAGGTAAGCATCATGGTCAGAATGTTGGAAGAGCATGCCAAGAACAGAGTACAACTTAAAAGAGAATGAGAAGATGTGCCGGTGAAAATGTAGTAAATAGTAACTATGGACCTGACTTGGAGTAGATATACTCGAGGATAAGAAATGAACGGACTGTTTGAGACATGTGCCCTGAATGCCTTTAGATGTGTAAGTTGTAATGGTCATCGTTGAGGGAGGGGATAGGCTAGCATTAGGCCACATCTAGGACCTGAATCATAGTACGAATACATGGTTGTAAATGATTTAACTGAGATATTCCTAATGTAGCTGAAAGGAGTGGGAAAAAAATTCTAATGTTTGACTTAAGGTTTGGCCATTGTTGTCATGACTATTATTATTGAGCTGAATTGAGCGGAATGGATGAAAAAAAATTACTATATCAAGAAATGTCTTTTATTATTAATCTCATATGATATGCATTATTTTCTCTAACTTCAGTTATATTCAAAATGGACAGTAACATCAGAAGTATATTCAAATTGTGTGTTAAATTGTTTACACAATCCATCCAAGAGATTTTCTATTTTCTCAACTTCATCCTGACATAGAACACACAAGGTATTTCCAAGAATTTGTTTCTAAGTAGTAGCAAAAGAATGTAATTTACTTTACAGGAAAGAATGCTGATGTATGGGGGGTTTAGAGAAAGCAAAGGAGACACCATGGATATTGACATAAGCATAAAATGATTTAACAGAGAAGCTACCTTTAAAGCATACAATGATCCTGTCATCCACCACCCTCAAGAAATCACAATAGAACTGGTCCCCAACACACTTTCAATCAACCAAATGGACTTTTCATTTCCCGGGAGATCATTTCAACGCTGAGTACCTTGTATACAAAAACAGATACTATAGCATTTTTTGTTGCTATTTTCAGTAAATATGCACGGACATATCCAGATGCAGTAACATGAAAGAGCTAAACACAATGCTTCAAGTTAATTGTGACATGGAGATACCATAGGAGGGTAAGTACAAGTTGGATATATTAAACTCTGTATTCACATACTCATGTCAGAAATTAACCTTTTCGAGTAACAAATAATTAGCTATATGGATTATGTAGCCCAGTTTTCACACATATTGAAGTAAACCTTAAAAATATGGATTCATATAGAGATTAAGGCATGCCTACACTCACTTTTGAATTTAGTGGCGTGCGTTGATTGAATTCACATATACTGAAGATGTTCATGCTTCTTAAGTAACATGCAATGAACTTGAGGCCATCAAGATAGAGATTAAGTACAAGTTGCACGCTCACTCTGTCCCTGGAGAAGACTAACATGCAATGAACTTGAGGCCATCAACCAAATTACCATCAGATTAACAGATGAAATATTTTAGTGAAAGAAAACTATGAAATTGTGCTCCACATGCACCAAGCCTAAAAAACATGACAACCATGTCCCAAGCCAAATCGACTGAGTTAAGCTCCACATGCGCCAAATTGTGCAGCATTAGTGGCATTCCCAAGCTCTTATGCGAGAGCATCTCCTTCTCTGCCACCTGCATGAAAAAAACACACACCACCAGTTCGATGAAATTCCACAGAGATAAGTCTTCAGCATCTCATCAAGCTCATTTCCAAAAATAATCCAAACATTTAGACACCCAAGTGCAAATTTTCGTAACCATAAAAAATGCAATTTTGGGCATGAATCAAAGCAAAAAATTACCTTATATACCCTTTCTTAAGCAAACTCCAGGATGATAAGGGAAACAGCAACCAGCAACGGAGGGAGGGTGGGAGGGAGGGATGGGGAGAGGGAGGGAGGGAGAGGGAGAGGGGGAGGGAGGAAGCGGGGGAGAGAGAGAGAGCGAGAGAGAGAGAGAGAGCGAGAGAGCGAGAGATGGCAGCATGAGCTCTTGCGTTCACCAAATTTGTTTCCCCCCCCCAAAGTTCAAGGATTTGTTTTCCCCCCAAATTTAACATTTGAGTTTTAAAATGTTTGAGTTTTTAAATTTTGAGCTTTCAAACAAAATTTCCCCCCAAACATATAAAAACTTGTCCTAGTCAGCATTTTGTCTTTGTCCCAGTCAGAATATGTTTGTCCACATAGGACAAACCTTTGTCCTAGTAGGATAAAAATTCAAAAAAGGTTGTGTTTTATAGAATAGATATATATATATGATGTTAAATGTTAATAATGCAATAGGTATTATATGTGTTAGCTAGTAATATTTTAATACCCTAAACACTTTCATATTACATCGAAATCTAATGGCGCAGAAACATTCGTGCATGTCACACGAGCTCAACGACACCAACATCACCGAAATCAGGCAAGTGTGCACTTTTATACATGTCCTTAAATGTCGTTCTTTTAATCGCTTTTCACATATAGTTAATCTTTGGACGATTTTACCATGAAATGTTGCACGCGAACATTGCCATTTGATACAACGACACCAAAACCCTAATTCTATATTTTGTGAATTGCCCAATAAGAACTTGTGTGTGTGTGTAGACACTTTAACAAATTGACTGATAACGTTTCATAAATTGCAAGCTGTTGGACATGTAAACATCTTGAATCACTTGAAATGATCACGACAATCTTACGGGCCAGTTTGGCTAACTTGCTGGCCGGTTTGGCTAATGAAACATCTTGTGGGCCGGTTTGGCTGATTTTGGCTCGTGGTCCAGAAAGTACATGTGGGTGGGGTTGGGTTCGAGGGCACTAGTTGGAAGTAAATGGGTCCCCTTCGGGTCGCACTTGAAGGTCGATTCACTTGTTTACCGCCTAACGACATGAACCTTAGTCATGAAATTGCACACACTCAAAAACATCCTGATTGAATATGTATAATGTATAAAACTGATTCTGCTTCCATTTAAAATAGAACTGCCATGCTAGTCTAAAATTTGTTCTTACTGCTTAGTAATAGAACTGCCATGCTAATGTAATCTCTGTTTGAACTGCTTAAAAATGTTAATTGTTCATCCATTCTTAAATTCTTTAACTGCCATGAACTTGCTTCTGAAAACCTTGTCGAGGGTCAAAACTAATAACATTTCATATCTTGCCGAGCGACCCTCGCTGACGTATATTTCCTTGTCTACTATCTTGTGAAATATATGGCAGGTTTGAGACATAGGAGTATACTCTGAGACTGAGCAGGTTGACCAGGAGTACCCGGATGCTGAGTTCCACTACAGAGGAACGGTGTGCTTCCACAACACCGCTAAAGAATTAATATTTTTCATTGTAATCTCATTCAATGTAATTTATTTTGATGTAATTGTTTCTAATGGCCATGTTAGGCCTTATTTGTGTACATATAATTCTGGACATTGACTCTGTAAAAATGATAATCTGTATTGTTCTAAGTTTGCATGCAATTTCCTGTGATTGGTTTAAGCTTAGACGCTTATTGGGCTTGAGCTTCATCGCTCCAGCCCATGCGGACCCGCTCGTGTCCTCGCTCCCAAGTATAATGGGAAGCGGTGGTGACAGGTTTTAGTGGTGGCCCATGCAGGTCATGCAATCTGCGAAACACTCGGAACAATATAGATGTCATTATTAGCCAGATGGTCACGATAAATCTTGTACGCAAATGTTTACCTTGTTTTTCTTGTAGCATGGCAGAGGGACACAATGCCAGGAACGGGAATGGAGCTGGTTGAAGTGGTACTTTCGATATCAACGAACTCCACAGAGCCACGAGAGGAATGTTGGAGATCCAGCAACAGCTGATTCAGTAGGGTCAGCAGCCTGCTCAGATCGCACCACCTCGAGCTAAACCCGAAGTTAAGCAGTTTCATGAGATGCAACCTAAGAGTGTCTCCGGAAAAGAAGGGCCTCTTGATTCTGAAGAATGGGCCTAAGGGAATGAAGACAAACTTAGTGCTACTCGTATCCCTAAGGAAGGATGGGTAGATGTCGCGAAGCTCCAACTGACTGATAATGCTAGGAGCTGGTGGTAACTGGAAGAAAGACTCTTAGCCAAGCCTATCTCTTGGGGCATGTTTTGGGAATGGTTCAATGCCAAGTATTTCTAAGACGGCCAAACGAGAACTTCAGCAGTGCTTCGCCAATTTGGTCCAAAGAGATAAGACTGTTGACGAGAATAAGGCCGAGTTTTCTATGCTCAGCCTCTTTGCACCACACATGGTCGAAGATCCAGAGGATTGTGCATTTCAATTTCGCCAAGGCCTGAATCCCAAAGTTCAAGCCTCAATGACCTCGACGAAACTAACGACCCTTCATGACGTTTTGGATGCTGCACGGAGCCATGAAGTTGTGGCGAGAATTCTAGTGGGACCTCAAGCTGGAGGAAGCAAGCGTCTACTAGAGCCGCCAAGGAATGATTTCCAACCAACCCAGACCACCAAATTCAATAGGCCTGCAACTTCAGCCGACTCCAGATCTACAATGGTGTGTCACCATTGTAACCAATTGGGGCACGTCAAGAAGGATTGTCGTGTGCTGTTGGAACAGTGTTTAGTGTGCGAGGCACCTGACCAAAACGTGAGGAACTGCCCTCAATGCACTAACGATCCAGCGACCCAAAGTATGGTAGCGTCGGGATCAATGTAACAGGGACCACCTCTGGCCCCGCAACGTCAAGTTATCCAACCGGCCAAGCCCGAACACAGTCGGCACCAGACTTTCTCTATGGTCGTCGAGGAAGTGACTAATGATGATATCTGAACCTGTCCTATCATCGCATATAATGATTCACATCATAAATGCATCTATCTTTGCCCTGTCATATCCTAGGTGTTGCTTTCATTGTAGTTGTTTTAATCTTAGATCCTTTCCATTCTGAAGTTTTCATTCCTATATAGGTCTCTTACTTTTTGATGTTGTGATATCACTTCATGCTTCGCCTATCAAGTGCTTCTTTGATTCTTATCTAGCTTAAGAAATTCCGATGATGGAATTTTTCTTAAGGAGTGTAGAATGTAACGACCACGTTCCGTCGTACGTATTTCGTACGTACTTCTTGGGTGTATAAAATTATGTGTATTTTTGCGTCATTATTTTATTTTCTATTTTCCATGGCCCGAACTCGCAATCGGATCCCGTATTCTCGATCCTCTTGATGGCACGATCGCCCCGGTATTTTCCATATAATTTTTGGACGACATCGTGTTAAGGGGCGAAGTTGTAATAATCTGATTATTATTATTTTAACTATATTAATGTTTTTTAAGTTAAATTTTTAATATATCAAATATTTTTCTAACTAAACCATTTTAATAAAATCTTTGCCTTAACTAAAATTTTCAAATCCTACTTAAAATGCACCAACATTGAATAATATTATACTTACTAACTAATTTGATTGTATCGAATCATATAATATATCTAAATGTCTAATTTTTATAAACTGATTTTTATCACTTAACTTCATAACAGTTTTATCCCCACGTCATCCCATGCATGGGATCTTAACTAACCCCACGTTCCCATCCCTCACCCCACGTTCTCGCAACCAACCCCGCCCACGACGTTCTTCTTCTTCTTATTTAAAAACCCAAACGAAGCCCAGTTCCCACGCAACAACCCAACAACCCACGCAACTGATCTCCATGCATGCTCGATTCTTACAACCACCCCACGTCCGCTCTTTCTCTTCTTCTTCTTCTTCAAAACCCAAGCCCGCAGTCTCTCTCTTCCCTGTGACCCCACCATCACGACCTCGTCCCCACCTCTGACTGCCCAGTCTCCGGCACCTCCGACTAACCCCATCAGCCCCGAACACACCCCCATCTCCTCCAATGCCTAGCACAACCGCAGCACCCATTCACTCTCCGTCCTGCAACTCTCTCTCTCTCTCTTCTGTAACCTCAATGCTAACGATCTCTTCCCTCCGACTGCCCAGCCTCCCGTCCACGCTCCTCGACCTCCCGCACCGTTCCTCCACCCAGTACTCAACCCCTGACAGCCCCACAAACACCTTCGACAACCAAGCAACCCGACGCACCTCCCCTCATAACCGCCGACCTCCAGTAAGCCCCGACCCGCTCTCTTCTGCCATCGACTCTTCGCCTCCCTTCACGAAGCCCCGACAACCTCCTCTCTGCAGCCACCTCCCTCAACTTACCGTTCCTCCTCCAACGTCCACACCACACAGCCGCAGTCCTCCTCAACTGCAACGCCTGCCCCATAAGCCCCACTTCTCCTTCCAAACTCCAGCGACATCTCTCCTTCCCCTCGCCACGGATTGCATCACCCCTCTCTTCGAACATCTCTAATGCCTCGAGCTCCTCCTCCCCGTCGTTCAACATCGTCGTCGTCGCCGCCACCATCTCACTGCCACAGTCCTCCTGCTGCACACTGCACCGCAGGTCTCCACTGCAATCGACCACCTGAAGTCGTCGCCGCTTCACCTGCAAACACGCGAGGGGAAAGGCGAAACTACAACATGTAAGTTAACGTTTATGTGTATGTGTGTGTGTGTAAGTTAGCTAGTAATAGGTTAAAAGTGCGTAAGTTATTTGTTATTGGTATTTTAGTGTGTCAGTAGTTAGTGATGTGTATATTTTAACATTATATAGTGTTAGTACTTAAGTTAGTATATTGTTATAATGGCAGTACCTTATGTAACAACATGTTAGTTGAATTGTTATTAGTTGTTATAATATATGTACTGTACTATATATGTTTATATATGGGTTAGTGTTAGTTAATATATGTATATTTATAGTTTAGTGTATAAGGTATGCTAGTTAGTTCATATAATCATATGTTAATAATAATCAGAACTGTAAAACATGTAAGTCAGTTATATAGGTACATTAGTTTGTGTGTGTGTGTGTGTGTGTGTGTGTGTGTGTGTGTGTGTGATGTTAAATGTTGGTAATGCAGTAGGTATTATATGTGTTAGATAGTAATATTTTTATAGCCTAAACACTTTCATCTTACATCGAAATCTAATGGTGCAGAAACATCCGCACCTGTCACACGAGCTCAACGACACCAACATCATCGAAATCAGACAAATGCACACTTTTATACATGTCCTTAAATGTTGTTCATTTAATCGCTTTTCGCATATAGTTAATATCTAGACGATTCTACCATGAAATGTTACACGCGAACATTGCTATTTGATACAACGACACCAAAACCCTAATTCTGTATTTTATGAATTGCCAGATAAGAACTTGTGTATGAGTGAGTATGGACACTTTAACAAATTGACTGATAATGTTTCATAAATTGCAAACTATTGGACATGTAAACATCTTGAATCACTTGAAACGATCAAGACAATCTTGCAGGCCGGTTTGGCTAACTTGCGGGCTGGTTTGGCTAATGAAACATCTTGTGGGTCGGTTTGGCTGATTCTGGCTCGTGGTCCAGAAAGTACACGTGGGTGGGGTTGGGTTTGCGGGCACTAGTCGGAAGTAAACGGGTCACCTTCGGGGGCACTTAAAGGTCGATTCACTTGCTTACCGCCTAACGACATGAACCTTAGTCATGATGCACACACTCAAGAACATCCTGATTAAACATGTATAATGTATAGAACTGCTACTGCTTCCATTTAAAATAGAATTGCTTTGCTAGTCTAAAATCTATTCTTACGGCTTAGTAATAGAACTGCCATGCTAATGTAATCTCTGTTTGAACTACTTAAAAATGTTAATTGTTCATCCATTCTTAAATGCTTTAACTGCCATGAACTTGCTTTTGAAAGCCTTTCCGAGGGTCAAAACTACTAACATTTCATATCTTGCCGAGCGACCCTCGCTGACGTATATTTTCTTATCTACTATCTTGTGAAATATACGGCAGGTTAGAGATAGAGGAGTATACTCTGAGACTGAGCAGGTTGACCAGGAGTACCCAGACGCTGAGTTCCACTGCAGAGGAACGACATGCTTCCACAACATCGCTAAAAAATTAATATTTTTCGTTGTAATCTTATTCAATGTAATTTCTTCTGATGTAACGGTTTATAATGGCCATGTTAGGCCTTGTTTTTGTACATGTAATTCTGGACATTGACTCTGTAAAAATGATAATCTGTATTATTCTGAGTTTGCTTGCAAGTTCCTACGATTGGTTTAAGCTTAGATGCATATTGGGCTTGAGCTTCATCGCTCCAGCCCATGCGGACCCGCTCGCGTCCTTGCTTCCAAGTATAATGGGAAGCAGGGTGTGACATGCATCAGCATGGTCATGTGGTTGCATATGCTTCTCGGTAGTTGAAGGTTCACGAGAAGAATTATCCGACTCACGATTTGGAGCTAGCCGATGTCATATTTGCCCTGAAGGTTTAGAGACATTTCTTACTGAGTGAGAAAGTGAAAATCTTCACTGATCACAAAAGTTTGAAATACATTTTTACCCAGAAGGAGTTGAATATGAGGTAGTGCAGATGGTTAGAGCTGATGGCTGATTATGACATCGACCTCTAGTGTGATCCAGGGAAGGTAATGTCGTACATGTCACCTTGAGTAGACTCCCAGTAGTCATGACTCTTACAGTTCAGTGGAGGCTACAGCAAGATCTGCAGGAGATGAGTTTAGAAGTTGTTTTGCCTGGAGTCACATCATCATTAATGAATATACAGATTCAGTCGACGATTGTGGATCGGATCAAAGCTACACAGTTTGGAGATGCAAAGCTGTAGAAGATCAGAGAGCAAGTTGAAGCGGACTTCGAATGGATTTTCTCATTCTTAAGGATGGTTTTCTGGGATACGACAGTAGGATCTGCGTACCTTCAGATGATATCAGAGAAGAGCTGATGAATAAAAGCTCATTGCTCTCCCTATTCCATCCATCCTGGCGGTACCAAGATGTACAATGATCTTCTTCTGAATTTTTGGTGGCATGGTATGAAGAGGAGCGTAGCTCGAAGCGTCACCGAGTGCTTTGTGTGTCAGCAAGTAAAGGCTGAACATTATCGTATTGCTGGATTACTTCAACCTCTGCCGATTCCAGAGTGGAAGTGGCAACACATCACCATGGACTTTGTGACTGGACTACCTCGGAGCTTCAAGCAAAATGACGCGATTTGGGTTATCATTGACTGATTAACCAAGTCTGTGCATTTCATACCCTTTCGAGTAGGACAATCTACGGAGATACTTACGAAGAAGTATATGGAGGTAATTATCTTTCTCATACCTTTTTGACTTCCTTCTAGTATATGTTGTGATGTGAACGATAATCGTGCAGGAGATTGTGCGATTGCATGGAGTTCCCGTGAGTATCATCTCCGACCGAGACACGAGATTCACATCTCAGTTCTGGAAGAGTCTGCAGTCGAATCTGGGTACCAGTCTGAGTTTCAGCACTGCGTATCACCCGTAGACTGATAGACAGTCGAAGCGTACCATTTAGATATTGGAGGACATGTTGTGAGCTTGTATGTTGGATCTTAAAGGTTCATGAAGGATCACATGCACTTAGTGGAGTTCGCTTACAACAATTGCTACCAAGCCAGCATTGGCATGGTGCCATTTGCTGCACTTTATGGAAGGAAATACCGATCTCCACTGAGTTGGGATGACCTTGGTGATAGAGAGCTGTTGGGACCAGAGATGATAGTCGAGGCTGTGGATGTAGTGCGTACCATCAGAGACAAGCTTCGTATCGTACATGATCAGTACAAGCACTGGGCTGATACTAAACATCGTCCTTTGGAGTTCAAGGCAGGAGATCATGTGTTCCTGAAGATATCCCCAAACAGAGGAGTGATTCGCTTTAGGAAGCGAGGCAAGCTCAGTCCGAGGTTCATTGGACCTTTCGACGTGCTAGAGCGAGTTGGTGAAGTAGCTTATTGTCTAGCACTGCCGCCTTCATTGGAGGGAGTACATGATGTTTTCCATGTATCTCAGCTGTGTCCTTACATCAGTGACCCTTATCATGCTATTGATTACTCGGAGATTACGGCTCGATCGAACCTGATATATGAGCAACAGCCAATGCAGATCTTAGACCTACGTGAGAATACGCTCAGGAACAAGGTCGTTGAGCTCGTGAGTGTGATGTGGCATCATGGCTCACCTGGAGAATCCACCTGGGAGCAGGATGATGAAATGCGAGAGCATTATCCTTATTTGTTCACTGCTTCTTAGTAGATAGAAATTCCGAGGGTGGAATTTTTCTTAAGGTCGGTAGAATGTAACTGCCACGTTCTGTTGTACGTATTTCGTACGTACTTCTTTAATGCATTGGATTGTGCATATATTTACGTCATGATTTTATTTAATAATTTCCTTAGGTCAGACTCGCGATCGGACACCATATTCATGATCCTCTCGATGGCACGATCGTCCCGGTATTTTCCATATAAATTTTGGGCGACACCGAGTCGAGGGGCAAAAAGTTGTGAAATCTAATATTTTATATTAATATTTTTAAATTTAATTAATAAAATCTAAATGTTTATAAATGTTAAAATCTTTACAATTTGGATTTTTGAATCCAAATTTTGTTTTCTAATCATATCTTAACTGTTCTCCACCCACCCAGCAACCCCCCCTGTTCTCAGCCCGCAAATCCCATGCATGGGATCTCATCAGCCCACAAATCATGCTTCTTCCCCTCCCGCATGCGGTTAACCCCAAGCCTGATTATCTCAACCACGTAACCCCCCCATGCGGATCTTACGTCCGCAAACAACCCCACGTCTGCCACAACTCCATCTCCACTATCACGTAACAACCCCCACCCCCCTCATGTCCTTCGTCGTCTTCTTCTTCTTTTCCCCTTCTTCTTAAACCCCCAAGACCATCATCCACAACCCTCACCATCATCTCCCTCCGATGTTTGACTCCCCCAAGAGCAACCCCGGCAAACTCCACACAAACAACACCCTCCGACCAACTTGCTGCCGAGCCCGCAGCCAAACTCCTCAACCCACCGACATCCAAACTCCTCCCTACAAGCCTCCAACCCAACTCCTCCGACCACCCATAACCCCGTCGATCTCCTCCTCTTTCTTCTTCATAACCATGGTGACACCCCCCCTCGAACGCAAACTCCGATCACCACCAAACTCCCACTTATGTCTCTCCACCCCTCACCGATCATCTCTCCATCCTTGACCCTCAAGCTTCCGCATCCCTCCGACGAAACCCCAACTACCCCACCTCCATCTGCCTAACGCCAATGCCAGCCCCTCACGACATCTCCGACGAACGCGTGGCAGCAATACGCAACACGCCAGACCTCTCACTCCTCCCTTCCCGTAGCGACACCGCCACCTCCCTCATTTCTCCGTCGCATTCATCGACACCATCTCTAGGAGCCCGACCCTGTGCCAGCAACCAACACCCCTCGACCACACCGCCTCCTCACCCACTCGACAAATTCGACGCCCCATCACTTCCCATGCCACCTTTCCTCCTTCACAAACCCACACCAGTACCCAAGCGCCACCCCCGTCGCCGCGGCCTCATGCACCACCATGCGTCGTAGGACGTTGCCTCCGCGTCGCCTCCGACCTGTCACCGCCCATCGCCGCAAGGCAATACGGTGAACACACGTAAGTCTTACAGCATGTTATGTTTCATATAAAAAATTAGTACTTTAGTTGGTGTATTGTTATAACAGTATATAATAGCGTTAAATATTAGTTTATACGTAATGTTATCAGTATGTTAGCATATAAGTTAGTTAATATAATATCAGTGTATATTAATGTTAGTTAGTAATGTTAGTGTATATGTAAGTTAGTTTAGTTTTATTAAACCAGTACATTAGTTGCAAGATAATATAAAATTCTTAGTTTTATATGTATAATAGTATTATATATGTTAAGTATAGTTATTAATATGTGATAGATTTTAATAGTATTATAATTAATTAAAATCCTTTAGCTTGATGTTAAAATCTAATGACGCAGAAAACATCCGCGCCTTCCATACGAACTCATCAACACTAAAACCACCGAAATCAGGCAAGCGCTCATTTTTATACGCATTCTTAAATGTTGTGCATTTAGACATTTTTCACATATAGCTAGTTCTGGACGATTCAACTGTGAAATGTGGTACACGAAAATTGCCATGCGACACAACGACACTAAACTCCTTATGTGCACTTTTGTGAATTGTCAGATAAGAACCTCGTGCGTGTGCGCGTGTGTGGACACTTTTACAAGTTGACTGATAATGATTCGTAAATTGCAAACAATCTAGACATCTAGATATCATGAATCACTTGAACATCATGACTATCTTGCAGACCAGTTTGGCTATCTTGCGGGCCGGTTTGGCTATCTTGTGGGCCGGTTTGGTTAATAATACACCTTGTGGGCCGGTTTGGCTGATTCTGGCTCGTGTTCCAGAAAAATACACGTAGGTGGGGTTGGGTTCGCGGGCACTAGCTGAAAGTAAACATGTCACCTTCGAGGGCACGAGAAGGTCGATTCACTTGCTATCCGCCTAACGACGTGGACCTTAGTCACTAGTTTGGAACACTCAAGAATAGCTTGAAAACTGCCATTTTAAAATGTCTAACATGTAAAATTGTTATTGCTTTTACTATCTTAGAACTACCATGATGATGTCATCTCTGTTCATATTGCTTAGAAATGTTAATTGTTCATTCATTCTTAAATGCTTTAACTGCCATGCAAAATACTTTGAAAATCTTGCCAAGTGTCCCATTTCTAACTATTGCTTGCCAAGGACCCTTGCTGACATACATTTCCATGTTGTTTAAAATGTATGTCAGGTCACGAGACAAAGTACTTGGAGGACGAGCCACTTGAGGAGACCGACCCTCAGGACCAGGAGTACACTGACTCAGGAGTTCTCCCCACGGAGGATTAGTTTGTTGGACACTATCTGCTGCTGCGTAGGATTCTTATTTGCTGTTTTTCTGTAGGGTGTGTACCCATTTCGGTGTAGAACTCTGTTGTTGGCCATGTTTTGGGCCTTATTTCTTTTGTGTACTTATCTCTGGATGTTGGCTTAAATTTAAAGTTATTTCTGTTGCTTCTGAATGCATGCAAGTTCCTGCGATTGGTTTAGTCACAGACGCTTATTGGGCTTGAGCTTCACCACTCCAACCCATGCAGACCCGCTCGCGTCCTCGCTCCCAAGTATAATGAGAAGGGGGGCTGACAGGTTTCTATATGTTTAGGCTCTATTTCAGAAATAAAATCACCATAAACACATAAAGCGCAAAGATTTTTAAAAGAGGAACGCGTGCGTATACCTGCCGTAGGCTCTCCAATGATCAAGTCTGATGGGGTGCTTTGGATTAAATCTCAGCTCTCCTCTGGTAACTGCTTCTTCCTGAATTTCTTGTGTGCCAATTTCCTCTTAGCTTTCAGGTTGCTCTTCGTTGTTCCTTAGACTGCTTTCTTGTGGTATATTTCTCTCTTCTTCGTTCTCCCTATAATCCAAAGATCCTATTTCAAATTTAACATGAATAGATTCAATAATAGTAAGGGTGCGTTTATTATATATCATGTAGCTCTGCTCCTCGTTGAATATCCCACGAACACTCCCTCATTTGTTTTGGATTCAAATGTGCCAATTTGATCTCCAGTATTTAGTATATAGCACCTGCATCCAAAAACTTTAAAGGAAGAAATGTTTGGAGTGTTGACATGCCATAGTTCGTAAGAAGTTTTGTTCATTAATAGTCTAATCATAACTCTATTGCACACATAGCAAGCAGTATTAATGGCCTTAGCCCAAAAAGACATAGGCAAGCTATATTCATTTATCATACTCCTAGCCATCTCTTTTAATGTTCGATTCTTTCTCTCGACCACTCCATTTTTGTTGGGTGTTCTAGGAGAAGAGAATTCATGTAAAATTCCTTTTTCACGACAAAAGTTTTCAAAAATTGCATTTTCAAACTCACCTCCATGATCGCTTCTAATTTTTATAATGGAAGTGTTTTTCTCATTAGAAACTTGTATACAAAAATTTTGAAAATTTTCAAATGAGTCTGATTTTTTGGCTAGGAAGTAAACCCATGTGTATCTAGAGTAATCATCAACCAATACTAAACAAAACTTTTTACCTCCTAGGCTAGCAATGTCTGTGGGTCCAAATAAATTCATGTGCACTAATTCCAATATGCGTGTAGTGGCAACTTCTTTAATGCTAGAAAACGTAGATCTAGTTTGCTTACCTTTTGTGCATGTCACACACAACTTACCATTGTCGTAGGTCTGATGCGGTAGTCCTCTTACCAGAATTTTATTTTCAAGCTTCTTTAGCAATCACATGCTTGCATGTGCTAATCTTCTATGCCATAGCGTGGCCTCTTCTTCCCTGACAAGCAAGCATTTTGAAACAATTAGTTCTTCAATCATAATAGTATAAACATTGTTCTTTCTATTTGCTGTTATAATAATGTCACATATGGAGCTATCAATAATTATACAAAGTTTAGAATCATATTCTACTTTCATACCTTTATCGCACAGCTGACTAATAGAAATAAGGTTGTGTGTAAGATTTTCCACCCATATGACATCTGTAAGCTGAAAGGTGTCGTTACCTACAACACCTTTACCAATTACCTTGCTTTTTTCCATTGTACCCTTAAGTAACACTTCATCCGTCATGCTTTACAAGGCTAAGGAACTTTTTGCTATCACCTGTCATGTGTCTTGAGCAGGTAGAGTCTAAGTACCACTCACACCGTTGTCCCTTATCCATTCCATGTACCTACACATAAGAAGAACATGATACGTGTGACCTAGGAATCCAAATAGGTCCATTGGTGTTAGTCACTGTACCTTTTGGAACCCAAATTTGTTTAAATTTAATATTCTTGTTCCTATATTTGCAATTACAATAAGCATGCCCAACACCCCCATACGTATAGCATTTAGCAAAAACACTTCTTCCTACACCAGTTTCTTTATGAGTCTTTTTATTGATTCTGGGCCTTTCATCAATTTGATTACCATACCCCCAAACCACGCATATTGTTACCATGTATCTGATTTCCAAGTATGATGTCTAATGATTGCTTTCCAACTCCAAATTTTTTAATGGTTAGCTCAAGATCATATTCTTTAGATTTTAAAAACATGTTTTCATTGACAAGCATGGTACATTTACTGATGAAAGCCTTTTTGTTCTCTTCATCATTCTTTTTAAGATTTACCATCTTCATTTCTAGCTTAAGAACTTTTTCTTTATGCATGTTATTTTATTTTTAAAAAGTTGGAAAATTAAGGCATTCAGCTGTTTCATGCATGCTAGATTTTTCTTTTTTCAGCAAATCAATAGCAGATTCGTATGCAACAATTTTAGCTTTCGGTTTATCTACTTCTTTTGACATGTCACAATTTTCTTATTGTGGTTCATAATTAGAATTTATAAGCTTCTCTACAGTAGATTCTAGGCCTTCAATTTCATCTTACATTTCTTTACAAATATTCAAAATTTGAACTTTGGTGCAAGATTTTACCTCATCAAGCTCTCCCATCAAGCAAAGGGAGGAGTGGGCAGCCTCCTTCTGAGTCTTATCGTCGCTATCCTCATCCCACGTTACTGCCAACGATTTTCCTTTCTTCTCAGTAGTGTTATTCTTTCCTTGTGGGAAATTCTTCATATAGTGTCCATGCTTCCTGCATTTAAAACAATGGATTTCATCAGTAGCATTCTGCTCAGAAGATTTTTTTAGCAGAATTAAATTTGTTACAGCGATTAACCCTTTTTGACATTCAGCACTTCCTTGCTTTGTCTTGATGAATCTTTTGAAGCCTCTTACCATCAGTGCATACTCCTCATCAAGTTCATCATCTTCATCTTCCTCGGCTTGGAAGGCTAGTGCTTTTGAAGTATTTCTCTCAGATTTATCTCTAGTTTCAATGCTCTGTAACTTAAGCTCATGTGACATCAAGTTTCATATCTAGTCTTCCACACTCATCTTTGCTAGATCCTTGGCTTCCTGAATGGCTGTGAATTTTAGACGGATTGAGCTTGGCAGTGCCCTTAAGGTCTTCCTTACTTGCTCCAGACTTGAGTATGGCTTTCCATGAGAGCTGGACTTGTAGACGATGTTTGTGAACCTTGCAAACATCTCCTTGATGGACTCTGATGGAAGCATGCGGAACCTTTTATATTATGTGCTTAGTAAAGCAAGTCTGGACTCCTTCACATACGATGTTCCCTCATGTGTCACCTCCAGCATGTACCAAATTTTCTGCACTGTTTGACATTGAGAGATACGATTAAACTCAGCTTTATCCAAAGAGCAAATAAGTGCATTCATAGCTCTACCATTCAGAGAAAAACATTTTCTATCAGCATCATCCCATTTATCTTCAGGTTTTAGAATTTCAGTGTCTTCAATTTTAATAGTGGGGGATTTATATCCATTTTCATCAATGGTCCACACATCATAATCAACAGACAATAAATAGATTATCATCCTAGTTTTCCAGTAAGCAAAATCAACACCATTAAACTTAGGGGGGGTCGGGAGATGGACTGACCTTCAGCAAACGGCAGAATCAGATATATTCATGGTCATCTAGCCTTGATCAGCTAACCTACTCTGATACAACTTGTTGGATCTGGATCTAAGCCTAGAGGGGGGGAGTGAATATGCTAGTAAAAATTCTCACGATATCACAGGCAATTCAGCACAAATAATCAGACGTAGAGTTGCGCAGATAAGACAATCACAGAGTGCACGAGATATTTACAGTGGTTCGATCGTCCCAATGACCTACTCCAGCCCCAAAGCAAATACTAGATTCAATAGTGTCAAGGGTACAACTATAAAGAGCTACGAGCACCCACTCTACGCTCAACAAGTTCCATACCGCACTCACCAAAGTGCCAAATACTAATAACCTAGTAAAAGCTCTCTTTTGCTAGCCCCAACTAGTTAAGTCCCCCCAAAAAGATAGTTCAAGTAGCTACAAAGATCAACACACCAGTCACACAAATATAAAGTAATAAAGAGTTTAGAAAAGCCCAATTCGTGTCGGTATCGTCGCCTTTGTTGTTCAGCTCTTGGTCAGATATGATCTGACAAGATGTAATCTCCAATCTGAAGTCTCGGCTAGTTTCCTTGGATTATGCTTGATGTCACGGCTAGCAAAGCTCAAGTGTGCAATGGTCGGCACCTTTCTTGGTTGAAGCTTGGATGATGATTGATGGGTCGGCCATTAAGCTTAGTTGGTGGCTCTTGGATGTTGCGGTCAGCAAGGAAGATTTCACTAGGAGATGGTCGGTCTGCCACCAAGATTTGCGGGAGGTCTCCTCGGTCAGTAAGAAAGGATGCGTAAGAGAAGCTCTGGTCTGTAGCTCCTTGTATGGAACTATGATCTGTTGGTTAGCACACCAAATTTGCGGGAGCAGATCTCGGTCGACAGAGTTGTTGGTGCGGGCTGCAAGGCTTGGTCAGTAAGAGCTTGGTGCGTGGGCTGCTTCGGTCAGCAAGGAGAAATTACGGAGCCCCCTCTCGGTCAGCAGCTGACGTGCGTTTATATTTCATATATTCACGCACGTTTTCTTCCGTGTTTTTCCGTTATTTACCGCCGTCTTATATGTGTTTTCTCTTGTTTTCTTGTTTTCTTTCACTTTTCCGTGTTCTTTTCCGTGTTTTTCGTATTTTGCAGGAGTTTACTGGCATAGGGGACATAAAACGACGATATCATGAGTCCCCGGAGCAACGGGAGGAGTCACGCATGATCCAGGGGGTCAAACGACGAAGATCGCATCTTTCAGCCACTCACCTGACCGGTTGGTCACTTCCAACCGATCAGGTGATGCACGCGTGCACCACCCGACACAAGACCGCCTGGGTTGTTTAAACTAGGAAATCGATGGGGATTAGGAATCTAACGGTTACGCTGGGTGTTTCATTGTCATCGGCGGAAAAAAGACCGCCTTTGACCGTTGGGCCAAGGGGGAATAAACTTGGCGGTTGACTCCCTAGCCATAGCTCACGCCCTTAGCGTAGACGTCGAATCCTAGCGCGCAGGAGCGTTAGGATGAGACGTTGGGAGTTATCATTGCAAACTTAGTGCTCCTAGAGTCGGTCAGTGTTAATGGACACGGGAGTGCCCACTGACCGAACCCGGGAAGTCCGGTGTATCATCTTGGGCACCGACCGGAATATCGGGCCCATGGGACGCTGGTACCACTCTTAGAGGCAACATCTCACCATTAGACCATAATTCCGATCGTTATCCTACCCGTAGGCCGTGTTGGCAAGAATCGCACGATAGAGTGGAAACTAGAGTCCCGGGTTTTCCCTTTATATTATTTATCCCTTGCATTCTATTTTTCGTGACAACCCATCATCCGATTCGGGCTAGCTCGCCCATGTGGTGAATTTGATCCTTCTTGACACAAGCACATCCACGCCTCCCTGATTTCGACCCCCAAGCCACACTACAACACCGTGCGCTTGCGGTTACAAATATTTAAATCTCACGCCCCAATCATATTATTGCACAAATCAAACACGCACAACGTGGGGACGTCAAGCTTTATGGCGCCGTTGCCGGGGAGGCAACGTGCTTGTTATTTTAGGATTTCGTGGACCCTTGTGTCTGGCTCTCATCCCTATCTCGCGATAATTTTCGCACTCTACACTTTTTGATTTCACTTGTACATATTGTAAATAGTAGTTGTATAGAACTGATTGACTAAATCACCGTGCTGCTTTCGCTACATTCACCTCCCGTTTATGCAACATGTGCTTTTGACGTGTTTGCTATTTGTGCAGTTCTCTCTCTCTCCTTTCTTATAGGTTCTCTGCCCCATGACGAGGATGTTGTATGCCGTTTCGGGCGATATCTGGGATCATTCGCACCACATCCGCTGCTTGGCACAAACCTTGGCAGAATCCCTAAACACTTCGAATATTCTAACCCTTCTGTCTACCGCTGTGGAAAATCAGAGCTGGTATCTTGATATGCAGCAGGATCCAGTCACGACAACTCTCCTTCCTCCTGATGATGTGGCATGTATCGGCATGCCCAGTTCCGGATTCGGGGGAGAAGAATTGTTCACGGAGCCCGGTCAGGAGAACCACCAGGGAGAGTCTGTCGGTTGCGTTGGACAGGGGCCGATCTATACCTTACAGACTTTTATCGAGCATCCCGAATCTTGGGGGAATGGGGAAGCTCGGAGCAATGGTGGGGAATCATCGACCATTGAAACTTGTTTTCACGTCGAAGCTTTCTTCCCCGAGAATTACTATGCGCTTGAGAAAGACCCAGCGCCTTCCTCGGTTGCCCCCGCGATACCTTGCGAGGGTTTACCACGTGGAACCACGGTTGGGAGTGAAGTTCCGAACATTGGCTTTTGATAGGTCCACGAAGAATTCCTTTCGCTAGAAGATGCTCAGCTTGAGAAGTATGCGTCGGGGCCTCATGAAGTTGAGATGAAAGAGTTACCCCGGGACTAAAGTATGAATATTTGGGGATGGACTCGACCCTGCCAGTTATAGTGAACTCCTCGCTGCCTGAAGACCAGATGACCAAACTTCTTGGTGTTTTAAAAAGGTTTAAGGGCGTTTTTGGATATGCAATTGAAGATTTAAAAGGAGTTAGCTTGGGCCTCTGCTCACACAGGATACTGCTTGAGGATGAGCAAGCCTCATCGATTGAGCCGCAGCGGAGGCTAAATCCCATAATGATGGAGGCGGTGAAAAAGGAGATTGTTAGGCTTCTACATGCCGGTATCATATACCCTATCTTCGATAGTCGCTGGGTTAGCCCGGTGCACGTCGTACCCAAGAAAGGAGGAATGACGGTGGTTCGCAACGAGAATAACGAGCTAATACCTACGAGGACTGTCACAGGGTACCGGATGTGTATTGACTATAGAAAGCTGAACAAAGCCACGAGGAAGGATCACTACCCTCTCCCTTTCATTGATCAGATGCTCGAGAGGCTGGCGAAGCACAACTATTTCTGTTTCATGGACGGGTACTCCGGATTCCTTCAAATCCCTATTCATAACGATGACCAGGAGAAGACTACTTTCACTTGCCCATTCGGAACATATGCCTATAGAAGAATGCAGTTCGGACTTTGTAATGCCCCAGCTACATTCCAAAGACTCATGTCCGCTATCTTCTCCGACTACTCACAGGACATCATGGAGGTCTTCATGGACGATTTTTCCGTCTATGGAACAGAGTTTGACTCATGCCTCAGCAAGCTAACTAAAGTACTGGAGAGATGTCAAGAAAAGGGATTAGTCCTGAACTGGGAGAAATGCCACTTCATGGTCCAAGAAGGACTTGTGCTGGAACACGTCATCTCTTCGAGGGGAATCAAGGTCGATAAGGCTAAAGTTGAGGTGATTGAAAAACTTCTGCCACCGCTCAATCTTTGAGGAGTCTGTGGTTTTTTAGGACATGCGGGATTTTATCGCCGCTTCATAAAAGACTTCTCAAAGATTTCCAGGCTGCTGACCCAACTCCTCGTGAAGGACTCGCCTTTCGTCTTCGACGAGGGGTGTATGGAAGCCTTCCGCCATCTGAAGCAAGCTTTGATTTCCGCGCCCATAATACAGCCACCGTACTGGAATCTACCCTTCGAGCTAATGTGCGACGCTAGTGATTATGCCGTTGGTGCCGTCTTGGGGCAAAGGATAAAAATCCGCATGTCATATATTTTACGGGCAAGACCCTTGACGCTGCCCAAAGAAATTATACCACCACGGAAAAAGAATTGCTAGCGGTCATCTACGCCATGGACAAGTTCTGGCAATATCTCGTTGGTGCTAAGGTGATCGTGCACACAGATCACGCGGCTCTAAAATACCTATTGAGCAAAAAGGAGGCCAAGCCGCGGCTCATTAGATGGATTCTCCTCCTCCAGGAATTCGACCTGGAAATCAGAGACAAGAAGGGGGCGGAGAATGTAGTTGTCGATCACCTGTCCAGAATGTCTACCCTCGATTTGAACGCTACTCCGATCGATGATTCGCTCCCTAACGAGCATATTTTCTCCGTCTCTTCCGCCTGGACCCCTTGGTACGCAGACATCGCAAATTATCTGGCTTGTGCCATCGTCTATGTGAGCTACCAGCAGAAGAAGAAATTCTTCCATGAGGTCCGCAAATTTTATTAGGACGACCCCCATTTGTACAAAACATGCAATGATGGGGTGATACGGAGATGCATCCCTGAAGCTGAAACGACCTCTATAATTTCCCATTGCCATGGTCAGCAATGTGGAGGGCATGCGAGCACCTATAAGATGACTACAAAAATTCTCCAAAGCGGATTCTACTGGCCAACCCTCTTCAAGGACACCCATGCTACCGTTTCATCCATTTCTTCCTTGCCAACACCATTTTCACTCGCGTAGATGTATCCACGGTGTCTAGGGATGAGTTGCTCTTTCTCTATGCCATGTCCCATGACCGGATTCATGGCAACATCCCTTTACCCTTAAACACCGCTCATTGGATCATCCACGAGATCTTATCTGTTAGCCGCGCAGCTTCCGGCTCTATTTGTTGTGGGAGAATGATCACTCTTATTGTCAGTTGTGTCTTGAGGATGCCGCCTGACCTCCATATTGTCCCGGGACGTAGCCGTATCGATCGCGATTACTTGATCTCTATCGGTATGCTTACCCCTTTTGGGGAGGATCGTGCAGCCTACCTCTATAGTCCTGCCTACACTCCTTTTGCCATCCTCCCACCCTCATCTCCGGAGCGTTTCCCCTAACGACTTACACACCTACCCTGGGAGTTCTACCCAGATCCTTGGTACTCTTCACTCGTTCACTTCCCACCCATGGATCCTCCCGATTGGCACCCGTGTGTTGGTCCACCCCGTCCCACCATCATTCACCATGATCCACCGATGTATCCCGATCCTCCGATAGTCTTTAATGTTGCTCCTCCTTCTCCTATTCGCACACCCTCTCCTTCGTCCTCGGAGGATTCCTTCTACCATTATTCACCACATTCTTCGCCTTCTCCTTACCATTCTACCGCTAGCGACTCCGATTGACCTCCCCCTTGCATATCTCTGCATTTTCACGATCACATCCTTTCGCTAGCACTGTCATGTCTTGCTTGGGGGAAGCCAAATTTTTTCTTTGTGCTGTCGTGTTTCGTTTTTCTTTGTGTGTTTGTTTATTTGTCGTGTCGTGTGATTTTCTTTCTTTTATTTATTTTTATTTTTATTTTCTGTTTATATGTCATGTGGTGTGCTTTTTATTTTTATTTCTTATTTTCAGTTTCGTTTGTATGATTTTCTTATCTTTCGTGTGTTTTTGTGTCTGTGCGTATTCCACCCCTTATTCATTGCCCTCCCGTATTTAATTCTATTGCATTGAGGGCAATGCAAGTTTCAGCTTGGGGGAGTCGCACTTCGTGCGTCGTTTGTCTCTTTTTATTTGTTATTTGAGTCGTTTTTCTCCGCCTTTTATTTTTCTTTTTCTTTTTCTTTTTCTTTTCTTATTTTTATTTCTTTCTCCTAGAGATGAACCCTATGATGAATTTCCACAAAATCACACACACCTAGCATGGCATCGATAATCACATTCACTAACCCTAGGATATCGAGTCCTCTTGCATTTCATGCATCGTGGGTCCACTTAGCTTTTTGTGAGTCGTGCGTCGTGCCTAGCTATTTGGTGTGCTTCTACTTTGTGATTTTACTTTATATACCTGTCCAGGAATGACCCCTAGATTATCATGCTTCGATTTGAATATGCGGTATTTGTTTCTCATGTCTGCTTCTGCATGCTATATATATATATATCGTATACTTCATTTTGCATGTGTCGGGATTCCACAATTAAGGACTAGGATAACCCATTTGGCCCATGCTCTAATTAGAGAAAATAGTTTCCTTTGCTCAAGTGTTTAGATTCCGATTTCTTTTTTGTTTTATTTGGTGCAAATCCCCTCATCGTGTACCGTTCTCCCACTTGGGAGAGTACACATGTGTATAGCCAAAACCCCAAAAATCCAAAAAAAGAGAAAAGAAAAGAAAAGAAAAAATTGTATAGCCAAAAATCCAAAAAAAATACAAATACCCAAAACCCAAAAAAATTCCCGTGTGAATATTTTCCTACTTGCCGAGAATAAAGGGAAGGCGAGAATTTGCACCGAGTGCTCTATTCCACATCATCTCAACCCCCATCGTTTTCGAAAACACTTGGCTTAGGAACTTTTTAGCTATTATCTTGGCTATAGTGTGGTGATTTCCTTAACCCTAGTTGTGGAGTCCCTGACCATGATATGTTTCGATTCTCTCTCTATTCTCATGCATGCTTGAACTATATATTCACCGCTTAATTCGAATCGAATCGATATTTGGGTCATTTCTTGGATTTGTGTATATTGAGCTTTATCGCACATCGTAGATAGTGACACCGTCCGCTAGCACAAGACCACACTCACTCGCGCTTCACCGCGTGGGCCCACGGCACTTGTCTAGACTCGTATTCCTTGGTTTAGTGATGTGATTTGGCGTTTGCTTGCTTGGTGTGTCGTTTTTGATTTTGTTGGCCCTGACGGGCGATCTAGGATATAGAGTTTTCTTTTTCCCTCTTTCTCTCTATTTTCTCTCTCCGAGCTCCTACTCTCACTCGTCTTCATCGAGGACGAGGAAGAGTTCAGCTTGGGGGATTTTGACGTGTGTTTATATTTCATATATTCACGCACGTTTTCTTTCGTGTTTTTCTGTTATTTACCGCCGTCTTATATGCGTTTTCTCGTGTTTTCTTGTTTTCTTTCACTTTTCCGTGTTTTTCGTATTTTGCAGGAGTTTACTGGCATAGGGGACATAAAACGACGATATCATGAGTCCCCGGAGCAACGGGAGGAGTCACGCATGATCCAGGGGGTCAAACGACGAAGATCGCATCTTTCAGCCACTCACCTGACCGGTTGGTCACTTCCAACCGATCAGGTGATGCACGCGTGCACCACCCGACACAAGTTCGAGCGGCCAAGAAGTCACCCGGTCGGTTCAGTGACCGGTTCAAACGCCCCAACTCTCTGGAATTCTGACGTTGAATGCCAACCGATCGGGTGACTTTCACCCGATCGGTTCACCTGTAGCGGATTCTCCGAAGCCAAGACACGAAGAGATCAACCGACCGGTTCACCCGACGGCACGAAGATCCAACCGATCAGCTTCAACCCTCAACCGACCGTGCCATGGTGATCGGGTGAAGTCCTATTCTGAGCTGCCGAAGAAACGAAGCAGGTCACCCGATCGGGTGACTTTTCACCCGATCGGGTGATATCGTATTCTATATATATGACCCCTAGGTTTTCCAGAAACGGGAGTTGTTATTTTTTGCTTTTTTTTCTCTCTCTTGACGGCTGTAATTTTTCAGATATTTGTAAATTTTTTGATCTTTCTCAAACTTTAGTATAGTGTTATTAGCATTGCTCTTACTGCTTTTCAATCGCCTGATCATGATTTTTACGGTCGATTTTGCTTTAGATCGCTTTTTACTAAATATGTGTGAGTAGTTCCCAAATCTGGGATTTTGGTGGAAACCCCTTCGTGGGTTCTTCCCGATGCGTCCATAGGACTAGGAAATCGATGGGGATTAGGAATCTAACGGTTACGTGGGGTGTTTCATTGTCATCGACGGGAAAAAGACCGCCTTTGACCGTTGGGCCAAAGGGGAATAAACTTGGCGGTTGACTCCCTAGCCATAGCTCACGCCCTTAGCGTAGACGTCGAATCCTAGCGTGCAGGAGCGGTAGGATGAGACGTTGGGAGTTATCGTTGCGAACTTAGTGCTCCCGGAGTGGGTCAGTGTTAATGGACATGGGAGTGCCCACTGACCGAACCCGGGAAGTCCGGCCTATCATCCTGGGCACCGACCGGAATATCGGGCCCATGGGACGCTGGTACCACTCTTAGAGGCAACGTCTCACCATTAGACCCTAATTCCGATCGTTATCCTACCCGTTGGCCGTGTTGGCGAGAATCGCATAATAGGGTGGAAACCAGAGTCCCGGGTTTTCCCTTTATATTTTTATCCCTTGCATTCTATTTTTCGTGACAACCCATCATCCGATTCGGGCTAGCTCGCCCATGGGGTGAATTTGATCCTTCTTGACACAAGCACATCCACGCCTCCTTGAGTTCGACCCCCAAGCCACACTACAACACCGTGCGCTTGCAGTTACAAATATTTAAATCTCACGCCCCCAATCATATTATTACACAAATCAAACACGCACAACGTGGGGACGTCAGCAGCAAGCTTGGCACGTTACGGATGCGAAAGATGTTGCAGATGCAAGGATCGATCGATAAGAGCTTAGGTGCGGGAGTTCCCTTGGTCAGCAAGGCAAGATTGCAGAGATGCTCTCAGTCGGTAAGCAAAATTGTGGGCTCCTCTTCGATCAGCAAGGTAAGATGCACATAGATGGAGCCTCGGTCAGCAAGGTACGGGTGCGTGGCTTGCACTCGGTCAGCAAGCAGCAATTGCGAAGAGTCCCTTCGATCGGCAAGGGTCTTGGTGCGGCAGTTAGCAACACAAGTTGCGTGAGTTTGATTCTCAAACCAAGCGACAACTAGATGAGTTTCCTCCTCCACAAACAATGTAGATGACTCTCCAAGACATGTACATGAAGATGACAATGGTGTTTTGGCCTTGGAGTTTTGGGAGATGGGATTTTTGCCTTGTGGAGCTTGCGGCTATGAGGAGGTTGAAGCTTGAAGCTTACAGCTATGAGGATGTTGAAGCTTGCGGCTTGCGGCTATGAGGATGATGCTAGGGTTTTAATTTTGGCCGACCTGATGTTCTCTTTGGAGAGGGAGTTTAAATAAGAGAGGGATGCACAAGTTTTAGATGAGAGGCAATCTCTTGATTGTAGGGATTTAGAGGAGTTATGAAATTTGAATGGGATTTGAAATATGAATTTGTGTTGCAATGGGATTTGATTTAATCACCAATTGATTTGAGTCAATCACAAAATAGATTTGAATTGATCACCATTGGATTTGAATGAGATTCTCTCCTTATCTCTCCATCTTTGACCAAGTCCCCCTTGCACATGAATTGCAGTTTTCTCCATCACTTTGACCAAGTCTCTCTTTGAGGATTTACAAGCTTGACACTCCTGAAAACACTAAGCATACACATCAAAACGTTCACACACGTTTGTTATCATCAAACACGAAGTCATTGATCGTTGTATTCAACACCTACATGTGTAGCCGTCGGCCTCCGTCCCCGGATGTAGATCAACAATATTCATGAAAGAGATAAGCCCTAGTATAATCCACATGAGTGCATTATAAACCAGCCTCCATCAATTCATCAACGGTTTCGGGTAAACGGTTCAACAAAATCTCATGCAGATTTTCCAACATATATCTAGGAACCACTTCGGGCAAGTAATCCTAAAAATAAAGGAACCATTTAGCCATTTTGGGTAAATAGTTTAACAAATCTCGAGCGGATATTTTCCCAATAAATATAGCAACCATCAAGATTACAACGGGATTCTGGTTAAATAAAATAGATCTGAACGAAGCAGCAAAATCAGACCTAAATACCTGAAGCCAGAAATTCTGCAACTGAATTCCAGATACCGCATGTTGTGAACAATGTTATGACATAACTTACAACATGACTCATGCATGTACAGAGCATGGTTAGATTCCTCAACCAAAACACTCCAGATCTAGTGCCAATAATGCCAACATATAGCAACAAAAAATCAACCCAACATAGAGTATTTGTATACTAGTGCTTGTTGACGACTGTCAAGACATTAGAATAACTACCAAGCGATGCATTTTATTGGATTTAGTATTGTTAAGGCCAAAAATGACCGAGACAGTTGTCTGGCTGACATGGACCCTTCGTGCTGTGTCGGAGCCTCGTCAGCAAGTTGAATGGGACCCTAGGTTGGAAGAACCAGGGTTGCTTGATGGATGTTGGTTGGGGTGTGGTGCCCGATTGACCTTCAATTTGTCTATAAGTCAATCGATCGAGGCTCAGAAGTTCGGTATCGACCTTCGCAAGAGATTGAGACTCGACGATCTACACCACAAAGAAACGTCAAGGGAGTCGGATCTGGGTCCAGACCAAAATCCCCTTCGATGCTTAAGTTAGTACGGAAACTTAAGGAAGAGATGGAGCTTGGAGCAACTGAGATCGACACACGGAGGTTCGTCTCAGATCTGACGTTGCAAGCTCTAAAGTGGAAGAATTATCGGCTGAAAGAGTAGAGTCTATGTATTAGATCTCGTACCTTGGGAATTGGAACCTTTTGGTATTTATAGACCTCATGGTCCTTTCAGTGACATTGGGAAGATAACGGTCACCCATTATGGTGTCATGATCTTCCCTCTTTAATAAGAGTGAACGTTGCCCACATTCCTGCTATTTATGAGGCCGTCTTCAATACCATGTTCGAGTGATGGGAGTGCAATGGGCGATTGGCTGGTGGGATTTGACTGAGTCGATGTCGGGCTTCTCTTGTGGGCCTTAGCCTCCGTCGGTCGATTTATCTTAGGTACCGACCCAATGGTTCAACAATGGCCCCCCAACACACGACCTCAACGGGTCCGACTATTGTAGTCAAGCGACATTACATCGCATTAATGTGGCACGGTAGTCGAGGAATTTGCACTTGCGTTCTAGGCGCCAAAATGTCCGCCTCGCCAATTCGGATGAGCCGCCAGTTCGAAACCCAAGATACGTAGATTCTTGGATCTTCAATATGTGTCTCATCGTGTGGATGTCGCCTTGTTGATATAGGACGGTTCCAGCGATAGAATTCAAAGATATCGTCTTCTTCTTTCTTGATTTAGATTTTCTCCCTTTGAAAGAAATGGCTTCATCGAGCTTGGTTACCATCATGCAAAAGAACAAGGAGGGGCCATGGAGCCTGGTCTGATTGCAAATCTGAGGTCCAAAGTTGGAGCCTATCAGATCCCCAAGTTTCAGAGAAGCTATGTCTGCGTCGATTATCAGATCCGTGTGCCGGGGAGAGACGAGCGGGTCCATCGCCCTGGCGATCGGGAAGTTGGGTTTTATATCAAAGCCTTTCAACAAGGGCTTCGATTTCCCATGCACCCCTTCATGCATTACTTCTTGTGCACCCTGAACCTATCCCTCTATCAGTTGATGCCGAACGTCATTGGTGCACTGATGGGATTTATAGCTTTGTGCATGATGAAGGGGGTTGAGCCGTCATTGAGACTGTTCAATTACTTCTTCATGATCCCTCCCCTCAAGAACATGGGCTAGTACACGATAACGGCCCGCCGAGGTAGGAAGATGTTTGAAGACCGCCCTTCCTCTAATCCCAAATGGAAAGAGGAGTTCGTGTTTATGGTCTTCCAAGGAGAAGCGAGTTTTTGCACCAGCGGGGGCGTTCTTGACTTAAGCCTTGCTGAGGACAAGCCTTTGACTAAATAGGAGAAGGAAGTCACCGACGCATTGATGAGTCTGCCAGAGAACATGAGAAGACGAAAGGTTGGTTCGATCATTCCTGTCAGCTGTTCGACCCTCGTTCTCTGGCTTAACCTGTTTGTTTTTTCTACAGGCATGGTCGGTGTGGACTAGAAGGTAGACCCTGCGTTGAGGGAGGCAGTTGAGGCTTCCATCAGAGAGGCAGAGGTGAGCATGTTATCTCCTCGGGTGCCGTCTATGGGGTAAGTGACGGCTCAACCATCGAAGGATCGACCTGTTGTCATTGAGAGGGCTGCTCAGGTGGCCCGTCTCCGGTGAAAGAAAAAGGATAGGCCCGCCTCTGAATTCGAGGTGGTTGCAATTGAGGGGAGTAAGCGGTGGCAGATTCTCCTTAGTGACTTGGAGTGATCTGAGTCGACTGAAGCAGCAAAGCTGATCCCTCAGCAGGAGCGGAGAACTCCCCTAGAGGGAGACTCAGGGGAGACCCGGGTCCCTCCAGAGCTCCTTCTGCACGAGGATTCCTCGCCATGGGGAGGTCTGTTCCCTCCAGTGCCACTGCCTGAAGACATCCCTGATGAATTCAGGCCCCTTCTGCTTGAGAGTCTATATCCTCAGGCTCCATTTGATTGCTCCACAGATTAACTCGTTCGAATGGAGTTTTTGTTGAGACGAGAAGATTCGGCTCTTCTGGATTGGGAGACTGCCTCTTGGATTGCCGAAAATGCAACCCTTCCACGGGACAGAGTGGTCATGGAGAGGGTCGATTATGATAGGCTTGTGTCGATAGTCGTCCATGCTAACGTCCAGGTAATTATTGCACCAGCCTCCCTTGAAGGTGATGTAAGCATGGAAGTTCATTATCGTGCTTTTTTACAGGCGCTCGTGGCCACTGCTGCATTGCATCGACATACGTCGGTGGTGGCTAATCACAAAGTCGCCCTGGGGGCCGTTAAGTTGGCCGTGGAGAAGTCTCAGGTCGAGCTAGTGACGTGTGTTTATATTTTATATATTCACGCACGTCTTCTCCGTGATTTCCCGTCGTTTTCCATTGTTTCATATCTATTCTTTTGTGATTTTTAGTTCCTTTTCACTTTCTTTGTATTTGTGTGATATTGCAGGAGATTGCCAGCGCAGGGGACATACATAGCCCACATCATGAGTCCCCAGAGCAACGGAAGGTGCCACACGAGATCCTGAGAGCCAATCGCCAAAGTATATCATGTATCAGCTCTCAACCGATCGGGTGGACAGACCCACCCGATCGGTTCGTCCACCGTATCTGACCCGACAAGGAGCAAGCAATGATACAAATCCCAACCGATCGGTTCAGTGATCGGTTGGGTGCGACAGTACTCTCTGTTTTGTGAGCCGAACTCCACCCGATCGGTTGACTTGTCAACCGATCGGGTCACCGGTAGCCGAAGCTTCACAAGCTCAAGAACCCAACGACTTCACCCGATCGATTCAGTGATCGGGTGAAGTATTTCAGAAGCTGAAGACCCAGATCAACGATCATCTCACCCGATCGGTTGATGTTTCAACCGATCGGTTGGATGTTTATTTTTGTCTTCTTGTGGGAATATTCCCTGGCATCTTGCCAGAATGTATAAATAGCCCTATGTTTCCCAGAAAACGTAATCCCCATTTCTTAACTGTTTTTAGGGGTTTTTGGCTGCTGAGAATTTATTTTGGTTTGTAAGTTTCTTGATTGCTTTGATACTTTAATATTGCGTTATTAATACCATTTGCTTTAGTATTCTATTGCTTGATCTTCATTTCAATGGCTGAAATTTGTGTTATTGAATCTCTTGCAATGATTAGTGAGTAGTTTCCTAGTCTGGGACATTGGTGGAAGCCCCTTCGTGGGTTCTCCCTAGAACGACCATAGGATTAGAGATTCGATAGGATATAGGGATTTAGATGGTTATGTGGGGCATCTTATTGTCATTAATGGGAGAAAGACCGCCTCTGACCGTCGGGCCAAGGGGAAATAAAACGGGAGTTTGATCCTCTAGCTACAGCTTACACCCCTAGCGTAGACATTGAATCCTCACACGTGGGAACGGCTTGGATGAAATGTCGGGAGAAATCGTTGCGAGCTTAGTGCTCCCGGAGTCGGTCGGTGTTGGACATAGGAATGCCCACCATCCGAACCCGGGTAGACCTAGCGTATCATACTGGGCATCGACCAGAATATCGGGCCCATGGGACGCTATGTACCGCTATTAAAGGCAACATCTCATCACTAAACCCCTGAATCCGATCGTATTCCTATCCGTTGGTCGTAATAGAGAGAACTCATGATAGGGTGGAAACCAAGGTCCTAGGTTACTTTTTATATCTTACACATTTCCATAGTTTCATATTGTGACAATCCACCAAGCGATAGGGCTAGCTCACCCACGGGGTGATCTGGTTCCTGTTTGAACACAAGCACATCACACGCCTCCCCGTGTTCGACCCCCAAGCCACACCTCGACACCGTGCGCTTGCGGTTACAAATATTTAAATCCTGGTATCCCCGTTCCGATTATACGGTGCAATCGGTGGGACGTCAGCTAGCTAGAATTAGGCTTCTGTGCAAATTGAGACTGAATCACATTCAGCAGCTCGAGCATGAGTTATGAGAGTCTCATAAGAGAGAAGCCAATTGATCTGCCTTGAGGGGGCGGGTGGAGAAAGCTCTACTAGAGGAGAAGGCCAGCGTCGAGGCTGTAGAGGAGAGGGTAGTCCAAGAATTGAAGGACTCATTTCTTGATTTCGATGATCTGTACATGGAAGGCTATGAGCGAAGTTGATCGGAATTGAAAAACCGATTCCCTGACCTCTCCACTGAGATCGATCGAATCCCGGTGCTGTTTTCGGATCTCGGTGACGACGAATGGAGTCAAGGCACGGGGAGGCCGCTCCCATTGGCAAAGTTGTTACCATGACAGGCGATAATGCAGGAGTTGGTGCTTCGGGAGACCAAGAGCCCGCGGTTTTACTGGAGGGAGACCAAGGGCCTAGCCAGCCGTTGTAGAATCTTGGCGCTCCTTTTATTCTTGCTTTAATTTTCGAATGTATAGGGGGGATGTATAGGGGGTAATGTTGATGTAAACGAAAACAATTTTGTAGCAAAAGTGCCAGAAGAGTTGGCTTGCGAATCCTTGTTTGTCGGTGTATCTTTCTATTTGTCGTTTTCGTGTGGTCCTAATGGCCCCTTTCGATCGGTTAGAACCTGGCTCAAGATGATCGTGGGCAAGCCATCGAACCATGTTAGAAATAGACCACAATAGTTAGTGGTGAGGGAGCAATTCCCTCGGCTCACGGTTGATGACACGAGGGAGTCGTTCAGTGGAGAAGGGATGGCCCCTTCGACTTACAGCTGATGACACTAGAGGGTCGTCTAGTAGCAAAGGGGTGGCCCTTCGACTTACGGCTGACGACATAAGAGAATCGTCTAGTGATGAAGGGGTGGCCCCTTTGACTTATGGCTGTCGACATGGTCATGGTCGTTCAGTGGCGAAGGGGTGGCCCTTTCGACTTACGACTGATGACGCATTATGGGAGTTGTTCAGTGGTAAAGGGGTAGCCCCTTCAACTTACGGCTGACGACTCATTAGGAAAGTCGTTCAATGGCAAAGGGGTGGCCCCTTAGACTTATGGATGACGGCGAATTAGTAGAGTTGTTTAGTGGCGAAGGGGTGGCCCCTTCGACTTACGGCTGATGACGCATTAGGAGAGTCGTTCAGTGGCGAAGGGGTGGCCCCTTCGACTTATGGATGATGACATGGTAGGGTCATTCAGTGGAAAAGGGGCGACCCTTTCAACTTACGGCTGACGACATGGTAGGGTCATTCAGTGGCGAAGTGGTGACCCTTTTAACTTACGGCTGACAACTTGGTAGGGTCGTTCAGTGGCGAAGTGCATGAGTCTCATCTACCAGGATTCGGCTTATCCAAGCTTCCCCAGGGATCGAATCCTTTTAGCGGGGAGCGTGATGGGATATCTCTCCTAACATTCATAAATGCTTGGTTTCGAACATGATGCAAAACCTTATTTGATGAGAAAACATGTTTTATTGAAAGGAATAAACAATAAAAGGTGTATAGGTGTTTCCGAATTTCGTCAGAGTTGTTTTTTTCCCATGCCTTTCTTATTCGATCCTGAGCTCGGTGGCTTGCTAGTCGACCACCTTGGTGACAGACGACCATGTCATCTTGCCCTTCTGATTTGAAGGTCCCTCCTTGCTAGGTTGATCGTTGGCCTGGTTTTTGGGATGGCCACGCTTGACCAGTGCGTTGATCTATTTTTTGAGAGTCCAACAGTCTTTGGTATTGTGCCCGTAGTCATTGTGTTACTTGCAAAATTTGAGGTCGTCTCTCTTCTCATATTTGCTCTTCTTGGCTAATTCTTGGACCAGCTCTTCCCATGGGACGTAAGCAATAACATCCGTCTAGGGAGCACTTGGCTTTGCAAAAGTAGGATGCTCCTTTCTTCGAGGGCTTCTCTCTCTGGATCTATTGTCTCGAGACTCTTGGCGAGGGGTTCCCTGAGTTGGTTTCTCTCGCCTGGTGTCTCCACGGCGGGCGGGTGTCCTTTCCCATTAGTTCCAGCCGATTCTTTTGCTTCTTCGAAGATGGTGAACCGATTTGTTATATTGAACATCTCTACGAGGTTATTATGGGGGAACTGATGGAGCGCCCTTCGCAGGTGTTTGTTTTGCACTGCTTGAGTGAGCGCTGCTATGACAGTTACATCCAGTGTCTCCTCTACATCGAGACTGTCGTCGTTGAACCTTTGGACGAAGGCTCGAATTGACTCATTCTCGTTCTATTTCAGTGAGAAGAAGGGGGAGGACTTCTTCTTAGGACGTCGACCCGCGACGAATTGCTTGCAGAAAATATCAGCTAATTCATCGAATGACCCAATACATCCATCAGATAACCCTTCGAACCAGCCTTCAGCCCTCTTGAATAAGGTATCATGGAAGGATCGGCAAAGGTATGGCTAATCGGCCCCATGGAGCATCATAACGTTTAGATATTTATGGATGTGCGAACACGGGTCAACTCTGCCATCATAAGTTGGTAAGGCATGGAGTTTGAACTTCGGGAGGGGGGCGAAAGTGATTTTCTCCTTCAGTGGGGTTTGCCAAAGCACGGACTGGATAAGTAGAGATCTCCCTTCTCTGCCTTGCATGTAATTAGCTTCCGAAGATCGATTCGGGATTTCATCTCTCCTCCCGTATCCACCTACAAGATTGAGGGGGTTATAACCTGGTGAAGTCCCGTACAATACCTGATCCAGGATGTGGCGGGTCGCTTCCTTATAGTTGGAGGGACCGGGTTCTCCCTGGAAATCAAAGACACAATTGTCAATCCCCATGCCACCGTATTGGTGAGATGCGGGTGTTGTATTGTGCAGGCTGATCTCTCGCTGATCCCCTCTCGGAACTCCTTGTTCCCTGAGTAAGGTTGTGCCTTTAGTTGGCATCAGGGTCGGGTTCGAAGGCGGTAGTTTCTCATTTAAAAGCGCTGGATCTCCCATGCTTTGGCGTATCAAGGTCTCCAAAACACCGAGACTCTTGTCGACCCGCTCTGTGAATTGGGTGAATTCCTTCTTGGTCACTTTAGGCTCCTTAGTGGACTTCGCTGGCCGCTTCGATGGGGACATAGAGTCCGAGGCATCCTCCACCAAAACGCTATTCGCTTTTTGTTTCTCCTTCGGACCATGGATCGGTCCGATATTGTTGGGTCCTGCCGACATAGCTTTTGATTGCTTCGGGATGTCAAGCTGGTTAACGATTTTCCCATAGACGGCGCCAAACTGTTAATGCCAAAAATGTCCGAGACAGTTGTCTAGCTGACATGAACCCTTCGTGCTGAGTCAGATCCTTATCAATTGATCGATCGAGGCTCAGAAGCTCGGTACCGACCTTCGCAGGAGATTGAGACTCGTCGATCTACACCATAAAGAAACGTCAGGGGGGGTCGGATCTGGGTCCCGACCCAAATCCCCTCCGATTCTTAAGTCAGTACGTGAACTTAAGGAGGAGAGGGAGCTTGGAGAAGCTGAGATCGACCCACGGAGGTTCGTCTCAGATCTGACGTCGCAAGCTCTAAAGTGGAAGAATTATTGGCTGAAAGAGTAGAGTTTATGTATTTGAGCGCGTACCTTGGAAATTGGAACCTTTTAGTATTTATAGACCTCATGGGCCCTTTCAGTGATGTTGGGGACGGTCACCCATTATGGTGTCATGATCTCCCATCTTTAATAGGAGTGAATGCTGCCCACGTTCCCGCTATTTATGAGGCCGTCTTCAATCCCACGTTCGAGTGATGGGAGTGCAACTGTCGACTGGCTGGTGAGCTTTGACCGAGTCGATGTCGGGCTTCTCTTGTGGGCCTTAGACTCCGTCGGTCGATTTGTCTTGAGTGACGGCCCAATGGTTCAACAAGTATGGAAACATATATGACCATGTCGGTATCGATCAAGAGTTTGTTTTCCTTAATCTAGCTAAATACGAAATGTATATGAATGAACTTGACTAATAATATATGATTTTTTGGTGGCAGCCAAGATCATAAAGATGTTAGGGGTAAAGAATCATAAGTAGGAATTACAAGGCATTGTAATTGACAAAGAGTTTGTTTATCTTCTATGTAATGAGATAACTTATTGATGGCGGTCAAAGTTATTAAAAACATGATTGTTGGATCCTAATTCTCAATATAAAATAAAGAAGCTAATTTTGTCTATCTTTTAGGTTTAAGATATTCGCTAAAATTAATGGGAGAAAATAATTAGATTAATTATTTTAAAATGTCTGCTTTAAATTATACTAACTTTTTTATATATTATTTGTAGCACCATGGCTGTCCTTAAACTTACCCTTGAAAAGAACAAACTTACTGGACATAATTATAAACATTGACTGAGAAATGTATAGATTGCATTAACATATGACAAACTTGCATATATCCTAGATGCAACCCCACACAATACACCAACTAAGGAGATCATTGATGTAGATGTATTCCTCTACATAACCTGGACGTAGCACTATACTACTACCAAGTGATTTATGCTGTTGGGGTTTAAATATGGACGCCGCAATTCAATCTCTACATTGGTATGATATTGTCCACTTTGGGCCCTTCATAAGGCACCCGCATGGCTCTGTTCTTGGGTTCTCCCTAAAGGCCTCATACCAATGGATATTTAATCCCCATATTTATACCACCCCTCCCCCCCCCCCAATCCCCTTGTCTAGCCAATGTGGGACTATGTTTGATATCTCACAATCTCCACCTCAAATATAGGCTCACATAGTCACCCCTTGACTAATCAACTTTGATTAGTCCATCTTACTCATCAAGCTGATCACATACTCGACTTGAGAGCACACACTTTAAATTGTGTGGACTCTGGACACATGTTTCACATCAACTGCTCAGTTCAGACTCATCTTGAAATGTGTGGAAGAGGACACACGTTCACATCAACTTCACTGTGTGGACGAGGACACACGTGAATCTCACATGTCTGAAAGAGCCATATATGGGTGTGACACATTTGCACTAGGTGCAGTAAGTCGATATCAGTCTAACCCTAGAGAAGAACACTGGAAATCCATCAAGACAATTCTTAAGTACTTGCGAAGAACTAGAGATTTGGTCTTGATTTATGGAAGTGAAGAACTCAAGGTTGAAGTCTTCACAGATTCCAGCTTTCAGAGTGATATAGATGAAAGCAAGTCCATCTCTAGATATGTTTTCACTCTCAATGGAGGAACAGTCAGTTGGAGGAATTCCAAGCAAGATAATGTTGCAGACTCCACAATGGAGGCCGAGTATATAGTGGCCAACGATGCGGTAAAGGAGCTGTCTGGATGAGAAAGTTCATAAACCAGATAGGGATGGTGCATGCGATTAAGGATCATATACCAGTGTATTGCAATAATAATGCAACCATCATTTTGGTTCAAGAACCGAGATTCCACAAAAGATACAGGCACATTCTTCGAAAATATCACCTGATAAAGGATATTGAAAAGAGGAAAGACATAGAACTCCTGAGAGTCTGTATGGAAGACAACTTAGCAGATCCATTCACAAAGGCTCTGACACGTGATCATCTAGAGAGACTAGTGTGTAAATGCGGTAAGAGATACCGAGATAAATGGGCTTGAGTGCAAGTGTGAGATGTTGAGAGATGTATGCCCTCGAGGCAAATTATATATGTAAAAAATCTTGTTTATGAATGAAAGTTTGCTTTCTGGTATCAATTGTCTAAGTATTTCTGTTATGATGGTTTCATTGAATTACTTAGATAATTTCCTTAGGCTCATAGTAAGGTTATACACATATCTAGATAGAGATCTCGATTATGAGAAGTGACTGACCTATAGGAGCTTGAGTCTTAAAGCGTTCATGGTCATAGATGCATCGAGAAAAAGGATATCGGCACATCGAACAGACCATTGTATCTTTGTCTTAACATAAAGGGTGATGATGATCTCATAATCATTCGACCTGGCGAAGTCAGAGACGAGACACATGTGCTCATTGGAGAATGAGTCCACTGATCGACCCAATAAAGAGTTATCAAATTGTTAACATTAACTAAACTGTCATTGATAACTCTCTAGTGATGATAGGCAAATTGGTCCTTAAGACTTGAGGTCATTGTACGAACCTATGTGTGAGCGGTGTCATCTAGATCTATGATCTAGCCTTAAGTTTTCACTCCTCGAAAGGTCGTAGGTTGGGTGACACTTGAAGCATTCGAGGTAAGTATTGATCAAGATAGAATTTGTCTCTTTCATCACTGGGAAGTGAGTGTCACAGGCTCAGTACGGTTCTTGGTGGAAAACCTTGGCCAAGGTATGTTGTAGGAAGTAAAACATGTATATACCAAAGACCAAATGATGATGTCCAATGCTACCTAGTAGGTTTGACAGTTTACCATACCCTAGGCTAGCAGTGACATAGTTATGACGAAGGGACTAAAACTGCGGTATTCATCACGGACACAGTCAGAATGATCCCGAAGACACTTTAGTCAATGGGTCAATCACGTAATTATGAGCCAAAACAGGGACGACATCTGGTGTTCGTGGTCACTGTCATCTAGGGGTTTTGAGCCCCAACATGTATTAGGATCAGGCTGTAGGGTCTCTCACCAAGTAGGATTTACCTCTTAATAATAGGAAGAATTTAACAGGAGTGCACTCGGGTGCACGGGAACAATTATGTGGGGACTTTACATATGATGTAAAATTAATACATGGTATTATGTTGATTTTTATGCATAGGATCGAAGGGGACTTCCTGAGAAAAACAGAGGAAGAAACCGCGCTCAAATCGGAGCTCAAACGAGCCCGGAAATGCAAAAACAACAAAAAGGAGCTAGCGGGTCTGACCCGCGCCTGGCGGGTCATACCCGCAAAAGTGGGTATGATCTGGTAGGTGGGCCGCATGCTGCACGCGGGCGGCGCCCGCATGCGATGGCTCCCGCAGTCTATAGGCGGGCACGCCATGTGGCGCGCCTGCAGCAAGTGTGGGCCCCATAATACCGTGGGCCCCATTATGGGGCCCACACTTAGGGTTTTTTTAAACCCATATGACGGCTACGATTTCAGCCTTTTTGTTGTTTTTTGCACTACTTTGAGCTATTGTTGGAGGGGTCAAACGAAGTCGGAATTGATAGTCGTTTGTTCATATGCGATCACCATTCAGTGCTCTTCGATTTTATAGGTTGTCTCACTTGTGAAGCTCAACGGTGAGGGAGAGAAAATTAGTAGAAGTTCGGCCTTAGTGAAAGGCAAACTAATTTAATTTTTTCCCCGAAAATAATTTAGTCCCACATTGCTCGTGAGACGAGGAGGGGGTCCGGCTTCCTATATACATAGGGGCTAAACCCCCTGTAAAATTTTCACCAAGTCTCCGATTCGAGAATCTCTAAAAAAATTTGAGCACACTTGATCTAAGCCTTAAAATTATTCACACCTCCTTAATATCTTCTGTTCCTCCGTTCGCGTCCTAGCAAGACAATGAGGAGGTTTGCTTAGATCCAAATTCTTTGACGTGGGTTGTACTCAAGTGAAACTTTCTTCGGCTAGTGATTGGCTTGGAGGCGCGGTGTTGGCTCCCTTCAGGTGGTCCAGTTCTGGAGGCGCAGAGGCGGCTTGCTTCGGGGAGCGAAAGAAAGTTGCTGAAAATGATGCTTCGTATTCTGCGGAAACAAAGTTCCGGGTATGTCATTTTATCTATGCTTTCATATATTATTGCAGTAGTTTAGATCTATCTTTGGGGTTGGTCAGACCCACCCCAAGATAGTAGATTTTCCTGGTTAGGGTAAATGATATTCTTAGGGCGTTTATTGAAGTGTTTAATACTTTTCATTCTGCTGCAATTTTCTGATTCTATCGTCCGTCCGACGTAGGGCGGGCATAGATTTTATGCCCTGAGGGTCCATCGAAACCCTTCATATATGAGTCTTAACCATATATATCATATGATACACACACATGGCAAGGGATACCTTCACTTCAACACCCACACATGGTAAGCGATAAAGTGAGAGAAATTGATATGCATAGATTTTCGAATGCGCCCAGATGTGTTGGATATTGGATTCTCGCAATATATGTTTTGATGAAGATCATACATAATGCTTGGACTAATTTGTTTGTATAGTTGTTAGAGAAATTGATATGCATATATTTTCGAATGAGCCCGAATGTGTTGGATATTGGATTATCTCAATATATGTTTTGGTGAAGATCAAACATAATGCTTGGACTAGTGTGTTTGTACAGCTGTTAGGAAAGCATTAGCAAAGATCAATAGCTCAAGCATAGATGACAAAGCAAGATGACAAAGCAAGATTGACATATTTATGTGATGGTGTGACAAGTCAAAGTATGTGACTTGAAGACAACTATGACAAATGACATGGAGCAAAAGACAACATCAAGATCAAGATTGAAGATTTGTATAATTGATGTAATATTTATTTTTGTCATAGTTTTTTATGTAAACCCTTGAAGATGTCATATGCCTACAAGAACCCTAGGAATAAGCTTAGAATTAACATGGAATTAATCCTAGACAAAAATCTTAGGTTTTGTACTCAGAAGTGTGAATTAAGAAGCTAACTAATATAGGGCTTTAGTCGACCAGTATATCATAAATCAACTGTCAAGTCGTTGGCCTATTTGTGGATCCGTGAAGAACCATTAGTAGACTAAAAAGACATCACTAGTCGACCAATAAAAAACCATTAGTCAACTAATACAAGACTGAAACATTGGCATGTGAAGCTAGTCGTCCAATGCCTTACTGTTAGTCGACTGATGATGAAGTATTAGTCAACTAATGGTTGTACACTAATCGACTAATGATATAACCGTTGTCAGGTTTGACTCTGAGATTTAGATATTAACTAGCCGTTTTAAAGAGTATTTTGGACATTCTCTCTTATAGATTTTCACCTTTATAAATAGAGAATAATTCTTAGAGGTTATATATGAAAAAAAAGAAAAAGAAAAATTATTTCTATTGGCCAAAATGCCCTTAGTTCTTCCATATTCTTTGTGGGTCAAGAAAAGAAGAAATTACTGAGATTTTTATTCTACATTGCTTAAATCCTTAGAATAGAATTCCAATCACATAGCCATGTCTACACAAGAGATTCATCCTCAAGGCTATATGGATCTCGTAATCTTTCTACTATAAAGTTTCGCCTTGGGTGTTAATGTGGTGTTGCTCTCGGTGCGAGATGTTTTAGATCTTAGGGTTGTTGAGGTTGGTTTCGTAATTGGCAAGGGTGTTTTTCATGTTACGAGGATGTAACTCTTGCAGTTTGGAAGTTGTTAGTGAAACTCTCAAGTGGGTTTTGCTTAGGGACCGGACATAGGTCAGGGAGTCCCCGAACCAATATACTTCTTGGTTGTTGTGCTTGATTAGTTTGCTTATCTTGCTTAACTTGCTTGTCGTGTTTAATTAATTTTTAGTATTATGATAATTCTCATTGATTATTCCGCTACATTATATAGTGAGAAGGTTTGTTGAAATCTTAGCGCTAACTATAACTGTTTAGTGTTTTAGTATTCTATCCACCAGACAGAGATCCTCACATTTGGTATCAGAGCATGTTAACATATGGTGTTAACAAGCTAAACATTGCAATTCTCCGAAGAACACTCCATAACATGATCTCCAATGTGTAGGGATCGTTTAACCATTGCAATACTAACAACACACACTAGAGGGGGGGTGAATAGTGTAATGGAAATAAAGTTGTCCAATTAAAATTTAACTTGCAAATGCGGAATTATAAATGCAAGAGGAATTAAAAGGCACAATCAATCCAAACGCAAACACAAAGTTTTACCCTGGTTCCCCAAACTTCGGTACATCTAGCCACACCAATATTCACTATATTCCCACACAGAGAAGTGAATGTAAATCTCACAAGGAGATACCCCACAAATAGGATTTATGCCATACACAAGGACCTAACCAATCCTACACGAGGATCAAGACTCCCACACAGAGAATCACTAACTCCCACTCAGAGAATTAGGGTTAGCCCTACACTAGGACACTAGAACTCCCACAAAGAGAGTTAATTCCCACAAAGAGAATTTCCTACTCCCACAAAGAGACAACCTCCCACAAAGAGAGTATCCTAATCCCACAAAGAGAAATAGGAAAACAAATTACACCAAGTAAAGTAAATACTCTTACCTATGCCTTGAGATGCTTACTCATGAATGAATGCAAGGCATGTAAGAGGATCTCCAAGTGTTGGAATATGCTTGAGAGCACTTGGATGATTTCCCTTGAGCTGGACTTCAATGCATGAAGAGAGATGAGTGCTCAATAGAGGGAAATGAGGGAGCTTGAGAGTAGCTTATAGATCTCTTGAGATTTTCTATAGAGTCAAGAGTTATCAAGAGTTGTCAAGAGTTCTCAAGTGATGACAGCACACTCATATATATAGGAACCCTATATCAAGCCCAAAAACCCAAAGAAACAGCCAAATGAACAAATCTGCAACGGCTAGAAACTGGGTGAAAACGACAGGAACATTCGACTGATGATCAAAAGACAGTCGACTGATCAACGGCTAGAAAATATCCAACGGCTATAATCTGAGCCAGGACAGTCGACTGATGAAGTCAATACAGTCGACTGACAAACAGGACATGCGCATGTTAATCCTTCAGCAGACGACTGCTGCAGGGGATGGATCGAAACAGAGAGTTGCACTCTTTCTCCAATTCTTCGCACAGGCGACTGATGTTAATACTACAGTCGACTGTCGAATAATCAGGAGACTATACATTCTTCATCAGTCGACTACAGTAAAATATGGAGAGAAGACAAAGAGATGCAGAGATTGCACTTACGCTAGACAGACGACTGTTGGCCAATTTCCAGGCGGCTGTAAGTATACAGGCGACTGTAAACTGATTGACAGACGACTGTGCATAAAGCTCAAGTTTGAGTCAATTGAAATGTTGACTTGAGCTGTGCAAATCAGGCGACTGTAGAAGGATCTACAGGCGACTGGAAATCACCCAGTCGACTGTGTTTCCCTCATCAGGCGACTGATGGAAAGCCAGAGACTCCAAATGAGTTTTTGGACCGAGTGAACCTATTGGGTTGGATTCTATGATTATCTTAAGGTTCACTAAGATGGTTAAATGAATATGCATGATAAGTAAACCATCTAGCAAGGCATTACAATAACCTAGACTCAAAAAAGAGAGAAAGCAATAAAGTAAACTACATGGATTACAATGCTTTCATTAGAGTCTAAGTCTTCAATCTTGATGCCTTGATTGCTCTCCACCAACTCCAAGCTTTGGCACTTCTTCAGTCCAAACTTTGGCCCTTCTTCACATGATGTCCATCCTTACACCAAGTGATTAGTCTCCAAGAAAGATATCCTTGAAATAAACTGAGAGACTAAAACATGAGATTCATTAGCAACAACATAATGTTGTGATCATCATCAAAATAAGATTGGTATGAAACACCAATACTCAACTATCTCCCTCTTTTTGATGATGACACACATTATGTAAATCATAAAGAAATAAAGCACAATGCTAATGATCTCCCCCTACTTATATGCACCATTTAAGCAATGAGCTACACAAAGGTAAATACTCAAAATACCAACAGAAATCTAGGTGACATATAATAGGCAGGATTATATAAACCAATTGTACCAATTGTAATCAACAGTGTAGAATACAATATCATGCAAACATGCAAGGTTTATCTAATCCCATATATCTCTCCCCATAGATATATCTCTCCCCATATGCATATGTATATATCTCTCCCCCTATAGATATGATTACATAATGCATATATCTCTCCCCCTTGACATCGTCAAAAAGGTGGACATCAAATATATCCCCCTTTGTCATCTTAACCAAGATGAGACAATATGCAAGACAAGAAAGATATGTATGATACTAAATTTAGAAATTTAGTGGGTATCAATGCACTATCCCATGCTCCCCCTAGATCATAGAAATGGTCAACTTTTGACTTCTAGGATCTAATACCAATTATAATAAATGGAGCCATGGGCCTATAATGTATCAAAGCAATAGATATGGAAAATCAAGCAATAATGATTCACAAAGATATTGCCAAAAACAAATATATCATGAAACATGTTGGCAATAAACAAGAGGTTTAGTTTGAGATCAAAAAAAACCAAATGTGAATAAAGATCTCAATTAACCTACGAAATGAGAGTTAAAATATGTCTTAAAATAATTTAAACATATTATATATTAACTCCCCCATTGACATGCACATGGATCAAAAATGCATGCATGTCAATAAACCCCAAGGTTCCCATTTTCATGAAAAGAAATAAATTTGAAAATATTTTCAAAATCATGAAAAACACACACAATCAATGGGTATGCTTAAAATAAACATAGAAGCACAATACCCATGCAATATGCATATGTGTGAGGAACCTAAACATTAGGTAACCAAACCCAATAGGAGTTTGATTTCCTAACGTAATCACACGAGGTGATCACATCCCTAACTAGAGAATTGATGTAACTATCTCTCTCTTGCACACTAACTTTAGTGGGAATCCATAATCTTAAGGATTTCCTAGGCAATGGTTTTGCCTTTGCAAGAGGGAAGGATGTGGAATGCTTAAGTGTAGAAACGAATTTCTTGGCATGCAAAGAATGAGGATTTGCTTCTTAGGGAAAAATGAAGATTCTTCATTCTTCCTCATTACCTCGTGATCTACATGCTTCTTGTTGGTGTTCTTGTTGTATAAGAAAGCATGATGATTCTTCTTAGGTGCTTTAGCAATATTTCTTGTATTTGCACCATAAGAGGAATTGGAGGTGGGTTTGGGAACCACATTTTGAATATAACCCAAACCTCCTCTATGATTTTCCGGATGTTGTTTTTCCAACAAATCGTGGAGTGAATCCCTAGAATACACAAAGTTTATGAGCTTCCGGGATTCCTCTTCACATTTCAACGTGAGTTGTTGAATGTGAGCATCTACGCTAAGGTTTTGAGCAACGAGTTTTTCATTAGAAAGGCTCAATTCCTTAACTTGAGAGAGAAGTGTGTCTCTCTCACAAGTGTCATACACATGCCTTTCATCATGAATATTTACACTAGATGATTCTAAAGCATGCACCCTACTCATAGCATTATCAAGTTTAGCTTTCATTTTCTCAAATGAGTCGGTGCACTTACTCGCCAAATTGGAGGTCACATTTAGTCGGTATTCAAGCTCCTCATAGGATGGATTTTCCTCCTCGGCTTCCTCATCACTTTCCTCCTCGCTAGAGCTTGACGAAGACTCTTCCCCATTAGCCATAAAACAACTTTCTTCTTTGGAGTTGAGCCATGTCTCTATCTCTTCATCGCTAGAATTAGATGAAGTTGATGAAGAATCATCAAAGGCAACGAAACACCTTTGATCGTGCTCCTTGTCATCCTCTTCTTCATCATTAGATGTATCCCCATCGGAATCATCAAATGTGCAGATAAGTCCCTTCTTTTGGTTCTTGACATCGGACTTGTCTTTCCAATGTTTCTTCCCTTTACCCTTATAGGTATCTATATTGGGTTTGGAAGGGCATTCGGTAGCCACATGACCTATTCCACTGCAGTTGAAACAAACCAACTTGTTAGACTGTGAAATAAACTTTAATGAAGACAGACCTTGATTATCCTTGAGGAATGCCTTGAAATTCTTGAATTGCTTTGCAAGCTTGATGTAGTCATCGTCGCTAAGATCTTCTTCATCTTCACTTGGAGCTTCTTGTTGGAACTTCTTTTTTCACTTGAAAGACTCCTTCTCACCATGAAGAGCAACGCCCTTTTTCTTCTCGGGCTTGGTTGACTGAATCTCTTCCTTATGTTGAAGTAACACTTCATGAGAGATCTCCAATGTATGCCAAATACTATTGGCCGATTTGCACATGGAGATACGATCGAACTCATCCGGAGTGAGGGCACAATGGAGAACGTACATAGCCCTAGCATTGACTTTGATCAAGTCCTTCTCCGCTTTAGTTCTCAAGGCCGCGGGTGAAGTAAGCTCCTCGAAATGTGACTCCGTTATGTCCCAAAGGTTGTGACTCTTTAAGTAGACCATCATCCTGATCTTCCAACTCGGGTAGTTGGTTCCGTTGAAGAGCGGGGGACGGACGGTTGAAAGACCTTCTTCATGAGGCGCGGATGTAGCGTTGAATGCCATCGTTGCAGTATGCTATAACCTCGCTCCGATACCAATTGTAGGGATCGTCTAACCCTTGCAATACTAACAACACACACTAGAGGGGGGGGATGAATAGTGTAATGGCAATAAAATTGTCCAATTAAAATTTAACTTGCAAATGCGGAATTATAAATGCAAGAGAAATTAAAAGGCACAATCAATCCAAACGCAAACACAAAGTTTTACCCTGGTTCCCCAAACTTGGGTACATCCAGCCACACCAATATTCATTATATTCCCACACAGAGAAGTGAATACAAATCTCACAAGGAGATACCCCACAAAGAGGATTTATGCCCAACACAAGGACCCAACCAATCCTACACGAGGATCAAGACTCCCACACAGAGAATCACTAACTCCTACTCAGAGAATTAGGATTAGCCCTACACTAGGATACTAGAACTCCCACAAAGAGAGTTAATTCTCACAAAGAGAATTCCCTAGTCCCACAAAGAGACAACCTCCCACAAAGAGAGAAACTCCCACAAAGAGAGTATCCTAATCCCACAAAGAGAAATAGGAAAACAAATTACACCAAGTAAAGTAAATACTCTTACCTATGCCTTGAGATGCTTACTCATGAATGAATGCAAGGCATGGAAGAGGATCTCCAAGTGTTGGAATATGCTTGAGAGCACTTGGATGATTTCCCTTAAGCTGGACTTCAATGCATGAAGAGAGATGAGTGCTCAATAGAGGGAAATGAGAGAGCTTGAGAGTAGCTTATAGATCTCTTGAGATTTTCTATAGAGTCAAGAGTTATCAAGAGTTGTCAAGAGTTCTCAAGTGATGGCAGCACACTCATATATATAGAAACCATATATCAAGCCCAAAAACCCAAAGAAACAGCCAAATGAACAAATCTGCAACGGCTAGAAACTGGGTGAAAACGACAGGAACAGTCGACTGATGATCAAAAGACAGTCGACTGATCAACGGCTAGAAAATATCCAACGGCTATAATCTGAGCCAGGACAGTCGACTGATGAAGTCAATACAGTCGACTGACAAACAGGACAGGCGCATGTTAATCCTTCAGCAGACGACTGCTGCAGGGGATGGATTGAAACAGAGAGTTGCACTCTTTCTCCAATTCTTCGCACAGGCGACTGATGTTAATACTATAGTCGACTGTCGAATAATCAGGAGACTGTAAATTCTTCATCAGCCGACTACAGTAAAATATGGAGAGAAGACAGAGAGATGCAGAGATTGCACTTACGCTAGACAGACGACTGTTGGCCAATTTCCAGGCGGTTGTAAGTATACAGGTGACTGTAAACTGATTGACAGACGACTATGCGTAAAGCTCAAGTTTGAGTCAATTGAAATGTTGACTTGAGCTGTGCAAATCAGGCGACTGTAGAAGGATCTACAGGCGACTGGAAATCACCCAGTCGACTGTGTTTCCCTCATCAGGCGACTGATGGAAAGCCAGAGACTCCAAATGAGTCTTTGGACCGAGTGAACCTATTGGGTTGGATTCTATGATTATCTTAAGGTTCACTAAGATGGTTAAATGCCTATGCATGATAAGTAAACCATCTAGCAAGGCATTACAATAACCTAAACTCAAAAGGAGAGAAAGCAATAAAGTAAATTACATGGATTACAATGCTTTCATTAGAGTCTAAGTCTTCAATCTTGATGCCTTGATTGCTCTCCACCAACTCCAAGCTTTGGCACTTCTTCAGTCCAAACTTTGGCCCTTCTTCACATGATGTCAAACCTTACACCAAGTGATTAGTCTCCAAGAAAGATATCCTTGAAATAAACTGAGAGGCTAAAACATGAGATTCATTAGCAACAACATAATGTTGTGATCATCATCAAAATAAGATTGGTATGAAACACCAATACTCAACACAATGTTCAATGGATCCAATTACAACTATTAGAAATCGAGAATGATGATATATATTAGATCAATCGACTACGATTTATGAAACTTCATGTAGATGCCATATAGAGAACCTACAACACCCACCTCACAATGGACAGATGAAGAAAAAAACGGCAAGTCTCAACTCAAAGGTAATAAATATATTATTTTGTGGTTTAAATGACAATAATTTTAATCATGTGTCAGGCACTAGATCAATAAATCAAATATGACGCACATTTGAAAAATCTTATGAAGATTCATCATCTGATGAGACATCTTCTTAAGATGAAATAAAGGAAGAATGAGAAAGCACATATATGTGTTTCACGGCATAAGAGGCTCAGATTCTAACTCTGAAGGTACTGATTTATTAGAAGCTTTTGTTGAGTTATTTGATAAACATAAAAAATTAATTAGCTTGTATAAATCATTGAAAAATGAACACAATATTGTTTGGTTTGATTTAAATGATATTAATTGAATAATAAATTAATTGTTGAAAATAAATGTCCTAAAGAAGAGCTCGATGAAATTCTTTTGAGTAATGAAAACTTAGTTGCATAAAATTCAAAACTAAAAGACGAAAATTCATTACTAAAAATGTAATCTCAAAATTTAAATACTAGAATTGAAGACCTATATAAAAATATTTGTTTAATTAAATTAAAATATGAGAAGATTTCAAAGAATGTTGATAAAGGGAAAGATAATTTCAATACAACATTTTCATACCAACATGTTTCTAAATCTAAACAAGATATTGGTTATAACAATGAAAAGAAACATGTTAATTTGCATACAAATCAAACTAAGAAAAATTATGATTGTATATATATAAATATGCAAGTAATAAAAAGAAAAAATTCATTGAACATGATAAAGTGCATAACAAAAATATTATGATTTCCATGTGGATTGCCAAAAATTTAAACAAACAAAGTAAGAATACATATATAAATAAGTTTATGAAAAGTGTACATAAATTCAATAATTATTTATATGTGCACTCAAAGAAATCCGTTCCAAAATGGATTTGAGTTCTAATGATTGATTTGTTTTAACCCGGTGATATTAATATGGCTATCTAAGTAAAATAATTATCTTGTAGGATACCCAATATAAAACTTAGATTAATTGTTAAAACAAATTTTAATCTAGGAAAAATAAATTTCGAATAATATTAAGTTTATAACGAATAATTATTTCTGAAAACTGTCAAGTTTTAGTTCTGATATGTATCAATATTAGTTGATCGCTAATTATTCACTAGTCGAGAAACGGATAGTTTAGTCGACTACTGAATATGAACTAGTAGACTTAATGATGTTTTAAAAATATTGTTATTACTTGTATCATTTTTAAGTTATTTGTGTTCAAATCGGTATATTTGAGTTTCTAATGACTAACCACTAGGACCTAAAAGTGAAAAGGCTATCAAGTTCAATGTTTTTTCAGGTACTTATAATAAAAGGGGAAAGCATACAAGTTGATGTGATTTCTGAGAATGATACAGTAATTCCTACACATGGTATCAGGACTCCGTTCGTTTTGGTGCTGCCAACGGGAGGAGAAATTGTAGGAATCATCAAAATTAAGGGAAGAATCAACTCAATGGGAGTATGCACAATGTCACGGGTGTATAAATATTTTAAATGTTGGATCTTAAAGTGTTTAAATACTTAAGTTCTTTTATTTTCATTTATAAACTAGAAATTGCTCGTGCACATTGTGCATGGAGACCTAAGAAAAAACCCGCACTACTAAGGCAATTCTCGCGCACAGACAGAAATGAGAGGGAAGTGTGGATGTGTGTGTGGGTAGTGTTTGGGGGATAAAGGGAGAAAAGCATGGGCGTAAGTGCAAAAAACCATGGGGCTAAAGTGGAAAATGCCCGATGGCAAGGACGCAAATAGGACAAAGAGGTAGTGGTTTTTTGGGTGTTATGAAAAAGGAATGGCAACCTTGTAATTAAGTGGGATGTAGATTTTTTGTTTGAGGCGTGAGGTGGCATCCCATGTGGCGATGTGACATTGCCACATGGGATAAACATGCCACCTAGGACAAACTCCTCAGTTGTATAATAGATGTTTGTCATCATCAAAAAGAGGAAGAATGTTGGATATTGGATTCTTCCACTATATGCTTTAATGATGATCGAACATAATGCTTGGACTAATGTGTTTATATAGTTATTAGGAAAGCATTGGCAAAGGTTAATAGCTCAAGCGTTGATGAAAAAGCAAGATGACAAAGCAAGATTGCCATATTTATGTAATGGTGTGACAAGTCAAGGAAAGATGACTTGATGACAACTATTACAAAGGACATGGATTAAAAGAAAACATCAAGATTGAGGGTGAATATTTGTATAGTTGATGTAATAATTATCTTTATCATAGTAGTTTATGTAAAGCCTTGAAGATATCACACACACACAAAAGAAACTCTAGGAATAAACTTAGAATTAATAGGGAACTAATCCTAGACAAAAACCTTAGATTTTATACTCAAAAGTGCGAATTTAGGAGCATACTAGTCGACCAATATAGGGCTTTCGTTGACTAGCATATCATAAATCAACTACCCAGTTTTTTCCTTATTAGTGGACAAGTGAAAACCCATTAATGGGCTAATAAGACTTCACTGGTCAACCAATGAAGAATCATTAGTCGACTAATACAAGACTGAAACATTGGCATGTCAGGCTAGTTGACCAATGTCTTCTATTAGTCGACTTATTAACAAGCATTAGCCGCCTAATGATATAACAGTTGCTAGGTTTGACTCTGAGATTATAACCGTTAACTAACAGTTGTAAACGGTATTTTGGACATTCTCTCACACACATTTTCACTTCTATACATAGTGAATAATTCTAATAGGTTATATATGAAAAAAGAGAGAAAGGAAAATCATTTCCTTTGGGCAAAATACCATTAGTTCTTCCATATTCTTTGTGAGCCAAGAAAAGAAAAAATTCGCTAGATTTCTTTTCTCCATTGCTCAGTCCTTAGAATAGAAATCACTATCCATAGCCACATCTACACAAGAGCTTCATCCTCAATGCTATATAGATCTAGTAATATCTCCACTACAATGTTTCACCTCAGGCGTTGAGGCGGCGTTGCTCTCGATGCGAGAGGCATTTGATCCCAAGTTTGTTGAGATTGGTGTCACAATTAGCAAAATTTTTGGCAAAGTTACGAGGTTGTAACTCTCTCGGTTTGTAAGTTGTTAGTGGGACTCTTAAGCGGGTTTTGTTTGAGGACTGGACGTAGGTCGGTGACACCGAATCCGTATACTTCTTGGTGTTTGCGCTTGATTGGTTTGCTTATTTTGCTCATCTTGTTTACTTTATTTTTTAGTATTGTGATAATTCTTATTGATTATTCTGATACATTATATATTGAGAATTGTTTGTTGAAATCTTATTGCTAACTGTCTAGTGTTTTAAGTATCAGATCCACCAGGCAGGGACCCTCACAGGATCGAGGCACATGCATGAATTATAAAAGGATGCCTGGCTTGTTTAGATGATGTGTTGGCCAGATTACGGGCGAAGGCCTATGAATGATATATTCATAGTAGGTATTGAACTTTGGGTTTGCTAAAACGAGCTTCGACCCAACATGGACAGTACTGACATAAAACAGGAATTCCAATGGGAACCGGAAAATAAAAAGGCGGCTATGGTTTATCTCATAATCACAAGAATACCCCAAGGTTGTGATTATATAAGTTGTTATTTTCATGGGATTAGGCACTACTGATTGCTTTTGTTATTGGTAGTGCTTCATTTGACTTAAGAGCTATCCGACCTCCCCCCTAACCCCAGTTTATTTTGAGTGTGCAGATATGAGGAAGGAGGCGGTAGCCATCACTGGATCCATCGATTAATGGATGATCTACCTCTTCCATATAAAAATACCATAAATCCACATTATATTACCCCATGTTGTGAATGGATATTTACTGGGTTGATGAGTTATTGGGCCAACCTAAGTGGTTGGGCCCATACCCACTTGTATTCTCCCCTTTGGCTATAAATATAGACTTGAGGGCTCTCCCCTCAGTAGTTGATTCATAACACGTTATCAGCACGAGCCTCTAAAATTTTTTTGTTTTCCACAAATTTTTTTTCCGTTCGTTGCAAAGGCGAAGGCGAAGGCGAGACGGGAGATTGACGAGCGCTGTGCAAGGCTTCCTCCATCAAGGGTCGTCATCCGCGTAGGGCTTCGAGCAACCGTCGCTATATCCGGAGGACGGATATAGAGGTAAAAACTCTAAAAACAAGATTTTTAATCATACGTATGATTACCCCTCCCCTAGATCTCACAAGATCGTCATGGGGATTCATCGTCGCCTTGAAAACGACGGATTTTTCATCCTAAAAACCCAATTTTTAGGGTAAAACCCCAATTTTTAGGGCAAAAACTCAATTTTTAGGGACAAAACCCTAATTTTGATCTCTCCGACGGCTAGCCGTCGCCGGAAACCCCCCCCCCCCCCCCCCCCTCGCCGGAAAACACCCCCCCCTCCCTGGCCGCCTCCCCCTGCAGGGGGGGCGGCCCCCGCCGCCGCCCCTGCAGGGGGCGGCGGCCCCCCCCGTGGCCGCCTCCCCCTGCAGGGGGGGCGGCCCCCGCCGCCCCTCCTGCAGGGGGCGGCGGCCCCCGAGGCCGCGCCCCCTGCAGGGGGGGCGGCCCTGGCCGTTCCCCCCTGCAGGGGGGCGGCCCTGGCCGTTCCCCCCTGCAGGGGGGCGGCCCCCCGCCGCCCCCCCTGCAGGGGGCGGCGGCCCCCCGGCGGCCGCGCCCCCCCTGCAGGGGGCGGCGGCGGCGCCGGCCCCTCCCCCCCCAAACTAGCAAGCCCTAATTCAAAAAAAAAACAGATAAAAACCTGTGGGCCTGAAGCCCACAGGCAGCCTGTGGGCTTCAGGCCCACAGGCCAATTTTTCCTTAAAAAAGGAAAAAAAAAGAAAAAAAAAAGAGACATATGGGCCTGAAGCCCATAGGTCGACTGCGGGCTTCAGGCCCGCAGGCTGGTTTATCTGAAAGAAAAAAGAAAAAAAAAATTTGAGGGGAGGCAAAGGGCTATAAACTCGTCTCAAAAGGCAATTTATTAGCCTAAATATTAATTCAAAAGGGGGATTTAAGTGCAAAATATTCGTGAGAAATCACGGTATATTACGGGACAAATATCGGGCAGGCGAGGACTTTTTGGGGATTCTTGGGGGGGCTTTTGGGATGATGAGGGAAACTTTTCCCTCTGACAAAGAAAATGTTTATTTTGGGCTCTTAATCAATTTAATTGATTAAACCTCATTCGGATTACAACCTTTGCATTGTAATGATGTTTTCTGCAAATATCATATTTACATGCTTTGCATCTCTGGTATATTCTGTTGGATATTATATGCGTGGTTGTGCATTGTATTTAAAACTTAATAATTAGGAAGATCCTGCGACCGCTCTGCCGTTAGTAACCTAACGGTGTATGACGTTGCCCAGTGGTCCAATAATTATTAAGTGTTTAAATTATTTATCCATCTCTGCGAATATTAAATGCCTGTGATGCCTGTGATGAAAATGTCTGATGAAAATGTTGATGAGCACAATATTTTTGCATGAATTGCTAAATGTGGTTTTTGGATCGGCCGTTTAGTCCCACAGTTTATTTCCTGCACTTTTCTTTTATTTTTGAGAGAAATTGTAGTGAGGAATTTATGTAAATGTCAAAGAAAGAAGACCAACTTCCATGAAGACGGAGGCCACGCTTGAAGATGGAGATATCATATGGGACCCACGGGGTTTCCAAAGTTGTATTTTCATTTTTAAAGCTGCAAATTTGTATAATTTGGACTGTGGACTTTTGGACTCTTTCTTGTGGGACTGGCCGATCCACACATTTAGTTTTTCGTTAAATATTGCCTCCGCATGAAAATGTTTTCTCTGATTAATTATTAATTCATGCATGTTTGTGCTCTGCTAGATAAATGGCTAATATTGCAAGCGTTAATTTCGAAGTACTGGAAGCATCAGGTAGAAACTATCTAAGCTGGCAGCTAGATGTAAAGTTTCACCTGCGGGCAAAAGACCCTCATCGCTGTTGTGAATGAAAAAGAAAATGTTAGCGATATAGAGATGGCGCAAGCCATCATCTATATTCGCCGCCATGTGGACAAGACCTTAAAGGCTGAATACCTTACGGTCGAAGATCCACTTGAGCTATGGACCGCCCTTGAGGACAGGTATAAACATCAGAAAGATGTTATACTCCCAAGGGCACGATACGAGTGGGAGAACCTGAGACTGCAGGACTTAAAGTCCGTCGCTGAGTACAACTCAGCACTTTTTAGCATCACCACACGCCTGAAGTTGTGTGGTGAAAAAGTCTCAGAAAATCGCATGCTGGAAAAGACGTATACGTCCTTCCATAAAAAAGATGCGATACTCATGCAGCAATACCGTGAACGCAAGTTCACCAAGTATTCCGAGCTGTTGTCGTGTTTACTCATGGCTGAGCAAAACAGAGAGCTTCTCCTCTCCACTCACAATCTACGCTCCCTGGCACTGCCCCCCACCAGAAGCTCACTATTCCTCTTCCTTCAAAAAGAAGAGAGATAATAAAAAGAAAAGAAAGACCACAGAAGGGGGGTCAACAGAAAAATGCCAAGGGCCATGTACAGCAGCAGCGAAATAAGCGGAAGTTCACGTGGCACAGAAATGACAAAAATAATTCACCCCCACCCAAGAGGGAATGGGAAGACTAGTGCCACAATTGTGGCTTGAAAAGCCACTGGTCCAGAGTGTGCCGAACTCCGCATCATCTCCAGGATTTGTATAAAAAGAACAAGAAAAATAAAGTTGAAACAAACCTGATGACATCTGATGCTCCAGTCAAGTTTTCAGCTGACAACTTCGAAAATGATGACTTGCTTGATTAGCCCTTATTTTTATCTTAGCAATTTGTTTTGAGAATAATTTATGAGAGCATTTTTTATGAAATTTGTTCTGAATGAAAATGTTTAGTAGACAATAAATGAAAATGTTTATCTAAATATGCATGTGCCGATACGTTTCATCTTTTGAAACTGCTCTCATAAATGCTTAGTAGACAATAAACACGTACGATTTCTATCAATACAAAGCCCAATATCAGGGCTATATTGAAGATCCAGGGAATGCAACACAGTTGCCCCCAAACGACACAAAAATAATGGATGCACTAATCCCTCCGAATTCCAAAAAGAAACTTTCTAAGTTTCAAGGACATCCGTTTCAACGGATCCCATTTGGAAACAGCAAATGTAAAAGAAAAATTACTGTATGCAACGTCTCAAGAAAAAGGAGTAAAATCCACACTTGAACGTTTTGAGAGCCTTATAGGCCTCTACCATACGAAGATTCGGAGAAAGGAAGCAGAATTAAACGGAGCACCTGAAGTGCCCTACATCAGCCGAGTTTTCACTCTGGCATGTTGGACTTGGCCACCCTGGATTTGTGATGCACAGCATCTTATCCTATGGGTATGACTTGAAGAACCAGAAGATTCTTCAGAAGGGAAAATTCCCTCGCATCCCTTACTATAAGGGAAGACTAATTGCAAGGCCATCTCCACAATAAGTTGAAAAAGAATCTCCACGCTTCCTCAAAAAGAATACAAGGAGACAGATGTGGATAAAATCCACCACCCCTAGTGGGCTATTTTGGTACTTCATTGTACTGATAAATGCATCCTCAGAATATTCGTACGTATGTCTACTACAAGACCCGCAACTTAGCTTTTCCAAAGCTATTGGCACAAGAATAAAAATGTTGCGGGCACATTTCCCAGACAATAAAATGTTGTAAATAAGTCTGGTTAATGTTGGGAAATATACCTCCCAGTCTTTTCAAGAGTATTGTCAATCAACGGGAATTGAAAATGAACATACAAGTGCCGCATGTTCATACCCAAAATGGGTCGGCAGAGTCACTGAAAAGTAGACTTCAATGGACTGAACGTCCATTAAATCCCGATTGCCTATGGATGCATGGGGACATGCAAACTCTGCATGCTACATCGTAAATGAAAATAAGACCCTCTGGAGGTCAGAGTCTCCAATGCAACTTGCATATGGAATGCCACCGAACATTTCTCATCTGAGAATCTTCGGTCGCGCAGTCTTAAATCCCCATTGCACCACCAAAGAGGACCAAATCGGTACTCAGCGTCGCCTAGGTATCCATGCAGGGTTTGACTCACCCTCACTTATAAGATACCTAGAACCCCAAACGGGGGACGCATTTAAGGCACATCTTGAAGACTGTGATCTCGATGAGACGAGTTTTCCCAAAAATAGGCCCAGATACTGGAAAATCTGGCGCGAAGAAAATTATAACGTGGGATACAAACAGCTTGACCCACTATGATCCGGTAACAATACAATGTGTAGATGAGATCCAGAAGATCTTCCACACACAGAACACTGTTCACCAATTACCGGAATCATTTATTGACAACCAGAAGATTGTCAGATCACACATCCCTGCTGCAAAAACTCCAGCTAGGATTGACATCCCCGAGAATGGATGCAATCCACCAGCAGCAGAAGTGGCTGATCCTCAACAGAAAAGAGGCAGACCACCAGGCTCCAAGGACAGAAACTCCTGGAGACCTTAAGACAATACTACCACAGGACAATGAGCTCCTGTCCACACCATCACCCTTCCCGGAATCCACTGCAGAGGAATTGCCGGGAAAAAGTGAAATTAAGTAAATGTTGTACGTACTGGGGAGGTGTTGGACAGATAGAACATAAATTGTCGACAATATATTCACGTATTATATTGCCATATACATCGCAATGACGATGATGTTTGTAAATTATCGTTCCACACTCCGTTGCTAGAAGGCAAACGTAGAGATTGGCCAAAATGTGGAACGTGGCAATAGAAGATGAGCTGGACTCACTTATGAAACGTGAAATGTTCGAACCTGAAGTCCAGACACCAAAAGGTGTCAAACCTGTGGATAAAACAAAGTATTGCAAACATAAGAAAAATAAATACAAAATCGTATGCTATACGGTACAACCTATAGCCCAAGGAAAATTTCGCTGAAACTAGGGATCGAACAAATTCAAATGAGCATGTCTCATAAATGATGCATCAGTCTCCCTAAGTTATCAAAAGCGAATACCTTACGATTTGGCGAAGGAAAATTTTGGATATGCTGTTATTGGATGTTGTGACGGCATACCTTCGTGGATATCTTGTAAAGATAATTTCCACATTTCCTTAAAATGCCTGAATAGACTTCGGGACGTCTATTCAAATGAAGAAATATAAGTATAACAAATAAATGTACAACCAAGAGAATCACTTGAGAAGTCAATGATTCCTACTGAAGGTTGTTTTTGCATCTATGCAAAGAACAGGATTAGAGATCTTAGTTGTAGACAACTAACATCTCATCGGATCTCCTGAAGAGAAAACCGAAATAAATGTACTAGCCTGACTTTTAAACATGAAATAAAAAAGACCTAGGCAAATATAAAGTCATGGCTCATAGAATCCTGTTACAAACGCCCAGAAGTGCGTTGGAGATATTAACAGGACCATTGTCATCCAAAGTACACCTACGGTGGAACACTTACTGGATGAACAAAAAGAACCCTTCCGATCGCTGGAAGAGGGGGAGGATATAACTGGTCCTAAAGTCCCTTATCTTAGTGCAATCATGCACTCCTGGCTAACTGCATCTGTCTCGGTATAACAATTGCAGTAAACTCATTAGCCAGAGATAGTTGGCACCTAAAAAGGGCCATTAGACCTGAGTTAAGCCTTCTGCGCTTACTCCAAGGGTCGAAATATTCGGACTTACAAAATGTAGTAGCATCCTCCAATGTTTATGCAAATGCAGGTTTCAGGTCCAGTCCCTATGCTGAGAAATCACAGAACGGGTACCCACAGTGGGATGGCCATCCCCTGCAGATCTGCAAAGCAACTTATGAAGGCAACATCATCCTATCATTCCGAGATCCTCACCATTCCAGAATAACACCAATGGTGTATTTGAGGGCGCCTGGTGGTACATCACATCCCAGTGACGACTGGGATAGAGGCTGGTTCTGTGGAGCTAACCATATAGTCTGAAGACCACATCAGAGGCGACAAAACTTAGCAACCTCCTCAGAGTCCCTGGATTCAGCAGCTGCTTGATGGTGACAAAATTTGTAATCTGTGTATATTTTCGGAATATTGTAAATAGGAGTGATGAGATAAGCCTAAGAGATCTGAAAGCCTAAGAGCTTTTACAGATCAGGGGGAGTTGAGGGAATTTGTACTCTTTTCCCTTAGCTATGGTTTTTCCCACTGGGTTTTTCCATAGCCAAAGGTTTTAACGAGGCAAATCAAATCAACTCTGGATCCCGAAGTATCCACCCCTCTGTGACGCTCAGAATCCAGAAGTATTCATGAGCAGAGTCACTTGTACAAATCAGGGGGAGTTAAAGAGCGTTTGCACTCTTTTTCCTTAACTATGGTTTTTCCCACTGGGTTTTCCATAGCCAAAGGTTTTAACGAGGCAAAACTCACCAACTCAGGATCCTGAAGTATCCACCCCATGTGAGACCCATACAGGCTCAGAATCCTGAAGTATTCATGAGCGGGGTCCACAACCATGGCTGGATAAGGGGGAGTGTTGTGAATGGATATTTACTGGGTTGATGAGTTATTGGGCCAACCTAAGTGGTTGGGCCCATACCCACTTGTATTCTCCCCTTTGGCTATAAATATAGACTTGAGGGCTCTCCCCTCAGTAGTTGATTCATAACACCCCACATATTTTTGTGCAGCAATAACTAAAATACAAAATGAAATACTCGCATACTTAATCCAGCTTTCTTTAGGTTTCATTTGATGAGACATGGGGATTTTTTTGGTTGTACACCAAAATTTTATGTTTAGTAATTCGTTATACAAATCTTAATATTTAGAAATTTCATCCATGTTATTTCTTTAGCAACCAAAACTAATGAAAAAAAAAATCTCCCAAGTCTATGAAATTATGTTGTTTTTCTTTAGAAAGTAAAGATTTGAGAAAAGGGTGAGGAAAAAAACAAATGAGTTTGCTAATTATACTGTATAATGTGTGTTTCAGAGTGTTTTCTCACTACAGAAGCGTTGACCGTGGACTGCCCGGTCAACGTAGTCAAGGGGCCGATTAAGGTCCCTTGGGCGCGTCGAGCGCACGTAGACGCGACGCGAATCGGAGATGTAGTTGACGCAGAATCAGCTGGGCCGGGTCTGGATCCTCGGCCTCTGGGGGCGGAGGGGAAGCCTCGGCCCGGTGAGAGGTGCTCGGCCTCGGACGGTCGGACGACGAGGGGTAGCCTCGGTCGTCTCGCTTGATGCGCGGCCGGCGTGGAGCTGAGGGGAAGCCTCGGCCCGGTGAGAGGTGCTCGGCCTCGGACGGTCGGACGACGAGGGGTAGCCTCGATCGTCTCGCTTGATGCGCGGCCGGCGTGGAGCTGAGGGGAAGCATCGGCTCGGATGGATGCGCTCGGCCTCGGTCTCTCCTGGCGTCGAGGGGTGGCCTCGACAGAGCGACTATCTTCTGGTGGTGGAGACGAACGGGCTCGGGGACGAGGGCGCTCGGCTCCGGCTGTGATGACGCTGAGGGGTAGCCTCGGCGCCGCGGGATCTCCTGGACCTGAATGGACGAAAGAGCTCGTCAGGGAGGTCGGACCTTGGTTCCGACCAAATCCCCTCCGATGCCAAAGTCAGATCTTGTCTGAGGGATGCTCGGTGGGATCGGGCTCGGTTCACGGAGAGACCGAGCCCACATCCTCGAGCCAAGCTATGGAGGAGAAATATGTAAAGGCGGAAGAAGGTGTGAGATGGAGTTGGTGATACCTCCGTTGTAGATCGTGAAGCCCCCTTGTGATGATGACCATCCTCCCCTCATATAGGTGACTCGTCCTCATAATGTGCCATGATGTGACATCATGGCCATCATTCATGGGGACGTGCAAATGTGGGAAGTTTTGACCTCCACTAATTGCGCCCATCTTGATGAGGAGATGAATGTCCTGAAGGTGGCCATGATGGCTGGAGTGATGGACTCGGGCGGTTGCCATATTTGGCGGGCCTTGATGGCTGGAGAGTAATGGCCATTTAAGTCGGGCCATTAAGCTGAGCCATTAAGCCGAGCCATGATGGCTATAGAGTGAAGGCCATTTAAGTCGGGCCATTAAGCTGAGCCATTAAGCCGAGCCATGATGGCTAGAGAGTGATGGCCTTGGATGGTTGCCATACTTGGCGGATGCTTCCTTGATTTGGGCCTCGATTTCCTCCACTGAGGAAGTGTGCCTTCGTCATGGGTGGTGAATCGCGGCCCGCCCGTGAGATCTTTGGGCCGAGGCCCCAAGGTCGTAGTAATCCGGTTGACCAGTTATAGTTGACTTTGCTCTTCCGGGCCCGGTCAGAATAGCCCATTTGTCAACAATGTGTATGTAGCGCAGGAAATACATGAAAATTCAAGTGCTGTCAGCTAGGATTTAGTTAAAAAAAATTTGAAATTTTTTTTTGTTTGTTGTACACAATTTAAAACCTCACAATCCAAATATGGATGAACCCTATGACTAGTGGACCTCGATCCCCACACTCCCACACGCAGGCAATTTCCATAATTTTTGAAAATTTTTTAAATCAAAACCCAACTGTCCAAGTGCCAGAGAATATTTTTTAAATCAAAACCAAGCTGTCAGCACATATCCATTTTAATGTGCTAATTTCCATAATGTTTAAAGAAAACAATCATAATGCTTAAAGAAAACAATGAGACGTGAACGGGATGTCACAGGCTGGGAAGATACTCCCAACGAAGTCAAAAGCGGGTAAAGTTTGCCAAAGCATGATACGTGGAATTATGGAAGTCGTCAGAATTAATTTACACGTAACCTGGCTTCTTGTAACTGAATTTTGGACATAAAAAGGGTCAAAGTAGGCACGACGCCTACAAGTAGGAGCACTAAATTTGGTATTTTGGTATATGCTCAATGTTCTTTGTGCAACTTGGAAAAGAGCATAAAAGCACATGGGCTACTTTTTCTCGTTGGACATTCCTCAACTTTGCACCCCCTAAAAATCACATGTGAGAAACAAGGCAACTCAACTCACTTTTATTTAAAAGTTTTTTGTTGATATTTTTAAAAACTAATATTATTATAAAACGATAGCCACCCATGGAGATATAAATGAATAAAGTTGATATGCAAGATGTCTAGGTACAGATGAATTAGTTGGCTAGAAACGTATGGCCTCCATTATCTACATAATATGACCCCTCAAAATGCCGCCACAAAAGGAAACATGCATATTAATTTATTTTATCGGCTACTTACTACCACTGACAAATAATAGAGGCCAAAGGGCCAAGGGTTGTATGTTACATGAAGAATTCTTTGCCGTGACTTGAATAGGAAAGGCGAGAGAATGAGCGAAGCCATTGGAAGATATCACACAAGGCTCATAAGCTATAATTACGAGACAAGCTGAGACTATTCACAGATTCTTACTACAAGCTTCGGTCAGACTCCTCTAAAGACTAAAGCTTCCATTCCAAATCTAAGCCCTTTCATATAGAAGCTTTTAGCCATCACTCCAGTTATCATCATCACCCCCATCGTCGCTGCCCACGAATGCCTGATAATATAATATACATGAGAGGTAAGTGAAATATATAGGTAAAAGTCTGAAAAATAATGGCCTTTCAATCGAGTATGATTTAGAGTTTGCCCCGGAATTATGGACATCCAAAACATGTAGTTGCGCATACATGTATTTTCTCCGGTGATACGCTAAAAGACAGAAAAAAACAATCCTATTCATGCTAGTTGAACGTCGTAAAATGGTCATAATTATATGTAACACATCAAAGTAAAACTGATGTCAAGAAGAAAAAAAGAAAGAGAGAGAAATCGAATTTGCTGGATCTTTTTTTTTTTTGAAAGAGTCACATGAAATAAGGAAGTTACATTACCTGGCGGATAGCGTTTGCCTTCTCCAAAATTGCGGCAACGTTGATATTGGTGGTAGGCTGCGGCACATTTGATTTTGCGTTTGATGTGTGTCTAAGGTTAAATGACTGCAGATTTTAACAGCGAGAATATAGATGTATGTATCAGTTAAAAGTGATGTTAAACGAATGCTTTCTGTACTTGTAACAATAAGAATATATAGGCATTATCAATTTCTATGCATCATCAAGTTCGTTCTAGTTATTCACTCCTCTACTCCACTATATGCAGGAGAAGAACTAGACTATTTATTGTTTATACACCTGAAGTCATCTTTCCAACCATATTAAACATAATCTAAACTAATGATAAAGTGTAACATGCACAGTTGCAGGCAAACACATACATCCAAGTGTGTGTACATTAAGACCCTATTTTCTGTAGCTCTATATATTATACAACACAGCTTAGGGATGACTAAACAACACCATCTTTGGAAAGTATTTGAATATCCTATGATTCCGCAAGAATATTTTATGTATGTCATTGAGAAAGTTGTGTTTCCCACATATGAGATAGCTTCTTAATTTCGCATCATATGTTCAATAATAGGATTTCTCCTTCATTGGGTCCTAGGTTTGTTTGAAGTAGTGGGTATGTAATCTGGTGATAAACCAGAAATGCCATCAATAATGAAAGTTGAGACTGCGTAGGTTTAGGCATGGCAAAACCACAGTATATTCCTGTCTCCATCTTCCTCCATCTTCTTTTGTATTTTACTTAAAAGCATATAAAGATCATACCCATTAATTTCAATCATCATTAATGGATCCATAAATTTGATTTCAGAGATCTTGAACATTTGAAATATTTTCTTCGGTTAAAAGTTTTTCATTCTAAAAATAGTCTTTTATGTATATAAGAAAATATATCTTAGGTCTATTGAAAGAAACAAGAAAATAGCTGTGAAAGCTGTTAGTAATCTTGCTGATTAAAATTGCAGCTCTAGTCAATTGCAGCTGTTAGTAAATCTCTTAAAGATTGGCCAATTTAACAGGCTTTTGGATAAACCAATGTATCAGCAAGTAGGGATAGTCAGGTTACGCACGCCCTAAGAATGAGCTACATGATTACCATGACCAAAAAGCCTGAGGTTGCTAGATTGAGCACAAAGGTAGAATATCAGAATTATCATCATCTTTAGACAAACTAATGCGGCTAAACATCCTCAAACTGCTCTTTCATGATAGAAACGAAGAATATAGGAAGACAACCACTTTGTTCGGGAAAAAGCAGCAACAAAAGTTGAACACTATATCAACTTGCAGATATTTTGACAAGAGCAACAACCACATTTTGATTCTTTAGTATTTTGTTCAAGTTGTGATCACTTGACATCAAATCCCCCAACTTGAGGTGGAGTATCGAAAGGCACTTGAAGTTCTTATAATTTGACAAGAATGAATTCTTGATTCTCTTAAGAAATTGTCTACATATAATTTTTTGGGGGGGTTGGATGGGGTGGGGGTTTTTTCGTTTTTGGTTTTGGTTTTGGTTTTGGTTTTGGTTTTGGTTTTGTTTTGGTTTTGGTTTTTTTTGGGGGGCGGGAGCGGGAGAGAGAAAGAGCCATGGAGGCAGGGACTCCTTCCTGGAGGATATATAGTCAAATTCTGCCTATTGAAATTAGAAAAGGGGGGCATTCCATTTGAAGATTCACTCAGTTAAGTTTTCTTTCAATGCATTAATTAGCTGTAAATTCAACAACTAAAAATATAGTGTCATAGTCCTATGGTCTAGAATGTTTCAAATCCAACAAAAATTGGAATGTGAAGTTGGCATCCAATGATTATTAAGTGTTTAAATTGTGATCCAAGAGTTGGATTTTCAACTTCTATTTCTTTAACTTTATATCAATGGAATATTCTACTTTCGACTATTAATTTTAAGACCACTTAATGTATATGTAAAACATCACAACATACATGATTTTTAGTTCTAGACTCTTTAAATCATTCAGATTACATTGAAGGCAAGGATCATCCATTTGAGTGGCACAATATGTATACTTTCAAAGTAATAGAATTTATGCGGAAATCATATACATATACATACATACACATACACATACACATACCTTTATATATATATATATATATATATATATAGTGATCTTCGGTTGCGAAAAAACCCGTGCGAAAGCCCGTGCGAAAACTTTTTTTTATTTTTTTGAAATTTTTTTTTCAAAAATTCTTTTTTGATGTTTAATCCATACAAATATATACCCCAGGGAAAATAATGGGTGAACCCGTTGGGCATTAGAGCACCCATCCACCCGTTACAAATTTAACGGTCTCAAAACGTGCGAATTTGATGAAATGCCTTGATCGAAAGCCAGATGACATTATTTCTCAATGATTATTTTTTGAGGGGGGTATAACAACATATAATGAGGGTGGAAAAAGGAATTTTTAAAAAAAAAAATTTCAAAAAAAAACTAAAAACATTTTCGCACGGTGCGAAATGTTCTCATTTGAAAATTTTCCTATATATATATGAAATATACATACACATACACATACATATACATATACATATACATATACATACATATATAGTAGCATTCTGGTGCGAAAGCCCGTGCAAAAAACATATTATCTATTTTTAGGAATTTTTATTGCAAAATTTTTTTTGATGTTTAATCCATTCAATTATATACCACATGGATTTGAGCACTGATCAACTCATTACAAAATTTAACGATTTTAGACCATACCTTTTTGTAACACCTTAATCGAAGGCCAAATCACATTATTTTTCAACCATTATTTTTTAGGGTGGAAAAAATTTCCCCCTCATGAAGTGGAGGAAAAAAATTTCAAAAAAGTTCAAAAAAATTTAAGTTCATTTTCGCACGGAATTTTCCCTACGAAATGTTTGCATTTGAAAATTTTCGTATATATATATATATATATATATATATATATATATATATATATATATATATATATATATATGAAAAGTTAGTAATTTTATTCAAACTCAAATCAGGACTACTTGGTTATTGTAGCTCAGACTAGGATGGCGAGAGGACACAAGCATCGTCATCCATCATTAGCTACAACTACAATCACCATTCATCCAATCACAAACTCCAATTTAAAAGTAAATTAACATTCCCTTTATCCTCAAAATTTTGAATAAAATAAAGAGGAAATACAAAAGACATTCTCTATACAAAACTCCAAAAAAATTAATTTTATGAATTTTAGCTCCTTTGAAGATCCGATTATTACGTTCACGTCAAATGTACCAACCGCTGTAACTAGGACTTTTTTCACAACCAATGATATGAGAGTTTTAGATTTGAACTTGCTCTTAAATAGATCGGCCGCACTCTGGACATCAATATTGGGCGAAGACCCTAACCCCAATTTCAATAAACATAATCGCCAGATATAGGATTAGTAGGGATTCAAAGAATAGATGCTGAGTAATTTCTCTAAGTTCTTCACATAGCACACATATAGGATCTATTGGCACATTTCGTGAACACGTTGGGAGTAGGGGTGGGCAAAAAACCCGGTTCCGTAATCGAATCCAATTCCGAATATTCGGATTATTCGAAATCGGAATCGGATTCGGGTGTAAAAAAGCTATCCGATTTTAATCGGAATCGGAAACCGGAATTGATCCTACAGATAGCAACCCGATCCGATTCTGCATCGTACTCGTATGTAGGCCCAAACCCATTATGGATGCAAGTAACTCAAAGCCAGGCCCCCACCGCCAACAATGTTTCACTTGAAGCACGTGTCGTGCAAGCCCATATAACCTATTTAAACAATGAAAACCAAACAAATTCCACTGAGATGGGACTAAATATGAGAACTGCTCATCTCCCCTCCCAACGGCGACTCAACCCAGCTCCTCGCCACCGCCTTCCTCCCCTCCCAACGGCGACTCAACCCAGCTCCTCGCCACCCGCCTTCCTCCCCTCCCAACGGCATCAACCAATGCATTTTGGCAGCAAGGAGCTAAGGTTGCAATGATGCTTGTCGATCATTTGATCAACAGAACTTGGTTTTTTTTGCACACCCCTTCTTCAGGCTGTGTCACAACAAGTTATTATCGGAAGAAATGCATAATATAGGGGTTTTCCAACAAGACATCCCAGCAACTTATTTTTATTTGGTGTTGTGCCTTTCATTAACACGTCAGATGGGGCCTCACAGGTTTGTTTCGTTACGAGTCGAGCTGAGATGTCTTGTATTTTCACAAGCTCACAGCTTCAACGCAGTCATCCCCTGCAATTCAACCTCACAGAGTCCAATCTAAGTTTGCATAATGGCTTCTACAGTTCTTCTCGATTCCTCTCAACTATCGTCAAATGTCCCCGACTCCTCCATCAAAGATCCTTCGAGTTCAGGCGCACTCGCACTTGCATGTATGCCGCCTACATACATCTTAAGTGAACAAGCTTTAGACCTTGAAAATATTGTCGAAGGCGTAGGAACTCCGATCATCGATTTCTCTTTGCTGACCTCAGGAACACCCATGCCCTCGTTAGTAAACCCCCAAGCCTACGTATGTGCCAGGCGCCACCCATCAAGCTCCTCCAAATAGCCTCCCTCTACAAGCGCAGCAATGCCACCCCGTCGTCTCCATAAGAAAAACCGAGTTCTCGAGGCAAAAGTTTGCAGGTTTAGTCCTACATCGACGAAAATATAGCATATGCCATGGTTTAAATACGTTGTTTTGGGCTCATCCCAACGAAATCAATTAACGGGCCACGCTGTCCCATTGTTTGCCCAGTCGGAATCGGATCGAACCTTAAGTTTTCTACAAAAATCGGAATCCGATTAATTCGGATCCGATTATGTGGAATCGGTTGTCGGATCCATTTTTCCATCCGAATTGCATTCGGATTCGGATTCAGATTCTTTAGAATAAATCAGATTTATCCGATGCCCACCCCTAGTTGGGAGCTTGTTAAGTAGTGATCTCAATAGAGCTATGAGAACTTGGGAGCATGATTTTTATACCAGACAATATCATTTAGAGTAAAAGAAGCCCCTTGCATTCGGACAACATTCCAGGCCAAAGAAAATGAGAATAGAGTAGGTAGCCACGTCAATTTCCCATCTCCATTATATTGAATGCACCGTGAAGCAGTATCATTACTTTGTAATATAAATTTCTATGTACCTGAGTCAAAAGTAGTTGAAAAGAAATTGAATATATTACTTCCAGTAAGATAGGTATGCCTCATGAAAGTGGCCCAAAGTGAGTTGGAGAATGCGCAACGCCAAATCTTAAGCTGGAGGATGCATTAATATCGTGTAATCAACCAAGGCCAATACCCCCTTCAGTTTTAAGCCTATCATGCAAACTCCAAATTGATAATGAATTGTCCCAAATAAAACTCCTGATTAATGATTCAAGGAAGTTTTAGACAGAATTAGGGAACTTGTAACTCAAAAACCAGTAAGATAAGATGTTATGGATCACAGATCACAGACCGAACCAATACAATTTTTCCTGATGTAGACAATAATTTAGATGATCAACCAGAAAATTTCGCTTTGCATTTATCGACCAGAAATTAATTTGGAACAGCTTCTTTTAATATATTACTCAAAACCTTTGTGATGACTTTATAAATGACATTATAGCAAGATATATGGCAATATTTATCCAAAGATGAAGCACATAACGACTTAGGTACCAGAGATCAAAAAGTATAATTAACTTGCTTCAAGAGGATACTTGTGGCGAAGAAAGAATGAACTGCAGATAGGATATCTTCTACACTGTCATGCCAATATTAGTGGAAGCATTGCCTCGGGAATTTGTCACCATCCAAATCAAATAAAGCTCTCTTTATTTCCACATCTGATATTGGATCACAAAACTTTTTCGAAGTCGAAGGCTTCAGGATGCGTTTAGTATTGAAATACAGGCTCTCTGTTCTAAAAAACTCGCCACGGCGACGCCATGGCATGCCGTGGCGGCAAGGCTCCACCCTCACGCCCCGTTAATGCCCAAGTTGGCTCTTTAAGGTGGCACGCCGCCATGGCACGCCATGGCGACACAAGGCGCACCACAAAACATAAGGCACGCCTTAAAAAACAAAATAAAAAATAAAAAAAGCACCCGGGTCCGCATTATAGGGCTAAGAAATCCGAACCCGACCCGTTCTCATTATTTGAGGCTTCTTTTCATCTCGTAGCCGCCCGCATTCGATTTGGGGCCTAGGGATTTTCATCTCGCTCGCAGCAGCCGATTCGCGACGCCTTCGTCTCCGACCGCCCTCGTCTCCGATCATCCCTCTGAACGGTATCAGCGTCGCCGTCTTCTTCAGTTCTCCGGCCGCCATCGTCTCCGGTCCTCCATCTGAACGACATCAGCGTCGTCGGCTTCTTCAGTTCTTCGGTTCTTCGTCGCCGGCTTCTTCAGTTCTTCAGCTCAAAAAGGAGATCTCTGCGTCTTCTTCAGTTCTTCCTCACTTGTAAGTATTCAATTTAATTATTCAATATAAGTTTTATTTTTTTCTCTAATGTCTCGTGTTTAATGTTAGGGGTCAGAATTTGTGCATTTCGGTCTATTTCGTACTCTTGGAAATTTTTAGACTTTCCGAATACTCAGCTCGTCATTTTCTGGCTTTAGGCAGCACTTGCGAACAAAGTTTATTTTAAGATGTTGAACTAGGACATGCAAAAATCAATGTTCCTTCAAGTATCAGCAAATTTCGTTTAGATCCAATTATCCAAATAGCTTTAACAACTGTGTTAATCAATTGCTTTGATATTAATGACGTATTAAGGTCACATGCTTTTTATTTATGTAAACAATTGCTTTTTAGTAAATTAACATTTTAGTTAATTGTAAGCAGTAAGCACACATCTCAATGTAGATGTAAGGCTATGAATTTGGTAGGATTTGGAAACTAATCCATCTAAGTGGAGCATAGTTTACTGTCTACCTCTATATATTATATAATATAGACACACATTTGCCGCCTTAAGCCACGCCATGAAAAACGTCGTGGCTCCGCCAAGGCTCCTAAGGCTTGAGGCTTGACCTCGCCGCCACGCCACGCCTCACGCCATTTAGAACCTTGAATACAGGAAGACATTTCAATAATCATTTTAAGAGAAAAGAGATTTGTATTGATCATGAACTTCTCTCTTTAGTTGTTGAATTTGAATTGCAGGAGATGCAGAAGCAGATATAAAATGAAACAAATGATTATGAGACTGTCTCTCCCTCATATGTATAGTAGAATTTGGCATTACGATATCCAATGACTAGCCAATTTTGCCTACTCTTTTGATGATATTCATCTGCTTCTCTTTTCAAGGCCGCATTTAATTTAGATAGAAGCTCTTTCTCATTATGTTGCAATTCATCACTAGAATGCAAATCTATATGATTTCTAATAGCATCTAGTCTTTCATAATAGTTTGGGGAAGACTCTTCATTTGTGAACTCATTTCTCCAACCTTTTATCTTTGTTTTGAGGGATTTAAGCTTTGTGACAAATTTGAACATATGGTTCCATAAAATTGCATTATCCACACATCCTGCAGGATGGTATTAAAATCTGGCATATCCATATAATGATTGAAAAATCAAAATGGTTTGGGGCCAACATAATATCGGGAACAAGCATTAAGAGTGTTGGGTTGATTTTCTGTTGCTATATGTTGGCATTAGTGGCACTAGATATGGGTATTCAGGTTATGAAATCAGAGCTGTTTTTGAATAGGTTGAGAGGTCATGTTGTGACATCAGTCATGACATGCGGGATCTGAATGCTAGATCGAATGCATGAATTCTGTTTTGGTTTGCAGATCTGTTTTGCTGATTTCAGATCTGATTTGTAGCCCAGAATCTCGGGGGATCCTGAAATGATTGATGAAATAACGGAATATCTGCTGGAGATTTTTCTGTTCTTTTTTTACCCGAAATAATTTCTTAAATGATGGGCGGAGATAAATGATTTAATGAGCAGAATTTTCTGATTTGATTTTCAGATCTGTTTTGCTGCTCCTCTCAGATCTGATTTGCTTTCCCAGAATCTTGGTGTAATCCTGATGGTTTATATTTACTGAGGGAATATCTGCTCAAGATTTAGTTAAACTACTTACCCGAAATAGTTGATTGGTTCCGAGATATGTGGGATTACTTGCCCAAAGTAGTTCCTAAATATGTGGGCGGAAAAATCTGCATAAGATCTTATTTGAACTTTTTTCCAAAACAGTTCCCAGATTGATGGTGGCCGGCGTACGTAAGTCTAATGCGGATTATACTAAGGCTTTATCACTTTCGTGAAGATTGTTGATCGATATTCGGGGACGGAGGCCGATGGGTACACCCGTAGGGATCGAAGGGAGTTTGATCTAATCGGTTTATGCAAGTCGTTCATACATCCCGGGAAGGAGGCCGACGGCTATGCACGTAGGGATCGAAGGGAGTTTGATCTAGTCGGTTTATGCAAGGCGATCTTGCGTGCAAGGGGATCTTGCGGTGATTACTCCAAGGGGTTGATTGGGATCACCCATTGCGGTTTGTATTGAGTGAGAGTGTGTTCCTCTTAATAAAATTGCAATATTAATAATTGGAATCGTTTATTGTTATAATGGAGTAATCTGATTTTATGGACGTGTCCCCGCAGATGTAGGTGCGCACCAAACTGTGTCACCAAGTTTTACGTGTTCTTGTGTTTTCCGCATATGCTTTCATGTTTTATTTGATTGAATCCTAGGTACTGATCTTACAATTGGTATCAGAGCGAGTCATTCGTGGTGCTTTGTTGTCAAAGAGGGCGTGATCTTAGCTTATCAGTACGTCAATCATGAATACTCACGAAGGTGCTTCTGTTATTCGCACTTCTCTACTTGTGAGTACCAACTACACATATTGGAAATCAAGAATGCGAGTGTTTATCAAATAGCTAGATGAAAAAGCTTGGATTGCTGTCGTTGAAGGATGGTCTCCGCATGTTGAAGTCGACAAAGATGGCAAGGAACATTTCAAGCCAGCAAAAGAATGGAGGCAAGATAAAGGTCGTGCATCACTTAGAAATTCTAAAGCCGTTAATGACATTTTTATGGCTGTAGATGAAGAGCAATTCAAACTCATCTCTACCTGTGAATATGCTAAAGAAGCTTGGGACATTCTTCAGAACGTCCATGAAGGAACTAATACAGTAAGAGTCTCAAAACTCCAAATGTTTGCCTCACAATTTGAAGAATTAAGAATGGTTGATGATGAGACTATTGCTGAATTTAATGGGAAATTAAGAGATATAGTTAATCAAGCCTATCAACTTGGTAAAAAAATACTCAGAGGTGAAGTTGGTTCGTAAAGCTCTAAGATCTCTTTCTGAACGATTCTCTGCTAAGGTAGCAGCTATTGAGGAAGCTAGAGATATCTCTATTATGAGACTTGATGAACTAATGGGATTCGTACAAACATATGAGATGAATCAGAAACAGAATAAAAGAGACAAATGGATGGCCTTAAAGGTAGAGTCTGGGGATGTCTCTAAAGAAGATGAGAAATCGAGTCTAGATGAGAATATTGTCCTGTTGACTAAAAATTTCAGTAGAATGCTTAAGAAGATTAGTAGTAAAGGACAAAATTTCAGAACAGGAAACCATGTGTCTCGGTCAAGTGATACATCTGATGGAAAATCCTTCAACAGAAATCAAAGGTATGATCATAAGAAGAAAGGAAAAGGAATTCAATGTAGAGAGTGTGAGGGATATGTGCATATACAGGTTGAATGTGCAAACACTCTAAAGAAGCAAAAAGGAAAGTCCTCGACTAGTACCTGGAGTGAAGAAGAGTTTGAGGGGAGTGCTGAAGATGAGGAAATCACCAGTAATTATGTTGCTTTTGCAGCTTCTATGAAGAAGCAATCAGACTACAACACAAAGAATCATGTTAGATCTGATGTTGCAACATTAGTCATAACATCTGCCAACAAATTAGATAATTTCAGATACAGTGTTGAACATCATCCACAACATCTATAATCGAATCAGATTCTAAAGCTGAAAGTGATGGGGAAGTTAGTGAAGAAGATATTTGTATAGCCTATCAGATAATGTACGGAAAGTGGATGAAAATTGGTAATATAAACAAATTGCTAAACGAAGAAAATGCAAAACTGAAGGAAGAGAAGGAAGAAGTCAAAGTCAAATGTCTGAAAGTTGAGCAAAACTTTATAGAACTAGAGAGTACCTTCAGAACAGTTCTTCGCAGAGCAGAGAAAGCTGAGTGCACTTTGAACAAGTGGAATTCTGGGAAATCTAAACTGGATGATATATTAAACATGTGTAAGATTTCAGGAGACCGTACTGGAGTGGGCTATAATAGAGGATCATACTATGATGTGTCTGCTGCAAAAGGCATAAGTTACAAAATAACTTGAGAAAATTGATCATCACAAAGGTCATAATGGTATGAAGAAGTTGACTAGAGCTGTCAAAGGTGGAAGTCTAGTGTGTGGATATTGCATAATTATTAGTCATTCTGAGAAGAACTGCTTTAGTCGTATGCGTCATTTCATGGATGGAAGAACTGTAAGCTCTCTTGGCAGGAGAGTGGAAAGGCAATGGGTCAGGAAGTCTGAATTATATAGCGTGAACACTACAGCTTCAGAGAAAACACATCATATTGTGACTGATGTTGCAACATTAAATACGACGCAGAACGATGTTGCTGCAGATGTTATGACAGAAGAATCAACATCTCCTCTCAACAATCAATGTGAGCAACCTGCTACAAATTCTTATGAATCTTCCTCTAGAATTATCAGAGAATTACCTCGCCACTCTTCTCATCGATCATCCTCCGCCAGCGCCATCGGATCTTCGCATATACCCTCTCCAGCATGGCGATCCGCCACCGATCCGTCTTTCATGGCCCCTTCACCCATTCCGGCTGACTTCCCCAAATTTTGTCCACTTCTTCGCCGTTTTCATCGCATCCATATCTCCAAATTTTGACATGCAGATCGTCGAAGCTTCTCTGTCAGCACCGCCGATGTTTTCAACTCACCAACTACTATTTCGGCCTCTCAGAGCTCGACTGCTATACTGGATATCGTTCCATTTTTGCAGCTTACTATCAGATGTGAGGTGTACTTTTCTTCCTCTAATTTCGATGTAGCTGAGGATTTATTTGCTAATGAGCGAGACAGAGAAGCCTCTTGATGTGTCTCAGTTGATTTTTCTGGATTAATTATTGGAGATGTGGACTTGTCTTATATTGAAGGCTAACTGAAAAGTATTAGAGTTATCAATGAGGACACACTTTAACTGTCGACCACTGAATCTGGTCCCCCATCTTATTCTGTTGTGTTGACTGAGATAGTCATGTTGGATGACTCTGATTCTTCAACCATTGTATCTGCTGGTGTTGGTGCATGTCAGACAGCTGCTATAAATTCTTCAGATCCACGGGGTTCAAATTTTCATGATCATGTATGTGTGTTGGATCTTCCAGATGACACTGTGTCAGATTATCGTATTAATGAACATGTGGCCCCTGATGATTATCATGTTACTGTTGATTTTACAACATGGGAGCCAACATCTCAGGATCATCTAGCTGAGTCCTCAACAGTCCATGTCATGAATCATACTGTGACACAGGATGCAACTGTTGGCCTAGTTAGTCTACTAACTAGGTCGTACGATATAATTTTGATGATGACAAATAAGCTGTGTGACTAACATTTTTCATTAAGTGATTTCAGGGAGCAAAATGCAAAATAAATTTCGTTTGCAAGAGAGATCATGTATGTGGACATTGGCGCAAAAAGGAAATTCAAATGATTCTACATTATCTATATTCAGATTCAAGTCTTCATTTGAATCGGTCAAGTAACTGGGATTTTCTACTTGAATTCAAACTTCATGTTCTCATCCTAAACACAACGCACTCGGTCTCCTATTCAATCTTCTATTCAGTCTCATCCAAATACAATCTCAAAACCCTATCATATTTTTCACGCAAGAGGAGAGAGGAGCAACAAATTTTTGGGAGCAACAAATATTTTTTCATGCACACACAAGATCCTCAAATTGTCGAACTCTTCTAGAGTTTGTTTGTTTTTTGATCTCATCCTATCTACTTGAAGCTGCCGCGTGTTTTCATGTTAACAAATTTTGAATGCAAATCAACTGCCGAATTCTTCTTTGCATTTGTTTTGATCTCATCCCATTATTTAAACTGCCGCATCATGTTCAACAAACTGAAAACAAAAGTTTTTAAAAAAAAAGGGACGCACAAAAAATATAAAGGGGCCTTTCATGCTATTAAGAAACAGAGAGCTCTCATGTTTCTTCCAAGCAAAAAGGGATTAATAAACTTCCATCATCATTGATTCTTGTGCTCCTGTGAAAAATAAAACGCACAGAAATCCCATTGCCTTTTTTCTTGTGCGCAAGTCTTCTGGAAAGCTTTATGAGGCGGCCATTTATTAAAGAGTTCGAAAAATGTGACTTGCAAAATCAATACACAGAGGGCTGTCGACATCTGTGACGTGCAAAACATCAAGAAGAACATACGTCCATCTTCTTCTTCTTGCTGCTGCGAAGAGAAACTCACGGATCGTGCAAGGACAAATTTCAAGTGCAAATTCCAGATTCGCGCATTCGACTTTGTGCACTCATATCTCCTGATCCAGACGTCGGATCGACTAGCCGTTTGCGCCCACGCGACCACATCTTCATCCTCTTCGCAACTGTGGCAGTCTCCTTTGCTCAGTCCACAGGATTATACACAGTTCGGGCGTTTTTCTACAGATTCGTCACTGCAGATTCCAGATTCGCGCATTCAACTTCGTACGCTCATATCTTCTGATCCAGACGTCGGATCGACGAGCCGTTTGCGCCCACGCGACCACATCTTCATGCCCTTTGCAACGGTGATAGTCTCCATTGCTCAGTCCACAGGATCATACTCAGTTCGGACGTTTTTCTACAGATCAGCCACTGCAGAATTCAGATTCGCGTAGTCATCTTCCGAAGACTATATCTTCCAACCCAGACATCGGATCAGCGAACCGTTTGCGCCCATGCGATCACGATCTCACAAACTTTATCACAGTGATATCTTATTGATTTTTCACCGCAGTATTAAATCTATTTGAATCTGTTTAGTTGTGAGATGGTATTGTGAATAGCTTTATTCTGAAGCTATCTCTACGCTTTAACTCTTGAACTATATCTGTGTGCGGTGAGATCACTACCCGTAAGTGTGATCAGGTTTATTTAGTGAAATCCTCATAGGTCTTGGGATCGGAGTTTTGGCGGGGAGCCACTCCGTTAAAAATATCTGTCTGATTATCTCTGTGATTGTGATTGTTTTTTAAAATTTGTGCCACACCCTATTCACCCCCCTCTAGGGTGTTTTTCAGCAACATGCACTTCCACTCCTCCAGTTGATGCTACAACTACTCCTACTTCTGAGCATCCTATATCTGATCCGGTCCCCGTTCCTTCTGATATGTTTGCTGACCTGGAAGTTCGTCATTCTTGTTACCGCCGTCGCAGTTCTGCCAAGAGACATGGTGCTCCGTCTAGCTCTTCAACTCCCTCTCCTTCTTTGCCGGCTTCTAAGAAAGACAGAGTCATTCATGAAGTATCAGCTCCTTCCCCGACTCTATTTACTGCTTCATGCTTTGAACCAGATATTCTTTGACCAGGCTTGCCAGAATCGTAGGGCTACTTATTCAGACAGGAATTGAGGTTGCATCACGCAGCCACATGCTTCAAATCCTTTCATTCTTTGCTCCTGCCAGTATTTTAGTAGAGCAGTTGGTGATTCACAATCTAGAAGTCATCTTGTCAGATTCTCTTGTTGATGCACGAGTTCCCCCATCTGACCGTCATGTTGCATATGATGTTATAACACAGGAGCCGGCACCTCAGGACGGTTCAGCTAATTTTTCTGCTACTCATGTTATGGAACATGTTTTGATACGGGGCACGACATCTGTTTTTGCTAGTGAGGGATTTTATTGTAATTTATCCAGATCAGTTGGAGACTCGCAATCCATGTGGGCATTCCAATCCTCCTTTATTCTAAACAACGGTTTCTCTTTTTAACATAGTGCAAGATGATTGCCAAAAGAAATGTCATCATCAGATCCTCAGAGTACGGAAGTCTTTACAACTCATAAAGACTGCATCTAGATATTGTTGGATCCTGTGGATGGCAAACAACACTAGAAGGGGGGTTGAATAGTGTTGTATAAAAATAAACGTTTTCTTTCTAATTGATTAGCACAATTTAAAGCCTTCTAATGTTGCCTAAGAAACCAAGTAGAGTGGTCTACGCTTGGTTGTTAATCAACTTAAGTTATCTTCAAAAATAGATCAGAGATAAAACTCTTCTGGTAGTCGACTCCCTAAGAACAGTAGTCGACTCCCAGAGGGATGTTATGCACAGCTCAGTTAAACAAATACTTAATGAAGATATAAAAGATTACACAGAAATATAAGAAATAAGCAAATACTGATTTTGCAATATATTATGAATGAGTTACAATATAATACTCAATGAACAGATAGAGATAAACAATCACAGAGAGTGCAAACGCAAACACAAGGATTTTTATCCTGGTTCCCACAACTTGGGTACGTCCAGTCCCCGACCAATTCGGTACGAGATTTCCACTATTGCCTTAGCAATACAAATACCTAGCCTTAACTAGTATTTCCAACCAAATAGACTTGTCTAGGATTTTACCCTTGCCTTACAACCCGATGACTTTACCTTGCCTCACAATCCGAGGACTTTTCACAAACACCTTGCCTACAACAATGATTTACAACCACCCTTATCACCAAGGGACTACAAGTAAAATCAAATCCAATACACCACAATGAATTAGTGGAGATTGGTTTTTACACCCAATAATTCTAAAGCTAATATTAAATTTGCAATTGTGCTTAACGTGGCTAAGAGAATTAAAATCATTCGTAGATCACACAAAGAATATGAATTTATTCAATGTGATCTAGAATCTAGATGTGTTCTTAGATCATACAAAGAATATGAAATTATTCAATGTGATCTAGAATCTAGATGTTTCAAAAATCCTTTGAGAATATGAAAAATCAAAAAGAAGGATTTTGAAAACCAATTTGCAATAGCCAAATAATAATAATGATCTTAAAAAGAATTATAAAAGAATATAAGCAATAAGATCAGAAATTGAAAAACTGTTTTGGCTATGAAGAACTTTGAGAGCAATGAGAACGATGAGATCTTTTGAGAGAATAAGAATTTTGCTCAAGAATAAATTGGTAAGGAAAATGTTCTCATATGGTCTCTATTTATAGAGCTAAAGGAGAATTCGAAATGATTCAAAATCAAGTTTGACTTTTGCCCAAAAATCAAGTGAGAATTAAATGAGAGAGTGAATCAAGGAATTCTGGTCGCACAGCTGGTAGTCGACTCCCTAACTTTGGTAGTCGACTCCCAGAGTGTTTCTGAGAAAATCTGCTACAACTGGTAGTCGACTCCCTAACTTTGGTAGCCAACTACCAGAGTATCTTTTCAGGGAGAAGGCAGAAATCAGGGTAGTGAACTACTGGGTGTTTGTAGTTGACTACAAGTTGAAACTTAGCTTCTATGAAAAGTATGCTCTCAAATAAGTTTTAAAACAAGTTTAAAACATTTAAGAAAATCATTTTAAGTGTGTGCATATTCTTTCTTGGCTTTGACATAATCCTAAGAAAATGAAAACCAACTCACACATTGGACTCTATGAAGAACTTGAAGCTATGGTTGAGCTTGAGCTAGTTGCATAGGCTTCACTTGAGTTTGAGCTCCTCTTTAGCTTGAGCTTGAGCACATTCTTTGAGCTTCATCTTCGAGCTCCTCTTGTGCTAAAGCTTTAAAATGTAGACGTGGAATGTGAGCTCAATCCATCTTCATCTTCTATGTGTGTAGTTATATTTCTTCTTCTCGGAGTATGTTTCGAGCTTCAATTAGTTTATTGCACAACCTACACACTTAAGTAGTATGATTAGTAATTTAACAACATTTGGTGTGATCATCATCAAAACAAACCACTTGGGTGGGACTAGATTCCCATTAGATATATGACAGTTGTGTAATCATTATAAATAGTAAAATCATTTATTGATGATGCTGTTATATATTAGTTTACTTGGTATGTCCAGAAATTCCATTTCCATATGTCTTTTCTGGTGAGCCGTTTGCTGCCAATATAACACACAAGTGAGATCGCCCATATTCAAATTGCTCTTGCACGAGCATGCTTAACAATAGAGATCGTCCAAGGTTCCTCCTTCAAACGAGCTAGATAACCAAACTACCTCTCATTGCATCGCATAGAACTTTGTGATGTGATAGCCAGTCTACTTGTTCATTAGTTCAATATGCTATAACAAATTTCTAGGAAGCTGCCAATAATTAATGTAGTGCACATTTGATGCAAACTGAGAATATCCAGAACATATTGCTTTCTCTATCAGCGGTGTAAGCTAAATGGGCATTCCTATGTTGTTGATACGAGACAATTTGTACATGCATCATCTACATCAAGTAGAATATCATACTAAGATGCCTAAAAATAAAAAACTCATCAAAGTTATTAACTCGGTGGGGGAAAAGTATGTACCTTGTTCCTAATTTGATGAAGCAGCTCCCCTCTGTCATCAACTTCATGACTATAGGCACAAGGATTATTAGGTTCTTTGTGTTCATTCACATTCTGCTGGTAAAACTGCACAAAAAGAACAAGCGGAAAGGCGAGACATTATACGTCATCACTTATGCCCAAAACTTGAACCTTCACAAACAAAAATATCAATATAACGAGAAAAAGAATCAGTCCTTGATAACATTTTAATTCCATCATTTCTAAACAGCATGTGTGTCTGTATTCCATAGGTTCACATGACTGCACTGGTGAAATGTGTAATGTATTTTCCCACTAGAAAGCTAAAACTAAGTCAGCAATTCCCCTGACATTCTGTTCTGAATTGTGATACAAACACATGGGTGTTTGAATCTAGATCAGATTCAAGAACAGAACTTCAGGTTAAAATTTCTTTTTGGTTCAGGATTTTGGAGTTGGAAAAGAAATTGGATCCAGGTTAGAAGTTCTATTAGGTTTAGTAATTTGATTATTCAGTTATGTAGGCTACAACTAAATTAGAGTAGTGCAAGAATTAGGACTTTTTTGTCGGCACTATAAATATCTCCTAGTTTTAGATGAGAGGTGGGCTTTGGAAGGTTTTTGAAGCCATTGGAACAAAGGCCTATTGTATGAGGAAGAATGGAGAGATTATTGGTGAGATGAGCACCAGACCTGTAATCTTGTTCTCCCTTAATATAGTGGATTTTTCTATCGATATCCCATAAATATAGATCGAATTTGATCGGTTAACCCATATATAACTTGGTGTTCTTCTTCTTGATCTTGTGCGTGATTTTTTGTTCTCATACATGCTCGGTTTTTCACAAGGGTCCCTAAAACCCTAATAATTGGTATTAAAGCTTCATGATGTTTAATTTGTATCTGGGATCACAAGATAGAAGGAGATCATGCAAAGATCACCTTTGGTGTCACAAGATCGAATAAGAACAAAAAAGTTTGGCAACTTGAATGGTGGGTGTGGCAATGATGCCGCATGGCGCGCGTGACAAGGATACGCAAAGCAATAACAAGGTATGAAACTACGTGTGTGACGATGACAATCATGGAATGCGCATGTGGAGGAACACTGCCATGAGGGCCATGGATGATGGTGCTAATGTGCGCAACGAGCGACAAGCATTGAAGCATTAACCATGTTTAGTTTTTGTTCGGGCATTCTATTAAATAGTTTGTGTTCATGTAGTTTAAGGCTGAACGGGACCCATTTGAAGTTACAATTACGTGGCGAAGGTCAGAGGAGATTGTCAAGGGTTTAGGGGTTTAGGGTTCTCTGATGTTGAGAGAAAGGCCTCAGTTAGCCCCTAGTCATCGGAATTAATATCGGGCTCAGGTGGATAACAGCGAGGCCCGGCATGATGAGTGGTTAGCAATGTAGGCTATCGAATATGCCTCCATGTGATCATCAATGCCATGAGCATCAGAAGAGACTAGACAGTGTAGTCATTGTTGGAGTTAGGAGGGGTAAGCATGGACATGCAACCACCACTACTAAAGGCTAGACAGGTTAGAGGAGGATCGGAAGTGGGGTGGAGATGACCCACAACGAAGCTAAGTTTTGCGTTAGGAAGGTGGTCGATCTTGCAGGCAATAGATGATTCTAGCCAGGTTGTCCAAAAGGCTCGAGATATACACTTATAAGGGGATGATCTGTTGGGGTTTAAATTTTTAGGGATTTGGGGTTTGGACAACACCCAAACACCAAAGAGTTTTAGTCACAACATAGTCATGTTCAAGTGTGAAGAACTGAATTTTCTTTAGGAGCAAAACGGTATATGCTAAATTGATTGGTGTATGAAGTATGGAGGATTTGGATGAGATCAGATGGCCATGAATGATTTGAGCGTAGACTACTTGTTTAGTGACCAATTGGGACAATTCATGAGTCGAACCAAATGTTTTTAATGCATATGTAATGATGAAACCAAATTAGACGAATTCTATTGTTTGGAGCATGGTTTAAGGTTTCGCCCGATACCCTTCGGTATCAGGCGCTTCGTCTCGGTTTCGGTGCAAACCGAGACGAAACCGAGGGTTGCTTCTCGGTATCGGTCGGAACGGTGCCGTTCCGACCGAAACGAAATTGGAAAATGAAGAAAAAAATGAAGGAAACCCAATGAAAATCGAGCAAACACGAAAAATTAAAGGGGACAAATAAATATGAAAATAAAATAAAAGGAAAAAGTGAGAAGAAAAATAAAATAAAAGAAAAAAGTGAGAAGAAAAATAAAATAAAAGAGAAAACGTAAGAAGACTTACCTCTTCCACCCCATCGTCTTCATCGTTGCCACCTTTTTTTCCGTCGCTGTCCACCGCCTTGCCACCGCCGCCTTCATTTTCTCCACCGCCACCTGCAAACGAGAAGGGGGAAAGAGGGAAGAAGGGGAATGTGATGGGAGAGGTGTACAGCCCACAAATAAGTGTTGCGACTCACATTACACATTTTACTAAATATACTTCTTTTTATTTACAAGTTCCATATTGAAATGGCAAACTTGTTAATAGATGAAGTATATTTAGCAAACTGTGTAATGTGAGGGGCAGCAATGAGATTTATTGGGGCTTACTATGCGTACATACCTCTTTGCTATGATATTTTTGGGGCTTGTTATGCGAACATACGTCTTTGCTATGCGAACAGACCACTTTGCTTATTTGATAGGTATTTGATAGGTATTTAAGTATTTGAACTACCGATACGACGAAATCGAAACTTGCTTCCGAAACAACCAAAATGGATGATACCGATACCGAAACCTAAATTTTGGAAAGAGCGATACCGAGACCGAAACCAACACCTAAAACATTGGTTTGGAATACATATCAGATGTCATTACAAGATCAATGGGGACATAAAGATCAAGTTGATGGATGATTGAAAGGTCGATTATGGCATTAATGGTATGGTAAGTTGCATGTATACATCCTCCTGTTTAATGAATGCTAATGTAGCTTCAAGGCATGGTGTGTCATACGATTTGTACATCAACAAGTTCATCTTAGTTGTTAACATATTGATTGGATCCAGATGGAGCTTGATGAAGAAATTACAATTATTCAAGATGTGACGAGAGAATATCATAGGTGCTGATTGTTGGATATTGGCCATTATGCCCAATATAATTTTGATGCTCTACTTATTTTAGTCTCAGATTAATTACATGTTATATCTTTATGATGACAATGCAATAGGTGATGAGACAATGGATTCAATGCTTTAGAGCAAAAGCATTGCATGATAATAGAAGAAATGCAAGTGTATTTTTTATACCTCATGTATTTTACTCTTTATTTTGTAGAGTACTTGTAAGCCTTGAATAGATGCACACTCATATGCATCATTTATCATCTTAGGAAACTATATAATCTTCCTGGAATCCATCACATTAGGTTCTATGGCCAAAACACTCTTATTTGTGTTTTTGGACCAGAACCAGGCGTCTGGAGAAAGACTAGACGTCTGGTGTGTCTATTTGTATTAGAACAAACATAGCCTAAATCAGCTATCTGAAGTTCTATGGTTAAATGTTTGAATAGTGTTCCAGTCGTCTGAGTGGTGAACTCCAGACGTCTGCTTACTGAGAGTTAGACATTGTGATCTTTCTGTCCAATCTCTATCTCAGCTGTCTGATGGGGGTTATCAGACGTCTGAACAGTGTCCTAGCCATCTGAGTGTTGTTCTCCAGATGCCTGGTTGTTGTGTGTTAGTCAATCTATTTCTTCTGACCACCCTCTACTTCAGCAGTCTAATAAAGAGTTCACAGACGACTGAACAAGTGCATCAGCCGTCTGAAACTTATTCTTCAGACGCCTGATGGCTCAGATTTTCAGCCTGTTTATAGCCGTTAGACTGCTTTTTATTGGGTCTATTTTCTCGGTTTTTATGCAGATTTGAGAGGCTATTTAAACCCGACTGAGAGGGAGTTTTTAACACCACTCCAAATATATTGAGATCATTTAAGAGTGTCAATTTGAGGGGTTTACATGAAGTAATTTCTAGTCCCCTCATTCTCTCTTTCTTTCACTTGAGAAAAGTGTTATACTTTGATTCTTGATCAAGGGAGATGCTTTCAGGTGCATTCAAGCTCATCAGCAGGCACTTGGTTTCCACACTTACATGCCTTCATCTTCACATACACAATATCTATTTAAAGCATAGGTAAGAGTGTATTTCGTTTCATTTCTCTGTGAAACCTAATACTCAGGTTGTGAGTACATTTGGGAAGGTTTACTCCAATTGGAGGGTTACTCCATCTTAGGATGGCATACTCCTTTGTACTTCTATAGTGTGTGAATTGCAACCAAAGTATCAGGTTGTGGTGTTGGTTATTTGAACCCGGATTTAGGTTAGTGGATTCCACGGAGTGCGATTGGAACGTGAGACTAGAGTAGGATCGCCTTTGGATTAAGGATCCGAACCAAGATACACATGTATTTTGTTTCATTTCTTGGTTGTGAGTACATTTTGGAGGGTTTACTCCAATTGGAGGGTTACTCCATCTTAGGAGGGCGTACTCCTTTGTACTCATACAGTGGGAGAATTGCAACCAAATCACCAGGTTGTGGTGTTGGTTGTTTGAACTAGGTTTGGGTTAGTTGATTTCACATAGTGCGATTGCAACGTGGGACTGGAGTAGGATCGTCTTTGGATTAAGGATCCGAACCAAGATACAAATTGTGTGTTTATGTTTGCATTGGCGTCATTCCCTCTTTGTTGTTGCTGAGCATCTTGTTTTTATTTCCACTGAGTTGTGTGCTTAATTTTAATAACTTTTAATTACACACTTTGCTTGTCAATACACTATTCATCTCCTCTTCTAATGTATGTTGTGTAGCCACATGCCCAAATACTAAGTTTTTACAAAGATAAAGCACGTGGTAGTAATCGTGATTATCTAAGACGTGATGAGCGTACGTGATTTTTTGAGGATGATGATCATGGTGCATGTGTGGATTTTCCTATGAAATGGGCAAGGATATCAAGAACAATGGTACATCATTGGTTTGTTAAGCTTATTGTATAGAAGCCAAGGTGGAACGTTACGATTATTGGATACAACGTGTAGTTGAATACAACGATCGCTGAATTCGTGTTTGATGATAACAAACGTGTGTCAACGATTTAATATGTGTGATAAGTGTTTTTCAGAAATGGCACTCTCGCAAATATTCAAAGAGAGACTAAATAAACGTGATGGAGAATGTGTCATGCATTAGCCAAGTGAACTAAGTCAAAGATGAAGATAATGGCTACAAAAATTGGACTAAGTCAAAGATGAGAAGTTAAGGAGAAAATCAATTCAAATCCATATTTGAATTGATTCAAATAATTGTTGCAACATTCAAATCCTAATACCATGCAAATTGAAGACTTGGTCAAAGATGGAGAGATATGAAGAATCTCATGCAAATCAAAGGTGATTAAATGAGATCCAATTCAAATCCTATAGCTACTCAAATTCCATAGCCATCCATATTCAAACTCCATATACATGGTGATTAATCCAAATCCTAATCAAATTAGGATTCCTTCCAATCTCCATCAATTATGAGATTCTAATTGATTCTATCATATCACATCCTCTCCTATATAAACCCATCTTCCAAAGAGAGAAGAGAGAGAGGGCAAAACACAAGAGAACAAAATTCGGCCAACATCCCTAAGGTGAACAATTTTTAGTTTACCATCCCATGCATGTTGCGTAATCATCTACAAGGCTAAAAACTTCATCTCCTCTCTCCCACAAAGCCAAAGCTCTATTGCCATAGCTCCATTGCCAAAGCTTCAAAGCCAACCTCCCTCACATATTGCGCAAGTTGCAAAGATCCAAAGCCTTGCCAAAGAAAACATTGCACAACCTCCTTCCTCCATTGCCAAGAGCTTCCAAAGACTCTATCCTTGCGCAAGCAATCATCTCTATAGCTCAAGGCCGCAACATCAAGCAAGGGGAACATGCAAAGCTTCTCCTTCAACATCTCAAAAGCCAAGCTACATCTACTCCAATCCAAAGCCCCAACTTAAAGAGGAGGTTCCACATCATTGCCGCAAGTTTCATCAAGGGCCTTCACACATTGCGTAACCTAGAAGGAGAACCAACACACATTGCGGAACTTCAAAGGGAAGCTATCCATTCATTGCGCAAGCTACAACAAGGAGAGAACATCTAGGCCGCAAGTTCCAAGAGGAGGACGTGACGTTGGTGACTACATCCTGTCAGATACGATCTGACCTGAGCTGATCGACAACGACGACTGTCGCTACACAAACTGAGATTCTCTAAACTCTTTATTATTATATTTGTGTAGTAGTAGCGATCTTTGTAGGGGAACTTTACCATTGTGACGTGTTTTGGGTTCGTGTTTAGTGGGTTCTAGACAAGAGGGACTTGGCTAGTTGGGACTAGCCAATAGAAAGCTTTTACTAGGATTAATTTTGTTGAACACGGTGAGTGGGGTACTGAGAGCCTGGTGAGTGTAGAGACGTGGGTTCTCTAGCTATTACGGTTGTACCTGTTACATTATTAGTCTAATATCTGCTTTGGGGGCTGGACATAGGTCGTGGGTGCGACCGAACCAGGGTAAATCTGCTGTGTACGCTGTGATTGATTATATTTACTCTGTATCTGCTATAACTGCGTGTGATTGCTCGTGGGTTGCACGAGAAGTTTTGATAGCCTATTCACCCCCCTCTAGGCTTAGATCCAGATCCAACAAGTGGTGTCAGAGCAGGTTAGAGGATCTAGGTTAGATTGACCATGAATAACCCTATTAGTTGTGCTTTTGCTGAAGGTCAGTTTATATCACGACCCACTAAATTTAATGGAGTAGATTATGCTTATTGGAAATCTAGGATGAGAATCTACTTAATATCTGTTGATTATAAAGTTTGGCACATAGTTGAAGAAGGTTATAAGCAACATGTTATTAAAGTTGAAAACATTGAAATACTTAAACCTGAAGACAAATGGGATGATGCTAATTAGAGACTTTATTCTTTAAATGGAAAAACTATGAATGCTCTTATATGCTCTTTAGATAAGTCTGAATTTAATCGTATTTCACATTGTCAAACTGCGCAGGAAATATGACATACACTGGAGGTGACGCATGCGAAAACGTCACAGGTGAAGAAGTCTAGACTTGCATTGCTGAGCACAGAGTACGAGAGCTTCCGCATGCTTCCATCAGAATCCATATCAGATATGTTTACGAGGTTCATGGACATCGTCTACAAGTCTAGCTCCCTTAGTAAGCCAAACTCTAGCCTTGAGCAGGTGAGAAAAATCTTAAGGGCGCTGCCAAGATCGTTCAGGCCTAAAGTCACCAACATCCAAGAAGCAAAAGATCTATAACAGATAAGAGTGGAGGACATGATAAGCAACTTAATGTCCCACGAGCTTGAGCTGCAGAATATAGAGGCTAGAAAGAAACCAGAGGCGATGGAATAAGCTCCAAAACCACTATCTCTTTAAGCTAGCAAAGGTGATGAGGAGGAGGAGATAACATTGATGATAAGAAGCTTCAGAAGATACAACAAAACTCCTCAAGGAAGAGCTGACATGCAACAAAGGTTTAATTGTTCTAACCAATATAATTCTTCTAGAAATTCATCTAAACAAACTGATATTAATAAGATTAAATGTTTTAAATGTAAAAAGCAGGGACACATTATGAAGGATTGCCCACAGGAAACGGCTAAATGTTGCGGAGAAGAAAGGAAAAACTGTGGTGCGAATGTGGGACATGAACAACGAAGATAAGAATGAGGAGTATGAAGCACACTCTTCTCTCTGCTTGATGGCAAAAGATGATGAGGTAAAATCTGATAGTAAAGCTGAACTTCTAATTATTTGTAAAGCCATGCAAGATGAAATTGTAGAGCTAGAATCCACATTAGAAGAGTATAGAAATTCCAATGATGAAATGCAACAAGATACTTACAACATGTCACTAGAAATTAAGGAACTAAAAGGAAAAATTGTTGCATGTGATTCTACCATTGCTCTGTTGGAAAAAGAGAATTCTAGGTTGCATGAAAAACCCGAATGTCTTTCTTGTCCTACTTTGTTGAATAATATTAGCATGTATAAGCAAAATATGATTAAGCTAGAAGCTGAAATTGAATTGCTAATAAAAAGATTTGCATGCTAAATAATGAACTTAAAAGAAAAATAATCGCTCAAGAGGACAATAAGAAGGCTTTTATTAGTAAATGCACTTTGATTATGAATGTGAATGCTTTATTGAAATCCAAAATCACTCGTCTAGAATTGTCAGTAAAGAAATTCTCTATGGAAAAACAATCGTTGGATGCTATTCTAGAAAATCAACTTTATGACAATAATAGACGTGCTCTTGGTTATGATATGAAACATGCTAAAAAGCCTATTTATAAGAAAATTCACAATGAGCCATTGAAAGTCTCAAATATGTATGCAAAGTGCTTTACTTACTCTAGTGTTGCTCATGCCTCTTATTATTGTAAGTTTAGGAACACGAATATGAAATTCAGGTAAATATGTGTTCATAAATCTTTGATGACTAACATGAGTAGACCTTGTTGGATTCAAAGGTCACACATAACATCTACCGTGTAGGTAAGATGGAGATTTGGCGAGGAACTATGGATTGAACATTTCATTATTTAGTTCCTTAGCCAAACGACGACGCGAAGGTATATATTTCTACTTTGCACTTAATGCATACCTTCATAGGATTTTGTGTGCTTGAATTTTTTGTTTGTGTGCTATTTTGTTTGCTTGCTAGCTTATGTCTTTATAATCAAAATAAAAAATGAAAAAGACAAAAAAGTAAAATAAATTGAGCTTAATGTATATCTTCACTTTTGAATCATTCAAGTGATATTAATGAATGATAGTCATATCCATGTAGAAATTGATGTATTATAGTTATGGCTACATGTGCATGTTTGATTTTCTAAATAGTCATGACATGTTCAATGATTAGAATAATTTGATTTCTACACCTACACTTTCACTTCCACGAATATTAAATGTTGTTGCACATTTGGAGACATCTTTTATGAAATATTGGAAAGTGAATGTAGGATGAAAAATAACTAAAAATCTAAGGGATATGATGATGTGTCTTGCCAAGGATAAAAATTGAGCAAAAAAGAATTGAATATGGAAATTTTTTTTGAAAAAGAATGAAAATAACTCCGTACGAAAAATAGATACAATCCTTGGTAAGAACACTACACACAAGTATCCAACATATGCTTTACAAGTAATCTTTAGCGTTGGTGTTATACTCATCAAGCAATGCCACCTCCACATCTTAGAGTCCTTATATGCTATGTTTTTGGGGTGTAGTATATTGAACTCATTTTTAACTAGGTGTGGAAAATCAATTCTATGTGATTTCATGTTTAATGGAAAATATGGATTGGTTTCGGTTGAATTTCTTAAAAGTTCTCCTTATGTTCTTCAATGTTTAATCATCACACTTACACGAAGGTGTTGAAGTCTATGTTATAATTTTCATTGAATTTGAAGTGCGTATTCTATGAATGTCTACATGCAAGTGCTAGTAGTAATTTATAATACTCTTTAGTTTGTATGTGGTATGAAACTTGACTTCATTATACACTTTTGATGATAACAAAAGGGTGAGAAAGAATTGAGAAGATTTGAATATGGTGCATTAATGCTTATATGTTACATATATGAATATTGGTTCAAGAGGGAGCATTAATGAACAATGAATAATTAAAATGTGTGCTTATTGAATATATGAAATATTGGTTCAAGGGGGAGCATGAATAGGGGGAGCATTCATACATGTTTGAATGTTTGAAACATCATTGTTGCATGCTTTATGTTTGCACATCATTGCCATACTTATTGCATATTGCATACATCCTCCATCTTCACACTTCACACACACATGTCACGATGATATTATTTGAATCGTTATTACTCGAATCTTATATTGGTTTGTCATCATCAAAAGGGGGAGATTGTTGGATACAACGTGTAGTTGGATACAACGATCGATGAATTCGTGTTTGATGATAATAAATGTGTGTGAATGATTTAATGTGTGATAAGTGTTTTTCAGGAATGGCACTCTTGCAAATATTCAAAGAGAGACTAAGTAAAAGTAATGGAGAATGTGTCATGCATTAGCTAAGTGCACTAAGTCAAAGATTGAGATAATGGCTACAAAAATTGGACTAAGTCAAAGATGGGAAGATAAGGAGAAAATCAATTCAAATCCATATTTGAATTGATTCAAATCAATTGGTGCAACATTCAAATCCTAATGCCATGCAAATTGAAGACTTGGTCAAAGATGGAGATATATGGAGAATATCATGCAAATCAAATGTGATTAAATGTGATCCAATTCAAATCCTATAGCTACTCAAATTCCATAGCCATCTATATTCAAACTCCATATCCATGGTAATTAATCCAAATCCTAATCAAATTAGGATTCCGTCCAATCTCCATCAATTATGGGATTCTAATTGATTCTATCATATCCCATCCTCTCCTATATAAACCCATCTTCCAAAGAGAGAAAAGAGAGGGGGAGGGCAAAACACAAGAGAACAAAATTCGGCCAACATCCCTAAGGTGCGCAAGTTTTAGTTTACCATCCCATGCATGTTGCACAATCATCTACCAGGCTAAAAACTTCATCTCCTCTCTCCTACAAAGCCAAAGCTCCATTGCCAAAGCATCAAAGCAAACCTCCCTCGCATATTGCGCAAGTTGCAAAGATCCAAAGCCTTGCCAAAGAAAACATTGTGCAACCTCCTTCCTCCATTGCCAAGAGCTTCCAAAGACTCCATCCTTGTGCAAGCAATCATCTCTATAGCTCAAGGCCGCAACATCAAGCAATGGGAACAAGCAAAGCTTCTCCTTCAACATCCCAAGGGCCAAACTACATCTCCTCCAATCCAAAGCCGCAACTTAAAGAGGAGGTTCCACATCATTGCCGCAAGTTTCATCAAGGGCCTTCACACATTGTGTAACCTAGAAGGAGAACCATGACACATAGCGCAACTTCAAAGGGAAGCTATCCATTCATTGCGCAAGCTACAACAAGAAGAGAACATCTAGGCCGCAAGTTCCAAGGAGGAGGACGTGACGTTGGCGACTACATCCTGTCAGATACGATCTGAGCTGAGCTGATCGACATAGATGACTGTCACTATACAAAGTGAGATTCTCTAAACTCTTTATTATTATATTTGTGTAGTAGTAGCGATCTTTGTAGGGAAAACTTTACCATTGTGACGTGTTTTGGGGTCTTGTCTAGTAGGTGCTAGACAAGAGGGACTTGGTTGAGACTAGCCAATAGAAAGCTTTTACTAGGATTAATTTTGTTGAACACGGTGAGTGGGGTACTGAGAGCCTGGTGAGTGTAGAGACGTGGGTTCTCTAGCTATTACGGTTGTACATGTTACATTATTAATCTAGTATCTTCTTTGGGGGCTGGACGTAGGTCGTGGATGCGACCGAACCAGTGTAAATCTACTGTGTATTCTGTGATTGATTATATTTACTCTGCATCTGCTGTAACTACATGTGATTGCTCGTGGGTTTTACGAGAAGTTTTAATAGCCTATTCAACCCCCCTCTAGGCTTAAATCCAGATCCAACAACGATTATGTCTCATATCCATTATAGTGCATCTAAAAGATTTTGTGTTATTATTAGGTGTAGTATTGTGAATTGTGATACAAACGAGTGTTTAAATCTAGATCGAATTCAAGAATTAGATTCAAGTTAGACTTTATTTTGGATCCATGCGTTGGAGTTTGAAAAGGAATTGGATCCGAGTAATAAGTAATAAGTCTTATTGGGTTTAGAATTTTGGTTATTTAGTTGTTTGGGCTAAAACAAAATAATAGTGCTAGGATTAGAACTCACATATTAACACTATATATCAACTTTGGGAGCGGTTAAAGCTATAAAATAGAGATTTATCATGTGTAAAATGGGAGATATTATTGGTGAGAAAAGGTATCTTCTTGTAATCTTGTAATCTCTTTAATTAATGGATTTCTCTATAGGTGTCCCGAATATGTAGGTTAAGTTTGATTGGCTAAATCATGTAGATCTTATTGTTTTGAATCTTTTGATATTATGCGTGATTTTTTTGTTCTCTTACATGCTTAGTTTTTCTGCAAGGACCCACAAAACCCCAAAACATTCAATAATCTGTCACACAAATATTTGGATAAATAACTTAACCCATATACTTCATTTCTTTTGCAAAAAACCCTATAACCTCGAAAGTAATTGAACCCATTTTCAAATTAGTTAGAGATTGGACCCTTCAATATCGATTTGTAGTTCCTCCCAATATAGACTAATATAATGGGTAATTTTAAAAAAACTTCCATGAATGTTATATGAGCTTTGCTACATTGAGATAAACATGAGTTTCCCTTCCTAGTTACCTTGGAAGGGTTTATTACAATAGCACGTTGCATTTGGTACTGCAAGTTATGGGAGTATGAGACGGGTATTTTGTAGGATGAATAATGCAAGTGGTTGGAGGGACTTCTCCGCAAATGTGGCAACTCTCGTCTCCTCTCTAACCTAGCTCAAAAGGGGAGTTGAAAGGGATGAAGTTTACGTTATTTTACGGCTTCTTCCAAGCAATTTCATGTAGATTCAACCCCTTGTAATGGCCCATTTTGTAAGTGTCAAAAAACTTTAAGTCAACTCCCACCTCAACCTCTATTGCCAAACAAGCACGTAACATGTGAGTTGAAGCTTTTGAATTAAAGGTATGGCGGCTAATCTTAAAGGTGGCAAAAATTGATTGAAATTATTTGTTCACAAGGATGAGAAACAACATCAATTAAAACTTAGAAGAAGATAAGAATGTGGGATTATTCACCTATCGTTGGACCAGATATCCGCTACTTTCTATTCTTCTTGATTAGACTGAACTAAGACATCCTACAATATGGCCTCAGTCAGTCCAACGATCATACCATAACAATGTGGAAGTTTCATCTCTTATAGCTCTTCTTATATACAATTTAAAGATCTCTATACTATCAAGAATAAGGTTAAATTACTTGAGTAAAAAAAGACTTCTTTGCAAGTAAAATTGGTGTGGACCGCAAGTATTTTGTTAGAGACACATCACATACTAGGCCCCTAACACTACCTCATTTGCTAGATTTCTAGCCCATACTAGATCCCTAACACTAGCCTGGCTAAGAACACATCACATACTCAGGCCCTAACACTAGGCTCACACCTTAGTTTTTAAGAATTAGTTAGTATCCAACACAAAATCAGCTGGTATTAGGTGGAAAGGCCCTTTAATACTTAAACATTTCATTTCTTTTGCTCTTGTCCAATGTGGGACTAAATGTGATCGTAACATACCATCACGCTTCCGACAATCTCCATTCACGACGGCCCACTCTGGGATGCCTATTCTAAGTGTCACACTCTAGCTTTTACCAGATCGCCCCCTCTTAGGTCGCTCCTTCCTCAGGGTCGTCCCTTTCGCAACATGGGTTGTAAGCATGTGTCTTGTTCTGATAACATTTATTAGAGACTCTGCCCATACCAGGCCTATAACACTAGCCCATTTGTTAGAGACACATCTCATACTAAGCTCCTAATACTAGCCTCGCTAAGGACTCATCACATACTAAGCCTCTAACACTGGACTAATACCTTAGTTGTTAAGTTTTAATTAGCATCCAACCTAAAACAAATTGGTATAAGGTAGAGATGCATTCTAATACTAAACATTTCATTTCTTTTGTTCGTGTCTAATGTGGGCTAAGTGGATCGTAACATATTTCTAACTTCTAGCCACATTGATAAAGAGGTAAGAGACATAAATTCTAGCCACATTGATAAAGAGGTAAGAGACATCAATAATAGTTGAGCTCTTACTGCTTTATTGCAGTTAGGATTTGGATACACAAACTGCATTCTTATTTAGGCTTACAGATTCACTACCAACTCCAACATAAAGTCTATCTATCCAAAGGCACTTTGCACATGTCTCTAAGATCATAATAACTTTATTCAGGAATTTAAAGCATTGAAACCAATAAAATAAAGTATTGTGAATTATCATTTTGATTACCGTTGTTCAACCCACAGTAGATAAGGTCTTCATTGCCCATATTTCACCCTTTAATAATAAGAATTGGTTAAATTGGAGTAGTAACTTTGCATGTGTGTGGAATAAAGTATATGAGCAACAGTGTAGAAGTTTTCAACACATGCCCTCAAAATTTTCACTTTAAATTATTTTATGATCAACACGATTCATGTTGATTACACATCATGATAATCAACATACCAAAAATCAAGTGAATCTAATGTTATTTAACCATCAATTTGATTGTTACAAATTAATGTAACAAGTCGATCAAGAATCATATCTTCATAGGGTTCACCCACATTTGAGGTTTTGAGGTTTTAGAATATGTACAACCTGAAACAAACAATTTGAAAAAATTGAAAAAAAAATAAATTTGCAAGGAGCCGTTGTATGAAATTTCCTATATCAGCTGCTCACATATCTTAACCTCACATGTGTGTGCATAATGAGAGACATAAGCACTTATGCTGTATGTTGCTAGAAATGTCCACCCGTTCTGTTTTTTCAACCAATCGGGTTCGTTCATTTTAATCTTCATATTTAAAACCCAAACAAACTAAACATTTAGTGAACCTACAGTTTTTTGTTCATCGATCTAAGAGTGAAAAAAGTTGTATTGTTGTAAAGCTGTCAACTCTCTGGTAAGTAAATCAATTAAAAAACATTAGATTCACTAGATTTTTGATGTATTTAGATCAAAATGAACTGACCGTCCAATTTTTTTTTGCAAATAATGGCCTTTTAGGGCTGCATACGCTACAAGTGATCTTATGTCATATGCTGCCTATTATTATCTCTATGTAATCTTATATATAGAGAGAATAATGAGTATCATATGTTATATGATGACCAAATAGTTCACTTTATATGTATTTTTAATAATCATCTCCACTCATTTTAATGTTCATATTGGAAAACCCCAAGCACGACAAACATCCAATGAATCAAAAATCTTTTGCCTGTCAATTTAGGGGTGAAAATGATTCTATTGTTGTAACACAATTAATTTTTCAAAAAGTAGCTCAATAAGAAAATAGCTTTGGAGAAAGAAATGAATGAAGTCGATCATCAAAATTTTCTACACTACCAGTACATACCTAGCATCACCTATATGTATATAAGAATGATTTTCTAACTAAGCTTGGTAGCAACTCTATGATGGGCCATAATATGGATGATTCAAGCAGCTAATTTTGATCAACATACTTTAACGGGTCTAACTACGAACAATCAAATATATTCCTAATTAGATTGCACATAGATCAAGTGCTATCTTTTTATAATGGCTAAAAATAATGCATTTTATTCAACCACTTGATCCATTGGCAAACAAATTTAGGATCATTTGATTTTTAAAAAAAATTAGAGTCATTAAGTATGAAAACCAAGATTTGTTTGGATCATCCATGGGATAGCCTATCATGAAGTTCTTATGAATATTATTTTTAGAAGCCGTTTCAAAGGATCGCTTCCCAGCACACTATCTAAAATCTCATTATACATGCAGTGAAATATAATAAGGTGATACTAAATGAGTTGCAAAAATCATTGATCTTGAAAACTTAGTAACATAAAATTTCATGCTAGTCCAAATTTTTTAGAATTAATCATATAGAATTGTTAGTAACTGGAAAAGTTTTAGAGAAATTGGCATTTGGAAAATATGTATATACAAGCCAAATTAAGAAAAGAATCTAAATGCATTAACTCATGGAAACGATGCGTCTCGTAAGTGTTTTTAGTCATATATAATTTTTAACCAAAGGAAAGAAATTTAAGGAAATCACATGAATAAGGTGTCAATTCAACCAATTTTTACCAAAGTAAATTTTTATTCATTATAATTATTAAGAGATTAATATGTATCAGGTGGCACTTGACCAACTTGGGTCAGGTGTCACCTTTTTTTACATTAAATTCAATTATTAATAAGGTTTTTTTTACTTGCGGAGATAATTTAGGTAGGGTCTTTATGCGTTTGTGTATTAAATATGGGTGTCAGCTACATAACAAAGAAGTCCTTTTCTACCACACATTAAAAAAATCCATTATCTATTATTTCTAGATGATTAGCATCGTTCATATTGATTCTCATATTTTAAAACTATGATACATTAAAGATCTTGGAAACCTAAGAGGTTTTACTCTTTAGTCATTGCAAGTTTAATGGTCTCATAGTGATATAACTTTTTGTACTAACTAAAGAATCAAGCAAAACACATTGGGTTCATTAAAGCATTGGTATGGTGTGATTTTTAAATATGAGTCAACATGAATGGTGCCTATCATTTAAAAAATGAAAAATAAAGTTTATAACATGTGCATAGGATGAAATTCCTCCTTAGATAGCTGACACTTATATTATATAGGTGTCAGCTAGCCTAGAAGGAAATCATTCCTAAGCATTCACAAAACTCCACTCTCTATCAATTACTGAATGATCGGCGCTATTCATTTTGATGTTTATATTATATAATCACAAATAATCAAATTTCTAGTGAACCCAATGGGATTTAGCTCATTTATTCACCCATCGCATGTTTAAAGAAATAACTTTTTGCAACAGGTATATAAACACGTAAAACATTGATGTATTTAACATTGATATATTTGGGTTTTAGAACAAGAAAACCATCATGAAGAGTGCATATAATACATTGGTGATGAGTGCATATCACCTAATAAATTGGTGACGAGTAGAGTGTTCAATGTCTGCCAGAGAGAGGTCCCATCTTTCACACACACACACACATAATACAATTAAGGGATGTTTTTCTAATGGGTTTTCGACTAGGACAAAAGGGTAAGTAGAAGGATGACTATGATTCAATCTAAAGAAATCAATGGTAGGATACGAGTTTATGAAAACTCTGGGAAAACCCTAAAAGTTTGAGGGAAACTAAATATGGAGGGAACAAGATTTTGATAAAACAAAAATTTTAAATTAAGGGAGACATAAATCTGAAGAGAACTAAATTTATGAAGGAAATTTTTTTTGAAGAACTAAATTCTCTAGGGGGGCTAAATTTTAATTTAAAATTTTAGGAGAAACTAAATCTAGATGGAAGTAAAATTTTAAATTTTGGAATGAACTAAATCTGAAGGATACTAAATTTTGGGGAAACTAAACTTTTTGGAAGGAACTAAATTCTCTAGGGGAACTAAATTTTACTGGTTAAAAATTTTTATTGGGATGGAACATTTTGCATGCTATTGAAAAAAAATTTGGTGTGCTTTTGAAAGGGCTGTACATTTTTGTGTGGAGAGATTTTAATGAGTTTCAATTTTTCGGGAGAATAATGTAAATGTACAGTGACCTATGGTCACGGGTTATGACTAGTGTATATATGAAAGGAACTAGAAAGATCTAAAATTTATTGATAATAAACTGAAAATAATAAGGATAAATTGATTACAATTATAGGGGTAACTTCCCTCCCAAAACGACAATTGAAGAGGAGGTCCGTACTCTCCCGAATAACGAGGAACTCTCTCCTCTCTTTATCAAATTTACTCCCAAAATATGCATGCCTATGGCCAGCTGGCCATGGGTGTTTAAATACTATTTGTATTTTTGCACAATTGCACATACCCCCCTAAAATAATAAAATATTACAAAAAGACCCAAAATGCCCATAATGGGCCTAAAATCATAAATAAACTGCTGAATCTATCATTACCCTACCCCCGAAACCCACATTGTACTCAAGTTGGTGCATGAAGTTCGCGACGGTCCTACTCCAAGTGGGGATGTTCACCTCCTTCGGGCTCTTCATCCATTATATCCTCCTCGTCTTCACCTACTAACAGCAGCTGCACACTCCACAATGGTGTCCTAGGGTGAATCTCTCATCGCATATAAAGCACAACCCCTTCTACCTCCTTTCGCGCATCTCCGCATCTGTCATTTTCCGAATCTGCCCTCCTTGTGGTGGTACACCGCTCTTCTCTTGATTGGACGAGTCTGTCACTTTCACTGCCTTCTGTTGTCTCCCAATCGTGGGCTAGCTGTGGGAAGATGAGCCGCCCCAGTCCCTCCTGATCTCTTCGCCGCCATCAGACGATCCTCCACCATCTGTGCATACTCCATGGCCTCTATCAGGTCCTACGGCTTCTAAATGCAAACCTCTGAGCGAATGGTAGCCTTCAGCCCCTTCATGAAGGTGTCCATCATTATCTCATCAGAAACTCCCCACACTTGTCTTGACAGTGCCTCGAACCTTTCCATGTAGTCCCTCACCGTGACATCCTGCTTGAGGGAAAGTAACTGCTCACGCAATTTCTCTAAGTGAGTGTCGCAGAATCTCTCCACCAACCAATCTTTAATATCCTCCCATGAGCGAAACGGTCGCCTCTCATCCCATGAGCAAGTTCCCATCTAAACATATCGTCGCCTCCTCCAGCTTTTGCTCATATGTCATGCGGGACACCCTGAAGAACCTCGCTGCCATGTAAATCCACGCCACATGATCCTCTCCTTCAAATACGGGCATCTTCAGTTTCGTGATCATGTTATCCATCCCAAAGTTTCCTTGCTCTGCTCTTCCTTCGTAGTGTCTCTGGTGGTTGGGATGGAAGTTGTTTCTGTGCCCATCGAAGCCTTCCTCGGGACTCCTCCTCGACTTCCATAGTCTCCCCAGTCCACACCGCCATGATAGAAGCCCTGAATATCCTGCTCCATGTTTCTCTCTCCACCATCGTCTCCTAGATACTCATCATAAGTCGAGGGTGGGCGACGTCGTCTCTGTGTAGTATATCGAGGGCCATGCGGCGCTCGATACTCATCACCGGCGTCATCGGGCTCACACAAGTGCTCTAGAGGGTCGTCGTCGTAGCACGTCTCCAGGGGGCCACGAGGCCCTCGTCGGTCTCCTGGGTTCACGGCGTACCTCTCGCACCGTTGAAAGTGCTCCGTCGGTCGTTGTTTTCGGCCCAGAACGTCAAAACCCCACTGTTCGGTACCCTGGAGGGGCTGTCGTCCATGCTAGAGTGACGGCAAAACTCCCTGGGTTCCTAGGAGGGGCTGGCACCCCTTTTGGAGGGACAACAGCCCCCTCCTGCACCCAGGAGGAGCTGGTGCCCCTGACGGAGTGGCGGCAGCCCCTTTGGGGCGCTCAAAAGGGGCGGGCGCCCCTTTTGGAGGGGCGACAGCCCCCCTCCTGTACCCAGGAGGGGCTGGTGCCCCCTCTGAGGGGCGACAACCCCTCTGGGGTGTCCCTCAGTGGCTGGCGCGCCTATTGGATGGGTGGCAGCTCCCTGTGGGGCATCCAGATGGGGCTGGCGCCCCTGTTTCTTCCCTCTTAGTTGCCAAAGTCCGCTGATTTCCGCCATTGGCTTTTCCGCTTCATCCTAAAAGTAGTGATCGGAGTCGAAAAGTAGCCCTTCTTCGTAATCTTCTATCTTCTCCTTGTCCATTTCCAAAGATGACGCATTTTCGCTTCTTTAGGGTTTTCGCCGTTTTTGGATTGATTAGCCGCCACGAGCCAGAGATTTATTGTAAGATCTGCGCTAGTGTTTTCTCCACGCTATCAAATCTTTGATTGGATCTTTGCTCTGTCGCATTCACCTTTGACCTAATTTCCTCCACGACCTTTTTCAACTCATTGATCTCGTCGTCGTACTTTTCCTCCAAAGCTTCGATTTTTTCCTTGGATCTCGTCACCGTCGTCATAGATGTAGACGCTCTGATACCAAATTGATAGGAACTAGAAATATATAAAATTTATTGGTAATAAACTGAAAATAATAAGGATAAATTGATTATAATTATAGGGGTAACCTCCCTCCCAAGACGCCAATTGAAGAGGACGTCCGCACTCTCCCGAAGAACGAGGAACTCTCTCATCTCTTTATCAAATTTACTCTCAAAATATGCATGCCTAGGGCCGGCTGGCCATGGGTGTTTAAATACTGTTTCTATTTTTGCACAATTGCACATTTTCCCCTAAAATAATAAAATATCACAAAAAGACCCAAAATGCCCCTAATGGGCCTAAAATCATAAAGAAAGTGTCGAATCTATCAATATATAATTATATATATAAGAGTAAAGTATATAAGCATTTGGTGTAGAAAATTTTCTAAACCGGTCTTATAAAACTTCCATTTCCAATTTTTGTTTCAATGATCAATGCTGTTTATCTTGATCTACACATAATATATGATCAACATACCAAAAAACAAGTGAATCCAATGTTATTTAACCATCGATACGATTGTTACAAATTCAATAGTTTCAAAACAATTGAACTATATATGTATGTATGTATAAAGTATATGAGTAGCATGTGTATGAAATTTCGTATAATAACTCTTATAACCTTCATTTTTCACTTTTTCGATAATCAACACTATTCGTCCTGATCTACACATCATAGACGATTAACATACCAAAATTGAAGTAAATCCAATGATATTTAACCATGAATCTGAATGTTACAAATTCAATAGTATTGAAATAATAAAATATTTTATAGCCAATCGAGTATTAAATCATCATAGGCTTCACCCATATTTAGATTTTTGGGTTTAAAATGTGTTCAACTTAAACAAAAAAGTGGAAAAAGGTGAAAATTGAAGTTTTTGAGGGCTGGTGAAGGAAATTTCCTACACCAACTGCTCACTTACCTTAACTTCATATACATATACATATACATATATATACATATACATATACATATACATATATATGGTAATCAATCAAAATATGATTAGATGTGCTGACATGATGTGTTTCCATTGGTCAAGGAAAATGCAAGCATATGTATTGTACTTGCTTTTGCTTTTTCCTTGACTAATAAGAACATGACACATCAATGTACCCAATTAGTTTTTATCATATGTTTTCCATTCATTTCATATATATACAAATTTTCGAGTAGGCCAGGCCGCACCAAGCATTTGGTGCAACCGGCCTTTAAAAACTTGAAATAAAAAATTTTAAAATTTTTCTCCACGAACGTGTTGGGATTTTAGAACATGGATATTAAAATAAACAGTTACGATCTTCCACCAAAACAAACGAGGGAGAGTTTTGGAGACGTATACGAGGCTTTACCTTATACATCATATGATACCCATTATAAAAATTTGCTACGGCCAACCAAAAAATCATATTTATTTCATTTGTACAAAAATCTGTTCTGATGTATTTGTTTTACATATTCTTAAACCCCAAAATATAAAATTTGTGATTAACCACGTGAGATTTGACCCTTGCTCAAGCCATTACAAAAGTTTTATATGTTCTAAAACCTTAATATATGAAATTTGAGAAGAATCTGATGATAGTATTTGACCATCAATCAAGCCATTTATATATATAATGGTTTTAAAACAATAAAAATTTTGTATGGCTTGAGTAAGGATCAAATCTCATGGGGTTAATCAAAAATTTTATATTTTGGGGTTTTAAAATAGGTAAAACAAATAAAAGATTTTTTAAAGGAAATAAATATGATTTTTTGGTTGGCCGTAGCAAATTTTTATAATGTGTATCATATGATGTATACGGTAAAGTCTCATATACGTCTCCAAAACTCTCCCTCCTTGATTTTGTTGGAAGATCGTAATCGTTTATTTTAATATCCATGTTCTAAAATCTTAAAACAACGAATATCGGATGAACCCAAATGGTTTTCGTTCATCCACCGGTCACAAAAAATAACCGAGGGGAGAGTTTTTAACGTGTGCATATGAGGTGTTATCTCATATGTCATAAGATACCCATTATTCTAGGTGTGCGCATGTGCCTGCGCGCGCGTGCGTCTGTGTGCGCGCCTTCTCATTGCCGACATAAATAATGTGCTAATAGAGCCTCGTTTACCATACTTTCAATTCTATGGAAAACCAAAGTGTACTGGAGGATTACGGGTTCACATAGGTCCTCATTTGCCTCTTTTTTTCCTTTTTAGAGTAGGAATAATCTTTGTTAGCTCTAAGCCTGTAAAGATCAACTTGCAACCTTACTTTCTAGAGTTAGATTATGAATATTTGTCATTGTAGAAAAGTTGTTAATCATAAGACCCGTGTGAGTTTCAGTACGTAGGAATAATCAATAACGCCAAAAGAATAACACAAACCAATCAGAGACACAAGCAACGACACACGAGACTTGGTAACGCAGTTCGGTGCGCACACCTACATCTGCGGGGCCACGCCCAGAAAATCAGAATACTCCACAAAAATAATCAATGAGTACAATCACTAATTATCACGATTCTATTAGGAGGAGCAACCTCCCCCTCAATACAAACCGTGATGGGTGGTCTCTACCAACCCATGGAGTATTCTCGGCAAGCTCCCCTTGCCCGCAAGCTCCCCTTGCCCGCAAGCTCCCCTTGCACAACCGACTAGATCAGCTCCCTTGATCCTACACGCGTAGCCGTCGGCCTCCTCCCGGAGTTCTTCAAAAACTTTTGTCAAAAGTCCTGATGACCATCAAGAGTCCACGCCCTCCTTTTCTTCGCTAACCCCTCGAAGAAGTTAAGTTGTAGACAACAACTCCACCAACAGAATCACCGAGGATAGGCGGAAACATATGCAGCGCAGCCAAGCAAGATAAAGCAGTTAATGAGGAAATCTCAGTCGACAATCAAAACCGAAAAACAACCAAGTGTCATTAACCATCCTTCAACAGCTTAAACAATAATCACCTAATCCCGCACTGTAGAAGAAGATCTGATTCTGATCAACAAACTCGATGACATCTTATCTCCGAAAACAATAGTTCAGACACCAAGAGGTCTTATCTTCAATAGACGCAAATCAAATAGCTGCAGGGAAGATTTGCCGAATCTGATCTCAAATGTTGAACAATAAGTTCAACATTTCATATGACATTTTGTACAACATTTCATAAACATTCATTTGTTAGTGGATCTTTCATACCTCTGTTGTGGATTGATCCTTTCATTCACCTTCGTCAGCAAATCTTATGCATACCTGCATCCAACAGCGTATCTGGAGAAGATCTAAACAATACTGTAAGATCTGAAACCATTCATTTAAAAAATCTTCAACCGCACATATCTTCAATCGCACATACCATTCAGTTATGAAACCAACCAGATTTTGCAACCACTATATCCGGGTAAGTAGCTTCCTCTTTAATGCTAAATATCCACCAATATTTCTAGGATCACTTCAGGTACGAAATCTCATATTCAAGGAACCACCGAATCTATTTCGGGTAAAAAGATTAAAACAAATCTCATGCGGATATTTTGCCCATAGATTAAGGAACTATTTCTGGTAAATAAAACCAATAAATCTCAGCAAATATTTCCTCCCATCAATTTAGGAACTAACCAGATTCCCAAATATTCTCAATAAATCTCCATCAATTAAGGAACTAATTCGGGTAAGAAAGAGTATAAAAATCTCACCAATATCTGGAATCAATCAAATCAGGAACCTCCGATATTTTAGGCTACAAATCAGATCTGAGATCACCACGACAAATTTGTAGACCACAACAGCGTTTCTGTATACGAACAATTATTCCAGATCCCGAATGTCGAACATAATGTTGTAACATAATGTTCAACATTTTGCTCAAACAGCTCAAAAACAATCCAGATTCCACAAACTGAGCTCTCCAGATATAGTGCCACTAATGCCAACAAATATCAGCAGAAATTCAACCCTAACAATCTCCCCCTTTGGCATTATGTGGCACAACCCAAAGCAAGCGTCAACCAAGCACATTCTCCCCCTTTGAGCCACAATAATCCAAAACACATTCTCCCCTTACTAGAAAAAAAATACAACCGGATAATTCAGAAAAGACACCACATCCTCCCCCTTTCAGCTAGCCTCACAACTCCAAAAGAAAATTCAGAAAAACTCAACCGAGGCACATCCAGAGGCTCCTCTGTCTCTCTTAATAGCAAATAAAATCTCAGGCACATCGGAATAAGAGAAAGAACACTATACCTCACTTCTGACAGTAGGGTGACGAATGAAATGAAGTCCAGGGTAGAAGTCGAGTTCTGAAAGGCCGAAAAGTAGTTGGAGAATTGAAAACATCGGCGGTGTTGACAAAGGGTTCATGCGAAGATCCAATGGCACCGGTGGAGGAAGAGCAGTGAGCAGAGCGGCGAGATAGCACTCGGATAATTTTGGAGAAAGATTCATGAGACTTTGGCGCATGTTGCTCACAGTGATTATCGAGGGGAGATGTCGAGTCTGGCGTCATAACATCTGCAGCAACATTGTTCTGTGTTGTATCTAATGTTACAACATTAGTCACAACATGAAGTGCTTTCTCTGAAGCTGTTGTGTTCTTGCTGTATAATTCAGACTTTCTGACCCATTGCTTCTTCATCTTCATATCAGGGTGTCTAACATTTCTTCCTTCTGACCAATGTCGCATGCGGCTGAAACAGTTTCTCTCGGTATGGCCTTTGAACTTGCAGTAACTGCACATAGAACGACCACCTTTTATACCTTTAATCTGCCTCTTATTTTGATCATGGACATTGTGTTGACCCATTCTTTCAAGTTCTTTGGTAACTTGACTTCTTCTTTCATCAGACACATTATAAAAAGCTCCTCTATTGTATCCCACTCCTGTGCGATCTCCAGAAATCTTACCCATGTTTAAGATATCATCCAGCTTTGCTTTTCCAGAATTCCACTTCTCCAATGTGCATTCAGCTTTCTCTGCCCTGAGAAGAACATTTCTGAAGTTTCTCTCTAATTCTCTACAGTTTCTCTCAGCTTTCAGACATTCGATTTTGACCTCCTCCTTCTCTTTCTTCAGTTTATCATTTTCCTCCTTCAGGACTTTGTTGATATTGCAGATTTGCATCCATTTCTCAAACATCATCTGGTATGCTGTACAGATATCATTGTCACTCACTTTCTCATCGCTGTCAGCTTCAGAATCTGATTCGGTAGTAGATATTGTACATGATGTTGTACATAATGTTGAACATAATGTTGCAACATTCTGTCTGACATTGGCTAGTTTGTTGCAATCAGGTCCCTTCTTCTGAGAGGCCGCGAGGGCAATGTAATTACTGATGATGTCCTCATTTTTAACACTCCCATCAGAATCATCTTCACTCCAGGTACTAGTCGAGGACGTCCCTTTTTGCTTCTTCAAGGTGTTTGCACATTCAGCTTGTGTGTGCCCAAATCCTTCACATACTCTACACTGCATCCCTTTTCCTTTCTTTTTCCCTTTACTACTAATCTTCTTCAGCATTCTACTGATGTTTTTGGACAGCGATGCAATGTCGTCATCAAGTTTTGACTCATAATCAGATTTAGATTCTTCACAAGCTTCTACCTTCAGTGCCAACCCTTTGTCCCATTTGTTTTGCTTCAAATTCATTTCATAGGTCTGAAGTGATCCCATGAGTTCATCCAATCTCATATTGGATGTGTTCCTCACCTCTTCAATAGCTGCAACCTTTGCCGAAAATTTGTTAGGTAAAGATCTCAGAGTTTTCTCTACTAACTTCTTTTGAGAGTATTCTTCCCCAATTGAAATGCCTGATTTGCTATATCACGTAATCTTCCATTAAATTCAGCCACAGATTCATCATCATTCATTCTAAGATTTTCAAATTGAGAGGCGAGTATTTGAAGTTTAGAAGCTCTTACAGTACTTGTCCCTTCATGAATATTCTGCAGTATATCTCATGCTTCCTTTGCATACTCACACGTAGAGATTAACTTGAATTGCTCTTCGTCGACAGCGGAAAAAATAGCATTAATTGCTTTAGAATTGCACAAGGCCGCATGTTCTTCAATCCGACTCCAGTCTCTTGCCGACTTAAGATGTTCTTCGCCATCTTCGTCAATTTCGGTTGGCGGTATTCATCCTTCACTGACAGCGATCCAAGCCTTCTCATCAATGGACTTAATGAATACACGCATCCGAGACTTCCAGTAAGTGTAGTTAGTACCAGTGAGCAGTGGAGGACGAACAACAGAGGCACCTTCTCGTGTAGCCATGATTCAAGTACTGAAATCCAAGATCACACCTTCTTTGATAACAAAGATATACGGGTGACCTGCTTTGATACCAATTGTGAGTTTCAGTACGTAGGAATAATCAATAACGCCAAAAGAATAACACAAACCAATCAGAGACACAAGAAACGACACACGAGACTTGGTAACGCAGTTCGGTGCGCACACCTACATCTGCGGGACCACGCCCAGAAAATCAGAATACTCCACAAAAATAATCAATGAGTACAATCACTAATTATCACGATTCTATTAGGAGGAACAACCCCCCCCTCAATACAAACCGTGATGGGTGGTCTCTACCAACCCATGGAGTATTCTCGGCAAGCTCCCCTTGCCCGCAAGCTCCCCTTGCACAACCGACTAGATCAGCTCCCTTGATCCTACACGCGTAGCCGTCGGCCTCCTCCCGGAGTTCTTCAAAAACTTTTGTCAAAAGTCCTGATGACCATCAAGAGTCCACGCCCTCCTTTTCTTCGCTAACCCCTCGAAGAAGTTAAGTTGTAGACAACAACTCCACCAACAGAATCACCGAGGATAGGCGGAAACATATGCAGCGCAGCCAAACAAGATAAAGCAGTTAATGAGGAAATCTCAGTCGACAATCAAAACCGAAAAACAACCAAGTGTCATTAACCATCCTTCAACAGCTTAAACAATAATCACCTAATCCCGCACTGTAGAAGAAGATCTGATTCTGATCAACAAACTCGATGACATCTTATCTCCGAAAACAATAGTTCAGACACCAAGAGGTCTTATCTTCAATAGACGCAAATCAAATAGCTGCATGGAAGATTTGCCGAATCTGATCTCAAATGTTGAACAATAAGTTCAACATTTCATATGACATTTTGTACAACATTTCATAAACATTCATTTGTTAGTGGATCTTTCATACCTCTGTTGTGGATTGATCCTTTCATTCACCTTCGTCAGCAAATCTTATGCATACCTGCATCCAACAGCGTATCTGGAGAAGATCTAAACAATACTGTAAGATCTGAAACCATTCATTTAAAAAATCTTCAACCGCACATATCTTCAATCGCACATACCATTCAGTTATGAAACCAACCAGATTTTGCAACCACTATATCCGGGTAAGTAGCTTCCTCTTTAATGCTAAATATCCACCAATATTTCTAGGATCACTTCAGGTACGAAATCTCATATTCAAGGAACCACCGAATCTATTTCGGGTAAAAAGATTAAAACAAATCTCATGCGGATATTTTGCCCATAGATTAAGGAACTATTTCTGGTAAATAAAACCAATAAATCTCAGCAAATATTTCCTCCCATCAATTTAGGAACTAACCAGATTCCCAAATATTCTCAATAAATCTCCATCAATTAAGGAACTAATTCGGGTAAGAAAGAGTATAAAAATCTCACCAATATCTGGAATCAATCAAATCAGGAACCTCCGATATTTTAGGCTACAAATCAGATCTGAGATCACCACGACAAATTTGTAGACCACAACAGCGTTTCTGTATACGAACAATTATTCCAGATCCCGAATGTCGAACATAATGTTGTAACATAATGTTCAACATTTTGCTCAAACAGCTCAAAAACAATCCAGATTCCACAAACTGAGCTCTCCAGATATAGTGCCACTAATGCCAACAAATATCAGCAGAAATTCAACCCTAACAACCCGGATATAATTAGTTAGTCGATTCCCTATACACTCATACATCCTTCCAGATACATAGGGCATTGACGGATATAAAGGATTATCTGGATAATGACTTATGTGTGTCTAATAGTTAAGATATGAGAAAATATTCTATGTTATTATATACTGTAGGACTTTGCCTGCCATTTTTTGCTTTCTGCTTAGATCTGTGACAGCTCTTTGATATACCAATCCCTTTCCTAGTATTTTAAAACTTATGTTTTCTTAGAATATGAATATAGTATTAGATGATGTGACAAGAAATGATATGTATGCATGAATGATTTTCTTCGTAAGGAAAAAAGTGATCAGACTTTGTTACTTTATCAAGCACGCGTATATAATATTGGTAAGAAGAAAAAGCTTGTCTGAAAGAGGTGTTCACATTATATAGCCGCTTTATTAGGTAGAATTAAATATTTATGTCTGATTTCAAGACTAGAGATATGAAAAGGCATATTAACAAAAGTTATTAATCCATGTGGTATTGATTTAGTAATTAGAATTTTCAACTATTCTGATGATAATGAAATTTAGCAAACTTTTTTATCCAGACTTCATATTTTAAATCATGCTTATTTTGGATTTGAAATCAATCACATAGCCTTTATGAAATTTAATTTTCTTCTTTTAATTTCTTACACAGCAATTGCCACGTGCTTGGTTGTGGGGAGTGACATGAGAGGTTGAACAACTTGAAAAGATGCAGTCTCACATCAAGCCGAATTAGTTTACTTCCATAACAAAATTGTAAATTTATGCATATATTAGGTTTATATGTGTAAATTACTCCAAAAGAATCCATAATGGCTTCAGCGTTGCCAGTCTCAAGGAAACAGTTAGCATCATAAATTTAGTGAGTCAAATTTTCAGAGATCGATTGCGTTATAACTTTAGAGAATCCAACTGCTTAACCGCATGACGTTATTTAATACCATTAGAAGGCTATCTAATCTTATGGACATCACATGCTAAAATACTCTCACAATGATAGCACATCCTACCAGAAAAAAATCAAATTTAGTTAGCAGCCCTATTACTGATAAAGTGTAAATGCTTTCAAAAGGAGTTGTAGTTCTACCTTGTTCCCAGTTTCTTGGAGCAACACTTCCCTTTCATCCAGTTGTGTTCTTTTAACATCATTATTTCCAGTTCCCTTGTGGCCATTGAGCTTTCGTCCATCATGCTATAGACAAAGTTAATATGATGCATAAAGATATTAGAGTAGAATACAGGAACTACTAACCGATCCATAATCTATAACAGTAAATTATTATTATCACTGCTTGAACAATTTGTTAGAGACCCAGCCCATACCATGCCCCTAACTTAGTCCATTTGTTAGGGACCCATCCCATACCAGACCCCTAACAATAGCCTAGCTAAGGACCCATCACATACTAGGCCTTAACATTTGGCTCACACCCCAATTGCTAAGTATTAGATAGAATCCAACCCAAACCCAATTGGTATTAGGTGGAGAGGCCATATAATACTTATAGTTTTCATTGTCGTTTTTTTTCATTTTCTCTTGTTCTTTCTGATGTGGGACTAATTGGGATCCTAACACAACCATGAGACCATTAGTTCTCTTGGTAATAGCTAACAGCATTTAATTTCATAACTGAAAAAAAAACCCTTTAATCTCTTCACCTGTAAGAGTAAAATATCTTCTATAAATTGTTAAAAGTACAATAGTATGAGAAGACATTGATTTCTATTAAAGTTATATCTGTGTTAAAACAATTCGTTTGACAGTCAAATAAAAAGCCAAAAAAGAAAAACGAAAAACGAAAGTGAAACCAGTATATTCTAATGTCAGAGCATCAGAATCTCAAGTTTCTCTGAAGAATTCTGCCCAAAACTCAGATGGCCACAGTTATCAGCAAGTACAGGAGTTAAAATCTGAGGTTTCAAAGAATCACTACAACCAAACATATAACAGACAGAAAAGTTCTTTTGCTATACATAATAATTTAAAACGTATTGAGAAGAACAGAAGTGAAACATGAAGCATTAGCCCCACCATATTTATGTTATAAATCAGTATTTTAAACTATGCCAAGCTCATACATCATTTGTCATGTCTAGAGAAAGTCAGTATAATATTATGTATTACATAAAATTAGAGGATTTTTTTTTCCAAAAGTCAATGGAGAAACGAAAGGAACTTTTGAGTAGAAATGGAAAACTTACGATATTCCTGACTTGATGAAGCAACTCTTCTTTCTTATCCAATTCGCTATTAGGTATTTGATTAAGCTCTATCTGTCCATTTGGTGTTTGCTGATCTTGCTAGAAAATGTATTAAACAAAAAGTAAGGAATACAATTAGATTCATTGTCTGATAAAGATTATCTATAAATACATAAACAGGTAAAACAAGATCTCTACACCTACTGGTTTCTTGAAAGTGTACGCCATTTTCCCTGGAAGCGGAGGTGGCCCTGGTAGTGGCGTTGGTATATTCTGTTTGTGTTTCTTGGAAGCAGTGAATCTTTGTGCTTGAAGAACGTTGAAGTGCTCAACAATTTCAGCAACACTGGAATCCCTTTCTTCTTTATCAACAGATGCCTTTGCCATTCGCCACTGCATTGGTGGAAGAGGCGGAGGGGGTGGCAGCTCATTTTGGGATTGAGATGCAGAACCATCTGGAGACAAGGAATCACATAGCCTACCATTTGTAGATATAAAGGAATCGAGGCCAGGAAGACATAGAGAATTACCATTTTGAAAGTATAGTAAGGTATTCTCAGCCCCCAAATCCTCAAATCCATTGGTTCTATCAATCTGGCTTATGTGATCAAATCCTTTAAAGCTTGAAACAGAAGAACTTGATAATGAAATTCTATGTAAATCATTGTACATCTCACAATGTTTTTCTCCATTCATATCATCTTGCCCCCATAACTCAGTGTTTGAATCTGAACGAGGGCTAAGATTGTCCTCTGAGGTAGAAGGACAAGATCTACAGAAAGTATCATCATCATCAGTTTCAGAACCAATATCTCCAGAAGGAAGATTGGGCCCTGGAAGCAACTGGAAAGAAGGGAATGTCAAATCTTCATTGCTTTCATGAAACTTGCCACATGCATATTCCAGTTTCAGTTTTGAGGCCTCAAAGCCATTTATAGGATGAAAAGAGATTTTCATATGCTCTAATGGAGGAGATGAATGTCCTGATACATGTGAACATGATGTAATCGAGTTCTTTGAAGATATGTGTTCAATATTGCTGATGTTCTCTGGATAACATGCCTCGGATACTACTCCTCTTTTCCTTTCTTCCTGGTTGTTCTGATGAGATATATCTTTTGGCTTGCTAATATCGGTATTCACATCTACAGATGGAGCATGAGCGATTGATGGCTTTCTTTGAAGACTGTTGGCAAGTATTCTCTGTGCGAGAGCAGATAAACTCGATGCAATGTCCTTAGTGTTTTGACTAGTTTCATTGGGATGTGAATCAACACTATTTGTACTAGGCAACTCAGTTCCCCTAGGTACAGTGACATCAAATCCGTTTTGAGCATTGATGTTAGCAAGCATCACCTCTTGATTTTTCTCAGGCTGAATTGATGAAGGAGTTGGAAAATGTCTTTGAAAATTTTGAATGCCAGGCATATTGTCAAGGTGATTATCAGAATAAGATGGAGGATTTTGAGAGAGGTCAATTGGTGGAACCACGTAATCATTTCTACCACATTGTTGATCAGCACTCAAACTGCTCTGATTCAAGGAGGCATTGTGTAATATCTCATTGCTGTGCCATTCAGTTTCTCCCAATTTGTGGGAATGATCATATCCAGAGTTACTGGAATCGGGAACAAAATCATTGCTCTGCACCTGAAGTGCACTGAAATCTGGTGGTTTGGATGGCTCAAGTCCTAGCAGGCCACCATTTGTCCAGAATTGTGAAGAAGGCACACTAGAAATACAAACAGGAGATGAAGCTGGAGGCTCATACATGTCAGCAGTCCTAGGATCCAGTATCGCTGGTGAACTGCAAATACCCAAGTCAGGAGGTTGATCATTTATAGCACCTTCAAAGCTACTCCTACACTTGTCAAGATCATTATGTTCGGATAGTTGATTACCGTCGGAGTACTCTGGATCTGGAAACGGATCAATTGCCTCTGGTTTTGGCACAGTATCTTGCACAGGTCCCAAGCTTTCTGAAGGCGTGGTGACTGGTGACCCCTCTTCATTTGTGGAACTGTCAGATCCACTGGCAGTTTCAGCACCAGAGAAGACAGAACTCGGTGAGGCCGCGTCTTGCATTTGTGATGTTCCAGACTCAATTTGGGAATAACTGAAGTTAGAAAAGGATTTAACTTCGTGTTTGGTTTGGAACTCAGAATCAGTTTCTGCTTCTGATTCAAGTGTATTAAGTGCATCCATATAGTTGTCAGTCTCACTGGTAATATCATCAAAGTAGTTTACACTGGTTAATGGAGCTGGTACAGTTGCAGTGCCAAATATGATGTTCTCTCGCGGGAACTCTTCCAATATAGTGGTTTCAGTTTCCATACTTGATTGTTTAGAACTCACGGGTAGAGGATCCAAATACGGAGTATCATCCACAATTATGTCATCAGATGTGGGACTTGTTGGCTTATGTATCTCAGTTTTTTCATCCCATGTAACAGAAGGTGATCTGTGAGCATTTTCCTCTTGTAATGAACCACGTGAAGAACCCTCATTTGTACTACTAAGTCCATTTAATTTATCACGTATATCAGAAGCAAAGCTACCACTTTGACTGATGTGCAAGTCAGAACCAGAAAACCTATCACTTTCCATTTCATCATCTGCCACCCCCAATGAACGTGTATCTGGGATTTGTTTGGCATAGTTCGACCTAGTCCTTGATCCAAAAGATGGAGATCGACTTGCAAGTTCAGTCTTTTCATCCCAGGTAACATAAGGAGTGCTGTGAACATTTTCCACTTTCAATGAACCATGTGGAGAACCATCATATGTAGTCCTAACTCCATTTACTTTATCACATATATCAGAATCAAAGCTACCACTTCGACCGATCTGCAAGTTAGAACCGGAAAATCTATCATGTTCCAGTTCATCTGGCACCCCCAGTGAACTTGTATTTGGGACTTGTTTGGGAAAGTTCAGCCTAGTCCTTGAGCCAAAAGATGTAGATCCAAGTTCGGGGTTTGGTTTCATATCAGATATATGTGCAGCCTCAGTCAAAAATTGATGCTCATCAGTATCTGGTGATTGAATCTGTGTACTGCAAGATCAATCGTCAATTTCACACATTTGTAAAGAGAAAATTGATTGCTTCTTGAAGTTACATATGATCTAATGCTACACAAGGTAATATTTAATGAGTTCCATACGAGAAGGTACCTGTTATAGTGCCGTGAAGAGGATTCACCATGTTGAACTTCTCCAATTTTAATTATTGATCCTTTCTTCTGTAGAACGGTTAAATATCTTAGAAAATAATCAGATTATTGAAAGCGTTGACAACGTGGAAATGAAAAATTCATAAGAAATCCAGGCTTTTGTTACAATTTTAATGAAATTAATCACTAACCATCAACCTAGTACTGGTTGCACATAATTGTGTATCCTTCCCTTAGTTGTGGTTATCAATCCACCTAGGAATGACAATACTTATGTAACAAGTACTATGAATGGATGTGTGCACACGCCCAAACAAGCAAAGTCACAACATGCAGATAGGAGATTTGGTTATGACTTATGAGATCCTAGTTGCACTAGATATGCATAAGAAGAAATATGGGTATTAAACGATATGGGTATGCATAGTGGACTGAGAATTTTTCTCCGTCCAAGCCAGAGCTTAGAACAAAAAAAATAGAATACAAGAGTTTTGCATGGTAACACATGTCCACGAAATATCGCAATAAATATTTTAGTTCTATTTATTTATTTGGACAAAGGTTGTAGCCATACTTTGAACGTGACATAACTCAATCTCATTCCTCTGTCACTCACTGAGCCAAACCTTAATGGCAATAAATTGTGAACCTTAAAATATGTTTTCCTCAAGCAAATGGGAATTAACATTTGATAAGGTGTGCGCCAATTTTGTTGAATGAAGGCTATGATGATGATGATGATGATGATGATGATGATGATGTGCAATAATAAGACATGTTAATATCATTTCATAAGTAGATAAAAATAATCATGACTTATATCCTGTTTGTACAACTAACTTACAATTTTGATGATTCTAGAATTTCACAAGAATGAGAGATATATTTCCATCTCACACTTCATTAATTTATATAGTATCAAAACGGATACAACTAATATAGGTCCAAGCTCAGTAACTAATAGTCTAATCAAACACTCACACTCAAACTAGAGCATAGATATATATCATGGACAGCTTGTTACAAATACACGAGAAGACACTAGCTAACACTAGCTGAACCTAACTTGATGAAAATGTAGGCTAATTGATTAGTTAAAGGAGTAAAAGAAGTGCATATTAGTTTCTTTGTAATGGTATTTATAATAAAGTCATAATCCAATTCGATGTGCTTTGTCCTATTATGGAAGACAAGATTTTTGGATATATAAATAGTAACTTAGTTGTCACAAAATATTGGAATCGTCTAGTCATCTTGGAAAGCAATCTTCTACGATAACATCTTTAACCAAATCATCTCACATGCTGTATGAGTCATAGTTTTGCATTCTGCCTCAACACTTGACCGGGACAACACTCTGTAACATGCTTCTCTAAGTTCCCATTTTTTTTTAAAATATGTACAATAATTGAAGTGCATCTTATGGCTTTCATATTATCTGCATAGTTAGCATCAGAATATACATCAATCTTCAGATACACATGCACATGCATCCTGTAAAGCAACCCCCTACCCGATGATGTTGGTAATGTATTGCAAAATTCTCAAGACTACTCTCCAATGAACTTCTTTAAGATGATGCATAAACTGGCTATCTAACCTAACAGTAAATACAATATCCGGCCTAGTAATGGTTAAATAGATGAGTTTTCAAGTGAACATCATGTATGACGAGACACCCTCTAGCAAAGGATTAGAATCATCCCATAACGTAAAATTAGCTTTCGTAAAAGTATGTATAGTTTATAGTTTATAGTTTATCAATTCGGTATCTAGTAGAACATCATGGTATATTTTTTAAGATAGAACCACACCAGTCTTGTTATATGCAACTTCTATCCATATAAAGTATTTAGCCTACCTATATCATTGGTCACAAAATAAGTCTTCAGGTAAACCTTAGTCTCTTCAATTCCGTAATAGTCATTACCTATCATAAGAATATCATCAACGTACACAGTAAGCATGACATAAAGAGCTAGAATGATATATCCTGAAGTCATCTGCAGAATGAAAACTAAGTGATTAAAATGACATCTACTGCCATCTGACTAAACTTCTCAGGCCAAGCCTAAGGACTCGACTTCAGCCTATATATATATTTAGCATGTATACAATATTCCCCCCCTGAGCAATATACATAAGATGTTGCTATATCTAAACTGTCTCCTCAAGATCATCATAAAAAAATCTTCGTAAAATCCAATTTAAACATAGACCAACCTTGATTTACAATTAAAGAAAAAAATCACCGGAATCAAATTCAAGTGAGCAACAAAAGAGATTGTCTTAAGATAGTCTATGCCATATGTCTGAGTGAAGTCTCTAGCAAGTAAATGAGCTTATGCCTATCTACTATTCCATCTGGCAGATATTTAATTGAGATTAATGTAGAACAGGTGGCATCTGATCCAATGAATTAGGTGCAAGACACAAAAAGGTGGGGCCCCACGAGTACAAGCCCATGTGGGGGCTTGTACTTCCCATCTTTTTTGTGTCTTGTCACCTGATCCATTGAATCAGGTGGCAGCTTTTCTACATTAAATCCTATTTAATTATAGGAACCCACCATCAATAAATATATCGGCTTGTATGGTAGCATGAACCGGTTATCATGTACCGCGTGTCAACAGAGGCTTCATCTCATAATCTATAGCTTTATTCCAATCACAATGTAACATAACTTTCTACTCAAATTTAGGAATATATACGGGAAAAAGTGACAAGATAAAATGCTGAAGTAGATGATCATTTACCCTTATGATGAGCAATGGAGAGGTGCAAGTCAAATAGAGGAGTGGTGGAAGGAAAATTTTATATAGTTGAAGGATCTTCAACCGTAGAAGTCAGTTCAACATGTGGCAAGACAAAAAGGCCTTTCTTCAAGCATCAAACTTACACATGCAAAGGTTTTGGATTGTCTAGAATCATAGGACTACAAGTATGTTACTGAATAGGATATGAAATAACGTCAACATCTGGGGCTAAAGCAAAATAGGCAATAGACTCCAAAACTGCAGCATTGGCCAAAATATAATATTTATGATAGACTGGATCAAATCAACGATGGCTTTTTTGAGTCTTAAAATATCTAAGAAACATGCACTTCAATGATTCGGGTGCTAATTTTTCAAGACCAGGTGGTAAATTTTGAAAAAAAAATATACAACCAAATACACAAAGTAACAAGGTAAATATATGTTTGTCAATAATAAGCAAGAATATAAATTTATCATTTCCGTACAGAAGAATGCATTCTATTTATCAAGTAGCAAGCACACAAAACCGCATCTGACCATAAATACTTATGTGCAATCACTTTAAGCATAAGTGTTGTATTACAACTAGCAAGTGTCTATGTTATTTCATAGCTATATATTTTGCTATTATGGGTGAGTATAACAAGTCTGATGTAAAAACTATGTTTAACTGATAAACAGTTAAAACATATCCAAGAGCATTATCAGTACAAAGACCACGAATATTTATGGAAAACTACATATTTATTTCATTGGAAAGCCATTTGAATATTTCTAGTATATGAGCATTATTCGTTCACAAATAGACACACATCATACAAGAGAAATCAACAACGAAAACCAAAAAGTAACAAAAATAAAAACCGGAAGGATACCTGAGATTCAATACTTAGATATTAATCATGTAAATAAGAATGCAAATGCGAAAAACTCGAACGACACACAAAACTTGGTAACGCATTTCGGTGCGCAACCTACATCTGCGGGGCCACGCCCAGAAAATTCAGATTACTCTATTATATCAAATAACGATTACAATCCCTAATATTGCATTTCTATTAGGAGGAACACACTCCCCCGCAATACAAACCGCAATGGGTGATCCCAATCAAACCCATGGAGTAATCACCGCAAGATCCCCTTGCGTGCAAGATCCCCTTGCACAAACCGACTAAATCAAGCTCCCCTCGATCCCTACCGCAGTAGCCGTCAGCCTCCGTCTCTGGATGTAAATCACCAATCTTTCGAAAGAGAAAACCCTAGCATAATCCACATCGGTCCTTTATATACTGGCCTCCATCAATTTAGGAACTATTTTGGAAAAACAGTTCAAACAGGATCTCATGCAGATTTTTTCGTCCACAAAGTTAGGAACTACTTCGGGCAAGTAATCACACATATCACGGAACATATAACTAATTTCAGGTAAAATAGTTTGTACAAATCTTTGGCAAATATTTCTCCAATAACAATAAAATACCGAGAATTTGGAGGATTAACAGAAGAACTGAATGAAACAATAATATCATCTCTAAATACCTTACGCCAGAACTCCTGCAAGTGTAAGTCAAAAAGGCATGTTGTGAACAATATTGCAACATGACTTATAACATGGACTCCAGACGCTACATGTTGTGATAGTGTTGTGACATGTCATACAACATGAGTCATGACATGAACCAACCAAGATCCCCTTGTAGATAACAAGTGCCACTAATGACAACAATAAAATATATCACATGTGACCCAACAAACTCTCCCTTTGGCATTTAGTGGCACAATCAGCACAAGTAGAAATATACCAGTAGCACAACAGCAATACGTCAAAAGATACTAGAAGAACAATAACACGAATTCAGAAACCAGATAAAACCAGATAACCAGTCTCCAACATATAGCAAATGATGTTCCATATCAAATATCACACACATATACAGCAGATAGAACTTATCACAACACAGTCAGACATGACTACCAAAACACCACTCAGCATAACCACATCATAACAAGCATAACTACTCTCCCCCTTTGGGCCGCAAAATCCAAAGCATAGCATACCTCATGAAGACAACTTGCTCTTCAGAAACATGATTTTGCCTTCAAACTTGGCCCTCTGAGACTGTAGAATGTCAATTTGACTATCAATATCTTTCACAACATCCTCATATATAGCTATGTCTTCAAGAATGTGAGAAGCTGATATAAAATCTGATAATGGTTCAGTAGTAGGATGGGCAGGAGATGATACTTCAGATCTGGGTAGAGTACATCCTCTAGCCGTAAGAGAAATTGGTTTAGGAGGAGCAGATCCTTTAGCAAGTGGGGAGGAAGACACAGAGGAGATATCATCAATTTTTCCAGCAATTGTTCTCACATTGAACCCAATACTCTTTGATGAGATGGCCAAATCATGGGCTGTTGATAAAACCTTCTGGGACTGCAGCAGTAGTGAGATCATGCAAGGATGTGGCAATGAGGTTGAGGCAACTGAGGATTCAGCTTGGGTTTATTCTACCCAGATTGAAAGATTGCTTGGTGCCAGCACAGAACAACTTGCACATGTCCCTTGTGACCACAGAGACATTTGAAGTAGGAAGCCAATTCCTAGTGGCAATACGGTATAACAAAAAATACTTAGCTGACAAGGAGGATGAAGGAAATGATGTGGCTCTTGGCCAGTGCTGCAACTTCTTAGCAGTGAAAACTCTGATCAAATTGTCATAGTTATCACATACAGAATCAACATAGGAGGAGGAGGCTGTACAAGACCATTTCAGAAGCTTGTTGATCAATGATGGGAAAAATGCTACAATTTTCCCTCTGATATAGGACTGAAGAAACCATCTTGAATCGGAATCACCAGCTGATTTGGAAACGTTGCAATAGAATTCCCTAACAAGCATAGGATTGTAAGATCTGAAGCAAGTAGCAGAATGGAACAGTCTGATATCCTTCAACACTAATATGAACTTGGTATGGGAGAAAGCATCTACTGCCAAGTGCTTCTCTGCAATAATTCTTATCAGAGTAGAGTGCTCAGCATTTCATGCAAGCTTGATCAAAGAACTTTTTATTCAAGGCATCTGACACTGTAAATGGAGATGAAGAGGGTGTGGATGTATCTGAAGTAACCCGAGCCCTTTTAGATGGAGACAGAGATAGAGATGGAGTAGTAGAGATTGTCGGGGCTTCTCGCCGCTTTGCAGAACTACGATGTTGTCGATAGGATTTAGGAACCCCCAGATCTGGTCTAGTCGAAACATGAGCAGTTGAAAATGTAGAGTCATCAGTTGCAGAGGAAGTGCATGTGTGTCCGGTGTCACAACATGATCTGTGGCATCAAGTTATGTTGCAACATCGTGCGCAACATCAGACACAACATGAGTATGTGTTGCAACTTCAGGTGCAACACCAGAGGCAACATCAGATCCAACTTCAGGTGCAGCATCAGAGGCAACATTATAGACATTTGGGACAGCTTGGCCGTCAATACGAAAATCAGACACTATATCCTCTGGAATCTCTAACCCATGCCTACAATCTTGATCGGACAAATTTCATGGAACAGATGATTCCTCAGCACCAGCTTTACATCCCCCAGTCTCAGCAGCGATTGACATTGAAGAATCAGAGTCTTCCAACACAATAATTTCGGTCAAATCAACATAGGAGCGACGACAAGACTTAGATGTGACCAGAACCAGTGTATCTCCATCTACAATGCGAACACTTTTCAGAGCCCCACGAAGCCGGTCAAGACGAATGTCACCAATAAGCACCCCAGAAAAATCCAAATGAGACACCTCAAACTTTTCTCCAGTCTCTCTTAAATGGCAAAAACCATCCATAAAGGTCTTCAGGAACTGAGGGCTTCGAAGAAGGGAAGGGTACATCATGCGTAATCGAAATTGGGACAAATGGAACAATTTCCAAAATCGAAGTGGCAACGGCTTGCATGTCCACATAAGACATTGAAACAGGAGCGGCTGAGGGGAAATTTTGAGAAGATGCTCAGGAAGATCAATGCACCACGCCCTTTCTTTTTATTGGAGGAGGAGATGATGAGGACGCTGCCGCTTTTGCTACTGCAGAACGACGAGAATAGCGATGTGGCGGCTGAGAGGAGCGATCATCTTGACTGCGAGCCATTGAGATGGAGAAGATTGATCCTTTCGCTGAGAGGAACAAAGAAACCCTAGAAAAAAAATCCCTTTTCTGAGAGTTAGAACAAACAAAATGAGAGTGTGAAGCCCTAAAACTTTTCTGCAACTGCTTTTTATCATTCCCCCTAATGCTGTATGACATGCAGTTCAAAAATTAAATGCGACAAAGCCTAAGAGCTTGACATAACTCCTCAAATCTGCCAAAGTCAAGTGGCTTAGTAAAGATATCTGAGAACTGACTTGATGTTGCAACATAGTTCATAACAATGACTTTCTGTTCAACCATCTATCTGATAAAATGGTGGCGAATATCAATATGTTTTGGTCTTGAATGTTGCACAGGATTCTTTGAAATATTGATTGCACTTTGATTGTCACATAGCACTATTAGAACTGCTTGTTCCACTCTAGTCCAACAGCATCTGCTTCATCCACAAGAGTTATGTACAACTTCCAACAGCAATGTACTTAGCTTATGCAGTTGACAATGAAATTGAATTCTACTTCTTACTATACCATGAAACAAAATTATTTCCAACATAAAAACAGCCACCGGTAGTACTCTTTTTGTCATCTGCATTTCATGTCCAATCAGCATCAGTGTATCATGTGAGAAGAGTGTTACTATCCCTGGTGCACAAAATACCATAGTCGGATGTATCATTTATATATCTGATAATTCTTTTGACTGTAGTAATATGACTCTTTAGGATATGCTTGATAACGAGCACAAACTCCCACACTAAAGCATATGTCATGTCTGCTGGCAGTGAGATATAGGAGACTTCCAATCATACTCATGTACAAGGTGACATCAACTGACTTCCTAATATCATCTCTAGTTAGCTTTTCACTTACAGACATATGAGTACGAACATGTCTTGAATTTTCTAATCCAAACCTCTTAACAAGGTTCCTAGCATACTTGCTTTGGGAGATAAACAAACCATGGTTTGTTTCACCTGTAATCCAACAAATATATTGAGCTCACCAACCATGCTCATTTCAAATTCCTTCTGCATTAAATTAATGAATTCCTGAACTAATTTCTGAGAAGTGGATCCAAACACAATGTCATCAACATAGATTTGTGCAACTATCACTGCTGACTTGGTTCTCTGAACAAACAAGGTCTTATCAACTCTACCTCTTTCATAGCCTTTTTGAAGCAAATACTTGGTCAACCTCTCATACCAGGCCCTTAGTGCTTGCTTCAATCCACAGAGAGCCTTCTTTAACTGATATACATCATCGGGAAAAAATGGATCCTCAAGTCTTTTGGGTTGCTCTACATACACTTCTTCATTAAGAATGCCATTAAGGAATGCACTTTTCACATCCATCTGGTGAAGCTTGAAATTAAAACTGCACACAACCGCAAGTAGTAGTCTGATGGACTCCAACCTAGCTATAGGAGCAAAGGTCTCATCAAAATCTACACATTCCACCTGAGCATATCCTTGAGCAACAAGTGTTACTTTGTTAAGTGTGATGTTCCCCTTCTCATCTGTCTTGTTTTTAAAGATCCATTTGGTGCTAATTACATTAACCCCATTTGGGTTTTCAACAAGAGTCCACACATCATTTCTTTGAAACTGATTAAGTTCTTCTTGCATAGCTGACACCCAATATTCATATACAAGAGCTTCCTTCACATTCTTTAGTTTTACTAAGGAGGTAAAGCATACATACCCTACAAGATCACGATAGTTAACACGACCCGTACTTCTTGTTCGCCGTTCTTCAAAGATATCTCCTATGACCTGCTCAGATGGATGGTTCTTAATAACTCTGGTGGTGCCCTCATGAGAATGAGTAGCTGGTTGCTCACCTTGAATAGCAGTAGGCGTAGGCGATGTTGTCTCTTGTATTGCAACATCCGTTACAACATCGTCGTGTGTCATGCCTGGTGTTGCAACATCAGTTACAACATACTCTTGTTTCTCTTACTTTCTTCTTGTCTGGAGCTTCCTTCACTCGTGCCGGTCTCTTTTTGCTGTTCAAAGTCATCAAAACAACATTTATAGATTCCAGCATAGTTTTGGTGCGCTTGTTATAAACCCGCTATGCACGACTTAATGTAGAATATCCCAGAAAAATCCCTTCATCACATTTCACATCAAACTTTCCTCTTTGTGTACCATCATTCAGTATATAACACTTGCTTCCAAAATATGAAAATAAGATACATTCGACTTTCTTCCTTTCCAAATCTCACAGGGAGTTTTCTCAGTTCTTGGGCGAAGGTATACTATATTGATAGTATAGCATGTTATACTTGTTGCTTCAGCCCACCACCTCACACTGAATTCTCTGACATTTAGCATGACTCGGGCCATCGCTTGAAGTGTACGATTCTCCCTTTCAACCACTCCGTTCTGTTGGGAAGTCCTAGGAGCCAAAAATTCATGAGCCATTCCTCGTGATTCACAGAAGTTAGCAAACAACCGATTCTCAAACTCCTTTCCATGATCACTTCTAATTCTTATTATCTTGCTAAAAATATTTCCTTTCTCATTTTAAAGACGAATACACAATTTTTTAAAAGCTTCAAAAGTGTCTGATTTTTCTTTAAAAAAATCTAACCACGTAAACCTAGAAAAATCATCAACACATACGAAGATATATCTCTTACCTCCAACGCCGGTTTCAATGTGGGACCAATGAGATCCATATGGAGCGATTCCAAAACTTGGGATGTAGAAATATTCTGCAGTTGCTTGTGACTTGGTTTTTGCTGCTTGCCAAATTGACACGTGCCACATACACCATCCTTCTTTCTGCTCAAGGCAAGCATTCCTTTGACAGCCCCGGCTTAGAAATTTTCATGAGGGTTTTGAAATTTAGATGTCCCAGTTTCTGATGCCACTGTTCAAATTCATCAGCAATAGTTCGTAAACAAGTGGTTGGTTTCTTGAAGAAGATAGCAGTTATCTGCAGAAATTGTTCCCATCAGGATACATTCTTCACTAGCATTGAAGACCAAGCATTTTTCATTAGTAAACCTCACTAACAACCCTTGATCAAAAAACTGGCTGATACTAATACGATTAGCTTTAAGGTCTTCGACATGCAGAACATTCTTGAGTTTAGGAAGTCCAACCACATTCAAATTTCCTTTTCCGACAACCTTGCTCATTCTAACATCACCAAACATTACACGCCCCCCAGTACAGATTCTGTAATTATCAAGAAATTCCTTGTTTCGAGTCATGTGACGTGAGCAGCCACTGTCAAAGTACCATATATTATCTGAAGATGATATCAAAGACGTATAAGCCACGATGATGTACAGCTCTGCCTTCCTGACCCATTGATTCTTCACTTTCCTGCCAAGATGGCAAACAGTTCTGCCTTCGCAGGAATGACGTAAGGGACTTAAGCAATTTCTCTCAAAATTGCCAACAAATTTGCAGTATCCACACACAAGACTTCCACATTTGACGGCTCTAGTCAACTTCTTCATACCATTATAATCCTTGTGATGACCCATTTTCTCAAGTTCTTTAGTCACTTGTTTCTTTTTGTTGTAGACATATCATAGTAAGCTCCTCTATTATATCACACTCTAGTACGATCTCCTGAAATTTTACACATGTTCAATATATCATCCACTTTAGATTTCCCAGAGTTCCACTTATTCAATGTGCATTCAGCTTTCTCTGCCCTAAGAAGACTGGTCTGAGGGTACTCTCTAACTCTCTAAAGTTTTGCTCCGCTTTCTGACATTTGAGTTTGACTTCTTCCTTCTCTTTCTTCAGTCTAACATTTTTCTCTCTCAGTAGTTTGTTGATATTACAAATTTTCATCCACTTACCGTACATCATCTGGTGTGATGTTCGGATATCCTCTTCACTAACTTCCTCATTACTATCAGCTTCAAAGTCTGATTCAATGGTAGATGTTATGGATGATGTTGCAACACTGGATTTGACATTATCTAGCATGTTGGCTGATGTCACGACTAATGTTACAACATCAGATCTAACATGACTTCTAGTGTTGCAGTCTGATTGCTCCTTCATAGAAGCTGCAAAAGCAACATAATTACTAGTTATTTTCTCATCTTCAGCACTCTCTTCAGACTCATCTTCACTCCATGTACTAGTTAAAGACTTTCCTTTTTTGCTTCTTCAGAGTGTTAGCACATTCAGCCTGTATATGCCCATATCCCTCACACTCTCTACACTGTATCCATTTTTCTTTCTTTTTTTGATCATACCGTGACTTCGGCTAAATCCCAGCAGTCGTATCACTTAGTCGAGGCACAATGTTTCATGTACTGAAATTCTGCCCTTTGCTACTGATCTTCTTAAGCATTCTACTCAAATTTTTAGACAACAAAACAATATCCTCATCTAGACCCGATTCCTCATCTTCTTTAGAGACATCCTCAGACTCTACTTTTAAGGTCACTCCTTTATCTCTCTTATTCTGTTTTAGGTTCATTTCGTATGTCTGTAGAGATTCCATTGGTTCATCAAGTCTCATGGTTGAGATATCCCTAGATTCCTCAATAGCCGCAACCTTAGCAGAGAATCGTTCAGGGAGAGATCTTAGAGCTTCACGAACCAACTTCACTTCTGAGTATTTTCTACCAACTTGATTAGCTTGATTAGCTATATCTCTTAATTTTCCATTAAATTGAGCAATGGTCTCATCATCACCCATTCTTAATTCATTAAATTGTGATGCAAGCATTTGGAGTTTTGAGACTCTTACTGCATAAGTTCTTTCATGAACATTCTGAAGAATGTCACAAGCTTCTTTAGCATACTCTCACGTAGAAATAAGTTTGAACTGATCTTCATCTACAGTCGTGAAGATAGCATTCCCTGCTTTAGAATTTCTCAGGGTTGCACGATCTTCATCTTGACTCCATTCTTTTGCTGGCTTGAGATGTTCCTTGTCGTCTTTGGCAACTTCAACAGGCGGAGACCATCCTTCAACGACATCAATCCAAGCTTTTTCATCTAGAGATTTGATGAAAGCTCGCATCCTAGACTTCCAGTATGTGTAGTTTGTACCGACAAGTAGTGGAGGAAGAGTAATGGAAGTACCTTCTCGAGTATTCATGATTGAAGTACTGATAACCCAAGATTACACCCACTTTAAAAACAAAGCAACACGGATGACCTGCTCTGATACCAATTGAGATTCAGTACTTAGACATTAATCATATAAATAAGAATGCAAATGTGAAAAACTCGAACGACACACGAAACTTAGTAACGCAGTTCGGTGCGCACACCTACATCTGCGGAGCCACGCCCAGAAAATCCAGATTACTCCACTATATCAAACAATGATTACAATCATTAATATTGCATTACTATTAAGAGGACCACAGTCCCTCTCAATACAAACTGCAATGGGTGATCCCAATCAAACTCATGGAGTATCATCGCAAGATCCCCTTGTATGAACCGATTAGATCAAGCTCCTCTCGATCCCTACCTCGGTAGCCGTCGGCCTCCGTCCCCAGATGTAGATCACCAATCTTCCGAAAGAGATAAAACCCTAGCATAATCTGCATCGGCCCTTTATATGCTGGCCTCCATCAATTTAGGAACTGTTTTGGGAAAACAGTTCAAACAGGATCATGATCTCATGCAGATTTTTCTGCCCACAAAGTTAGGAACTACTTCGGGCAAGTAATCCCACATATCACGGAACATATAAGTAATTTCAGGTAAAATAGTTTGTAAAAAATCTCTGGCAAATATTTCTCCAATAACAATATAATATCGAGATTCGGAGATTAACAGAAGAACTGAATGAAACAATAATATCATCTCTAAATACCTGACGCCAGAACTCATGCATGTGTAAGTCGAAAAGGCATGTTGTGAACAATGTTGCAACATGACTTACAACATGGACTCCAGATGATGCATGTTGTGACAGTGTTGTAACATGTCATGCAACATGACTCATGACATGAACCAACTAACCAAGATCCCATTGTAGATAACAAGTGCCACTAATGACAACAATAAAACACATCATATGTGAGCCAACAATACATATTAGGACCCCAAATGTTTTAATATACTACTCAAAAAAGAAACTACTACAATTATTGACACTATCTGGATATGTAGCATGGTAATATTTTCCTAACTTACATGTCTCACACTCCATTATTGACATAGTACAGTTAATAGGTAAAACCTAACAAAATTTTTGCAAAAGGCAGATTTTCTAGATGATGTTGCCGAACTAGTAGAGTTTCATATACAGAAAACAAACAGGTAAGAGAGTCCTCAAAATCCAAGTAGTATAACCCTTTTTTCTCATAGCCCAAACAAATTTAGATCTTGAAAGATTAGTAAGAAAAGAATATTAAATAGCATTATTTATTTTTGTGTTAGCTGATTAATATACAAATAATTGGCATAAAATTTTGGAACAAACAAACCATTATGTAGGACTAACAATGGGCCACCTTGAACTACTTTTTTCTTATAAATAGTAGAAGAGGGACCATTAGCTAAACCAACAGGAGTACAGATGAAACGGAATGAAAGGAGTAAAAATGAGCTATAGTACTTATCATATGTGAGGATGCATCCATGTTTAAAACCCAATTCTTATCAATAGAAATTATAAATGCAGTACATGGGATCTCAATATGGATAGTAAAGTAGGATGCTTGCAGTTGCTAAAAGGATTGAAGCTTCATTAACCAGTCATGTTCATCAGAAATCTAAATGATGTATCTAAATGATGTCTGTACTAATAGTAGTAGACTCATCAGTAATAGGAGTGGCCAAGGAGTCATCGGCATCAAAACATAGGCGTAATCAGGTTTTCAAGAATTTCATCATGTTTTTCTTAGAGTATGGTGGCAAAATGAACCCGACCCGACCCGAACCCCGCCTCCTTAACCGGGTATGGGTATGGGTCTATTCGGGTCGGGTGGAATTCGGGTCGACCCGTTTGACCCGGATAAAATCTGGGTCGGGTCCGGGTTTGACCCGTCAACCCGTAAGACCCGGATTCTACCCGGATTATATATATATATATATATATATATATATATATATATATATATATATATATATATATATAATATCTACCTCATCTACTCCTGTTTGTAAACAAGCATATACCTTATCTATTTGTAATGGACTAAATACTTCTTCATGGTCTAATGTTTCAAGGATTTCTGAATTCAAAAATGTAGTATTAATGTCTTTTTTATCACTAATATCATCATTGTATGATTCGTCAATCTCGTCTTGTGGTTATTTAGTCTTACAAGCCCCAAGGGGTTGGCAAGAACAAGGGGGTCCACCACGCTTTTCAACGAACTCTGATGTAAAGGGGAGAATGTGATCAGAAAGGAAATGAAGGCCATTGTGGAGGAGAACAAGACCAAAATTATCATTCATTATAGTGTTGAGACCTATGATACAGTGGACACTGTGGAGTGTCATATTTCGAAGGAATATCCGACTACTAGGTACGTTAGGTGTGTAGGCGCCACAGTTTTCCGTCATCTATTAATTTCTTCCTATCAAGTGTTTCTAAAGGCATGCGTTTTCCCCAGGTTTTATATTTTCCTTCTTTTCCTTCATTATAAGTATTATATTTGTCTCTAGGAGGCTGTCCATAGCTATATTTCTGAGCTTCATATAATGGTGTCCTTGTAGTATTACTCCCATGATTGCTACTACTACCAGTTCCTTCCATTAATTCCTGAACATAATGCCGACTTACATTAGTTTCATCATGCATTCTAATTTGCCAAAATCCCGACTTACAATCAAACTTGCTAAAAACAGTTGCAGTTTGTATTTTATTTAGCAGCTCATTCTTATCTGGAATATCACAGCCATCATCTATGGTATTATCATTAAGCCTTCTATAATCTATAACCATTCTAGATTTATTTCTAAATTGTTCTGCATGTTTCATTACAATAAATGATGGACTTCTATGAGGACTAATTGATTTTCTGATTATGTTTAAATTTTCTAATTCTGATATGTGTTTTTTAAATTCTTCTAAGTTTTCATTGGTGGTGATCAAGTTTTCATTGGTAGTGACCAAGTTTTCATTGGTGGTGCCTATTGCCATCTAGAAATTCCTCCTGTAAAAATTTCCAGCTGGTTGCGTGGTGAAGCACTTTTTGTAAGCCTGTGTGAGATCTTCAGTTTCTTGTAAGTTGTAAGTCTATCCTTCTTGTTAAATAAAATCTTTCTAAAAACAATGTATATTATGTCTGAGTAGTCATCCGAGGTTTCTTACTTCTTATTATTCCTCTCCTTGAGTTTTTTGTTACTACATTTATTTCCTAAACAAGATAATAAGAATCAAAAAGAGTGAACTCTAGATACATTAGTTTCATATTTAGATCGGAAAAGAAACTCTGAAGAAGAAACTATGTAATTGTTTTTCACTACTTTTTGTTCTTAAAGCCAAAAGTCTGCAATCCTGTTTTCTTTTTCTTTTCACCGTTTGTTATCGGTGTTTTTCCTAGATTTAAGGTCTGGAGTTTTGTGATTACGTCGTCTAATTCTGGCGCTGGTTTTATTTGGACTTGTAACAGCTTGTCAAGTTTATCACTAATGTCTACCAATATTGCTATGATTAAGTTGTGTTGCTTAAGCCATATGCAGTATTAATACCCGACTTACAATCAAACTTGCTAAAAACAGTTGCATTTTGTATTTTATTTAGCAGCTCATTCTTATCTGGAATATCATAGCCATCATCTATAGTATTATCATTAAGCCTTCTATAATCTATAACCATTCTAGATTTATTTCTAACTTGTTCTGCATGTTTCATTACAATAAATGCTGGACTTCTATGAGGACTAATTGATTTTCTGATTATGTTTAAATTTTCTAATTCTGATATGTGTTTTTTAAATTCTTCTAAGTTTTCATTGGTGGTGACCAATTTTTTACATCTTATAATTAGTTCCGGGTATTTTAATTCTAGTTTACAAACTATCTTATTTTTATCCCAAGACTTCTACAAAGTAATATTGTAGGAGAAGATCCTCAAAAACATTGGGATAAAAATAAGATAGTTTGTAAACTAGAATTAAAATACCCGGAACTAATTATAAGATGTAAAAAAAATTGGTCACCACCAATGAAAACTTAGAAGAATTTAAAAAACACATCAGAATTAGAAAATTTAAACATAATCAGAAAATCAATTAGTCCTCATAGAAGTCCGACATTTATTGTAATGAAACATGCAGAACAAGTTAGAAATAAATCTAGAATGGTTATATATTATAGAAGGCTTAATGATAATATTATAGATGATGGCTATGATATTCCAGATAAGAATGAGCTGCTAAATAAAATACAAAATGCAACTGTTTTTAGTAAGTTTGATTGTAAGTCGGGATTCTGGCAAATTAGTATGCATGATGAAACTAATGTATCTATAGTTCCCTCTTTTTGAAATTCTTCTAAGTTTATCACCAATGCACTGGTAAGCACCATGTTCCCTTCAGAATCATATACATTGTACAAACTATCTTGTTTTCAATTAGTTCCCTTCAGAATCATATACATTATCACCAATGTATCTAGATTCTGTATAATGTATATGATTCTGAAGGGACCTAATTGATAACCAGTACAATGTATATGTACTGGTTCTGTAGTTGCTGAGATGATCTCTTCCCTACTGATTCGAATATCATAACTCCCAGTCGGGGAACTTAGAAGTTCTGCTTCAGAGATTCTAACCGGCCTTGATATAAATTAGTTTATCTACAGTTGAATTTTTGACTCTTACTATCCTAAACGGAATTAAGTGTAAGAATTTTGAAAACAAGGATAGGAGAGAAACAGCTTATAAGAAGTAAGAAATTTCGTTTTTAACGTATTTAAAAACATCATGTTAAGAAACCACAGGGTGGGTGTCTCTTTTCCGGTATAATGTCTGAGTAGTCGTCCGAGGTTTCTTACTTCTTATTGTTCCTCTCCTTGAGTTTTTTGTTACTACATTTATTTCCTAAACAAGATAATAAGAATCAAAAAGATGGAACTTTAGATACATTAGTTTCATATTTAGATCGGAAAAGATACTCTGAAGCAGAAACTCTGTAATTGTGGCCCCTTGAGAGCTGTGAAGTACCGCCGAGGCAAGGAATGCCGCTAAGGGAAAAATAGAAGTTACAGTCCTCATAGAAGTCCAGCTTATAAGAAGTAAGATTACTTAGAAGGCTATGATATTCCAGATAAGAATGAGCTGCTAAATAAAATACAAAATACAACTGTTTTTAGAAATCCTTAAAACATTAGACCATGAAGAAGTATTTAGTCCATTACAAATAGATAAGGTATATGCTTGTTTACAAACAGGAGTAGATGAGGTAGATAATATCTTAGATAGACTTCTACAAAGTAATATTGTAGGAGAAGATCCTCAAAAACATTGGGATAAAAATAAGATAGTTTGTAAACTAGAATTAAAAACCCCGGAACTAATTATAAGATGTAAAAAATTGGTCAACACCAATGAAAACTTAGAAGAATTTAAAAAACACATATCAGAATTAGAAAATTTAAACATAATCAGAAAATCAATTAGTCCTCATAGAAGTCCAGCATTTATTGTAATGAAACATGCAAAACAAGTTAGAAATAAATCTAGAATGGTTATAGATTATAGAAGGCTTAATGATAATACTATAGATGATGGCTATGATATTCCAGATAAGAATGAGCTGCTAAATAAAATACAAAATGCAACTGTTTTTAGCAAGTTTGATTGTAAGTCGGAATTTTGGCAAATTAGTGGTGAGTATACAATTCCTATATGAACATGTTTTTAAAACTTGACAAGCTGTTACAAGTCGGACGACTACTCAGACTTGACAAGATCAATGAAGAAATATTTAGTCCATTACAAATAGATAAGGTATATGCTTGCTTATCATTAAAGCCAAAAGTCTGCAATCCTGTTTTCTTTTTCTTCTCACCGTTTGTTATCGGTGTTTTTCCTAGATTTAAGGTCTGGAGTTTTGTGATTACGTCGTCTAATTCTGGCGCTGGTTTTATTTGGACTTGTAACAGCTTGTCAAGTTTATCACTAATGTCTACCAATAGTGCTATGATTAAGTTGTGTTGCTTAGGATATATTCTATCACACTGGCTATTTCCTACATGTGTTGTTAGGCCTATGTGTTCTGGATTATATTTTTCTACGTTTTTCAAAGATTTAATATAATTGGGATTTTCTTCCATCTATTATCCATTTACTATATTTTTTACTTCAGTTACTATGTTTTCTATTTTCCTAATACTGATTTTTAACTCTCTTTTAGTTAATTCACTGTCCATGCTATGCTTTTATCATGCATTCTAATTTGCCAAAATCCCGACTTACAATCAAACTTGCTAAAAACAATTGCATTTTGTATTTTATTTAGCAGCTCATTCTTATCTAGAATATCATAGCCATCATCTATAGTATTATCATTAAGCCTTCTATAATCTATAACCATTCTAGATTTATTTCTAACTTGTTCTGCATGTTTCATTACAATAAATGCTGGACTTCTATGAGGACTAATTAATTTTCTGATTATGTTTAAATTTTCTAATTCTGATATGTGTTTTTTAAATTCTTCTAAGTTTTCATTGGTGATGACCAATTTTTTTACATCTTATAATTAGTTCCGGAAACTCTTACTTCTTTGAGTGAAAAACAGAAGTTCCAGTCGGGGAACTTAGAAGTTCTGCTTCAGAGATTCTAACCGGCCTTGATATTTATTAGTTTGTAAAAAGTAGATATTTTATTACCAGATCAATAAATACTATAAATTACCAGATCAATAAAGTAGATATTTTATTAATAAAGTAGATATTGGTAGACATTAGTGATAAACTTGACAAGCTGTTACAAGTCCAAATAAAACCAGCGCCAGAATTAGACGACGTAATCACAAAACTCCAGACCTTAAATCTAGGAAAAACACCGATAACAAACGGTGAAAAGAAAAAGAAAACAGGATTGCAGACTTTTGGCTTTAAGAACAAAAAGCAGTGTATGCTGCTTTGAGTGACGAGCACACGGTATTCTTTAGTAAAAGGCGAAAGAATAGTTCGCTTTGGTGAGCACTTTTTGTATTAGGAATTTCTTACTTCTTATTGTTGATTGAGGACTTAAAGGGTAGAAGATTGTTTTCAAAATTCTTACTATCCTAAACAGAATTAAGGTATTATTATTAGGAGCATTCTTGTTCTTCACTTATTTCTAGGCATGTAATGAATAGCTTGAGTTTTTTGTTAAAAAGTGCTTGTAGATGGCTATTCATCCAGTGGCTTAATATCCTATCCTTGTTTTCAAAATTCTTACACTTAATTCCGTTTAGGATAGTAATAGTCAAAAATTCAACTGTAGATAAACTAATTTATATCAAAGCCGGTTAGAATCTCTGAAGCAGAACTTCTAAGTTCCCCGACTGGAACTTCTGTTTTTCCATTAGCGGCATTCCTTGCCTCGGCGGTACTTCATAGCTCTCAAGGGGCCACAATTACAGAGTTTCTGCTTCAGAGTTTCTTTTCCGATCTAAATATGAAACTAATGTATTTAGAGTTCCCTCTTTTTGATTCTTATTATCTTGTTTAGGAAATAAATGTAGTAACAAAAAACTCAATGAGAGGAACAATAAGAAGTAAGAAACCTCGGACGACTACTCAAACATAATATACATTGTTTTTTTTCAAAGAAAGATTTTATTTAACAAAAAGGATAGACTTACAACTTACAAGAAACTGAAGATCTCACATAGGATTACAAAAAGTGCTTCACCACGCAACCAGCTGGAAATTTTTACAGGAGGAATTTCTAGATGGCTATTCATCCAGTGGGTGCCAAAAATTCAGTAATTGTGTCCGCTAAGGGAAAAACAGAAGTTCCAGTCGGGGAACTTAGAAGTTCTGCTTCAGAGATTCTAACCGGCCTTGATATAAATTAGTTTATTTACAGTTGAATTTTTGACTCTTACTATCCTAAACGGAATTAAGTGTAAGAATTTTGAAAACAAGAATAGGAGAGAAACAGCTTATAAGAAGTAAGAAATTTCGTTTTTAACTTATTTAAAAACATCATCTTAAGAAACCACGTGGTGGGTGTCTCTTTTCCGGTATATTTTCGTCTTTGCTACAGTAAATTTTTTTTGCTACATTTGGCTGTTGGCCAAGGATTAATAGTTGTATTTTTTGTGTGAAATTCCAAGGATTGTTCCCTAAATCTATGTCTGCTTTAAAATCGTCTGGAAAATTTTTCTTGTAGCTTTCCCAAGCTGCCCTTGCAGTTTCTCCTAGGAATTTTTCTAAGTATGTGTACATTCTTACTGCATCCATATCATCTACAAGTTCATCATAATGCCTTGCTATTAGTTGGGACCATACTTCTAATATTGTTAGCCATAACTGTGGGTCATGTGCAGATAAATTTAACAGTTTTCCGTCATATATTAAATTCTTCCTATCAAGTGTTTCTAAAGGCATGCGTTTTCCCCAGGTTTTATATTTTCCTTCTTTTCCTTCATTATAAGTATTATATTTGTCTCTAGGAGGCTGTCCATAGCTATGTTTCTGAGCTTCATATAATGGTGTCCTTGTAGTATTACTCCCATGATTGCTACTACTACCAGTTCCTTCCATTAATTCCTGAACATAAGAGATGTCACGCTACCCATTTCTACTTGTTCCGTCTGGGTGTTAACTCTATCTTCTGACTCAGTGTCAGTATCGTCAATGTTGGTTTTATGGAAATCATGTACTGATATAGGGGATGTTTGGAAGTTTTCTATCTCTTCAATCAAAGTATTTTCTATTACCAAATTGTCGATTAATAATTGTACATTGCTATCTTGTATGGGTAAGGTTCCTTCTATTGTGTCTAAGGTTATTAACTGTTGTGAGTTTGTAAGGGCTAGGCTTGAATTATATCTTGCTAAATCTTTTTGAATTAACCGATCTAAGTCTTCATCACTTAAGCCTCCTCCTATTACTTCCTCTTCTATTAGAAGCCTAACGATTAAATTTCCATTATTGTCATAGACCAGTTCTTGTTCTTCACTTATTTCTATCATGCATTCTAATTTGTCAAAATCCCGACTTACAATCAAACTTGCTAAAAACAGTTGCATTTTGCATTTTATTTAGCAGCTCATTCTTATCTGGAATATCATAGCCATCATCTATAGTATTATCATTAAGCCTTCTATAATCTATAACCATTCTAGATTTATTTCTAACTTGTTCTGCATGTTTCATTACAATAAATGCTGGACTTCTATGAGGACTAATTGATTTTCTGATTATGTTTAAATTTTCTAATTCTGATATGTGTTTTTTAAATTCTTCTAAGTTTTCATTGGTGGTGACCAATTTTTTACATCTTATAATTAGTTCCGAGGTTTTTAATTCTAGTTTACAAACTATCTTATTTTTATCCCAATGTTTTTGAGGATCTTCTCCTACAATATTACTTTGTAGAAGTCTATCTAAAATATTCTATTGTTCACCAAACTTTCAGAATGACCTTGATGACTTAGAAAATTTAGAAGTAGGAATACAACCCAAGGGATATGAAGACTTTATAGGAAAGAACTTATTAGTTAGTGTTGCCTTCTTATGAAAAATAACAAATAGTAGTACTACAAAATATAAATTAAACATTACAGGTATAGTAGAAGCAATGGCCTTTAAAGACATACGAATGATTAGACCTTTTAGTATAGATCCAACTCTTCTTGCTGGAGAAGAATGGAATATTTCAAAACACCTAGATAATCATGTAAGATTAACACCTACTAGCAATTTAATGTACCAAAATCTGATTATGGCTCTACATTTGACCCATGTGGCATGCCACATGGCCCCACTCTCACATATTTACATGTTTGACATCCACCTCATCCCACTTTGCAAAAAAAAACCCAGAAAAACTCTCAAACTCACTTTTTGCATATTTGTCATATGGGCTTTTTTCCCTATAACCCCAAGGTTTTTGAGTTTACCCTTTTACCCCCGACGATACATGCACACACACCAACACTTTTCGCTCATTTTCGTTTGCGTTTCACTTTGTGCATAGGTATTTTCTAGTATATATAACTTATGTCAACACAGATAGCCTCCTCTTGGGAGTTTAGTTAGCGCGTTTAGTTGGTGCACTGTTTTAGAAGGTGGTCTCACTTTCGAATCCTGTTGTTTGCTTTACAATTTTCATTTTTAAATATGAGCTTGGAATCTAGATAAATAAATTATTAATATGCAACCCTTGCACGAGGTTGATAGCTCAGTTGGTTGGATAATGTTCCCATTTCTAAGGGATCTGCGGTTTGAATCCTCCTCTCTACAACTTATTTTAAACTTTTTTTGTGAGGGAAGGGAATGCTGGTCGCAAGGGCGGAGATACGCTTGGGCTCACCTGGGCTACAGCCCGGGTAAGTTTTTGAGTATAAAGGTTTTTATATGTAATACTCTACAATCAAAACATAGCTCAATTGGGAGAGAGAGCAGGGAACTGGGGTTAAGGTCCCTTGTTCGAATCTTGTTGCGGACAGGATTAATTTTGCTTTTTCTTGCCTCTTATTTTTTGCATATTGAAACCCAAATAACCATGGTGTCTAAATATACAAAGGGTTTTGACAATTCTTCAGCCAATGTTTACTATTCGGATAAATGAAAGTATATACAGTGTTAAACTAGAATCGGAAAAAATGTAATGATACTTAATCTAAATGGCATCTTACCTTGTGCAATTTTATATTTTTGTGTAATAAGCTTGTTTTCTTTTTGTTGGAATTTTACTTCGAAAATTAAGAAATAAAATAAAGAAAGAGGCTATTTGTGATAAAATAAATATAGAACGTCGCTTGCCTTCATGTTGGCACTCAACAATAATAGTCTATTTGGCACATTTCCACTATCTCTGGCTAACATAACCAAAGCCCATCGTTATAAATCCCTAAATGGAGACTAAGATGAAGAGTAGCAGTTGCGGCGCGATTGAGCACTCAACAATGCGTCAAGAAAATCACTATCGTTTGCAGCCATTGTGTTCGTCTACTGGACCACAGACCACGGCTATTGCCTTCGTCTGCAACCATCACCTCATCGAGTTCGTCGACGGCCATCACCTTCGTCCATAGACCGCGACCATCTCTATCTGTCTTAGCATCACCTTGATCTTGGTATAATTCTCATTATCGTCTTCTTCTAATATTTTTCCTTTTTGGCCTAAGACTCTTATAATCGAGTGCTTTGAATTTTATGTAACTGTCGATAGCCGAGGATAGAAATAAATCCTGGCTCCGCCCTTGGCTGGTCGGGTTCAGGTGACCCGCCAACCTGTCGGGTCAGGTACAGGTCTTACGTTCCCGACCCGAATTAAATCCGGGTCGGGTTCGGTTCCACCCCTAAATGGGTCGGGTCGAACCTGACCCGAACCGGACCCGACCCGATCCAACCCATTTGCCACCCCTATCTTATTAGAGGGATGATTATTCATGTCGCAGTATAGATAGTGACGTGGACCCTTATTTGCAAAGGGAGACTATCTACCAAAAGGCATGGTCGCATGACGACCATGGCTACATCATCAAACCCTTATTCCCAAAGGGATGATCGCATGATGACCATGGCTACATCCTCAAACTATTATAGAGAACTTTTAGGAAAATGAGAGTTCTTGACTAAAGTGTCGTGGGAAACTACCCTCTAATGTTTTTTCTTCCCTACCATCGCCATCGCCATGTCACCAATGATGCTGCACTTATCACCTGCTACTACGTCGATTACAGCTACATCCTCAAACTAATTCTCTTTTTTGGATTAATGTTAGGGAAAGGAATTAATGTTAATGTTACCAAACATATCCGTTAATACCATGTTGGATTCAAGAAACAAGACTGAAAGGAAGCTCACTGCTAATGATATTGTTAAAGTCATAATTAATAATTGAAACCATATTTGATGAAAAGCTTAAACCAGTAATTAGTTGCCTAATACTTAATTTATGGATATATGCTATTTTCATGTTTTCAAATGTGGAACTATTATTTTTGGATTAATGTTAGGGAAAGGAATTAATGTTAATGTTACCAAACATATCCGTTAATACCATGTTGGATTCAAGAAACAAGACTGAAAGGAAGCTCACTGCTAATGATATTGTTAAAGTCATAATTAATAATTGAAACCATATTTGATGAAAAGCTTAAACCAGTAATTAGTTGCCTAATACTTAATTTATGGATATATGCTATTTTCATGTTTTCAAATGTGGAACTATTATTTTTAACACCCTTATCAAACTCAAGATGTGGCTTTGAGTTTGAATGTAAATTTTTCTATAATCAGGATGACACCATGATTTATATTGATTTGGTTTTGAATTAGGCTATTATAGATTGATATGAAATCTATGAATGGATATGATTACAAGACAAATATTTATTAGGTCATTATAGATAGACATCATTAGAAGACATATGACCATTACATGATTTAGCTTAAGAATCATATGACACAACAGGATGGAGCCTTCGAATTTGATACCATTATGGTTCTATGGGTTCATAAGAATATAAGAGAGATACTTCCCCTCTTACACTTCATTAATATATATATTATAAACACACATAACTAGTACGGATCCAATCCTAGTAAGCCCACTAACTAATAGTCTACTATAATAATTTTAATTTTTATTATAATTTATCGTTTATATATCATTTAGGTTAGACATTTGAATATAATGTTGCCCAAATTTATTGATATTCCATCTATTGCCAACTTTAAATTATTTTATTCAACCCACATGGGCTTGTACTTGGTTGTACTTGGTTGCTTTATGTGAGAGGGCGTATGAGAGCATATCTCATATGGCGTATGATATCCATTATTCTATATATAGACGTTGTTTCTCTCTTATCCTTGTTTTCAAAATCCTTACACTTAATTCCTTTTAGGATAGTAAAAATCAAAAGTGGCATTATGATAATCGTTGGTTGCTCTTTACTATCTTGAAGAAGTAAGAAGGTTTTTCTTGATGGCGTTGGGTCATTTGTTGAACTTTATGTTGTACCCGAGATACAGTATTCTGAAGGAGAGAAACGACTCAGCCTACTATGTTGGAAGAATTGTTGAACATTATGTTGCACCATAATGTTCAACACGCTATGTCTATATGCGACATTGATTGATCGCAGTATTCTTGGATCCGAGTCTGGAGATCTGGCAATCTTAAGTTTCTATCTTTAACAGTTCAGGTATTTATGTTGATTAAATATTGTTAAAGATTTGATTGGCTATTTATATCTCTCGGTTAGTTTGTTAAAAGACGGTTGGAGAGATTTTAGCTGGCAATATCTTTGCAACGGACTCCTGCGGATTTTGAGGGATCTCATACTTGTTGAGAGTTGCGGATATTGTGGTTGGCTAGCCGAAACAGATTTGATTGGATACTTGCTGATTGAACCGTGAATTGCGGGAGCGGATGCTATTAGGGTTCGGCAGCGGTGACGGCTAGGGCATAGCACTTGGTGTAAAAGTTCTGTGAAAACTCCGGGAGGGAGGCCGACGGCTACGCATGTAGGATCAAGGGAGTTGATCTATTCGGTGATGCAAGTTGAGCTTGCCAAGAATACTTCACAGGGTTGATTGCGATCACCCCTCACGGTTTGTATTAAGGGTGAGTGTGTTCCTCCTAGTAGAAGCGTGATTATTAGAGTTTGTACTTTCTGATTATTTTAGTGAAGTATTCTATTTTTCTGGGCGTGGCCCCGCAGATGTAGGTGTGCGCACCGAACTGCGTTATCAAGTCTTGTGTGTCTCTGATTGTCGTGTGTTGTTTCACTGGATTTATAATTCATTACTGAGTACTGAATTTCACACCACATCAATTTCCAGTAAGAATTAAAACTTCGTAATAATTACCACACAAATAAGTTGTGTTATAAATATGAACAACCAACCAGATCCTCTGAATGCAATGATAATAAAATTCTTGATTAATATCTTAAATGTCGTCTCTTCAATAGATATCTGGTATTTGTTTGGATCTGTATTTGGCTATTAAGGCAGAAAATGTAATGAGCCATAAATTTTGATAATATCACTAGGAATGTTTTTGAAAATTCCCCACGATTTCCGAAATTATTTTTCTACATTTTCTTTTCTTCTCTTCTCCTCTTTTATTTCTTTCTCTCTTCTTTCCTTCGAGAAGCCCGTAAGCCCAAACCTTATATTTCATTTCTACCTTCATTTCCATCTTATTTATTCCTCATATAAGCCCAACAAACCCGGCCCATTTTTTTCTTCTCTTTCATATTTTCTTTTCATTTTCCTGCACTCCAGCAAACCCAAACAGCCCACAGTCACGGCCCAAAATCCAACCCATTGTCCTATTTCCACAATTTCTTACAAATGGATTTGATCGGCTCTCCCCCCTCTCTCGCGGAGATTAACAAAGCCCAAATTCCCTCGAGCCGCCGCCCCTCGTTGTTTTGAAACCCTAGCCATGTGTTATACAAAGAGCCGACGCCTAAAGAAGGGGAAACCCGATCCGAGTAGAATTCCTCCACGTCTACGACTCCCAGGATCTCCTCCACAATTATCTTCTCACGGGTCTTCTCTACACACATAGTTACTGTAACGCTCTGTACCTGGGTGCCGTCACATTTATATAATTACATGGAGTTCCTGCAGATGCCAGTGAAAACAAGGAGAGCAAAGCAGAAAATAAAGATACTCACACTCAGCTAATGCTCAAGATCCACCATCCCGAATCGAAAACTCCGACTCCCTGTGCCCAGACGCCTCTGTATAATCATGTGTGTCACCTAGTGAAACAATAGGAATCGTACCACTGCTCAATAGAGTAGACAATATCTAGCCAAACGACAGAAATAATAACGATGCATAACAAGGAGATATGATAGTAACAGTTATGATAGTATGGTACAAAGAGATTCCATAATATGATTATTTTAATGGCATCAACTACTACAAGGTTGTTCCTCCTGCTAAAGTGAACCAATCCTAGACGTGACTTATAATGGAGAGTGAATGTGCAACCTGAAGACCTCCTTGGACCGTGGGATGCTACCCCGTGCCGAGCATAAAGAACTCAGGATCCATAGGTAGACATCCTCCCAGCTGTGGGCAGAAAGACGGGCTCCATCCGCTCACGCACTTCCTCAATCATAAGTTTCCCTAAAACTTCAGTGAGTCATGTTAAGTTCCTTAGTTAACATTTTAGTAACATGATATAGCCTGAGTTTAATATCATTTAAACCACGTAGTCAAGAGAGTCCACTGTCATACATGTAGTAGTAACCAGACATGTTGTGAGCCAAATCTCAATTCCACCAACCATTCATTATCAGTGCCATCACAAGTAACATCCCATGAACTACGTAATTTAACATAATATTAAGCTTCCTGCATTTATAGAAACAACTTCCCAAAAAGAATATTCCATGTTAACTATCAGTTTTAAGCTAAACATGTGATAACTAAAATAGAGGCACAACTAGACAATAGATGCAACAATATATATTTAAAAAGAAAACTGAAATTGGAAATCTATAGTATTTCTGAAAATTCCAATCAGAGGTATCAGATTTGGAGTTTTCATCACATGGTGGGGGAACTCGATCCTGCGGTAAAATCCACGGGGTTTCTAGCAAGGAACCAGAAGCTAACGACCAAAATAGCAGGGTAATGGAGCCCAGATCCCGAGTACCGAAACCCAAAACAGCATGCGAGGGAATGAATCGAACCTAACAACAAACAAGGAAACCAACCGAACCTCATAACAACAAGCAAGGGAACCCAGTCAGTAAGCAAAGAAAGCCACCGAGCCCAGCACAGCCCAAGAACCCAAAGCAGCAAGCAAGGGACATGCCAAACCCCAAGCCAAAACCCCAAAACAGTAAGCAAAGAAACCAGCTGAACCCAGCACAGCCCAACGCTGAGACCCCATGACAAGCAGGCGAGGGAACTAACCTCACAAAATAATCGTAGGGAATCACACCCTAAACTCTCTCCCAAATCATCATCTCTCGTACTCGTAAAAAATCCAATTTTTCGCACAAATACCAACGGTTTCATCTCAGATTTAAGCATGCAAGAAATCGAAACTAAACTGAAGCGTAAGGGGAGATAGAGTCTACTGTAGCACTGTCGAAAAACCAAAGAAAAACAAAGAACCGAAAGCCTCAGCAAGATCCAATGAACCGCCGCAAGAATCAACCCCCAAAGCCGAAGAAATCGGCTCGAAAAAGCTCCAAAAATTTGAAGTACTTACAGTGTTCGCGTAGCATGAAGAAGGAGAAGAGGAAGAGACTTATAGAAGTCGGATGGATTGCAGAGGATGCAACGTGCAAGCTGCACCGTCAAAGCAATGGGATGATGGCCTCAGCAGGGTCATACGAGAGGAGAGGGGCGACGGTCGTGTCGCATGAGAAGGACGAGGGGCGTCCGCTCATGTTGCATCGTACGAGAGGGGATGTGCAAGCCGCGACAAGAGGGGAGGGGCGAGCCGCGACAAAATGATCACGTTGTCGAAAGCTCTAGCGGGCTCGTTCGCTGAAAATGGGGGAAGAGAAAGGAGCGCGCAAAGGAAAGAAGTGCCCGAGCTTGGGCTTTCGTCGAATGAGCCGGGAACTGAAAAGAAAAGAGAAAGAAAGAAAAAGAAAAAGGAGAGGGGGAAAACGAAATGGGGTCCATTACATTCTATCCACATTAAAAAAATTCCATCCTCGAAATTTCTAGTACAAGATACTATTAACAGAACACAAAAGAAATCTAACAAACTGGAAATAACAAAATAAAGATTTGTTAACTGATAACACAATCTAAGAGATGGGTGTGTCTGTCTCCATCGCCGTCATGATATACGCATGGCGCTTTTGAGGCTGGTGTGATGGCTATTGCTCTTGCTGACTGGCACCAGCAGTCGTCGTCTGCTCAACTCGTCTTGAACAGTTACCAATGAAGTGCTCTGATGCACTGCATATCTGGCACAGCTTGATTCGGCGACGACAATCTCTCTTCATATGTCCGGATCGATGACAGTAGTCACGTATCACAGGGCGTCGAGTGCTAGTTTCCGTTCCGGTCTTCTTGAATTGTGTGGTATGCTTCGTCTATATGGTGGACTTCTCTTGTTCTCTTATGGTCCCTTTAAACCCTTAGCCACCTCGATTACGTGACGAGGCAGGACCCTTACCCAACAAAGTGTAGCCCATGCAAGAGTTTATTGGTGGCACTGAAGGTCGTCGGCTCTGCTCTGCAGCAACGGTTGGTGGCGGTCGTCTAGGAGGGGCCCCTACCTGTCGCTCTCGTACACGCTCCCTCTGCACGTACTCATACTCACAAGTTCTGAAGAGCAAGGTTTGAGGTCTCAGTTTCGGTCTCGGTATTGTGGAGACACTGATTCACATATATGTATAGGGATGTTCCCTATGAGATCAATTTATCAGCATTCGTTATAAAGTGGCAGCGACCCTCTTCGTTGCCCGACCATCTCTAGTTTTGAGATTGCCGAAAAACTATGAATCTGATCAAATGTGTCTTATGAATTTATTGTGAGTATTGAATTCTCAGTTTTGAAATGACCTATGCCTTTGTTTTAGAATTGTTATCTTTAGATGCAATTAACTTATTTTAACAAGAATCATTTTTGGATAAGAACTTGAATTACTCTACCTTTATGCAAGATATTGGAACAGTTGGTGGTTGTTATTAAATTACGTATTTAGGCTTTACATGAAAGATTGAAAGATACCGAAATAGATTGCTTGTAATGACTTTGTAGTTGTACTCGAACACAGAAAAGATGTAAACCTTGAGAACATCACTAGAACATTGACTCGATACACACGACCCCTGGCTATGTAATTTAAGGCAACAAGAAAACATAGACAACTTGAGAACAACTACATAACTAGAAACATATCTTGACATTGTAATTGACACAACTGACACTGCAATTGTATATCTACATGTTAGTAACTTAATGGTTCTTTTACCGTCATTGTTATAGAATGACATTACATTGAAAGCTCTTGCTACAGCATATAATTTGTTTTGTTTGTTATCTGATAACAGTGGACATGATACAGATACATGATACTGTTGGGGTTTTGGCGGACCCCCAGAGCTCGGATCTGTGTCCGTCCTAAGTCGGACGGACCACAGGGGCACAAAAACGCAGCGGAAATCGAAAATCAAAATTTTCTAGACTAGTTAAACTATTTAGCTAGGCTCTGAGGGAGCCAGAACCCAGCCCGATCTATGCCAACTTGGGGTGGATCTGACCACCCCAAGAGGGATATACTCTAAAGCGACTAATTAAATCTACACTAAAAATTACTTAACCACATACCCGGAATCTTGGCCCTGGAGCAGGCAAGATGTATCGCACCGTCTTCTGAAGCTCCTCGTAGACGAGCCACCTCGACTCGATCCGCCTGAGCCGCCTCGCACCCTCGAACCGATCCGCCCGAGCCGACTTTCGCCTCCGACCCGATCACACGCGGTAGAAAGTTTCACTTGAGAAGAACCCGCGTCTTAGACGTCCGGATCAAAATCCAAACCCCCTTCGTAGTCTTGCTAGGACTACTCCGGAGAATAGGAAGAGAGAGAGAGTAGTTTAGTCGTCGATCGAGCTTGCTCTAAAAGTCTGGAGCTACTCGATCGATGACTTGGTGTGTTTTTCAACGAAGAGAGTGCACCCTTATTTATATAGAGAGTCGGCACTCACTCTTTTGTTGCGAGCAATGTGGGACTATTGCAAATGAGAGGAAAAATCAATTAAGCCAATTTGGCTTAATTTGTAGTTTAAGTGAGCTTTTCATAAAAGCAAACTTTAACTAATTAATTCTCTTTGCTCATTAAACTTTAGACACCAAACAAGCTATCAATCCGAAGGGCTTCAAATGGTGAATGCGTAGGAACCGACGGCGACGAATTTCGACTTCGTTTGACCCCTCAAACAATTGCTCAAAGTTGGGCAAATAATCGAATTTCGTAGCCGTCATTTTGGGGTTTCAAAAAAAACTTAAACGACTTAAGTTGCGGGCGCGCCCGCTAAGCTTTGCGGGCACGCCCGCCCAAGGAGACAAGGGCGGGCCGCACGGGCGTGCGCCCGCTGCCGCAGCGGGCGCTTGCAGCGGGCGCTGGCCCGCCGCATGCAGCGGGTCGCGCCCGCTTGCACCGGGCGCTGGCCCGCCGCATGCAGCGGGCCGTGCCCGCTGCAAGCAGCCGGCGCCCGCCCGCTGTAGTCAGCGGGCCATGCCCGCTGCTGCCAGCGGGCTGCGCCCGTTTGCCTTTGTCTATGGGCTTATTAGCCCAGTGGGTCTAACCCACTTCGCCTTGAACTGTTTTCGCGTTTCCGGGCTCGTTTGAGCTCCGATTTGGACGCGGTTTGAACCTGTGTTTAGACCGGAACGATCCCGTTATCCAGTTAACCCTTTCCAATATATTTGTTCCTAATAAATTTGTCGTAACCAATTTACGACACGTTTAATCATAGTTTGCATCAAATGCAACGTTTGTCACTATTGCTTTTGCGACTAACTTTCACAACCAGCTTTGTGAATATTAAATATCATCAAATGATATCTCTCTCTATTCTATTTTCTTATTACTAAGACACGAACGCTACTCGGTGTGAGACCCTACAGCCTGACCTTACTACAGGTTGGGGCTCGGAACCCCTAGACGACGGTCACTACGAGCAGTAGCTGTCATCCATGTTTCAGAATCATCATAACGTGATCGACCCCTTAACAAAAGCATCATTGGGTTTACATTGGCTGTGTCAGTGATGAACTCCGTTAGCTATAGTCCCTTCGTCAAGACTGTGTTCATGTTGGCCTAGGGTATGGTTTACTGTCAACCCTATTAGACAACATTGGTCAGTATACGGTAGTCTTTGTTGTATACACGTTGTACTTCTTACAACGTACCCCGACCGAGGATTAACACAAAGATCGTACTGAGTCTGTAACACTAACTTCCCTTTAACGGAAGTGACGAATCTCATCTTAGTCATCTACTTGCCTCGAGAGTTTCAGGTGCAACTCAACCTAAGATCTTTCAGCAGGCCTAGCCTCGAAGCTAGATCATAGGTCTAAGCTACACCGTTCACTCACAGGTTTGTACAAATGACTTCAGGTCTTAAGGACCAGCTTACCTATCATCACCCTAGAGTTATTAAAGACAGTTTAGTTAAAGTCAACCATTTAATAACTCTAAATTGGTCGTTCAGTGAACTCATTCTCCAATGAGCACATATGTCTCGTCTCCGACTTCACCAAGTCGAATGACTATGAGATCATCATTACCCTAAGGTAATACTAAGACACAGTGGTCTATCCGATGTGTCGATATCCAGTTCTCGACACATCTATGACCACGAACCGTTTAAGACTTACGTTTATATTCGGTCGCTTACTTACTCACAATCGAGATCTCATCTAGATACGTAAGGACCTAACTATAAGTCTATGGATATTATCTAAGTATATTAATACGAACGATTTATACTTAGAATAATAGGTACCATATACGGTATGAACAAGACGTATACTTTTGGATAAATGCCTTATGGGCATATATACTCCTACTGATACAACAAATAGTATGACACGAATTACTTGATTGAATTTCTGATGTATGTTTTTTATATTGTATATGTTCAATGGTTATTATACACAGATCATAGATTATAGTTATTGTGCATGTTTATGATAGAGAACTAAGTGCTAGATGAGACAATGTGTCACGATACATCGTAGGCCACCTTTTGGACCTATGGTAGCCACATCTAGAATCACTTCTACAGTTTATATTGAAATCATCAGTCACAGATACCATATCAGTCACAGATACCATATTGCTTGACATGATACTGTACTTGACATACATTACCAATGTTGTTTTCCGGCTTTAAACTACTTGGGGCTTTGGGCTCCACTTTTGGTAAGATATTGTCCGCTCTGGGTCTGCACCGATACCCGCATGGTTTTATACACTAGGCTTTCCCCCAAAAGGCCGCTTACCAATGGAATACCCTAAACCACTATTTAAACCCCCGGGACCCCCCATTCTTGCAGATGTGGGACTATTCGAATCTCAACAATCCTCCCCTCGAACTAGGACCACATCATGAACCTTCACTCGAACGATCATCCATCCGCCGCCTTTAACTGAGCTCCAAGCAAGCGAACTCCATTTTGGCTGCCTCCCCGTAAGCTAGGGAGGTCCATCCTTCTGACGGCGTCGAGCCACATCCGCTTGCGACACGCTCTGCCATACAGCTGAGAGTTCCCCTCCATCAGCGACAGGCCGTGCCCGAGCTCTTTCCGCTCGGCACATGAGTCCACTCCGCCCTGAGTATTGCGGACTCCCAAACGCCGACACATCCCACTGCATCATCCCACAGTGGATCCGACTCGGGCTCGCCACGGTGGGCATCACATTGTGCAGCATCCAGAGTGCTTCGTCCTATCTATTCGGAAAAGTCGAGCTCTCTCCGCTCGGCGACACACCGACTCACATACGTTGGCACCTGAGGATCAAACACATCGACACCCCTGGGTCCAGCTCCGATACTAAGTTGTTTTCCGGGTTTAAACTCCTTGGGGCTTTGGGCTCCATTTTTGGTAAGATATTGTCTGCTCTGGGTTTGCACCGGTACCCGCACGGTTTTATACACGGGGCTTTTTCCCAAAAGGCCTCTTACCAATGGAATACCCTAAACCACTATTTAAACCCCCGAGACCCCCCATTGTTGCCGATGTAGGACTATTCGAATCCCAACAACCAACACTGTGCATATTATATAGATTTAACTAGGGTTTTGGGTTTACTCATATTAAAGAATGTGCGAGAGCGGCTAGAGCTACCTTCATCACGGATCACGGTTTCATGTTTGGATCAACGTTATCCACCTTATGTTGATGGATTGAGAGTCATTTCACAGTTTGACATTGGACTCAGGCATATGTAGCTTCCCGTGGTACAACGTGGTCTTCGGGTTACATATCGTGCCCTCCAATATAAGTCATAGCTCTAGCATAGGATATCATTGTTTTTTTAGTGCTTCGGAAAATAAAAGGAGACCTTAAATCAACTCATTTTAAGGCCTCTTACAAACCCCGCCCCATCAACATCAGCCTCAAGAAATTCAGCAATCACCCTAGGGGGTTCCAATGAATCAACATATCAGTCTCCAAACAAGCTCCAATGTCCACCTGTCGATCAGCACAATGATTCCCCTCCCGAAGAGTGTGTCCCAATTTTACAACCCAATCTCTTCCCAAAAGCGAACGAATATCTTCAACTAGAATTGAGAGAGGGTGAAGTGCAGAATCCTTACCCTGTATCAATGCAATCGCACTCAGAGAATCTGAAACGCAATCAATCATTTTTAATCACATATCACATGCCATCTCCAGCCCGATCCTTAACGCAAATAATTCAGCAGCAAGGTTAGTAGTATCCCCAAAAAAGCCGAAAATCCACGCTGCCAATGACCCAAATGATTTTTGAAAATTCCTCCAGCCCCCCCAACCTGGGTTTCCTTTAGACGCATCGTCCACATCTAATTTTAACCAACGCTTCGGAGGAGGCCTCCAATGTACCAGAGTAGGCTCCGCTCGGACTTTCCGATTCAATGTGAACAACTTTAACACTTCCGCCGCTCTCCACTTAATGTTCCGTATTAATGCCAAAACACCCACCTGCTCCTCCATATACTGAAAGATATCCTTGCACCTCTGAACCCAAATGCTCCAAACGGCCGAAGCAAACAACGAGATCTTATCTTCACTAGCTGTGCTAGCTTTCAGTCCTTGTTCAAGCCAAGGCTCAACCATAGAACCAAAGAATTCCTCCTGTTCCTCGCTGGGGATAAGCGTCGTCCACACTCTCCTCGCTCTATGACAATCCCTTAATACATGTAAAATACTCTCATCAGCCACCTTACAGATCCCACACAATGCCGACTCCGCAATCCCTCTGCTAAATCTCAACAGATTAGTCAAAATCCTCCCCTTTTAAACAAGCCACAAAAAGGCCCTCCATCTCGCTGGAATCGGAATTCGCCAAAGCCAAGACATGTCATTAACATTAGACCTCTCTACTTCCTCTACAAGAGCATGATAAGCCGATTTAGTGTTGAATCTACCATTACTTGAAAGCTTCCAAATAACCTCATCAACCTATGAGCAAAACATCGGCAAAGTGCAAGCCAAAACTTTCAGCGCAACAACATCTGGGAGCCACACCAAGAGTTTATCGATATCCCATCTTCCAGTAGGTAAAATAAAATCACTAACTTTATCCTCAACATTCACCATCTCCAATGGAAGAGAACATACAGAGAGAGGGGGATCCCCTAACCAAGAATCTGTCCAAAACAGAGTTGACTTGCCCGAGCCAATTCTCCTTGTTAGCCCTCTAGCAAGACTCTTCATTCCAAACATCAATGACTTAAAAGTGGAAGACCAGTTCGGAAGGAACTTATTTAATCCTTCTACCAATCCTACCACATCCTCACCAATATGATACTTCGCCGTAATAGTCTTCACCCAAACACTATTAGGTTTCCTCAAAAATCTCCAAGCAAGACTTTGAAGCAACACATTGTTATGCTCCTTCATCGATCTAAACACTAATCCTCCCATCTTTTTAGGTTTGCACACCTCAGCCCATTTAACCAAGTGCATCTTCTTCACCCCAGAACTACCCCCCCCCCCACAAAAACGCTTTATTAGCCTTGTCAATCTCCTTGGCTGTATGGTCTGGCAATCTAGCAGTCAACATGGTATAGGTGGGGATCGCAGAAGTCACAGATTGAACCAATGTCGCCCTCCCTGCAAGGTTGAGCATTCTAGCCTTCCAACCAGTAAGCTTCGAACACCCTTTTTCCATGATGCTTCTGTAGGTAAATTTAGTAACCCTTCCATGCACCAGAGGAACCCCTAAATAAATTCCTAAATCCTTCGTAGGAGCTATAGGCAGAATACTCCCAATCGCAGCCACATGTCCCCTCTTCGCCACTGGAGAGACACGGCATTTAGACTTCAACAGACTGATCCTAGCCCCCCGACACCAAACAAAAAGTATCCAAAATGCACTTCACCTCAGTGGCTTGTCTAACCGAAGCCTTACCAAAGAGGAATAAATCATCAGTAAATAACAGATGAGAGAATTCCGGACCTCCATTGCGAAAAGTAATTGGATGCCATATCAATTTAGAGACTGAATCCTGAATCAGCATTCCCAACCTCTCCATACACAACACAAACAAATATGGGCTGAGGGGATCCCCTTGTCTCAATCCTCTCTGCGATTTAAACCACTCAGTTGGCTGTCCATTCCATAGAACAGCAAAAAGAGGCGAAGACACACAGAACATGATAAGTTTACACCATTTATCAGAGAATCCAAACAGATGCAGAGTCTCCTCCAAAAACACCCAACTCACTTTGTCATAAGCTTTTTCCAAATCAATCTTAACAACCAACAACCCTTCTTTTTCTCTTGGACCTCCTAATAGTGTGGATGAGTTCCTGGGCAATAATAATGCTATCCGCTGCTTGTCTTCTCGGTATGAAACTGACCTAACAAGGGCTAATAAGCTTCTGGAGGTGGCTGCTAAGTCTACCCAATAATACCTTACTAATAATCTTGTAAGCCACGTGAATAAGGCTTATCGGCCTAAACTGATGCATCAACTCAGGATGTTGAACCTTATGGATGAGGACAAGGAGAGTTTTGTTTAAGCCGCAGTCAAATTCCCCTCTAATCAAAGCGTTACGGACTAATGTGAACAATGAAGACTTCACAAGCGCCCAATACTCTTGAAAAAAATCTCGCATGCAATCCATCTACTCTTGGGGCTTTCCACGGCTGCATCTGGAAAAGAGCTGGTCTAACTTCTTCTTCCTCCATAACTTCATCCATGGCAGAAATGTCTTCCAACCCAATAGACTGACAAAGAATGTGTGGAAGCTTAATTCTATTCAGCGAATCCTCAGAGAAAAGCTTCCTAAAGAAACCTATGCAGAGCTTTTGAAGAGCAGGTGCTTCAGATACCCAGTTTCCAACTTCATCTTTGAGGAGCTTAATATTCAACTTATGTCGATTACATAAGATGGAAAGATGGAAGAAGCGAGTATTTCGATCTCCCTGAGTCAGCCATTGGCACCTAGATTTCTGAAACCAGAACGTTTCCTCTTGCTCCAATAAAGAATCATACATGCTTATAAGATCCTCCTCCAGCCTTCTGAGCTGATGCGAGTCGTGAACACCAAGTTCTCTTTGGATACCATCAATCCTTCCTCTACGCCACCTCTTCTTCCTAAACAGATTCCCAAACACCTCCCTATTCCAAACAGCCGCCTTATCCACAAAGATCCTAGCTTTGCACCCATAATCCCCTTCAACATTTAACCAATTCTCCACCACTACATCTCTGAAACTTGCCTCCTTCATCCACATGGCTTGAAATCTAAATAACTGGGTTGGAGGTGTCTGGGAACCCACCTCCTTACATCGAAGTAAAATAGGACAATGATCAGAGAAAATTCTCGGAAGATGACAAAGATGAGCTTCAGTGAACAAAGCACACCATTCTTCGTTAGCCACCGCCCTATCCAACCTCTCGCAAACTCTCGCCAACCCCTTACATTGATTGCACCATGTAAAAAGATTACCATGAAAGTCAAGGTCAATCATACCACACAAAGATAGGAAGGAATTAAATCTGTTACACCTAACAATAGAGGGAGGAATGCCACCACACTTCTCAGAGCTCCTATAGTCATTGAAATCCCCTAGCATAGCCCAAGGGGTCGTCGAAATGGAACAAAACTCAACAATCTGATCATACAAACTCCAGCGCATAGTACGACATGGATTTGCATACACAATAGACAGCCTAAAATCAGGAGCCCCAGCCCGCTTAACAACTCCAAACACCACCTAAGGGGAAGAAAAAAGGACTTCAAAATTGAGTATCTGCTCAACCCAGCAGACCCAAATTCCCCCTGAAAATCCAATAGGGTCCACAACAAAATGGCCGCAAACATTCATCTTCCTAATAATCCGCAGTGCATCCTCCCCAGCAATCCTAGGTTCCACAATAGCTAGAATAGACGGCTTATACCTACCAAACAACTCCTTCACTTCTCTAAGGAAAGACCTATTAGCAGCTCCTCTACAGTCCCAAAACAACATATCCATAATAAGAATAATTTAACAAGAAAAACCTCATCAACCAATCATCAATCAATAGAACTGATTTCGAAGTCACCCACCGCAGGGGGAGCTCCCAGCATTCCTCCAGTCACCAAGGGGGCTTCCAACAGAGACCTGCCATTACCCACAGCTCGAGGCTGAGCTACACCATCATCAGGCGGATGAATCTGGAGATCATCTACTCTGGAAGAAATCTCCTCCGACAACGAGCTGACCTCCTTAGAACCACTAGTAGAATTAGAAATATCCAACACGGGTCGCCACTTATTTAATATACTCAGGGGTTTAGTACCAGGTAATTTTGATTTTGGAGGAACATTCTTAAAATCACCCCCAGCTCGCAACACATGGGCCTGTTTAAACCAAGGTTTTAGGTCTCGGTTTCGGTCTGGGTATCGTTCTTCCCAAAATTTAGGTTTTGGTATCGGTATCGCACGTTTCGGCGGTTTCAGAAGCAAGTTTCGGTTTCGTCCGTATCGCTAGTTTCGGCAGTTTCGTTTCCGGTATCGGTTTTGGAAATACTTTAAATATGTATATACTATATACACACAGTGATGGTTTTGGAGGTTCTTAAATTTAAACTTATCAAATACTATTAAATACTTAACAAATTAAAATGTTAATCATATACTATCAAATACTAAATACTAAATAGATAAACTGAATTTGAGTTCTTAATCATATCAAATACTAAATACCTAAAGTTTGGTACTTAATACTAAATATTAGACAAATGAATAGATCCTAAAGCTTGACTTGCGCACATACCACTTATTTACAAGTTTGCCAAAAAAATCGATGGGCGTTGCTTTGCGCATGCACCATTTTGCTTTGCGCACATACAACTTATTTACAGGGTTGCCATAAAATATCCGCTTGATATACGCACCGACTGTTTTACTTTACGCACATACCACTTATTTACAAGTTTACCTTTTTAAAAAACACATGTCCTAAAAGGCGACTCGGACCTCTTTCTCTCTCTTTGCTCTCTCTCACTTTCACCCTAGATGGTCGAGGCGGGTTCGGCGAGGCAGGAGGCAAGTTCGGCGAGGCGGCGAGGCGATGAGGTGAGTTCAATTTTTTCATCATCTTCCTTTTGTTCTTTTTCTTCTTTTTTCAGCAATTTTTTCTTGGTTCTGCCTCTTCTTCGTCTAATTCTTCATCATTTTCAAGCCAAAACCCTAGAGTTTTCTCCTCTCTTTTAACCGAGCTTTCTATGCAACCTATTGATTCACGAAATTTTTTGGGGTTTTTTAAGAAATTTTTTATTTAATTACACATTCTTCTTCCTCCGTCTTCGATCGATACTAAACAGTATCGATATGTTTCGGCCAGTATCGGTCAATTTCGGTTGGTATCGGTCGAAACTGACCGATACCGTTCAGTATCGGCCGATACTAAAACTAACATTTGGTTTCGGTATCGTCAACTGCCGATACCGATACGATACGGCCGATACCTAATGGTATTGGCCGATAACTCAAACCCTGGTTTAAACTTGGAATTTCTCCTGTCGCCAATCATCACAATACTACGAGAGTATTGACCCAAATTATTGCTTATACGATTATCAACAGCCCATGGAATCACTTCAGCCTCCTTCCTCCCAACCACCTGAGAGCCCCTTTCATCTACTTCTCCCTCTCTACCTTCCTCCGCACTCTTACCCAATGTCGAGAACCTGGAACCCGATCCCGAACTTACTCTGCCAGTATCCACATGATTCACCTGAAAACTGCTCTGATTTCTACGACCCATCTTGTCATTCGCCACCATCCAAGGGCCAAATACTGGTTCCACTTCATCCAATTTCTTCGCCTCCTCCATCGGAGCATCAACTGGACAATCCGACTTCTTGCTCCCCTCCGACGAAGTCCCTTCAGGACAATCTTTGTGACCAACTCTCCCACATCTGAAGCATATTAATCCCAATCCTTCATACTGAACATCCTGCCATCTTCCTTCGAAATGCACTTTTGATTTTAGAGGCTTACTCAGATCAATTTCTACACAGATCCTAGCAAATCGAGCCTTCAGACCATCCGAGTGTGCGAATCAAATTTGATTGTCTTACCAACACAATTCCCCGGCGCCGACAGTACCTTCTCATCATAATACTCCACCGAAAGGAACGGAAATCTAACCCACACCGACGTCGAACAGATATCCGCTGAAGTTGGAGAAAATTCGGTACCCACCTACGAACCGTAAGATAATGGCCAAAAATCATCCACGGTCCTTCTAGTGCAAACCGCAGATCTTCATCACAGTTGAACTTAATAATCACAAAACCTTCACCCAACTCAATGAGTTCTATCTCCCCTTTAGGTTTCCACAACGCCGCAAACTTCGATTCTAACAACGCAATCGTAATATTGCGGCCCAGCAATTTGATAATAACCGCCTTCTGACATCTCCGACGAAGCCTCTTTTTAAACTCCGGTGACAATAGAACCCTATCCCATTCTCCCTCACGGGAGATCACGACATCCTCCTCTAGATCTGGCAAGTCAAAGCCCCCGACCGCCATCCCCACCTCTTCCACTTTCGACCCGAAGAAAGCATCCTTGAACGACCTAGCCGTCTGAGATCCATTCAAACCCCAAAGCGACGAGCCTTCATCCGACGCTCTGATCTTCTTCGTACTCCGCTGCAACAAATCTTCTTCCTCGCCTGAGCGTCCTCGTCCTTCCGCCACCGGCCGCCCCAAAATATCCAGCCCTAACATATCGCAAAACCCCAATATCTACAGGCGCAAGATAGCCTCTGCTATCCTACACGGAAACGTAAGCGACCCGTCTAGGACATCATTGTTTAGTATACAAGATACTACTTGTATGATAGGCTATCTCATGGTTAGTTTATTGCTACAGTTTTTTGTTGCCTTGCTTAAATAGTTATATGAATAATGTTCTGAATACTTGCCAGTGAGATACATCCATACCTTTGGTCACGTAATGTTTGTATATCAATCACTACTGCCTTATTATTTAATATTAATGTCCATATCTTGCATGTCCTTTCATAATGTCGTGTTGTTAGTTTAATGTCCATATCTTGCATGTCCTTTCGTAATGTCGTGTTGTTAGTTTAACTGAACTATTCAATTTAATCCATAACTCTGACACCTTTGAAACATTCATAACATGTGATACCTCTTGCTCCATAATTTACCTTTACATTCTTCAGTAGCTTTTTACTTGTAATTGTGTAATATGTACATAACTTGTTACAGTTTCATTATGTAGTATATCTTGACATACCTTGTACCTTTCTTCCTTTTGCCTTAGACATAAACTGAATGCTTTGTTTGAATATAATCGACTCTAATCCAATCCTACATCTCCCAGGTGTTGCACATGTTTCCTATAGAGTTTCAGAGTTCTAAAATTAGCTCCATTTCCCATGAGCCATGCACAGAGTTTTTGAGTCAATCTATTCAGGTTTGCAGTATATTTTCTATTTGTCTATATTGTTTTCACTGGTAACAAGATTTTTGTAATTTGTGATGCCCCCCGGCGAAACGGGGGCATTACAAAAAATGAGAAAGAAAACTCAATTTCATCTCAATGCAAAATATTACTATTATAGCCCAGGAAAAGGAAAAATAAAGGTTTTTCTTATATGTTCAACATGAATAGCTGATCAAATATTTACTGTCATATCAGTGATAGTGCACACGTGCACAACCCTGTTAATTAAAGATCGTTAAAACAAGAAACAATTAAAATATTATCCAAGATTCATGTTAACATCATTTGAAGACTTTGTTCATATTAGAGTGGAAATACTAGATAGAAACATAATCTGCATGACAACTTTATCATCCAACAAATTTGTTTTGCTTAATGTATTAAAGATTAATGGTTATGGTTAAGGTTTAGTCTTCTGAGAAAATAGATGCAAAAGTCCTACATGCATGAATTCAAAATTTGAGCATAACCTTGACCTTTTGCACCTTCTTCTCTCTTTGAACCTTTTCAGCTTTCTCCAGTTCTGATGTAGTCCACACTCTCTTGAAATATGATGGATCTGAGTACCTCTTTAGACAGGTTCCAGAACCGGCACTATCAAATCTGATATAAGCTACTTTTAGCACATTCAGAAAAGAGAAGATTTCTGATACATCTAAGAGATAATGGGACCCAAATCTTACTTATCAAGAAGGTACAGACGTGGAGGATCCTGGCATTCTTCATAAGAATCCATCATATACCGTGGCAAATCACTGGAAAGTAGATGACTCTGCTCCATTTTAGGATCAGCATGCCAATCAGAACCTGGAAGCAACAGATTTCCACTGAGCAATCAAATACCATATCCAAAAGCCCACTTAACTCATCTACACGATGCAAGTGAACTGAACTATATAGCATCAAGAAAATTGTTGCTTAAGCGCAATCCGACAATAAAAAGCTGTTACCAGTCTCATATAGGAAATACTATTATTATATTAATCTGAGATAATGATCTCCTTCTGTTGAATTTGTGATAAATTACTTTTATGTTGCTCATACTGACAAGTTTCTGGTTTGCTTCATGTAAGGGTTTGGTGCCTCACATCTTTTCTGGTGGTTAAAGTGATGGTGCGACAAGAAATTAGAGAGCAATTTTAGTCCGAATTTGAGTAAAATAATTGATGGGATATAAGGTTAAATATGATTGGACTCGTGTCTCAATTGAGGGAGTCCCTTTAAGTCAATATGGTTTGCATATATATTAGCCACATCCACGTCGGTCATATCATATCTCATGGTTCAAATGGCAGTTGTCTCTCTCAGGTATGATAACAAAATTTCAACTTCAGTCTCTCTACAGTTTATTATCCCTAATTATATTGTGATAGTTGTAATGTGTTGTGTATGATTCTTTTCATCTTTTCTCTCCCCCTCCAATCTCCTATTCTGACCATGGACTCCTCCCACCAAGTCTCAATCCCCTCACCACCACGATCAACTTCTTGCAATGGCTTCATATCATATTGATGATGGATTAGTGGCATGCAACAACATCTTAGGAGAAGGCAAACCCCATTGTCCATCCGATAGGAGAGAGGCAAGGCATTTCCAGCCATGAGATCATGATAACCTTCTGTGTCATATCCTTACTTATGACCAAGATCAATAATAATAGCAATTTCTCCAGTGATAAAGATCTCATAACCCAATATGTAATCCGAACCAACATTAATCAATCTTCATCATCACCTTTAGTCTCATTTCCATCACCTCTCTGTGATCGCTAGAGCACCATTATTGTTTACGCCAAAAGATTGTCAGTACCATTATGTCGTTAGAATTAAAGAACAATATTGCACAAAGAGGGGGGTCCCACATAAAGTCCAATCAGTGAAGGCATGATGTGGCCTGAGCTGCTCTAAACCAAAAGCTTAAGCTAATCGGTAGATGCCTAACTTTAAATTTTATGTTCTTCACTTTTCTATTCTTTATAATATAGGACCATTTTTCTTACCAGTTAGGATAGCGAATGGTGAAAAGAAAGGTGAGTATCTATCCTTTTATACATAACTTGACAGAAAATATTTTTGTGTGCATGTTGCCGAAAAACTAAAGAAAACAGAATGTAAACATTCTTCCTCAAAATAAACTGTTATTAGCATCTTACATATATGTAACATGGGTGAGGAAAGAAGATAAAGTGTGTTTTTAAAATGAACTCTCAAGAAAGATCTAGTGACAGAACTACATACATCCTCCCGGAAAAATTTGTGCACAATAATAGCACTAGTGAAATCGATGACTAAGCATAATAAACTCAAACCACGGTGGTGAGTGCTTTAGCAGTTTATGACCTATAAAGGAAAGATTATTGTCCCAAATATAAAAAGGGTCACAAGATGTCTCAATCGTATGAAATAGAAAACAGAAGCAGTGTTCTTGATAAAGATTTTCCACCCTTTTGACACATTTCCCCTTCCACTTTTCTCATATCACGGATGTTCTAGGTTTCTTAATTTGCTTCTTTTTGAGGTTAGGAAGTTTGATCAAAATATGAGGCATGCTTTTTAGTGGCATTAAGCAGTGAATCCTCTTTTGGCATAAAGTTTTTAAGGTCCAGAAACTAGATACATCAGTTTGCTACAGATTAGATTCAGCTGACTTATATATGGTTCTCAACTGGAATAAAAATTATTTGACCATAATAGTGATGACTACATCAAAGAAGTATAATAACCTTTTCCCGCACAAAAGGGGCACCTGCATATGAAGAGGAATTCCATGTACACTTGGAGTCACCAAATAATCATCTACTGAAGCTCCATCAAAGATTAGGAACACATGCCCAGCATAAAATTTTCCCTTTCAATGGCTATGTGACTTCAACCAAATAACTGAAACTTGCAACATACCTAATGCGTTTACCTTTCTTTTGATTTATAACTTTATTTTATTGATCAGCCAATTTGCAATATACTAATGTCCAATCTATTGAGCATAGTGCTTTAAATACCCCTGATATATATCAGTTGATATATTGAGTTGGAAACTCAACCTTTATAAGAGAGGAAATTCTATATCCTACTACGTTTTATGATTAATTGTGACGATACATCGGAATTTCAGCTGATATCCAATTTTTATGAGAGAATAATGTAAAAAAGGTGGCACCTGACCAACTTGGGTCAGGTGCGATGACGTGGCAATCCCCTATTGGCAGCCCAAAAAGCAATTGCTTTTTGAATGGTCAATGGGAGGCCGCCACGTCAGCGCACCTGACCCAAGTTGGTCAGGTGCCATCTGATACACATTAATCTATTTTTATAAAAACCCAACCATTACTCATACTTAAAATGAAAAGAGAGAGATTTTTGCATGAGAGCTAAGGCTTCTCTCTTTAGATCCCTCTCAATTTTCTCCTAATCTCTCCCTGCTTCATCTTTATCATTCTCTTCTTTGTCGTAACTCCTTCGTTCTTTTTCCCTTCTCTCTATATCTCCTCACCCTACAAGTGGCCATAACAAGCTTCGAAGTTAAAGCATCGTTGCAAGCCTTGATTTGCCATTGATTCGCTTTAGACTCGCCTCAAAGCATTAGCAAGTTTCAACCCCTCTTTGTCTCTGTCTCTTGCTACACTCTTTATCTACTCAGTAGCATAGAAAATGTAATGTTCTTTTACGCGACACCAAAAATTATTGAGATCAAGGGTTTCAAAATTTCACACCATTTCCTAAATAATTACCATTAACAATATTAACTTGGAATAAATTATAAAGCATAGCAAGAAATCAATAATCTTTGCAAAATATAATTAAGATTAACTGAATTAGTGGTTATCACTTGAATTTCAGTTAACCAATAAGAACAAGAGATATAGAGGAAGGGAGCAATGGCTACCTCCTATATTTCTATGCGTATATAAAGTTGAAGAGGGCGCTCTACTTATAACCTTCTAAATCCAAGACTCTCCCTTTCTAGGATCACCATTTGATCTCAATCATGCAACCCACGAAGGCGCAATAAGGGAGCCATGTGATCCCTAGGCTTTCGGCCTAGGGTTTGGGCCAAAACCCTAGCTGGTGGCTACCCCGGTTAGGTGGATTGGGTTTCGGGTCTAGGTTCGAGTCTGCATCCAACCCAATCAGTTTTACTCATACACTACCCATGATTGTGTCCTATAACTTATTGAAAATGAATGAAAAACATTCGTGTCCCATTTGTAAATTTAGTTGCATCTTTTAGTTTTAGACCACCAAACCCTGCCCCATGCTTTGGTAGGTAGCTAACTCTTCGGCCCGCCTAAATTGTCTGACAGCATTAAGCAATTTAGTTTAATGCTCATATTACATTTTGAGATATATCCCTTGGCATCATATTCTCCCATGGAATAGTAATCTTATTTGAATTATTGGTTTATTCATCTCCATCAGATTAACTGAATAAGATGATGTATATGAATTGTACTATTATTCAAGAACAGATTATTGTATATTGTACAATAATTATGAGTAACAATTACACTGTATTTGTTGAAGGCATACCTGCTACATAAGCAAAATGTACGAGACTTCTTTGCCCACGAATGGCATTCTCATATGATGGAAGTGCTGTTTCAAGGTGCTGTATTCGGTTCAAGAGTTTACGCCCTCTGGCAGAAGTCATCGTCACTTGTTCATGCAGGTCATGGAAGATATCAGATGCAAACCTACAATTTGCAAAATATTTTTTAGTTGCAAGGAGTATTGGATTTTCAAAGTTGAAAAAATACACATAAAAACATAAAAACTAAGATTATTTTACTGTTGCAGAGCAATCTTGTTTACGAATTTAACATTCTACAACACGTGCATAAATGCTAGTCAATGATAATTTGAGGGAGTATTGTAACCACTTGTTGAAGGCCCTAACAACAATCCTCAGGTTGAAGACCAACAATATTGGTCAATTATCTTGCAAAGATAGTGTTGTAGCGTGTACGCATTAGTTAGATTATGAAAGTTTTATATTTCAGGTGAATCAATGAGTCGTTAAAAAGAATAAATGTGGTTTTTAACCCCACATCAAGTAGGGAACCTAGGACTCCATTATGGATTTATCCTTTGGATCAATTTGGTCCAAAGCCTGTTGACCATTTCTTGTCAAAAGCGTATTTAAAATTTACAAAATAATCTACTGAAAATTTCCAGGGGTTTTCCCTGGCCGAATTCTCTAGAGCATCAATCCATCATGCACCGGAACTTGGTCTTACTGATTAAACAATCATTAGTCACAAATTGGGCAGGTAAATCTTGCTGACAAACCACAAGAAACCAAATCAATAACCAAAATCTTGAATCCCCGGCAGAGGATTAGTGCTATGTTTTATTAATTAATGAATGATTAGTCTCCTTTTGAGTACGAAAAACTTCGTAATATGCCAGAATTAAACCAACTTAGCTCTCCTAACACTCGTTCAAGACCTCTATAGCTATGATAACGATGTCTGAGCCTAACTGTTGGCCCAGTTCCCCAGTGAATATCAGCAACAACAATTCCAAGTTATACTTCTAATCCACCAAACAGTGCTCATAAATTGACACATTTTAGAAATTTAATCAATCAAAACGAAGAACTTCTCCGAAGAGCTCAATCAAACAGAACACCATTTCAAGAAATGCAGCAATATGCTTAAAAACGAAGAGGAGAGAACTAACTCAGCGAGATCGCCTAATTGCCTCAAGATCCCGACGAGCCCTGCGACAGCCACTCCATCGAGAATCGCCTTGGGATCGTCCTTCTTCGGCGCAGCTCTGTACAGCTCCGGATCGCCCAGCCCGTACTCATTCCTCACCTCGAACCGAAGCAACGGCATTTTTCGGGATCGCTTTAGTTCAATTCCGACGACGAGATCTGGCGTTCGAGCGAGCTGGAGCTCGGCTCATGGCCAACAGAGAGAGGAGATCAATTTTAAGTGGAGGCGGTGACCAGACCGCGACGAGACGAAGAAGATGACCGCTTAACTGCCTTGCTCGAACTCACTCACTGTCCCGCCCGCCCCCTCGCTTTCGGTGACCACACCACCCCTTGCCTTCGCTGCACGGCAAAAATTCTGAGGGAGAGAAGCGAGCAGAGATCGTTTTTTGTGAGCTTTTCATATTTCTTTTTCCTTTTTCGTGTTGGCACCTGGACATTTGGATAATTACGGTTTTGGCCCATCTTGCACCAAAGACAGAGGAGCAGGAAGGGGTGGGTGAAAATATTAATTTATCACTAGCGATGATTAAATGATTAGTGATTATATTATTTCTGGCAAAAATTGCAGAAATGCCACCCACGGGAGGACGACAGTTGAGATTCCTGTCTGACACGATGAGCGTAAATAAAGTGCACGCGGTTGCTAGACACAGAAATTTGACCATTTCTGAGATGTGGGACCCGCTCTTTTGGAATGACTAAAAATTGGATTTGTTTTCTGAAGACACGACTCGTGTGTTGTGGGGCCTTCGTAGACGGGGAGATTTGTTTTTTTTTTTGGGGTATCTGAGGCTGTGTTCTCTCGGTGCTGTGCGAAAAGATGCAGGAATTAATTATGAGAATCGAACGGTATACATGGGACCCAAAACTGGAACGGCTCAATCTTATGAGCTGTGCACATATTAAATTTTTGTGTACGGTTGTTTAAGAGAACGCAGGGTAGTGAGATTTGAGAGGATCTTTGCATTCGAGATATTACTGCCAGTCTAATAATATTGCTAATAAAACCTGTTGACCCAACCCTTGTTTAGCAAAAGCCCAGCATGTTCTGTCTCTGACTCCTCCGGCTTGCATAACGGATCCTGTCTTTTTTCACCGCTGCCAGTCACTAGTAGTTTACTTACCCTTTTGTGTCTTCGTGCTTGTTTTCAGTCCCTTGCCGATTCGAGTCATTTTACACGCTTATTACAATGTTTGCCGGTAGATCACTTGTTGTCGATGGGTGTGCATGCAAACGGTTTGATTTGGATTCGGCAATGCAGCCGCCGAGGAGGACCGACCCAAATTAACTTTCAAGTCTAGGCAAATCAAATATTGAAACAGATGATTCAATTTGGTTTGATTAAAAAGAAATTTGGGCTTGTAGCATATCTATTATATAATTGAGTGATGTTTTGAATGAGTTTACTGACCATGACAAAAGGATGAGTTGAAAGACGGTCGAGATTGAATCTTGAGGAATCAATGGTTAGGATAAGAGTTTATGAAAAATATAAGGGGAGTGGCTGGGGAATTTTGAGATGAAATCATAAAATTTTGGAGGAAACTAAATCTGAAGTGAACTAAATTTTAGATGACTAAAATTTTGAATTTTTGTTGACAGAATGGAACTAAATTTTGGGGAGCTAAAATTTTTGAGAGGAACTAAATTCTCTAGTATGACCTAAATTTTGATTTAAAATTTTGGGGAAACTAAATGTAGAGAGAACTAAAATTTTAAATTTTGAGTAGGGAGTAAATCTGGAGGGAATTAAACTTTGGGGGAAATAAAATTTTTAGGAAAACTAAATTCTCTAGGTTGTTGTGAATGGAAATACCAGAGTCGGTTAGGATTGCAGGTATCTTAGAGATACGCCCATATCTATGTATCCTATCTTCCTACTCTCCTATTCTGCTTATAAATAAAGGGCTGGGGGGTTCCTCCCCAATAGTTGATTCATAACACGTTATCAGCACGAGCTTCTAAATTATTTTTACACAAAAAAAATTTTCGATCGTTGCGAAGGAGAAGGGAGACGGTGATCCACGCGCACGGTGCAAGGCTTCCTCAAACGAGCGTCGTCATCCGCGTAGGCTTCGTTCAACCGTCTCTATATCCGGAAGACAGATATAGAGGTAAATCCCGCTAAAAATGTCGCTTTTATCATACGTATGATTGTTTTCTCCATAGATCTCGCAAGATCGTAGTGGAATCTGGGCTAATCACCCCAAAAATCATGTTTTAACATGGTTTAATCTGGAAATTATTTGGGTATAAAACTTTTTGCTAAAACACCTTACCCTCGTCGGCGGCCTTGCCGCCGCCCCCCCGCCCCCCACCCCCCCCCCCCCCCCCCTCCGCATGTTGCTGCCGCACCCCCGCCCAAAGGGACCCCCCCCCCCCCCCCCCCCGCCAGTAGCGAGGGGGCTGCCACCCGCGCCCCGCGCCCCCCTTGACTGCAGCGGGGGGCTGCCACGCCCCCGGTCGACAGCGGGGGGCTGCCGCCGGCGCCTCTCCCCCGCCTGCAGCGGGGGGCTGCCCCCCTGCAGCGGGGGGCTGTCGGTGCCGGCGCTCCCCCTCCCGGCCTGCAGCGGGGGCTGCCCCCCCCCCCCCCCCCCCGCCTGCAGCGGGGGGTTGCCGGCGCCGGCGCTCCGCGACCCCCCCCCCCCCCCCCCCGCCGACAGCGGGGGGCTGTCGGCGCCGTGTGCCCATGCTCCCCCGCGCGACCCCCCCCCCCCCCCCCCGCCTGCAGTGCGGGGGCCGCTGTCCGCCGCCGATTGGCGGCACCCACCTGTTGGGGTTTTGGCGGACCCCCAGAGCTCGGATCTGTGTCCGTCCTAAGTCGGACAGACCACAGAGGCACAAAAGCGCACCGGAAAACAGAAATTCAAAATTTCTACACTAGCTAAACTATTTAGCTAGGCTTTGGGGAGCCAGAACCTAGCCCGATCTATGCCAACTTGGGGTGGATCTGACCACCCGAAGAGTGATCTACTCTAAAGCGACTAATTAAATCTACACTACAAATTACTTAACCACATACCCGGAATCTTGGCCCTGGAGCAGGCAAGATGTACCGCACCGTCTTCAGAAGCTCCTCGTAGCCGAGCCGCTTTGACTCGATCCGCCTGAGCCGCCTCGCACCCTCGCACCGATCTGCCCGAGCCGACTTTCGCCTCCGAGCCGATCGCACGCGGTAGAAAGTTTCACTTGAGAAGAACCCGCGTCTTAGACGTCCGGATCAAAATCCAAACCCCCTTCGTAGTCTTGCTAGGACTACTCCGGAGAACAGGAAGAGAGAGAGAGAGAATAATTTAGTCGCCGATCAAGCTTGCTCTAAAAGTCTGGAGCTACTCGATCGATGACTTGGTGTGTTTTTTCAACGAAGATAGTGCACCCCTATTACTAAGACACGAACACTACTCGGTGTGAGACCCTACAGCCTGACCTTACTACAGGTTGGAGCTCGGAACCCCTAGACGACGGTCACTACGAGCAGTAGCTGTCGTCCCTGTTTCAGAGTCATCATAACGTGATCGACCCTTTGACAAAAGCATCATTGGGTTTACATTGGCTGTGTAAGTGATGAACTCCGTTAGCCGTAGTCCCTTCGTCAAGACTGTGTTCTTGTTGGCCTAGGGTATGGTTTACTGTCAACCCTATTGGACAACATTGGTCAGTATATGTCGGTCTTTATTGTATACGCGTTGTACTTCTTACAACGCACCCCGGCCGAGGATTAACATAAAGACCGTACTGAGCCTGTAACACTAACTTCCCTTTAACGGAAGTGACGAATTCCATCTTAGTCATCTACTCACCTCGAGAGCTTCGGGTGCAGCTCAACCTAAGATCTTTCAGCAGGCCTATCCTCGAAGCTAGATCATAGGTCTAAGCTACACCGTTCACTCACAGGTTTGTACAAACGACTTCAGGTCATTAGGACTAGCTAACCTATCACCCTAGAGTTATTAAAGACAGTTTAGTTAAAGTCAACCATTTAATAACTCTAATTTGGTCGTTCAGTGCACTCATTCTCTAATGAGCAAATGTGTCTCGACTCCGACTTCACCAAGTCGAATGACTATGAGATCATCATTACCCTAAGGTAAGACTAAGACACAGTGGTCTATCCGATGTGTCGATATCCAGTTCTCAACACATCTATGACCATGAACCGTTTAAGACTTATGTTTACTTACGGTCGCTTACTTACTCATAATCGAGATCTCATCTAGATACGTAAGGACCTAACTATAAGTCTATGGATATTATCTAAGTATATTAATATGAACTATTTATACTTAGAATAATAGGTACCACATACAGTATGAACAAGACGTATACTTTTGGATAAATTGCCTTATGGGCATATATTCTCCTACATCACCCCCACTCCCACCCCCCTCCGAGGGGCGACGGCGGCTAACCCTAGCCGCCGCCCCTCAACCATGTTGGGCCCAAGAGCCCAATTCAAAAAACAATGGAAAAGAGCCTTGCGGGCCTGAAGCCCGCAAGCAAACTGCGGGCCTCAGGCCCGCAGGTCTACTTTCAAAAAAAAAGTAAGGGGGATGGCTAAAAATAAGCTTTAAAAAGGTTTTTGGGGGCTAAAAATTGAGTAAAAATGGTGTTTGTGGACCTAAAAATTCATGAAAAATCTTGATAAATTATGAGGCAATAAGGGATTTATTAGGGACTTTTGGGGATCGATTGGGGATGAACTAAAAAAGGAAAACTTCTTCCTTTTACGAAGAACATGTTTAATTGTTGGGCTCTTTTCCAATCCTTTTGGATAAACCCAACTTGCACAACCCTTGCATTAAATGATTTCCTCTGTAAAATCATTAATATATGTTTTGCATCATTTTGGCTTATTCTATGGATAAACTGTGTATGGTTGTGCATATTTTTTAAAACTTAATAATTAGGAAGATTATGCGACCACTCTGCCGTTAGTCAGCTAACCTAACGGTGTATGACGTTGCCCAGTGGTCCAATAATTATTAAGTAATTAAATTGTTTATCCATCTCTACGAATATTAAATGCATGTGATGCCTGTGATGAAAATGTCTGTTGAAAATGTTTGATGAGCACAAATTTTCTGCATGGATGGCTAATTGTAGTTTTTGGATCGGCTGTTGTAACGACTGCTTTTCGTGTATCTGGATTTAATATAATATAATATATGTTTTGGTGGATTTTCTCCTCTTGTGTGGTTTTCGTCTCCGTAGATTTCATTTTCGATCGATTCGCCGTATTTTCTCGCTCCTTCCTTAGGATTGTCGATTTCGAAGTAAGTCACTCGTGACGGACTTCATAACGGTCGTATCTAACTGTTAGATCAAGCCTAGGAGTCTTAGGAATCGATCCCGGGGCCCCGCGCTCCGTATCGGTACTTTTTTGTGCTCATTAGCCGGTGTAAGAAGGGCCACCGACCGACTAGATGACGATCCAGTCGGTCGGCAATCCTTCTTGGACCGACTAGTTAGCTTTCTAAATTTCTCAGGAGTTACTGTTTATCGTTAGTCGGTCTAAGAACGTTGGTTGACCGACTAGGTTGCAAACTAGTCGGTCAGCAATGCTTCTAGAACCGACTAACTCATCATATTATTTTTGTATCAGTTACTGTTTACTCTTAGTTGGTCTAAGAACGTTCATCGACCGACTAGATGCTAAACTAGTCGGTCAGTACTTGTTCATGGACCGACTAACTCTAGAATCCTATTTTCGTTCAGGAGTTACTGTTTGCACTTAGTCGGTCTGCGTTAGTCGACCGACCGACTAGTTGCCAAACTAGTCGGTCAGTGGTTGCTCTTTGACCGACTAACCAGTGTTAAAACCCTAATTTCTGGGCAGCCGCCAGCTCAACCTATAAATACCCCTCCCAAACGACTTCTTCTTCTCCAACACGACCCAAAACCCTAAAAACTTCCCCCTTCAGCCCCCCATCTTCCTCCAAGCTCCATTTCTTCATTCCAAGCCCTAGAATCATCATCCAATCCAACCAATCACTCTATCTACCTCTCATCTTCCCCAAAATCTCCATCAAAACCCATCAAAACCCCCAAATCCCCCAAAACCCTAGTTTCCCCAAAGTTCTCCAATCTCTTCCAGATCTGATCCTAGGGTTCCCCGGAGTGTTTCTTCCGTCTCCTCTTGGTAAGAAATCGTTCTACCGTTGTTTTCATAACTTATTTATAATTTTATGAAAACCCTAATTAATTTCATGTGTTTGATGTTTGTTTCCCCCTTAACAGCGATTTCCCCCGTAGATAGCATCCGTGCGACGAAGTAGTCGCCATCCCCGGTGCTAGGCAAGTGAAACTTGACACTTAGGGTTTAGGCCATGTTTTAGGCCATTTGCTAGTTGTAGGCGTAAAGGAGGCTAGGCGACGAAATGATACTCGCCTAGGCGCAAATTGGGGAACTAGCTTGACAACGAAGCTAGTTCCAACACATATAGCATGTTGCACAACTTCCATGTCATGTTTACTTTCAATTAACGGTACGCGAATATGTTCATGTCATTGCATTTCGCCTGTCACGTTTAATTCAATTAACTGTACGCAAATAAATTGTCATGACCTCGCATTCTTTAGGTATTGCTGTGATTGCGTAGCTTCGCTACAATGTTGTGTTCCTGGCTCGTGTTCCAGAAGCGGGCCATGTGTTGGTTGATAGCCAATGCCCGAATTGCGTGTTCCGGCTAGGTGTTCCCTACGCCATACTTGTGTTCCTGGCTCGTGACCAGAAGCGAGCATAATGAGTTGGAAACCCCAACGCTCGATATATTGAATTGTGAACTAAGAATGCGAGCTCAATGTGCGGGGCAACCTCAGGCTCACTAGCTGAGCTCAATGTGCGGGGACCCCAGGCTCCATATCGTGTGGGTATTAGGTAGTGTTTAGTGCCGATCGGTCTGAAATGCTATGCCATTCAGCGAATGGCGTAAACACCTACAAAATGTGAATGTATTGAATTGATAGTAGCTTGGCTACTCTTGTCTTGTCCCGATAAATTCCCCTTGTACAAATTGTATTGCCATGATTTAATTGTGCACTCATGTTATAACTGCCATGTCATGCATACTAAACTGCTAGGTTGCTAGATGCCTCACTTTCAGTTTCCTTGCCCAAGTCTTTTTAGACTTGCTGACATGTGCCCCTTTACTCTTTTGGGTGACACATGTTAGATCCTGAGCCCGAGTACCTCGTTGAGGACGAGGTGTTTGCTGACGCCGAGCCCGAGCTTGTGTTTGACGGGGAGTACGTGGACACTGGGGACCAGTCCTAGTGTCTTCGTTGTGTTTTACTTTTGCTAAACAGTTGTTTGTTATCAGTGCGTAGCACCTATACTTTGTTGTTGTCGTTGCTTTTGTTGGCCTTGTTCTGGGCCTTTAGACTCTTTTCTTTTAGCCTGGTGGCTTTTCTGGATGTTGGACTTATTTTCTTGTTGGACAATGTTTGAGATGTGGAATTTTATTTCAGTTTCTCCTTGTATTATTATTGTTATTCTGTTGTGGTTACAGGGACCTGTTTATGTATTGTGGACGCTTATCGGGTTTGGGGCTTCACAGCTCCACTCTCGTGCGGACCTTTTCACGTCTCGCCTCCATTTTAGGGAAGCGGGTCGTGACAGGTTTTAGTGGTGGCCCATGCAGGTCCTTCTGTAACTGCGATCTTTGGAATAGCGATAATAATATTAGAATGTCCAATAAAATTAAGTTCGACGTCCGAGTCATAAGCTATGAGTCTAATCTGATTCGTTTTCTGTGTCACTAGATGGCAGGAAGGCGTTTCACCCGTGGTGGGGGTAGTGGTGCGCTCCCTCATGATGAGGAGCCTGAGCGGGAACCCACCAGCGGTGAGATGATGCGGATGATGTTGCAGATGATGCAAGTGCAGCAGGGCGTGCTTCTGCAAGTCCAGAATGCTCCACTTGCTCGAGCTGCCCGGGCTCTTCCGGATGCCCCTCGCTCTGAGCCAGGAGCGAAGCAATTTCGGGAGCTGGGTCCCGCATATTTTGATGGTTCTGAGGGTCCTCTGGCTGCCGATGAGTGGATTCGGAACGTCGATGACAATCTGAAGATGGCCAAGATCACCCCGGCTAGATGGGTTGATTTGGCGAAGAGGCAGCTCAAGGATAACGCCAGGAATTGGTGGGATGCGGAGGAGAAGTTGTTGGTGGAGCCGATTGCTTGGGCTACCTTCAAAGCCAGATTTGAGGGTGAGTTCTTTCCGAAGGCTGCCAAGGAGGAGATGCTGCAGCGTTTTATCGATCTGAAGCAGGGGAACTCGTCGGTGGACTTGTATCACCAAGAGTTCATGAGGCTGAGTCGGTTTGCGCCGAAGATGGTGCAGGACGCTGAGGAGAGAGCTCAGAGGTTCCTGCAGGGGCTTGCTTCGGAGCTCCAGAGTTTTGTGACCTCCTCTGATCGGGAATCTTATCAGAAGGTTCTGGTAGCAGCTAAGAGGCAGGAGCTGCTCGTGAACCAACGGAAGGGGTCGGTTGTTGGTGCTGGGAAGAGGCCTGTGGAACAGGCGAGAGCTGTGGTTAGACCTGGATTCAGGCCTAATCAGTCCGCTCAGTTTAAGAGGCCAGGAGGGTCTATTCCGAAGCTTTGCCATTTCTGCGGTAAGCCTGGTCACGTCAAGGATCAGTGTCGGAAGTTTCTGGGCCAGTGTCTAGTTTGCGGTGATGCTTCTCATGTCGCGAAGGATTGTCGGCATGCGGATCCGCTGCGGAGGGCTCCTGTTGCAGCTCAGTCGTTGCAGCAGCGAGCGCCTGTTCCTGCTGGACGTGGAGCAGCTCTTGTTCCGCAGAGGCAGGCTTTTCGGCAGGCTGTTCCGCCGAGGAGGCATGCTTTTCTGATGACCGCTGCGGAGAGCGCGGCTGTGGATGAGGTTATCGCAGGTAATCCTCACTCTAGCTGTTACTTTCCTAGCTGGTTTTGATTGTTAGATTATGTTGTTTGCTTGAACATGTTTGTCTGCTAGATTAGGGTTTGATTGTTAATTGCTTGATTAGGTGTGATTTTGGTTTGCACATTTCCTGCACGAGTCCTCTTTGACTCTGGTGCATCGATGTGCATTATTTCTCGGAGCTTCGTGGAGAGGCATTCCTTGTCGACGTCCCCTCTTCCCAAGAGTTGGAATATCGTTACAGGGAATGGCGTGGTCTCGGTGCATCGTGGATGCAGTTCTTGCTCGTTGGTGGTCTGTGGACATGAGCTTTTTGCGGATTTCATTGTCCACGACATCATCAACTATGATGCAGTTCTTGGGATGGATTGGCTTGCGAACTTCTATGCTACGATTGACTGCAGGAGGAAGAAGGTGGTGTTCGAGGTTCCCGGACATCCAGTGTTTGAGTTCAGTCGTGGTAGCAGTTCGCTTGGTCCTGTCAGATTTCGGGCCAGGCCGGTGGAGGCTGTGGCTATGCAGATGGAGCTGGAGTGGCCAGCTGTGGTGTGAGATTTTGGCGACGTCTTCCCCGAGGAGATGTCTGGTTTGCCGCCTGATCGGGCTCTGGAATTTTCTATCGATCTTGTTCCGGGTGCGCAGCCGATTTCGAAGGCGCCGTATCGTATGGCACCTGCAGAGTTGGAAGAGTTGCGGAAGCAGTTGGATGAGCTTTTGCAGAAGGGTTATATTAATCCTAGCGTGTCTCCGTGGGGAGCACCGGTGTTGTTGGTTAAGAAGAAGGATGGTTCACGTCGCATGTGTGTGGACTATCGGGAGTTGAATGCGGTGACCATTAAGAATAAATACCCGTTGCCTCGCATCGATGATATTTTTGATCAGCTTGGAGGTTCGAGGGTGTTTTCTAAATTGGATTTGAGGAGTGGTTACCATCAGTTGAGGGTGAAGAAGGGAGATGTTCCGAAGACAGCGTTCAGGACGAAGTATGGACACTATGAGTTTGTGGTTATGCCTTTCGGTGTAACTAACGCGCCCGCGGTTTTCATGAATCTGATGAACCTGATTTTCTACGACTTTTTGGATAAGTTTGTCGTTATCTTTATTGACGACATTCTGATCTATTCGAAGTCGGAGGAAGAGCATGCCTCGCACTTAAGGACGGTGTTGGAAATCTTGAGGAAGCATCGTTTGTATGCTAAGTTTTCGAAGTGCGAGTTTTGGCTGGATCGAGTTGCTTTTCTCGGGCATGTGGTGACTGGAGATGGTATTTCAGTGGATCCCGAGAAGATTCGGGCCATCAGGGAATGGCCTGTTCCGTCGTCAGCGTCTGAGATTCGGAGTTTTCTTGGACTTGCTGGTTACTATCGGCGATTCATTAAGGACTTTTCCCGTATTGCTGAGCCGATGACCAGGTTGACGCGGAAGGATGTTGCTTATGTTTGGTCGGGTGATTGTGAGAGTGCTTTTGGTGTTCTGAAGGAAAGGTTGACGACTGCCCCTATTCTGGTTGTGCCTGATCGCAGCGGTGGATTTGAGATCTTTTGCGATGCCTCTGGCAAGGGTCTCGGTTGTGTGTTGCATCAGCATGGGCATGTTGTGGCGTATGCGTCTCGTCAGCTTAAGGTTCATGAGAAGAATTACCCGACGCATGATTTGGAGTTGGCTGCCGTTGTGTTTGCTCTTAAGATTTGGAGGCACTTCTTGCTGAGTGAGAAAGTGAAGATTTTCACCGATCACAAAAGCTTGAAGTATATTTTCACTCAGAAGGAGCTCAACATGCGACAGCGTCGATGGTTGGAGCTTATGGCGGATTATGATATTGATTTGCAGTTTCACCCTGGCAAGGTGAATGTGGTTCCGGATGCTTTGAGTAGGCTTCCGGCGGTGATGATTTTGACCTCGCAGTGGAGATTGCAGCAGGATTTTTGCGAGTCTGGTGTGGAGATTGTTCTTCCTGGAGAGGCTTCGTCGTTGATGTACATGCAGGTACAGTCGACGATCGTGGATCGGATTAAGGCTGGCCAGGCTGAGGATCCGAAGCTGGTGAGGATTCGGGAGATGGTGGAAGCCGGTCTGCGGACTGACTTTTTGATTCATGAGGATGGCTCGCTGAGGTTTGGAGCCAGGTTGTGTGTGCCTGCTGGGGATATCAGAGAGGAATTGATGGTGGAGGCACACAGTTCGCCGTATTCTGTGCATCCTGGTGGCACCAAGATGTACCAGGATCTTCGTCTGAATTATTGGTGGCATGGTATGAAGAGGAGCGTGGCTCGGAGTGTAGCCAAGTGCTTGGTTTGCCAGCAAGTGAAGGCGGAGCATCAGCGTTCGGCCGGGTTGCTACAACCGATTCCGATTCCGGAGTGGAAGTGGCAGCACATCACTATGGATTTCGTGACTGGACTACCTCGGAGTCCGAAGCAGAATGACGCGATTTGGGTGATCGTAGATCGATTGACCAAATCTGCGCACTTTATTCCGTTCCGAGTGGGACAGTCCACTGAGTCGCTAGCGAGGAGATATATGGAGGTAAAATTCTTTTTACTCTCCGTTTTATTTCCTTTCCCTAGTTTGGATAGTGATGTATCGTGAATCGTGCAGGAGGTTGTGCGACTTCATGGAGTCCCCGTGAGTATCGTGTCTGACAGAGACACGAGATTCACATCTCAGTTCTGGCAGAGTTTGCAGAAGAGCTTGGGTACGCGTCTGAGTTTCAGCACGGCGTACCATCCGCAGACGGATGGCCAGTCCGAGAGGACGATTCAGATTTTGGAAGACATGCTGAGGGCGTGCATGTTGGATTTCAAGGGTTCGTGGGAGGACCATCTACATCTGGTGGAATTTTCCTACAACAACAGCTTCCAGGCGAGTATTGGCATGGCACCTTTCGCCGCTCTTTATGGGAGGAAATGTCGATCGCCATTGAGTTGGGATGACGTTGGTGATCGGGAGTTGTTGGGACCTGAGATGATCGTGGAGGCCGTGGATATCGTCAGGAATATTCGGGAGAGGTTGAGAATTGCTCAGGACCGTTTTAAGCATTGGGCGGATGCTAAACGTCGTCCTTTGGAGTTTCAGCCGGGCGACCATGTGTTCTTGAAGATTTCCCCGAATCGTGGTGTGATTCGTTTCGGGAAGCGTGGAAAGTTGAGCCCGCGATACATTGGACCATTTGACGTTTTGGAGAGGGTTGGCGAGGTAGCTTATCGCTTGGCCTTGTCGCCATCTTTGGAAGGAGTTCACAATGTTTTCCATGTGTCGCAGCTTCGTCGATACATTAGCGATCCGTCTCATGCGGTGGATTTTTCGGAGATTACCGTTCGCCCCGATATGACGTATGACCAGCATCCAGTGCAGATTCTGGACAGGCGTCAGAAGTCGCTTCGGAACAAGGTTGTCAATCTTGTGAGGGTGATGTGGCGACACGGCTCACCTGGAGAATCTACTTGGGAGAATGAGGATGAGATGCGAGAGCGTTTCCCACTTTTGTTTCCGGACTCGTGAGTTTTTGGAAATTCCGAGGACGGAATTTTTCTTAAGTTGGGGAGGATGTAACGACTGCTTTTCGTGTATCTGGATATAATATAATATAATATATGTTTTGGTGGATTTTCTCCTCTTGTGTGGTTTTCGTCTCCGTAGATTTCATTTTCGATCGATTCGCCGTATTTTCTCGCTCCTTCCTTAGGATTGTCGATTTCGAAGTAAGTCACTCGTGACGGACTTTATAACGGTCGTATCTAACTGTTAGATCAAGCCTAGGAGTCTTAGGAATCGATCCCGGGGCCCCGCGCTCCGTATCGGTACTTTTCTGTGCTCATTAGCCGGTGTAAGAAGGGCCACCGACCGACTAGATGACGATCCAGTCGGTCGGCAATCCTTCTTGGACCGACTAGTTAGCTTTCTAAATTTCTCAGGAGTTACTGTTTATCGTTAGTCAGTCTAAGAACGTTGGTTGACCGACTAGGTTGCAAACTAGTCGGTCAGCAATGCTTCTTGAACCGACTAACTCATCATATTATTTTTGTATCAGTTACTGTTTACTCTTAGTCGGTCTAAGAACGTTCATCGACCGACTAGATGCTAAACTAGTCGGTCAGTACTTGTTCATGGACCGACTAACTCTAGAATCCTATTTTCGTTCAGGAGTTACTGTTTGCACTTAGTCGGTCTGCGTTGGTCGACCGACCGACTAGTTGCCAAACTAGTCGGTCAGTGGTTGCTCTTTGACCGACTAACCAGTGTTAAAACCCTAATTTCTGGGCAGCCGCCAGCTCAACCTATAAATACCCCTCCCAAACGACTTCTTCTTCTCCAACACGACCCAAAACCCTAAAAACTTCCCCCTTCAGCCCCCATCTTCCTCCAAGCTCCATTTCTTCATTCCAAGCCCTAGAATCATCATCCAATCCAACCAATCACTCTATCTACCTCTCATCTTCCCCAAAATCTCCATCAAAACCCATCAAAACCCCCAAATCCCCCAAAACCCTAGTTTCCCCAAAGTTCTCCAATCTCTTCCAGATCTGATCCTAGGGTTCCCCGGAGTGTTTCTTCCGTCTCCTCTTGGTAAGAAATCGTTCTACCGTTGTTTTCATAACTTATTTATAATTTTATGAAAACCCTAATTAATTTCATGTGTTTGATGTTTGTTTCCCCCTTAACAGCGATTTCCCCCGGAGATAGCATCCGTGCGACGAAGTAGTCGCCATCCCCAGTGCTAGGCAAGTGAAACTTGCCACTTAGGGTTTAGGCCATGTTTTAGGCCATTTGCTAGTTGTAGGCGTAAAGGAGGCTAGGCGACGAAATGATACTCGCCTAGGCGCAAATTGGGGAACTAGCTTGACAACGAAGCTAGTTCCAACACATATAGCATGTTGCACAACTTCCATGTCATGTTTACTTTCAATTAACGGTACGCGAATATGTTCATGTCATTGCATTTCGTCTGTCACGTTTAATTCAATTAACTATACGCAAATAAATTGTCATGACCTCGCATTCTTTAGGTATTGCTGTGATTGCGTAGCTTCGCTACAATGTTGTGTTCCTGGCTCGTGTTCCAGAAGCGGGCCATGTGTTGGTTGATAGCCAATGCCCGAATTGCGTGTTCCGGCTAGGTGTTCCCTACGCCATACTTGTGTTCCTGGCTCGTGACCAGAAGCGAGCATAATGAGTTGGAAACCCCAACGCTCGATATATTGAATTGTGAACTAAGAATGCGAGCTCAATGTGCGGGGCAACCTCAGGCTCACTAGCTGAGCTCAATGTGCGGGGACCCCAGGCTCCATATCGTGTGGGTATTGGGTAGTGTTTAGAGCCGATCGGTCTGAAATGCTATGCCATTCAGCGAATGGCGTAAACACCTACAAAATGTGAATGTATTGAATTGATAGTAGCTTGGCTACTCTTGTCTTGTCCCGATAAATTGTCCCCTTGTACAAATTGTATTGCCATGATTTAATTGTGCACTCATGTTATAACTGCCATGTCATGCATACTAAACTGCTAGGTTGCTAGATGCCTCACTTTCAGTTTCCTTGCCCAAGTCTTTTTAGACTTGCTGACATGTGCCCCTTTACTCTTTTGGGTGACACATGTTAGATCCTGAGCCCGAGTACCTCGTTGAGGACGAGGTGTTTGCTGACGCCGAGCCCGAGCTTGTGTTTGACGGGGAGTACGTGGACACTGGGGACCAGTCCTAGTGTCTTCGTTGTGTTTTACTTTTGCTAAACAGTTGTTTGTTATCGGTGCGTAGCACCTATACTTTGTTGTTGTCTTTGCTTTTGTTGGCCTTGTTCTGGGCCTTTAGACTCTTTTCTTTTAGCCTGGTGGCTTTTCTGGATGTTGGACTTATTTTCTTGTTGGACAATGTTTGAGATGTGGAATTTTATTTCAGTTTCTCCTTGTATTATTATTGTTATTCTGTTGTGGTTACAGGGACCTGTTTATGTATTGTGGACGCTTATCGGGTTTGGGGCTTCACAGCTCCACTCTCGTGCGGACCTTTTCACGTCTCGCCTCCATTTTAGGGAAGCGGGTCGTGACAGCTGTTTAAGTCCCACATTTTATTTTCCTGCACTTTTCTTTTACTTTCGAGAGAAATTGTGTTGAGTATGGGTATTTCATACCAATCTTATTTTGATGATGATCACAACATTATGTTATTGCTAATGAATCTCATGTTTTAGTCTCTCAGTTTATTTCAAGGATATCTTTCTTGGAGACTAATCACTTGGTGTAAGGATGGACATCATGTGAAGAAGGGCCAAAGTTTGGACTCAAGGAGTGCCAAAGCTTGGAGATGGTGGAGAACAATCAAGGCATCAAGATTGAAGACTTAGACTCTTAAGAAAGCATTGTAATCCATGTAATTTACTTTATTGCTTTCTCTCTTTTGAGTCTAGGGTTAATGTAATGCCTTGCTAGATGGTTTGCTTATTCATGCACATGCATTTAACCATCTTAGTGAACCTTAGGATTATCATAGAATCCAACCCAATAGGTTCACTCTGTCCAAAGACTCACTTGGAGTCTCTGGCTTTCCGTCAGTCGCCTGTTGAGGGAAACACAGCCGACTGGGTGATTTCCAGTCGCCTGTAGATCCTCCTACAGTCGCCTAATATGCACAGCTCAAGTCAACATTTCAATTGACGCAAACTTGAGCTTTACGCACAGTTGCCTGAAGATCAGTTTAAGTCGCCTGTATATTTACAGTCACCTGGAAATTGGCCAACAGTCGCTTGTCTAGCGTAAGTGCAATCACTGCATCTCTCTGTCTTCTCTCCATATTTTACAGTAGTCGACTGATGAAGAATATACAGTCGCCTGACTATTTGACAGTTGACTGTAGTATTAACATCAGTCGCCTGTGCGAAGAATTTGAGAAAGAGTGCAGCTCTCTATTTCGATCCATCCCCTGCAGCAGTCGTCTGCTGAAGGTTTTACAGGCGCCTGTCATGTTTGTCAGTCGACTGTATTAACTTCGTCAGTCGACTGTCATGGCTCAGATTATAGCCGTTGGATATTTTCTAGCCGTTGATCAGTCGACTGTCTTATGATCATCAGTCGACTGTTCCTGTCGTTTTCACCCAATTTCTAGCTGTTGCAGATTTGTTTATTTGGCTGTTTCTTTGGGTTTTTGGGCTTGATATAGGATTCCTATATATATGAGTGTGCTGCCTTTGCTTAAACTTCTTGATTGATTCTTGATTACTCTTGATTCTATTGAAAATCTCAAGATATCTTTAAGCCACTCTCAAGCTCCCTCATTTCCCTCTTTTGAGCATTCATCTCTCTTCATGCATTGAAGTCCAGCTCAAGGGAAATCATCCAAGTGCTCTCAAGCATATTCCAACACTTGGAGATCTTCTTCCATACCTTACATTCATTCATGAGTAAGCATCTCAAGGCATATGTAAGAGTATTTACTTTACAGGGTGTAATTTGTTTTCCTATTTCTCTTTGTGGGATTAGGATACTCTCTTTGTGGGAGTTTCTCTCTTTGTGAGAGATTGTCTCTTTGTGGGACTAGGGAATTCTCTTTGTGGGAATTAACTCTCTTTGTGGGAGTTCTAGTGTCCTAGTGTAGGGCTAACCCTAATTCTCTGAGTGCTAGTTAGTGATTCTCTGTGTGGGAGTCTTGATCCTTGTGTAGGATTGGTTGGGTCCTTGTGTAGGGCATAAATCCTCTTTGTGGGGTATCTCCTTGTGAGATTTGTATTCACTTCTCTGTGTGGGAATATAGTGAATATTGGTGTGGCTGGATGTACCCAAGTTTGGGGAACCATGGTAAAACTTTGTGTTTACGTTTGGATTGATTGTGCCTTTTAATTCCTCTTGCATTTATAATTCCGTATTTGCAAGTTAAATTTTAATTGAACAATTTTATTGCCATTACACTATTCACCCCCCTCTAGTATGTGTTGTTAGTATTGCAAGGGTTAGACGATCCCTACAAATTGTATTGAGGAAATTATGTAAATGTCCAAGACCGAAGACCTTTTTCCATGGAGACGGAGGCCACAATTGAAGCTGAAGATCTTATATGGGACCCACGAGGGTTTCCAAAGTTGTAATTTCTTTTTAAAGCTTTCATTTGTGTAATATGGACTGTAATGGGACTTTGGACTCTTATTTATGTGGGACTGGCCGATCCACGCAATTAGCCATTCATATTAAAATTGCCTCCGTATGAAAATGTTTATGTTTAAATTATTAATTCATGCATATTTGTGCTCTGCTAGATAAAATGGCTAAAATCGCAAGTGTCAATTTCGAAGTGCTGGATGCATCAGGAAGAAACTATCTGAGCTGGCAGCTCGATGTGAAGTTTCATCTGCGGGCAAAGTCCCTCATTTCTGCTGTGACTAATAATGTAAATGTAAGCGATATAGAAAAGGCGCATGCCATTATCTATATTTGCCGCCATGCGGACAAGATCCTAAAGGTTGAATACCTTACGGTCGAAGATCCATTTGAGCTATGGACTGCCCTTGAGGATAGGTATAAACATCAGAAAGATGTTATACTCCTAAAGGCACGATATGAGTAGGAGAACCTGAGACTGCAGGACTTTAAGTCCATTGCTGAGTACAACTCGGCACTTTTTAGCATCACCTCATGCTTGAAGTTGTGTGGTGAAAAAGTCTCAGAAGATCGCATGCTGGAAAAGACGTACACGTCCTTCCATGAAAAAGATGCGATACTAATGCAGCAATACCGTGAACGCAAGTTCACCAAGTACTATGAGCTGATGTCATGTTTATTCATGGCTGAACAAAACAGAGAGCTTCTTCTCTCCGCTCACAACATGCGCCCTGGCACTGCCCCCTCCCAGAAGCTCATAATGCCTCTTCTTCTCGAAAGAAGAGGGACAACAAACGAAAAGAAAGACCACAGAAAGGGGGACAGAACAAAAGGGCTAGGGGCCAAGTCCAGCAACGAAGAGATGAAAGTAAGTGGAAGTTTACCTGGAACAGAAATGACAAAAATAGAGATGATGCACCCCCACCTAAGAGGGAATGTGAAGACCATGTAAGGACCCTGTCTATGGGGAAAACACCAGAAGGGGGGTTGAATAGTGTTTATGCAAATTTAAAAGGAATTTACGCCAAATAAAATGCAATCCAATAAATAGTGCGGAATAGAAAAACAACCCAAGATGAAACACACGCAAACGCAGAGATGTTTCAAGGGTTCGGATTACCCAAGTCAACTCCCGACTTGTTTCCGGTAATCCTACGTCCCTACCACCCGGATACCACAGGAAACTCAAGTTAGAACTCTAACTTGAGGTTTCCTTAAAGCCCACTTGTAGCAACCCTACAAGTGGAATCGAATACAATCGATGTCCTTGACTCCCACAACCAGGGAGCAAGCAAAACCACTCTCACAACCGAGAGCACAACTCAAATAACAAATGTTATGAAATATTGCAAAACCACTCTCACTTGAAGGAGGAGTGTGATGTGTGTTGAAGAACTCTCTTGGAAGAGAGGAAAAGCCCTTTCTCTTGACTGCACCAATGCCTAGAAGATCACTCTTTAGGTTGGAGAGCAAGAGAACAAGATATGGAAATACTTAGGGCTTTGGATTTGAGAGCTTTGATCTTTGGAAATGAAAGCTTGAGAGATTTTGCAATGATTGAGTAACCTTCCAATGGAACAGTAAAAGCTCTATTTATAGTTTTCTCAAATCTACAAAACAGTTTAGGTAAAAACCAAATTGAAATCCGTGGGAAAAATCTCAACGGATAAAATCTGAACTCGCGACAGTCGACTGTTGAACAATCCTCAGTCGACTGTTGTACAGTCAGCAAGGGTAGGTGAGAATTCATGATGGTAACTTACCACATGGACAGTCGACTGATGAAGCAAAGACAATCGTCTGTTAAACCAACAGGCGACTGTAATTTCTTCGACAGGCGACTGGCCGAGAGATGGGTAAGTTAGACAAATACTGGAAATCTCACAAGAACAGGACTGACGACTGATTCAAGAAATGCAGTCGACTGTTAATCAGAACAGGCGACTGTAAATCCTTAAACAAACGACTGTCAAAAGCAAGAGAAATTTCCAGAGAGCTGAGTCAAAGAAATGACTTACAGACAGGCGACTGTTGCAGCATAGACAGTCGACTGATCCAATAGACAAATGACTGTATATACAGCATTAGTCGACTGGCCGTAAAAGTCAGATCAAACAGAGTTTGGGCAAGGATAGACAGGCGACTGATTTACAATACACAATCGACTGTCATTTGGACAGGCGCCTGTGAATCGTTCATCAGTAGCCTGTGCGAAATAATCAGAGAAGGCCCAAAACATATTGTAATAGTCTGTGCATAACATGCGACTGTAGAACAAAACACAGTCGACTGTAAACTGTTCAGCAGTCGGCTGTTATAAACAATCCTAGCATAAACAATAAAGAATTGAATTGGAATCAAAGGATAATTGATCTAATGAAGTCCTATGACTGAATGTAGATGTGTAAGAGTGCTCCATCAAAGTTCTACTTCTAAGCTACATACATTGACGAATAATCTCTTCTTTCCATCGTATGAGCTTGAAGTCTTTACAGAGCTTCAATTATCAATCTACGATCATCCAATTCATGTCATTTGCCTTCAATGACGTTTGTGAGTCATCCATTGCTAGTAGATCTTCATAATTAGCTTAGGCAATGGATTAACTACAAAATAGGGGATTAGTCACAAGTATTTATTTTTGCTCATCATTAACACCAAATAGGAAGAAGGCCAATACTCAACAGACCAGTGCCATAGCTGTGGCATGAAAGGCCACTGGTCCAGAGTGTGCAGAACTCCGCAGCATCTCCAGGATTTGTATAAAGAGAACAAGAAAAATAAAGCTGAAACAAACCTGATGACCTCTGATGATCCAGTCAAGTTTACAGCTGACGACTTCGAACATGATGACATGCTTGATTAGCCTTCTATATTTATCTTAGCAAATTGTTTAGAACATTTCATGTTACGAGAGCTTTCATATTATGTAATTTGATTTTGAATAAAAATGTTTATCTGAAAATGCATGTGCTTATATGATTCATCTTTTAATAGATGAACTGCTCTCATGACTGATTAGTAGACAATAAACACATACGATCTTTCAATACAAAGCCCAACATTAGGGCCATATTGAAGATCCATGGATCGCAACACTGTTGTCCCCAAATGATACAAACAAAAATAAAGTATGCACTAATCTCTCCGATTTCCAAAAGAAACTTTCTAAGTTTCAAGGACATCTGTTTCAACGGATTCCATTTGGAAACAGCAAATGTAAATGAAAAACTAATTACTATATGTAACGTCTCAAGAAAAAGGATTAAAATCCATACTTGAACGTTTTGAGAGCCTTACAGGCCTCAACCATACAAAGATTCGGAGAAAGGAAGCGAAATTAAATGGAACACCTGAAGTGCCAGACATTAGCCAAGTTTTTACTCTGGCATGATAGACTTGGCCACCCTGGATCAGTGATGATGCACCGCATCTTATCCTATCGGTATGACTTGAAGATCCAGAAGATTCTTCAGAAGGGAGAATTTCCTCGCATCCCTTACTATAAGGGAAAACTAATTAAAAGGCCATCTCTACGAAAAGTTGAAAAAGAATCTCCTCACTTCCTCAAAAAGAATATAAGGAGATAGATGTGGACAAATTCCACCCCCTAGTGGGCTATTTCGGTACTTCATTGTACTAATAAATTCATCCTCAGAATATTCGTATGTGTGTCTACTACAGACCCGCAACTTAGCTTTTCCAAAGCTATTGGCATAAAAATAAAAATGTTGCGGGCACATTTTCCAGACAATCAAATATAGAAAATAAGTCTGGTTAATGTTGGGAAAAATATCTCCCGGTCATTTCAAGAGTACTGCCAAGCAACGGGAATAGAAAATGAACATACAAGTGCCGCATGTTCATACCCAAAATGGGTCGGCAGAGTCACTGATAAGTAGACTCCACTGGATTGAACATCCATTATATCCTGATTACCGGTGGATGCATGGGGACATGCAAATTCTGCATGTGCATCGTAAATGAAAATAAGACCCTCTGGAGGTCAGAGTCTCTAATGCAACTTGCATATGGAATGCCATCGAACATTTCTCAACTGAGAATCTTCGGTCGCGCAGTTTAAATCCCCATTGCACCACCACAGAGGACCAAAACGGTCCTCAACATCGCCTAGGTATCCATGTAGGGTTTGACTCACCCTCACTTATAGGATACCTAGAACCCCAATCGGGGACGCATTTAAGGTACATCTTGAAGACTGTGATTTTGATGAGACGAGTTCCCCCAAAATAGGCCCAGATACTGGAAAATCTGGCGCGAAGCAAATTATAACGTGGGATACAAAAAGCTTGACCCACTATGATTCGGTAACAAAACAAATGTGAAGATGTGATCCTTAAGATCCTCCACATACAGAACCATGTTCACCACTTACCAAACTCATTTACTGACAACCAGAAGATTGTCAGATCACACATCCCTGCTGCAAAAACTCCAGCTAGGATCGACATCCCCGAAAATGAATGCAATCCACCAGCAGCAGAAGTGGCTGATCCTCAACAAAAAAAGAAAAAAGAAAAAAAAGAAAAAGAGAGGCAGACCACCAGGCTCCAAGGACAGAAACTCCTGGAGACCTTAAGACAATACTACCACAGGACAATGAGCTCATGTCCACACCCTCACCCTTCCTAGAATCCACTGCAGAGGAACTGCCGGGAAAAATTGAAATTGAAAGTAAATGTTGTACGTATTGGGGAGGTGTTGGACAGATAGAATATAAATTGTCGATAATGTATTCACGTATCATATTGTCATATACATCGCAAAAGCGAAGATGTTTATAAATTATCGTTCCATACTCCGTTGTTAGAATGCAAACGTAGAGATTGGTCAAATGTGGAACGGAGCAATAAAAGATGAGCTGGACTCACTTATGAAACGTGAAATGTTTGGACCTGAAGTCCAGACACCAAAAGGTGTCAAACCTGTGAGTAAAATAAGTATTGCACACATAAGAAGAAAAATAAATACAAAATTATATGCTATAAGGTACAACCTATAGCCCAAGGAAAATTTCGCTGAAACTAGGGATCGAACAAATTAAAATGAGCATGCCTCATAAATGATGCATCAGTCTCCGTAAGTTATCAACATCGAATACCTTACGCTTTGGCGAAGGAAAATTTTGGATATGATGTTATTGGATGTTGTGACAGCATACCTTCGTGGATATCTTGATAAAGATGATTTCAACATTTCCTTAAATGCCTGAATAGACTTCGGGACGTCTATTATATTGAAGAAAAACAATAAGAATAACGTACAACCAAGAGAATCACTTGACAAAGCAATGATTCCTACTGAGGGTTGTCTTTGCATCTGAGCAAAGAACATGATTTGAGATCATAGTTGTAAACAACTAAAATTTTATCGGATCTCCTGAAGAGAAAACCGAAACATCTGTTCAAGCCTGACTTTTAAACATGAAATAAAAAGACCTAGGCAAATATGAAGTCACGGCTCATAGAATCATGTTACATACGCCCAGAAGTGCGTTGGATAAATTAAAAGGACCATTGTCATCCAAAGTGCACCTATGGCAGTACACTCTATGGATGTATAAAAAGGCCTCTTCCGATCGCTGGAAGAGGGGGAGGATATAACTGGTCCTAAAGTCCTTTATCTAAGTGCAATCAGGCACTCCTGGCAAACTGCACGCGTCCCGATACAGCAGTTGCAGTAAACTCATTAGCCAGATATAGTTGGCACCTAAAAGGGCCATTAGACCGGAGTTAAGCCTTCTGCGCTTCCTCCAAGGGTCAAAAGATTTGGACTTACATTATAAAGTATCATCCTCCAAGTTTGTGTAATGCAGGTTACTGGTCCGATCCCCATACTGAGAAATCACAGATAAGGTATCCACAGTGGGATGTCCATCTACTGTAGATCTGCAAAGCAACTTATGAAGGCAACATAATCCTATCATTCCGAGATCCTCACCACACCAATGCTGTATTTGAGGGTGCCTACTGGTAAATCACATCCCAGTGACGATTGGGATAGAGGCTGGTATTGTGGAGCTGACCACATAATCTGAAGACCACATCAGAGGCGACGATACTTAGCACACCTCTCCAGAGTTTCTGGATTCAGCATCTGTTTAATTGTGATAACTTTGTAATCTGTGTATATGTTTCGGAATGTTGTAAATAGGAGTGATGAGATAAGCATAAGAGATCTGAAAGCCTAAAAGCTTTTACAGATCAGGGGGGAGTTGAGGGAATTTGTACTCTTTTCCCTTAGCTATTGTTTTTCCCACTAGGTTTTCCATAGCCAAAGGTTTTAACGAGGCAAATCACATCAACTCTGGATCCTGAAGTATCCACCCTTCTGTGACGCTCAGAATCCAGAAGTATTCATGAGCAGAGTCACTTGTGCAAATCAGGGGGAGTTAAAGAGCGTTTGAACTCTTTTTCCTTAACTATGGTTTCTCCCACAGGGTTTTCCATAGCTAAAGGTTTTAACGAGGCAAACCTCACCCACTCAGGATCCTGAAGTATCCACCTCATGTGAGACTCCTATTACGCTCAAAATCCCGAAGTATTCTTGAGCAGAGTCCACACCTATGGCTGGATAAAGGGGAGTGTTGTGAATGGAAATACCAGAGTCGGTTAGGATTGCAGGTATCTTAGAGATACGTCCATATCTATGTATCATATCTTCCTACTCTCCTATTCTGCCTATAAATAAATGGCTGGGGGTTCCTACCCAATAGTTGATTCATAACATAGGTGAACTAAATTTAGTTTGTATATTGTTATAATTTTTTGTTGGTGGAATTATTTTGAAGGTGGCTGCAAATTTTTTTGAGGAGTTTGAAGAGACTGCAAATTTTTTTGGTCGAAAGATTTTGATGGATTGAGATATTTCGGAGAAATATTTTGAATGCCCTATGACGTATGATCAAGGGTTATGACTAGGACAAAGAGGTGTGTAGAAAGACAGTTACAATTTAATTTTAAAAAATCAATGGTTTGGATGAGAATTTGTTAAAATTTTGAGGGGAGAAACACTAAAATTTTGGATGAATTAAATTTGGAGATAGCTAAATTTTGGGAAAACTAATATTTAAATTTTAGGGATAACTAAATCTGGAAGAAACTAAATTTTGGTGAAACTAAAATTTTTGTGGAACTAAAATTTGAAATTTTGGGGAGAACTAAATCTGGAGTGAACTTAAGTTTAGGGGAACTAAAATTTTAAATTTTGAGGGAACTAAATCTGGAGAGAACTAAATTTTTGGGAAACTAAAATGTTTGAGGGAACTAAATTCTCTGTATGGAATTAAAATTTAGTTTAAGTTTAGGTAAAAAAATTTTAGGGATATTTTGAAGATGGATGTAAATTTTTTGGGTGGATTTTGAATAGGGTTGAATTTTGGGGTAGGATATTTTGAATGAAGATGCAAATTTTTTTGAGAGATTGTGAATAGGTTGAAATTTTTCGTGTGAATATTTTAAATGCACCGTGACATATGGTCATGGGTTATGACTGGTCTATTATACAATTAAGAGATGTTTTTGAATGGAGTTGATGACTATGACATAGAGGTGTGTAGAAAGATGACTAGGATTGAACCTTCAGAAATCAATGGATGTAATGAGAGTTTGTGAAAATTCTAGGAGGAAATCCTAAAATTTTTGGGGGAACTAAACCTGGATAGAACTAAATTTTGGGAAATTAAAATTTTAAATTTTGGGAGAAACTTAATCCGAATGGAACTAAATTTTCAAAAAAACTGACTGAACCTAAATTTCAATATACTTTTAGCTTTCTGTGTCGTTTATTGTGATGAGTCAATCACTAGAGTAAGATTCTGAAAGACCGATTCTTACTTTGGTAATGAGTAACCATAACGGATCAAGTTACAAGTATAATAGTGATGATAACTATATGTAAAGACCATTTGTTTCAGAATCGTAATTATTTAGTGGGTAAGAGACTTGGTTCTCATCCAAACATACTAGATTTATTGGTAACAGTTACCATGCAATCTGATCTCTTCATCATAACTATGTCACTATGATTTCTAGCGTATAGATATTTGTCAGATCATATTAACATCTTAATGTCATAATTGACGTCACAACACCATAGTTACGATGGATCATACTTGATGCTCTAAATAAGATTACCCATTCCATCTTGGCAAAAAATTTACCATGGTTTTATATTAACTACGTATGACACTAACCTCATATACTAGAGGAGACGAATCACATTTTGACGGTTACCTCCCTTCGCATATTTTGAACCATACCCAGTGAATACATAGTAACAACTATAGTGTCTTTGATCAATAAAGGCTAAATAAAAACCTCTCACGAGCAAGAGTCTTTAGAATGTCTCAAGTCTAAAGACTAACATGCACTGACCTCCACTTGAAAGGGTTTATTGATAGCAAGATTATACTATCATGTGGAAGCTTCTTAATGAGTCGTTATATGATGCGTCCGGAAACCACTCTGAAACGATGTCGTTTACCGCAAGCGCACGGTATAGTGGCAAGCGGGTATCGAACTCGGAGAAGCGGTGATATACTACCTATCTACTCCTAGGTTGGGTTAGAATTGCGGGTTTATTGGCGGATGTGAAGTGCGGAGGGTCGTGATGGTGATGGATGCGAACGTCGTGTCACTCGATGTCGCAAATATGGGGTTTCACACAAAGAAAGATAGAAATAGAATACAAAAGACTAGGGCTTTAGGACTCGCCACTAGGACCGTTGGATGTCGACGCTAGGTTAGGACTCTTACGTTGCATTGGTTTAATTGGGGATTGTAGCATCTAGGAAGTGAATTCATGTGTCTGGGCATCATGAATCTAACGTACCGCGTTA